>CP136065.1:249251044-250466987 GCA_032622095.1 Siphonodentalium dalli
GCTTTCTGACCTCTGAGAACCAACTATTGCTGTTGACATCTTTAAGTAAAAGTTGACGATGGGCGAGCGTTTTTTCAATGGCAGAATCAGGTTGTCTACAAACATTGTTGAATAAAACAAGTACTTTTTTGTCGATTTGTCCCTGAATAGGTAAAAGTCCCGATAAAATAAATACAGCCGGGTCTGCAACTGCATTTGATAGTGATAAAATCTGTTTGATGAATTTCTTTTGGAAGGACTCCAATAATTTCACATGCTTCGGAGATGGAATTAAAACTTCACATCCATAAGTTAAAACAGGAGCTACATAAATATTAAATAGATGTATACATGTTTGATGATCCAGGCCATTCTCACCATGGAATCCAAGAGGCATAAGAACATAAGCAGTCCGACGAGCCTTTTTGATATTGTTGTTTATTGTTTCCAGGATAGTTTTATTGATAGATGTTGCCCGAATAATTCCTAAATGTGAGGAGGAGTCAACATTGGGCATATTTATGTTGTCAATGGTGAAGGATTCAACTGGATGCTTCTTCTTTCCACATTGGGATACTTTGATAATGACACTCTTCTTAGGTTGGAGCAAATACCGGTGTTCTCTGCTATACTGGTATGCCACATTAATGAGAGTTTGTAGATCAGTGACGTTTGAGCTCACAAGGGCAATATCATCAGCGCAGGCAGTTGCCGATACATTTGTATTTCCAATCGTAATCCCAAGGTGTTGATCTGATAAACGTTGTAGGAGATCATTAATATAAAGTTTGTAAAGATCGGCACTCAAAATTCCTACTTGTCGCACTCCTTGTAATATTTGGAAACTTGCAGATTTCTTGGATGCCCATTTGACGACAGAAGAACAGTCAGAATGAAGATCATCAATACTAGACCATGTGTTGTAGTCAGTTGATGTGATAAAAGTTTTCCGAAGAAGAATTTCTTTACAAACAACGTCAAAAGCTGACTTGGCATCGAGTAAGGCAATATATACATCTGTTTTGTTGTCATATTGCTCCCTGATTGCTTCCTCTAACAAGAGTGCACTATTTAAAGGAGAAGCATTTGCCGTGAAACCTCTTTGTAAAGGTGATTGTTCAGGTAGAGTGTATTTCCTTAGCTCGTCACGAATGATAACTTCAATAATTTTAAGTAGAACAGGTAGAACAGTTATTCGGATCCTCTGTAATTTCCAGAATTATTTTTTTCACCTTTGTTCTTGTAGATAGGGTTGAGAAGACCAGTTTTCAATGGAGTCGGAATAGTGTTATGCTGAAGTATCACGTTGATTAATTCAGTTAATATGAACATAAAATTGTCACTAGCATATCGAAAGTGTTCTGCAGAAAGTCCAAAAATATCCTCGGCTTTCCCTTTATTTAGCGTTGAAATTGAATGCTTCACTTTCTGAACATCAACCACTAATGCTGTCTTCTCAGTCCTAGAAGCTTTGATTGCAGCATAGTCATCAAGTGCTTGATGGTAAAAAGAGAAGTCATATGAGGTATTGTCACTTGGAGATGCAAGTTTACTGAAGTGTTCATGCCATCCATCAATTACATCATCGTTGCTGTACTTGGTGTCATTCACATATAAATCACTAATAAAGGTGTTACCATTACATTTTTGTCGTTTGATCAACCTGTAGAAAAGGTCCTTATCTGCTTCTCTAGACTGCATGATGGAACTCTTTAGGTTCATATTCTTCTGTAATACAGCTTTGCGCACAAGCAACCTATATTCCTTCCGAGAATCTTTTCTGTTGATACACAACTCATTTGTTGGGTCACTTGGTTTACCAGCTGTTATCCAATCTGAGTGTGCCTTCCGGTTCTTATGCAGTGCGCTGGCGATAAATTGGTTCCAAACATCTAGTTTAGGTTTATTTTTGTTAAGTCTTCTTTTCGGAGTACATTCACCAGCAGAGCTTGTGAGGATATTAAATAATGAATTGATGGATATCATCACATCAGTCTTCCGGTGAAGACATTACTGTGCCGGAACAATGTATTAACTGACAGCACAGTGGTATTTCTGGCTGTTAATTAATTAATTGACCTAGTGAAAGAGCTGCAGTGGTATTCACTTGACGGTCTATTTCAGTGGGTTTATAGAACTTAGAAGTGCTACATTCTGGTCTCTAGACAATCATGTTAACTTGTTTAAAGATACATATAATCTGATTCGATGGTCCCCGTATCATCCAGTTACAACAAGACCGGAATTTCACACCATTATAATTAGTATTAGTATCTGTCCTTGGGCCCATCTACATAAACGACCTCCCATCCTCGCTATCGGGCAATTTTTTTATCAAAATGTGTAATTACTAAACCGGAAATATTTACTCTATAGACTATTATATTACTCCGACGATACCGGTACACTTCTGTTACACGAACTATAGTGACATTTGAACTTCCCATGATTCTCTTGGATTTCCCATAATTCTAATATCGGGTATAAAACACTTTTCGCGCCGAAAATATTCACTCGATTTCGAATTTTTCGACATGGCACTTCGATTAAGTTTTCCCACCCACCCTATTCCCCTTGTTTTCTAATTCAGATCAGTTTTAGATGATTGTTCACGGTAATTCGCTTACCGCTAGAATAATGGTTATTTCTTGAGATTTTGTCTCTGTTCTGATTACATAATATTAATAATATGTGTTATATATTTATGTGGGCAGAAGTTGGAGAATTCATAATAATTTCATGTGTAAAAGGTAGAGTGCAAGCATGAGGAGGAGAGAAAAGTGAGAGTAAGGTTTCATTATTGTTCACATGTTTAATGTATGTTTGTTGGGAGATCAGATCTCAATAAATAATATTATGGCCATTCCGTCTTTGTCATAATTTCCATATGGAGTGGTTCTAATTAATAGTGAAGGGCATAGTAATTAAGTCACTATCGCCTCTTTGTAGATGACACTATAGCTGAAATGGTCACTGTCACCCCCTTTCGTTCAGTTGGGTACCCAGCTTTTTAAAACTTTCAGTTGGGTACCCAGCTTTATGAGCAGTCAATCTGCAGTACCTAGGCCTATGTTCTATACATATAATTCTTCTCCGCTATTATTTTCAAGCATCGTGACGAACAGTCTGGAGTAAACTACATACCCACATATAAAAAATAGTGGTATCAGTATCAGTATGAATCTGAGTGTATGTTTACATAGACTGCGTGACGAATAGACATCATTATTCATATTAAACAAGAATTTGACAAAATTACCAGGTTCATTTCGCAATCAACTGAGGGCAATCACTAATTAAATCAAGCTTTGTGTGAGATTTCATAAAGCTGGGTACCCAAATGTAAATTTTACAAAAGCTGGGTACCCAACTGAAAATAAAAAAAAGCTGGGTACCCAACTAAACGAAAGGTGGTGACAATGACCATTTCAGCGACACTAATACCCTCACAGACCTGGACAAGTTCAAATCTGCTCTCTATAGCGACCACTTGGTCCACTTCAAACTCTAATCTGAGTTTTTATCATGTTTTTAATTAAAATTCACCAAAAATATTGCACATACAAATTGTATAGCTACACAATCATACACCTCCTTTAACACTTCAACATGATGAAGGTTATGAAAAACCTATAGATAGATAGGTATTACCAATCAATACGCACAACCATACCAATCACGATATCCTTTTTGCCGAACGATTTTTCTTGGTAGTTTCGACGATGAGTTAGTGCATGTGGTTTAAAAGTTCGATATGGTGATTCCGAGTTCAAATTGGAATTACCAGTTCGTAATATGCACGTAGCCGCACGTCAACTATAACACCATACAGTATTCTTGTTGATGGTGATACTTTTCATCGAAATTCGAGTGGCTGCATTGTCGCATGTTTCATATAGACCTTGCATCTTTGGAGCCCCGGTCACACAACACCCGCATATTATTAGACCGAAATCAATGACAATATGATGCCATTTGACTTGAATTTAGGTTGGTGTGGCCGGGGTCATCTTTGATTGATTGTGGCTGGGACTAATATATGTTATATTATAGTCCCAGATTGTGGATATGTTTGCCAACCTATTGTAGCGGTCGCGTTGTAAATATAGGAGGCCGATGACTTCTGTGCTCAAGATGTCTAGATATCTTGGTCACAGCCGTAAGCCGTTAGACGCTTTGTGTGATCACCAAAGTTAAGCAAAGTCGAGCTCGGGAGAGAGAGAGAGAGAGAGAGAGAGAGAGAGAGAGAGAGAGAGAGAGAGAGAGAGAGAGAGAGAGAGAGAGAGAGAGAGAGAGAGAGAGAGAGAGAAGTGCGGGAGTCGCACCGAAAGTTAGCAGCACCCGGAATGAGCTACGCGGAGACCGTGCATCTTGGATCATATTTGCTTGTTTGGGTTGATTCGCGAAGGTATCCTATAGAGCTATATGTACAGCTGCATATGGGCGCATCTGCAATACCACACACCAGCTTGTTCTAGACCGGAATCGTCCATTCTGTCTGTGAAATCACATAGTGACCCTATTCAATCGGGGAATAATGATCGAATTGTCGGAATATTACTCGATAGCTCTTGTGAGCCATTATTTAACCCTCTCGCACAAGGGATCGAGTTACGGAAGTTGTTTAAACAATTTAGCTATAACCTGTATAACTTGTTTAAATATGACAGTTAACTTTGGTGTTTAAACAAGTTATATAGCTAAATTTTTTAACCCTTAATTTTACCCGGGGGGCATTATTACATAGGTCCCATTCACATCAGATGTATTAAAGGGGCACTAATAATTATTTTATATATAATTTTGCTAGAGCCGACAAACGGTTGGACCCTCGGAGCTGATTTTTTTTTACATATGGGTAATTTTAACCTGTGAATCTTATTAGATACGCCCCGTTGACCTCAGATGTCTTGAAATGGCACTACTAATTACTGTAACCAAATAATTAACTATAGGCCTATACCCAAAATGGTTGCAATCTGGTCGGTGAAAATTGAAACACGGGGGATAAATTGACCCGTATGTGATGAGAAATTTTTCAAGTAGGGAGGTAGGGGTGCCCATGTACTTTAAGACTAAACATACACAGAGTGATGTCAGTGGGTACCTTGATGTCGGGGGGGGGGGGGCTTGGGCCTTGTGTCTGCAATTTATTTCAAGACCCTCCCTGATTTTAGGCGTAATTTACTTTTGAACGTGAAGTTGTCCTCCAATACCTTATTACCAGAGGAAAATACATGCGAAATCCGTTCAAGTCTAAAACGAAATTTACTGAGTTGGCTCGAATTATATACGGTAATTAAAATATACACAGGGGCGCCGGAAGCATCCAAGGGGAGGGGGCAGAGCCTACAAAAAGGGCACTTTTCCGCAAAAAAGGGCATTTTCTCCGCAAACTCGGGAAAATAACCATAAATTCATTGTGGCAAAAATCCCTATTTTAATGGTATTTGTCGGTTTTTATGGCCGTTTTGTGATAAAATTGACAAAAAATTAATATTCCTTGTGAAATTGGTGGTATTTGGACCAAAAAAGTCACATTTTGCTATAAAAACACGAGATTAAACACACAAAAAGCATTTTTCTGTCTCCAGAAAAGGGGCAAGTCCTGCCCCGCTCGCCCCCTTGGTCAAGGGCAGGGGGGGGGGGGGTCAGCTGCCCCCTCTGCTCCCCTCTTCCGGCGCCCCTGAATATACATGTTGTCTGGAAAAATGGGACATATACCATATATTATATTTAAATAAATTTCATCATAATTGATTCGAGAATGCATCAATGATTATCTGCTCGATACTGTTTAGTAATCAATCTGATTTGAAAAGAAAATCAAATATCTAGAGAAAAAATCATTTGAGCTCAGCCTGTGTTCTTTTCCGTGATTTGTCATAAAATTTATCCGTTCCCAAGTTACCGGACAACGTTTTAATAAACCGAAACACCGGAAGTAAACGTGCCATATTTCGATCACACGTATTTTACACAAAGTTTTATGAAAAAAACAAAAGATAGCGCAAAAGCATATACAACAAGAAAACCATAGTCAGAAATGGTAACGCCACCAAGATCGTATTATTAGCCATAAATATAAATCATAATATAAAATATATTGGTTACATGAATGGACCGCCTCAGAATTCCGTTAAGATAAGTAATTCTTCAAATTATTACAATGAACTACGGCTTATAAATTACTGCAGGTTTCTCATTCGCCACACCAGAATGCTTCTAAATGCGGATCAAAGCTAAGAGTGCGTGGCACAGCCATTGTTCATAGACATTTTACAGATAGCGAGAATGATGCATGCTGGGAACGAAAGCATCCACAGCAAAGCCATGTGCTTACGGGGGCATGCGTTTATTATAGGGGATTTATGGTGGGCCTATAAAACTAATTATAACTTTGTTATCTGTCATAGTTTATGCGTGAAATTTTAAACATATATACCTGGACATCTACCCCTTCCAGAATGTTGAAAAACATTTTCAGTTGCCCATCGTATTTTTATAGACGAAATAGTCCGAAATTCCAGAAAATTGCGCTAACTGCTCAATGTTTTAATGTGTTACAAAACGTCTGATAAAAATAGTTCTATCGGGAATATTCACACCATTTTTTTTCAGAGAACATAGTGTAAATATAGTCCTATCGGGATATCGTAAAGGAGATTAATTAAACCCCTCAGACTGCCGAAACTGACGACATTAAATTCACTTTTTCGTGTCCCGCGGAAATGAAACTTGTCTGTCCATTGATGACGTTATTTATTTGACATAGTATTTTTTTCTTCTGTTGTATTTGAACACTTGTTGCACGCGCAGGCTGCACGATCATAATAACTTCAACCGATAAGCGCCGACTGATACCCGCGCAACAGTTTGTCTCAAATAAATTGTTATCAAAACGCAGGTTTATGGCCGCGGACATAAGCCGATTAAGTGTAATGTAATTTATCCATGAATTTGACTGAAAAATTGTGATTCTATCACCATTAGCCACGAAAATGGGACCTCTAAACAGGCAAGTTTGATTTTCGGCGGACACGAACAAGCGAATTTATTGTCGGCAGTTTCGGCAGTCTGAGGGTTAATTAATCCCGAATTAAACGGAACTACTTTACGATAGTCCGATAGGACTATGTTTACTCTATGCATGTTCTCTGAAAAAATAGTGTGAATATTCCCGATAGAACTCTTTTTATCAGACGTTGTGTAACACCTTAAAACATTGAGCAGTTATAGCGCAAACCGAAATGTGTTGTCTTGCAAGATATCCCACCGCTTTAGCTAAATTTACCTTCCTACAATATCCATAAAGAGGATCATATATTATATACCCACGGTTTTAATTATAGAATATAAAATATATTGGTTTCGCGAATGACCAACTCAGAATTCCGTTAAAATAACAATAACAACCAGCACCTATAACGAACCGTTTTACTGGACTTGGGCTACTGGTCGCGTAGTTCCGACTTTTAAATAAACGGAATTTCCAACTCTATAAATAAAAGCCCCACAATGCATTCGCCCTGTCCACCACGCAATATCAAAATCTCAGCAGCTAGATACACCACAGGTGGCGTAATAAATGCTCTTTATTATTTCCATATCAGGAATACAGTAACAAACAAGACAGCAGTAAAATAAATGGGGACAAAAAGTTAGTGTAATCATGTATGAAATTTCCAACTGTTAAAATTCTTTATAACAGTTGTGACTCCCACCCCCTCAAAATACCTCCATCATTCGATCCCCGTCCCCATCATAATGGGGACAATAATTACTAGTTGGGATACCAGGCAATGGTAACCATGTATTTTAACCTTTATGTTGTAGTGTAATAATGTATGAAATTTCCAACTACATGTGCATTAACTTTTTTTTACAAAAGTTGTGAATCATACACACTCAAAATCTAACTTCCACCCCCACCCCACTACACTGTCCCTTCCACTTAAAAACATTCTGGAGATCAAGTTGGCCACAGGTGTTCAGTTATTTTATACCATGACTCCCTATTGTACTGTGTACAAACATGCTATATAATATATTTGTGCTGTACACCCTACTGTGTGTGAACAGGAGTCCGACCGTGGGTAACACGTTTCTACTGTGGGTAACACGTTTTAATGGCATTTCAATGGTTAAAGTTTATACCCATAGTAGAACTACATCCGAGTTGACCTTTCATTAACCTTCCATGACCTCGATCAAAATCACTCTATTTTTAAAATGTAGCGCCTCGCGATGAAAACAATTTGATACTTTCGATTCAATTGAATATTATACTCACTAATGCGATAAAAACGAACAGTTATTTCCGTGGAAATCACATCCAGATCAACAAATTGAACATATATTTCAAGAAATAGACGTAAAAAACTCGAACAACAAACGGTGGATTTCAAAATGACTTTCGTGGTTTCCTGTTCACTGTACGGCGGAGAAAAAAAAGTTCCCGCAATGTGTTATATTTATATTCATTAAATTCGTATTCCCATATATATATTCATGTTGTTTATTTATGGCGGTTTCATCATGATTACAGTTTATTGTGAATTGGCTACAATGATACCATATTCGTACAATTGAATGTTGACCTAATTCAATGTATCAATACGCCTGATCAGCTGTGATAGTGTACGTCGATGTACGGCCAAGTGTGGGGAACACAACGGGGATGATTGTGAATGGTGCGACAGAATCATCTTAATTTAAGTGGGTTTATTTCGATTTCATAGCAGTTGTTGCTCCTGTACCGGTCATGGTATAAACAAAATACACACGTAGTGTTTCTGAATACCAAATTTACACCACTCGTGGGATTGATGATTTACCACACTCGCTAAAGCTCGTGTGGTAAACCATCAATCCCACTCGTGGTGTAAATTTGGTATTCAGAAACACTACGTGTGTATTCTATATATACCCCACGTGTCTTGGACTGTTGCCAAATTCACAGTGCTCCATTAGAGGGCCTGCTTGGACTGTTGCCAAATTCACAATGTTAACTGCAGAGAGGTTGTATGTTATTGGAGACGTTCTAATATGACAATAGGCTGGCCTAATTAACGAACCATGCACAGCTAAATACACACAAGCAACTTTTAATCTTCAAATAGATACAATTGTCGGCCTCCAAAATTCAATATACTTTCTTATATACAAACAAACATTGAACTCATACCATTGTTTCACTTAACCAAAATAGCGAATTTCCCCAAAAGAACGCATATAGACTGCGCATGCAGAAAATAAAAGATGGCCGTTACTACAAAAAAAACAGACATGCGCACTCCAATTAAAATTACCCATAATTCAGTTCACTACACCAGGGGGCTCCCAGCAGGTTATACAATGTTTTCAGGCTATCAGATTATTTATATTTTCGACTTTAAGTTTACAATTTGAGCCTGTCCTCACTCTATCGATACGATTGATCATAAACATATTATACACCAGTGGCGTTAACTTTACAACTTCGGCATCTACGTGATTATATCGGTACGATTCAGTAAGGTACAAACAATCTCCATAAAATACAGAAGGGGCTCCCAATAGGTTATTCCCATTTATTATGGGCTCCCAATAGGTTATACAATATTTTCAGGCTATCAGATTATTTATATTTTCAACAACATATTATTACACCGGTGACTTTAAGTTTACAATTTGAGCCTGTCCTGACTCTATCGATAGGATTTATCATATTTTCATAAACGTATTATACACCGCTGGCGTTAACTTTACAATTTCGGCATCTACGTGATTATATCGGTACGATTGAGTAAGGTACAAACAATCTCCAAGAATACATTCGCCCTGTACTCCATGCGATATAAAAAAACCAAATGCAAGTAACACCACGCTAGGTGGCGTAATAAAAACAAAACAATGAATACGTTTTTATCACGAGCGAATACTATATTCGCATTTACTCTCAGTGTCATGGCGGGTCTCACATTTAGTTGTTTTCTGACTACGGTTTTCAACGATAACCAAACAGATGTCAGCATAAAAATTGGTCGAGCAGCAGTGTAAGTCAACAATCATGTCTGCTAGTATGACATATTGCGACAGGCGGTAATTAGTAAGATCTCACCTCTTGTTTATACAGATGCCATTCTTGAAAAAAACAAACTTAGCTGTTTTAAAGCAACTGTGTTATCAGTGTGATAAGTATTAACACTCGTTGTGAACAGTACACATCTCATGATGAATACCAATGGCAATGGTAAAAAAAATTGGTATGATGGCTGAAATTTAGAAAAATCGTAGAGTACATGCACGGCTAGATATCGGGGATGGCACAAAAAGCACTCGAAGGCTTAATTCCATTGTGGTCCCCTGATATGCTACCGGCCACGAGGCAGACAATATAGTTACTAAGAAATTCTCCATTTTAATACTAAAAAATAATGGTAATGACATCAATGTTAATATGTTAATATTAGACATTGATAATGCCATCATCAATATGGATAATATAATATAAGTGCGTACATTTACAAGTAATCTTATGATTGTGAATATGTTTATTTTAAAAGAAATGTTCTTTTCACCGACCAGGTGGATGAGACGCCTGGCAGATCCATTTTACATAACAAGTCTGTCAATTGTCCCACTCACCGGGTCTATGAATACTGACAGAGATGAGTAATTGATTGGCAAAATTTTGGTCACAGTTTCAATTCAGTAGTACAGAAAGGGATCTTCCTCTCGGTCCTTCAGTTTAGATAAGAGATGTCTTTTTATGCATCTCATGACATAAGATGATCTTATGCCGCATTCAATAATACGATCATACGCTAGCTTAATTAATGAACCAAAGCAAAAACACTCATTAGGGTAGCTGTGGCTTTTTTTTTTTTTATTACTTTTTTTTTTAATCAAAATCTGTTTATAGATTCTCTGGTATTCCCTCCAAATAAGATTCACATAAGGCTATATTTCCTGGGTTCGTTGAATGAATGGACCCCAATCGCAATTTCGAGTATAAATAAGGCAAATCGTACTTCCGGGTAGTCTGGATCGACAGCTGGACTATTCATGGTTATAAACTACTGGTACCAACATCAAAGTGAAAATAGTCGAGAGAGGAACGGGAACATCGACGAACAACGTCATCGTGTAACTTTCCCCATTGACCGACTTCGCCTTCAAATGTATCTTCTGCTTTGTTCATAATTATGTGTTTCCTTTCGATTCCAGAAAATAGTATATTTATGGATTATCACATGTGTGTATGTACTATATAGTCTAATGATAACAATTAATTCCTTATTAAATATATGTTATTTTGTTTTGCATAGTACCGGTACCGCTCCGTCCATCTTCGCACAGTAGAACGGTAAATTCGTGATGACATTCTTATTATACAATGTATTTCACATCAGGAAATTCACTCGCCCCGATGTGTGTACACTGTTACTATAGTGTCGTTATTTATTGTGTCTTATTTTCTCAATAAAAGGTAAACTAAAGCTACGATTGAACTTACATTGCAATTCAATGTTCATAATTCTCATTTGCAATACCAGTAATCGAAAGACACAGTAACAAGATTTTCCGATTACGACATTAATGCTTTAAGCCCACCGATCTACTGTGCACCAAAAGCACTCGCGAAATTCAAAACAGCTGCGTTGTATTAGATAATAATTGGGGACGTCACGAAATCAGATATAGTCTATACATACAACCCAAAGCGTCCGGCTTTGGTTCGTTAATATTGTCAGCGTGATTAGTATTCCCACTCGTTGTAAGCACATCTCATAAGATCTTTCGCTGCATTACTAAACATGAATAATTATCCCCTATACATAAAATACTGTTAATATGTTGCTGTTTTCCACATTTCCAACATGGTACGAGACATGGTATGAAACGACCAAACAATTTGCTACATGGTATGAAACGACCAAAAAATATGGTATGAAATGACCAGATGGTACGAAATGTCCAGGTACGAAACAACCACGGTACGAAACTTCCTGTACCCATCTGGCATATGTGAGAATACAGCTACAATCAGACAATAGCTGTATTCAGCTAACCTAGCCGAATTCAGCTAACATAGCTCAATTCAGCTATATATTGATTATTCTACTCTCAAACCCAACAAAACGGCTTTCAATAATTAACTAGAAATTTGCGCATCTAATTCAAAACTAGGTTACGGTACACCATTTTCCAATCTAATTCTAAACTAGGTTAAGCCATTCTCCAATCACTTTCAAAAAATCAAAACTGTCGCTCGTTTTGTGACAAAGTGTTGTGTTTTGTCGATATGGCGATGTCGATTATCAATACGGCGATCAATGTTGGTCATAATGGTTTATTAACTCCCTTATGCATTGTGGAATACCTTGAAATTTTGAATTTTATCAGTGTGTATTTCAGTTTTCTGTGAATTATTATCAGTGTGTATTTCTATTTTTTAGGAAGAATGTTCCAGATTATAGTGCTGGCCGAGAGAAGAATGATCTCGGATTCATAACATTCAATCTTCAGTCTGGTATCCTTTTCAATGATGAGCTTAAATGGACATGGCTCAATCAAGCTTCCAAATTATGTCAACGTAATTTTGAATGAAGTATAAGATAGATTGATAAACACATAAACTATTGACATACTGGCTTACTATGCTCTGAAAAATACTTTTCGATACGGCTGTCACCCGTGCCTCTTGTTCCATCCTTACGCAAATGGTTCATAAGGATTGATATGAATAACCCAGCCATATTATATATTTACCTATTTTGATCCCATTGTCAGAGCGCTAATTTCTGGATTGTTTTATTTAATAATTGTTAATAAAATTCATACAGTCATACATCATCTCAGAGGTTTCTTTCCAAATATTCACACAGTTTCATTTGTTTTCAGATTATGCTTTTTCGCAATTCCAACCTATTCTTTGTGGAAAATTGTCAATTTGGACCCAGGTGTTAACCCTTTACCCAACAGAAGGGCCCTGTGCCAATGCATTCTCTTATATATGCGAGTCGACCATAGGTCGCCTCGCATATATAAGAGAATGCATTGGCTTAACACATTAAAAATTATAAAATTGTTAAAGAATGTAAGAAAAAATGGTAAAAAAAGATTTTTTTTAGGCCAATGCATTCTCTTATATATGCGAGGCGACCTATGGTCGACTCGCATATATAAGAGAATGCATTGGCCCAGGGCATAACTGTAACCATCACAATGTGGTCAGTGAGCCGGTTCCAATGATATCCATATTTGTATGGTTTTATTGAGACAGACCCAAGATATTTTAGGCTGTTGAAGCTTTATTTGGCCGGTTTTGGCCGTTTTGTTGGGTAAAGGGTTAATTAATAACCATTCATCGCACCTGGCATCAATGTTATTTTTCATCGCTACATAGTTAATTATTTGTCTTAATGTTAATGTCAACAAGTGAATTCGAATGTTTATATTATGTAATTGCAATTTGTTACGTCTCGCTGCACATCTGCACTTTGTATAAAAGATCATTGTAATTTTTGTTACGTCACTGCAGACTGAGGTTCCCAGAGGGTGAATTTGGTTACTCTAACCCACCCTGTGGGATAGCTTCACTACATTCACTCTCTGGGGACCTCATTATGCAAATGAGAGTCAACTCTTCAAGGCTTACATGTACATGATTGAAATACTTCCATTTTATTTCTTGAGTCCCCCAGAACTACTTAATTTTGGAAATGTGTGATTGTCCCTTAACAGTATGACAGATCTGACTGGTGTATTCAACTGGAATGTTAAGCAGCTGTTTCTTTATATGACTGCAGAGTATGAAACACCAGATCATGTGAGTAATCAGGCTTTTATTTAGATCATGCCATGAATGTCTTTTCAAGCTATAAAACCTGGGAAATTTTGGATGTTGACCCTTTCTGACAGGGAACTTAATAACATTGAACAAAGGCAGGGAATATATTTCTTTGTTAATACTTTTCCTCAATAATTAATCCACTTCACAGTAGGGGGTGATCCCAGCTCGACATTGCATACTTTTTTTGCGACTTTTGTGATCGCAATAAAGATTGAATTAATTACCTGGGAGAAATTCCACGATTGTAAAAATTGCCCGCTTATTAGTTCTTAGAGGTTAACCGAGGTCACAACTCTGTGTTTAAGTGGGTATGAACTTGGTAAGCAACTCCGACGACAAGCAACTCCTCTCACAATCAGTAACTCCTCCCACAGTCAACTCCTCCCACAGTCTGTGTCCTATCCTCCCATAGATTTGAAACTCTATTTTTACCAACAAAAAGATTTCACTGCTCGGAAATTGCAAATAAATTTTTGTTTTGCTTTGCTTTGGTTCAAATTTTGTGGGACCAGTTAAGAAAATAGTCTACACTAATATTTACTTGTCAGTAAAACAGCAATTCTGGTTACATTAGCTGACAAACCCAAGTGTATGCTTATCAATATAAAAAAATAACATATTTTCTCAAAAGATAGTATAGGTACTTGTTAATAGGTAGGCAGTAAGATTTTTGTACTGCAAAATAGAGAAATATAAGCTTAAAAAAATTAATGAATATTTACAGTCTGATCATGGTTTTTGCTGTTTCTTGCTGATCTCTGCTATATCTGAGAATATTTCCATCACAGACGATGACCTTTATTTGTGGTTCTGTTATGTTTACTGAACACTATTGTACTCTTTTTCAGAAATTGAATCAAGTTGTTGTTTGGGACAAAATTATACAGAGAGGAGAGCAATCTTACTTAGATTTCAAAAATGCAAACACAAAATATTATTTCTGGGATTATGGAAATGGTTTGAAGTGAGTATTATTATAACATTATGTGGTATTTTTGATCTGGAAACGGTATATCAGGTAAAATCTAGGTCGAAAAAGGGGCATAACTCAGTCATAATAATGCAGGCAAAACCCATATTCGAACTTGATCTGTATTTTTGGGTGGTAAACTAATATACCAAATTTGGTTCAGTTCACTTTATTCAATCTAAAGTTATCATCCGGAAACCTCAAATCAGGTAAAATCTAAGTCGAAAAAGGGGCATAACTCAGTCAAAATCATGCGGACGAAACCCATATTCGAACTTGATCTGTATTTTGGTGTTATCATCCGGAAACCAAAAGCAGACGGATGGACGGACGGACGGACAACCCATTTACATAAAAAGACCGTTTTTTCAAACTGGCATATAAAAAGTCATGAGTGTCAAACATTCAAAAACATATTTATTGCAAAATATTTTTAATACTGTTTGTATTAGTTGTTGAAAATCGACTATAATCAAAATGGTTATTCTCCTCGTTTTAGAAACACCAGCGCAGGCATTATTATATTTAAAAAAAATATAAATGTTCTTGAATGGTTCATACCCACACTGTTTATTTATCAAATTGCCCGGCTTAGTCAAACACCGCGAAAATGACAACTTTAGAAAAAAACAACGGTACTTTTTTGTAACGGCATCAGTTTGCCTTACCCGCATCATATCAATTCAGCAGGACCACCAGCATCATAGAATATTAGCTGGACCACTCGACCAGGGTGGTAAGATATCATAATCACACCACGATATAAGGCCTAAGTTAATCTTATTTGATGGGGAATACGCATCTATGAAGTTATTTTATAGGACTAAAAAGACACAGATATATCCTAGCTTAAGCATGTTTTAGCTGTGGTTCGTTAATTACGATAGTGTATGGTCATATTAGTGATGATGCCAATTTCATTCTGTCATTTTACCAAATAATAGTTAATTTTGGAGATTTTTTCCTACACTATTATTTGGCACCTCACCTCAGTGTGGATATGGTTTGATGACTGGAAGTTTTTTCGGACTATTATTCGGCACCTCACCTCAGTGTGGATATGGTTTGATGACTGGAAGTTTTTTCGGACTATTATTCGGCACCTCACCTCAGTGTGCACATGGTTTCATGACGGGTTTTATTGAAGTTTTTTCGGACTATTATTTGGCACCTCACCTCAGTGTGGATATGGTTTGATGACTGGAAGTTTTTTTCGGACTATTATTCGGCACCTCACCTCAGTGTGGATATGGTTTGATGACTGGAAGTTTTTTTCGGACTATTATTCGGCACCTCACCTCAGTGTGGATATGGTTTCATGACACTATTATTCGGCACCTCACCTCAGTGTGGATATGGTTTCATGACTGGAAGTTTTTTCGGACTATTATTCGGCACCTCACCTCAGTGTGGATATGGTTTCATGACTGGTTTTATTTACCATTTAATACAGTGAAAAGTTGACTACTATGTGAGGTTTAGAAAATATTTAAAGATACGGGCGGCGTTGGCGGTGGGTATGCTGTTCACCTCCGTCAAAAACCACCATAAACAGAAAGAATAGTAAAATATAGAAAGACTTTGTTCTTATACCAATCAGAAATATGGCATAAACAGTATGTTATTGTCAATTTGTTTTCCTTTGTTATGTAAACAAAAGAAAAAACGTTGCATTACCTGGCTTTTGTTTAGATTCAGATATGGTAAACATAAAGATCGTTATTTGTTATTGTTTTCCTGATATGGAAATAATAAAGAGCGTTTATATCATTTGTGTGTGATTAACCAATAGAATTGCGTTGTGTTATGTAAACAGAAGCACAACTTCTGTAACATGAGCATGCTCTTGTTTACGCACACCATCGTACGTCTTGATGACAATATACTATTTATGTGCTGATTATGTTTGGCATATGAACAAAACCATATATATTTTAATATTCCTTCTGTTGATGGCGATTTGAACAAATATGAATATTTCTGCAACGAACGCCGCCCGTGCCTTTAAACTGAAATTTGAAAAAAATGTGAGGAAATTAGTTACCTTCCAACTAGTGCATGTACCTACCATACCAAAACAAGGCTCCATAGCAGTCGCAGAAGCACAGTTGATTTTAACTAGGAGGCTAAGTATCAGCATATTCACCTGTGAGATCTAGATATTCGTATCGCAAACCTTTTATCGGGATATGCAACGTATCATGACCAGACCGATATCTCCCATTCGTAATAATGTAACACTAATTTCTGCCACATTGAAAAATTGATTTCGGAAAAAAATAACACTTTAAATATGAGGAAATTGCATATTCTTTAAGCAACAGCAACTGTTTTGTTTATTGAAAGGAAAGGTAATTCATATCATGAGTTTCAAATCATTTTGAACCATTTGCTGACTATAAGTGATCTCATGGTTGATATTTCAACTCTGTTTCCTTATTTAGAATGTACATCCAGGATAGTGTTAGAATTAATTGAAAGCATTGCAAGGAATTATTTCATTGGATAAAATAAATAAAATTATTCAAAGGTGTCATCAGACTGTACCTATCGAAATATGTCGTAATTGATTCAGACAAGGCCCTTAACATGTTGAGTGCTTGCTCCCATTCAATAAATGCAAAAAGTAGGAGATAAACTCGTAGTCGACAGTCAATGTGTTAACTTCAAAAGGCTAGTTTGATTTCATAATCAATCGATTTACATGTACTAGTATATTTACCACCTGGAGTGACACCATGACCAAACAGTCTGAGTCAGTTATATATAAACAACACGCGGCCAAGACGGTTTTTCTTTTTCTGATATCATCTGCAAAATTTTCACTATTTTAATCTATTTTCAGGGGCAACAAAAATGTAAGCTTGACGTTGTCATGGAATGTTATACCCAATGCTGGAACACTACCAAAGGTCAAAGGGTCAGGCTCACATCGATTTGAGTTCCCATCAGAATACTCAACAACAAGATTTTAATTTACAAATTTCTAGGTCATTGTCATTTGTCGTGTGCATATTATCATTCCATTCATCATCCTAGTCCGTGGCTTTTCTTAGTGAATACATTCTTGAATAAACATATTTACAATAAACATAAGGCACACGAAAAGGAGCGGACGGTTATCTTCTGATTTATCACTGCCAAGAGAGATAACTCCGGAAAACTAACGGAAGTGATTCTGTGTCACGTGTGAAGTGAGAGTATTGAAGTAACATTTTTTAAACATGAACTTGCTAATAGTCTCACATTGAGAAATCTCAATGCCATTTCAAGTTTAAACTAATCAAGATGCTTAAGATTTCAAAAGTTGGGCTTGTGCTCCATCAAATCTATACAAATATTCTATTCACAAACTTTCAGTTTCAATTAACCCGATTTTCACTGAGAAAAGCATTGGTTTTTAGCTCAAGTCAAGTTTGAGCTATTGCCATGGGTTGGCGTCAGTCTGTCAGGCCATGTGTGCATCAACAATTTCCTTTGGCACACCCTATAGACCACATCCCTCATCCGAACATCACCAAACTTCATATGAATCTTCGGGGTAACCTGTATATGGGAGCCATCAATTATTTCAAAAATTTGCTGGAATACATGGCCGCCAGCAGCTCTCTTTGATTTTCTGGAATACATGGCCGCCAGCAGCTATCTTTGATTTCAAATTCTATTCGATTGGCACTCCATGCAGCCGACGTTTATTAGAGAAATTTATTGAAAATTTACAGGCATGGTTAGGATCACCTCTAGATGGGAGCATTCGAATATGAATGATTTTCGATAAAAAAACATGGATGCCGGTAGCTTGGATTTTATTCTTTGCATTGACTGAATACTTCGGCATGCCCTACAACGAACCTTATTCATCCAATTGATCCCAAACTTCATATGGCTCTTCAAGATGACCTCTGGGATTATTTAAACTTTTCATATTCCTTATCGCTCCATTCATTGTAATGTATTACATTTATCCCCTTTACAAGTTGAGCTACATTGACACTTTGATTTCATAAGAGATGTTGAATGTTTTTGATTGTTGATGAATGTGTCTTGTGAGAATGTGTCTATTGGTTTATGGGTTCTGTGTTGTACAGCCTCACACATGATTTGATATATTGATTGTTGATGAATGTGTCTTGTGAGAATGTGTCTATTGGTTTATGGGTTCTGTGTTGTTCAGCCTCACACATGATTTGATATATTGATTGTGACGGTGCTCCTTTATTTTAACCCTTTACCCAACAGAAGGGCATTCTCTTATATATGCGAGTCGACCATAGGTCGCCTCGCATATATAAGAGAATGCATTGGCTTAACACATTAAAAATTATAAAATTGTTAAAGATTGTAAGAAAAAATTGTAAAAAGTGTTAATTTTTTTTTTTTTAGGCCAATGCATTCTCTTATATATGCGAGGCGACCTATGGTCGACTCGCATATATAAGAGAATGCATTGGCACAGGGCATAACTGTAACTATCACAATGTGGTCAAGGAGCCGGTTCCAATGATGTCCATATTTGTATGGTTCTATTGAGACAGACCGAAGATATTTTAGGCTGTTGAAGCTTTATTTGGCCGGTTTTGGCCGGTTTGTTGGGTAAAGGGTTAACAAAACTTATTGTTTTAACGATAGTGTGTCTCTTCCAAACAAGTTTAACCCTTTCATGACGGGAGCTGTGAAGCATTAACCCTTAAAGACTGTAAGCCAGTGCATTGTTTTATACATGCGAGTCTCCCATAGGGAGCCTCACATATATACGGGAATGTGCTGGCTTACATGTCAAGGTAAATATGAGAGAATGCACTGGCTTCACAGTCAAGGTAAATATTGTTAGGCCAATGTATTCCCTTATACATGCGAGGCTCCCAATGGGAGACTCGCATATAAGAGAATGCATTGGCACAGGGATTTCGCAAAATTTCAGGAAGCTAGTCATGGAAGGGTTAATATTGTTTCCGAGGTATAAAATAATAAATATGAATCAAATATTTCTATCAATTAATATTGGCTTTATTTCAATTTTGTTCTGGTATAATAAATTTAATCTGTCAAAACAGTTTTATAGACAATTTTTAGAACAGAAATGTTCAGCACATAGCAAGGGGGAGAACTCTATCTTGTTAGCACTCTCCATCAAGGCAAAATGACATTTCGATTCAGATTATTTTCTCAGCCACATCAGGAATAAACGACTGTAATATGCCTTTGTGGACAAATAATATCCATGTACCAAATCTTCAGTTTTTTCTGTGTTTTATCCAGAGAAAAGGTATTTGTATTCTTGAAATCATGTTTGATAAAAGTCCGATTTTTTACCCTGTGCCAATGCATTCTCTTATATATGCGAGTCGACCATAGGTCGCCTCGCATATATAAGAGAATGCATTGGCCTAACAAATTTTTATCATTTTTTTAATAAATTTTTCTTACAATATTTAGGACATAAAATAAAAAACATCCATTATCCTGCAGGGAGCCCCACACATATATAGAAGCATATTGAAGAGTGTCGTCTGCTCATGTTTGTCTGGGGCTCTGTATGGGTGAAATTATAAAATTGTTAAAGAATACAAGAACAAATTATTAAAATTGTTAGGCCAATGCATTCTCTTATATATGCGAGGCGACCTATGGTCGACTCGCATAAATAAGAGAATGCATTGGCACAGGGTATATATATGATTGGTTTATGTTATGTAATTGTGGCTCGGAAGAGATACACCATCTTTAAGAACCAGACGAGATTATATAGGTTGTTATATTCCAGTCGGTTCTGCATTGACTTATAGCATATAATTAGTGCAAGCTATTTATTAATAATCTTGTATACAGAATAAGGAAGCTCATGGCATTATAAATGTATGTAGATATAAATTTAGGTTTTATTGTGGTTTAATTATTCACTCTTAAATACATACTATGGACTTGTTCGGGTGCATGAAACATCACCGAAAATTTCAAATAAATTGACCCTACCACTCCATAGAAAACATCGTCTGAACTATGCTCAAATGTAAATGTTTACATCAGGATTCGGGACTCAACTATTGGCGATAAACAAATTATTTCGCCAACGATAGTCAATATGTTTAATTAATATATCAGAATGACTGTGTGTTGTCAATTTGGATTAATATTTGTCAAAAATAACTACTTTTGCAAGATTATACTCCATTTCTATTTTATCACCATACTGGAGTGTTTCACATCACTTTAAGAATTGATGCTTGCACTGAGTTAGCAATACACTGGAATAAATACCAGTTCCTATAGCTATTTGGAGAATTTCAAAAGAATTATTTATCAATTTTATCATAGCTTAAGTTCAAAGGTGACCTCATTTTGAGGTAGATTACAATTTGAAAGTTATATGTTATTACAACAAATATTTGATATCATATCTAAAACCTATTGGACATATAAAACCTTTTGGACATATAAAACCTTTTGGACATATAAAACCTTTTGGACATATAAAACCTTTTGGACATATAAAACTGAAATTTCACCAGGTTTATGAATATGTCTGTGATGAGTTATTTTTAGTACTCTATTTAACTTCATTAAATTTCGTTTTTTCCGAATGGAAGGCAAGATGTTCCTTCTAATTATCTGTTGTCTTGTGCCTTTCTGTGTTGGTAATTTTTAGGTGGTGCGACAATTCATTGATGTATATTTCACTATCTTTCACTGTGTCATCACAAATGAGAAATATCGCTGATGCCATGTTTAAAATTATTTTCAATTGAACATTCTTGATTGAATAAATGAGTATTTGTAAAACTGTAGTTTATATTTCTCTTCTAGTTTAATATCCATGCTGTCTGAATAGCCCATTTTTCTGATACATTCAACTCAGTCTGAATGAATCGAGGCTATTGAACTAGCTACGCAGTCGATAGTCTGAAACAAACAGCAGGGTATGCCATTACTTTCAAGAAGCAGATGTCAGAGTCAGCCAATCACAATATTTCATAGTAAATTGATGGAAGTCAATCAGAAAATTGTCGGAATTCCTTCAATTGCGATTCCAGTTAACTCTGCAACATAGCTAAGAATAGCGTAATAAATTTTCTGTCACATGGCTAATTTCACAGTGTTTACAAATGTAGAGATTAAGATAACTGACCAATATTACTAAAAGTCACAAATGGTTGTTTACGCATATAAAGTTTTTCTCAGTGGATTCCGGTGGTCCAGAGCAGCGTTCTGCAGAATCAAGCCTTGAAATAGTGTGTCTGTCATTTGCAGAATGAGTTTCCCAGAGGGTGAATTTAGTGATGCTACCCCGCATAGCGGGCTAGCATCACCAAATTCACCCTCTGGGAACCTCATTCTGCTGACTAACAGACAACCTTGGGGGAATTTTAGAACTTTGGGTTAAATAAAGATGGTCAGAATGGCCATCTTTGCCACAAAGAGATGTTTTCTACTGGAAACGAAGCTGAATATCATTGCAGAAGCACAATGATTATGTTCCTATAGGACCTCTTTGTATTATTTCAACAGAGTTTGTGAACTGCTGAAAGGGATTTTGAACAGGTGTGCATGTAGGCCAAATTGTGTTCCCTTCCTGTATTTCGTTATAAACCGTCGATTACAAGTCATTTGCATAACCTACACCCAACTAATTTCGTTATAATTGAGTTAAACTGCGTTCTGGAGAATCTGCAGAACTGTTCCCAATGGACTGCCGAATTGGAATTTTAACTCCTGCTCTGGGGTCATCAAATCGTGTTCCCTCCTTTTACTGGGATATAACCCATGGATTACATGTCATTTGTTCAAACCTACGACCAGCTATCTTCATTATACATGTAATACATTAGGGCGAATCTGCTGAATTGCAGCCGATGAACTGCTAAATTGGATTTTTAACCACTGAACTGAGCTGGAAGTCGGGCGAATGATGGTCCATCCCTGTCTTTGGATATGCCTTGTTGATTGCAGGTCATTTGCATAAGCCACGCAGGACTATCTTCGTTAGAATTGAGTAAAACTGGGTGGAGTTTGATCAAATGGTGTTCCCTCTCTATATTGATATATACCCCATCGATAACAAGTCACCTGTACAACCTACGGCGACGATCGTCATTATAATTGAGTTAAAAAGAATCTACTGAACTGCACCAAATGCACTGCTGAACGGGATTTTTAACTGCTGGACAGACCTGGCGATTGGTTAAATGGATTCTGCTCCCTGTATTTGGTTGTATCCCATCGATCACAAGTCATTTGCAGCTAACCTGATATCTTTGTCATAATGAAGTTAAACTGTTGGAGAGAATCTGCTGAACTGTAGCCGTTAAGACTGCTGAACGGGATTTTGAACTGCTAAACTAGGGTGGAGGTCCGTCAAATGGTCTTACCTCACTGTATTTAGGTATACACCATTAGGCCAAAAAAAAAATTTTGGTTCTCGGGGGGCCCCGCCACATTTTTAGCTCAACTTTACTTTGTAAAGTTTGAGCTATTGCCATGGCTTGGTATCCGTCGTGCGTGTGTGTGTGCGTGATTCGTCAACAATTTCCTTTAGCACGGGCTACAGTTCGTACCTTTGATCCGATTATTATGAAATTTGTCATGGATGTTGACATTGATGTGTAGATGGGAACGAGTCATTTTGGGGTCATTTGTAAAAAAAACATGGCCGCCAGTGGCCATCATGGATTTCAAAATTCAATCCATTAGCACGGGCTACAGGCCGTACTGTTTGTCTTATTGTAATGAAATTTGTCATGGATGTTAATATTGACATGTAGATGGGAACGAGTAATTTTGGGGTCATTCGGCCAAAAAACATGGCCACCGGCAGCCATCTTAGATTTTACTCTTTGCATGACTAAATCCTTTGACACGGGCTACAGGTTGTACATTTGGTCTGATCATCATAAAATTTGTCATGGATGTTAACAATGACATGCAGATGGGAACGAGTCATTTTTGGGTCATTCGGGCAAAAAACATGGCCGCCAGCAGCCATCTTGGATTTTACTCTTTGTATGACTAAATCCTTTACCACGGGCTACAGGTCGTACCTTTAGTCTGATCATCATGAAATTTGTCATCGCTGTTGAAATTGGAATGTAGATGGGAACGAGTCATTTTGGGGTCATACGGACAAAAAACATGGCCGTCAGTGGCCATCTTTGATTTCAAAATTTAATCCACTAGCACGGGCCACAGGTCGTACTGTTTGTCTGATCATCATAAAATTTGTCATGGATGTTAACAATGACATGCAGATGGGAACGAGTCATTTTTGGGTCATTCGGGCAAAAAACATGGCCGCCAGCAGCCATCTTGGATTTTACTCTTTGTATGACTAAATCCTTTACCACGGGCTACAGGTCGTACCTTTAGTCTGATCATCATGAAATTTGTCATCGCTGTTGAAATTGGAATGTAGATGGGAACGAGTCATTTTGGGGTCATACGGACAAAAAACATGGCCGTCAGTGGCCATCTTTGATTTCAAAATTTAATCCACTAGCACGGGCCACAGGTCGTACTGTTTGTCTGATCATCATGAAATTTGTCATGGATGTTAACATTGACATGTAGATGGGAACGGGTAATTTTGGGGTCATTCCGCCAAAAAACATGGCCACCAGCAGCCATCTTGGATTTTACTCTTTGTATGACTAAATCCTTTAGCACGGGCTACAGGTCGTACCTTTAGTCTGATCATCATAAAATTTGTCATGGCTGTTGAAATTGGAATGTAGATGGGAACGAGTCATTGTGGGGTCATTCGGACAAAAAACATGGCCGCCAGTGGCCATTTTGGATTTCAAAATTTAATCCATTAGCACGGGCCTCAGGTCGTACTGTTCGTCTGATCATCATTAAATTTGTCATGGATGATAATATTGACATGTAGATGGGAACGAGTAATTTTGGGGTCATTCGGCCAAAAAACATGGCCACCAGCAGCCATCTTGGATTTTACTCTTTGTATGACTAAATTCTTTAGCACGGGCTGCAGGTCCTACTTTTAGTCTGATCATCATAAAATTTGTCATGGATATTAACAATGACATGTAGATGGGAACGAGTAATTTTGGGGTCATTCGGCCAAAAAACATGGTCGCCAGCAGCCATCTTGGATTTTACTCTTTGTATGACTAAATCCTTTAGCACGGGCTACAGGTCCTACTTTTAGTCTGATCATCATAAAATTTGTCAAGAATGTTAATAATGACATGTAGATGGGAACGAGTCATTTTGGGGTCATTCGGCCAAAAAACATGGCCGCCAGCAGCCATCTTGGATTTTACTCTTTGTATGACTAAATCCTTTAGCACGGGCTACAGGTCGTACCTTTAGTCTGATCATCATAAAATTTGTCATGGCTGTTGAAATTGGAATGTAGATGGGAACGAGTCATTTTGGGGTCATTCGGACAAAAAACATGGCAGCCAGCGGCCATTTTGGATTTCAAAATTTAATCCATTAGCACGGGCCACAGGTCGTACTGTTCGTCTGATCATCATGAAATTTGTCATGGATGATAATATTGACATGTAGATGGGAACGAGTAATTTTGGGGTCATTCCGCCAAATAACATGGCCGCCAGCAGCCATCTTGGATTTTACTCTTTGTATGACTAAATTCTTTAGCATGGGCTACAGGTCGTACCTTTAGTCTGATCGTCATAAAATTTGTCATGGATGTTAACAATGACATGTAGATGGGAACGACTCATTTTGGGGTCATTCGGACAAAAACATGGCCACCAGCAGCCATCTTGGATTTTACTTTTCTCTTCATGTCTATAAACTAGTATTAGACATTCAAATTTCCACATTCCTAATTGCTCCATTGACTGTAATACATTAAATTATTCCCTTTCCAAGTTGAGCTACAGTGTCATTGACACTTTCATTTTTTGATTTTATCAACATGTCCATAGCAGATATGTGTTGAATATTAGTGTGCATTGAGCTCTAACATGTAATGTGTTAAAAAGTGACTTGCAGGCTTACAACATGAAGTAGATGACTACAATTAAGAAAATAATTAGCTGATCCTCATGCTCTTCTTACAATTAGTCATTGTGAACAACTTACACTAATTGTAACTTTATACAATTGAAAGGCACAGGACTAAATTCAGGATCACATATTAGAATGGGGAGGTATCAGTTTTTAGACAACAATAACAGTAGTTAATGTCAGGGGCATAATATATTGTTAGGTAATGCCAGTCATACACTGGTAGTACAATGTCATTTTTATATAAGACTAAATGAGTTTATATGCATAACAGTTCCCTCTACCTTTCTGGTTATTACTAGACAGAGGAAGGTATCTTTGTCCATGCTTACTATGCGCAGAAAAAAATAAAAAATAAAAATAAAATCCTCTCTCCCTCATTGATTTGAAGAAAAAAATTGCCCGAGAACCAAAACACTTTTTTTTTTTGGCCTTAATTACAAGTCAATTGCCCAACATATAACCTAATATCTTCGTTATGATTGAGTTAAATTGTTTCGGGAAATCTGCTGAGCTGCAGCCATGAACTGCTTAACAGGATTTTGAATTGCTGAACAGGCATGGTGGTTGTCATGGTGTTCCCTCCCTGTGTTGGGATATAGATTACCTGTCATTTACACAACCTACAACCGACTCTTCATTACAAATGAGTTAAACTAAGTTCTCGAAATATCCTGATCGGCATTTTATAGTATGGGTAATCCAAACAAAACTTGAAAACAATTGGGTATCTAAAGTTGGAAACAATCTCACGGTGGGAATCACATGGTACCACTCATACAAAATGGCCAAGGCTGGTGCAAATGCACAAATAAAATAATATATGAGGAACTGACACAAAACATAGCATTTTGACTGTTACGAGCATATGCTAGTTTATTTGTTCGGAAAGTGGTTTTATATAACATTCTGACCAGTTGGAGGTGCGTGGAATACACCAGTCCATACATCTTGGAGAATCATTGGACTGACAACTTTGATCAGAATGTTAGAGCAAATAAATGTAAATATGGACACAAATGTAACCGAATAAAAGGTCAGCAGACCACAGTGTCCCCCGACAACATGGCAAGTCGATGCCGCTTTGTTAAAGAAATTAAAAAAAAATGTTGAAATTTTCTAAGTCGAAAAGGGTTAATAACTCCATAAAATAAATATTAGCTATATAGATGTTGCAAATCACCAACATGTTAGGAACAATATCCCAAAGTTTCAAATCTCTACATTTAAAACTGTAGGAGGAGTTGATTACACCATGAAGGTACCCAATCTCATCCAAAAGGCAAAAATGTTCCAAAATTTCTAAGTCGAAAACCCCCCAAAAATATGGAAAAAATGATATTTTTTATTAGCTATATAGATGTTGCAAATCACCAACATGTTAGGAACAATATCCCAGAGTTTCAAATCTCTACATTTAAAACTGTAGGAGGAGTTGATTACACCATGAAGGTACCCAATCTCATCCAAAAGGCAAAAATGTTCCAAATTTTCTAAGTCGAAAACCCCCCAAAAATATGGAAAAAATTATATTTTTTATTAGCTATATAGATGTTGCAAATCACCAACATGTTAGGAACAATATCCCAGAGTTTCAAATCTCTACATTTAAAACTGTAGGAGGAGTTGATTACACCATGAAGGTACCCGATCTCGGACAGACACACGGATGGACGAGGGTCATTTCTATAGTCCTCCGACGGAAACGTCGGGGGACAAAAATAGTATAGCACCTGCTCGTAGCTGAAAAAATACTATGTAATATGTCATATCTTTTTTTATTACCTTTTTCCTCATTTCTAATCGCGCTTTCGATCGCCTCGACCATTTTGAATGCGTGGCACTCAACTCAAAACTGTGTGATTCCCCACCGTGATTCTGGGAAACACAAACGGACACCAGTCTGGTGGTACCCTTGTTGGGGAGGGGGAGAACACAATAGATTGAAAAGAATGCTAGGCTCCCTTGTTAGGGGGGGACACAATAGAGCGAAGAGAGGTTTAAGCATTCAAGAATGTTTATAACAATCTCTGTGTAATAGTATTACATAATGAGTGACATGAAATCTCTCCAGTGGCACTCCGGCAGAGACATAACAAAATGATCAATATGGCTCATAAACAAATAAATAGATACACGATCCTCATATATAGGGGCCCATTCAATTCATCAAAACTAACGCATGATTCGGTAGTGGCACTCGGTTAGAAGTCAACCAATGGATGCTTCCACAGCTTGTCTTAATGGGTGGGGTATAGCGGTTGCTAGGAGATGGTCATCTGCTAAAATACATTAATTGATTTTACATCCTGGCTCATGGATTACACACACAAACACTTATGCTGTTCTCATATTTAACCCTTTAGTGCCAAGTCCATCAATGTATCACATTATTATAATCAATAAATTTGAAAAATGATCAAGGAAATATGGGTTGATACAAAAATCAGACTTGGCATTGAAAGGGTTAATTAAATGAAAGACACTCTTTATAGTCTCCATCGATTCCAAACATCAGTGCACAAATCACAAGTTCAGTACATTATTATTTGACAACAAAAACATTGTTTGAAAATAGCTGATTTAACGCTGAATGTGTGCATGGTTATCCAATTCACATGAATCGTGATTGACTGTACTAAGCTATCAAGTGGTGTATTTCACATAAATTGTTATTGACTGTTCTAAGCTATCCAGCGGTGTAACACTTGTTTTGCTATTGACTGTTCTAAGCTATCCAGCGGTGTAACACTTGTTTTGCTATTGACTGTTCTAAGCTATCCAGCGGTGTATTTCACATGAATCGTGATAGACTGTTCTAAGCTATCAAGGGTGCATTTCACATGAATCGTGATAGACTGTTCTAAGCTATCCAGCGGTGTATTTCACATGAATCGTGATAGACTGTTCCAAGCTATCAAGGGTGCATTTCACATGAATCGTGATAGACTGTTCTAAGCTATCAAGGGTGCATTTCACATGAATCGTGATAGACTGTTCTAAGCTATCAAGGGTGCATTTCTCATGAATCGTGATAGACTGTTCTAAGCTATCAAGGGTGCATTTCACATGAATCGTGATAGACTGTTCTAAGCTATCAAGGGTGCATTTCACATGAATCGTGATAGACTGTTCTAAGCTATCAAGGGTGCATTTCACATGAATCGTGATAGACTGTTCTAAGCTATCAAGGGTGCATTTCACATGAATCGTGATAGACTGTTCTAAGCTATCAAGGGTGCATTTCACATGAATCGTGATAGACTGTTCTAAGCTATCAAGGGTGCATTTCACATGAATCGTGATTGACTGTTCTAAGCTATCAAGGGTGTATTTCACATGAATCGTGATTGACTGTTCTAAGCTATCAAGGGTGCATTTCACATGAATCGTGATTGACTGTTCTAACTGTTGTGCCACAAAAGAATGTGCGTGATACAGATGAAGTGACCGGGCCCAAGATACAACACAATAACTTAAACATGTCATGTCTTATCTCTCTGTATCGGGTGGGTCAGAGTGACATATCAATGAATATAGCAATGTTTATCAATGTGTGTGAGCAGCATATGGAATAAGATCTCGTATAGGTGCATTTATCAAAATCCTATAATCTGTATGAATGCTGCAAATTTGACAAAAAGGTCATGACTAAGTTCACCATTCTACTTATGAATGGATTCTCCCATTCAGTTATAAAGGTATTCATTGGAGTGGTCCATTTTCTGTATATCCTGGGATGCTCCGATAACAGGCAGGTTTAAACCTTTGATGACTGGGAGCTGCGCTGGTGCAGCTTTAAAGATCATGTGCCAGTGCATTCTCTTATATGCGAGGCTCCCTATGGGAGACTCGCATATATAAAAGAATGAACTGGCTTACAAGGTCAAGGTAAATATTGTTAGGCCAATGTATTCTCTTATATATGCGAGGCTCCATATGAGAGACTCGTATTAGGGTCCTGCGAATATTCGATATTCGATTCGAAAGTCAAATTCGATTCGAAATTGCCAACTCGAAATTTCGAATATACACTTATGGAAAAGTAGGTGGTTTACGGGCAGGTACACATGTCGATCTTAGCCATTTAATTACAGAAAATGGTGTTTATATGCACCTTATAATTATCATTGTACATCACGATTATATATATTAAATATAAGTATAGACAGCAATTAGCCACTATAGGACAACTAAATACGTCTGATTTCTATCTTTGAACACGGTAGCCAAAAGCTTGGAGATCGCAGATGGACCGACGACGCGCCTGAATTATAATAGCTATGAGACTGATCAACCGCTAGCGTTATCCGCGATCTATCCGTCTCAGATTCCGCGTTATGTAATATACATGTAGCTCAGAATTTAAACAACACGTGTTCCCGGCATCGAAAAATGCATTTTGGCGGTGTTTCCTTTTGAAGTTTACTTTCAATTTCGGAGCGTTCTTTGACACTTGACAAAACGTCATCCGTTATTCATGTTTATTTTAAACATGATAAAGCTGCAGGCTTAAACATGTGATGAATGCAACATGGTGTATAAATCGCAAGCATCTGGGACAACGACCCTTCTATGGAATCATCTGTCCAAGAAGCATCCAGCACTACATAAACAGGCTACACTGCGACTGTTGTTGCATCTTCAAGTTTATAACAACGGGTGATTCCGAATGTTGATTTGCAATTTTGCATGCACGTGCAATCTGTACAAATGTTTCGTGATTTTAGTTCCAATAATCCGTTTAGTGGTTATATTTTAATCGTTGTGACGGTCGCATGGACGTTTTAATCATTTATCAATTGAAGTTAATAGTATTGCAAATGACGGTTCATCGCCACATGAGTTATGATGGAACTTCGTGCATGTAGTTCATGGAACGTTTCACAAATCGTCTAATCGTTGACAAAACGTGCCCAATTGAGAATGCAACATACAGATATGATTCGATTCGATATTCGATTTGATTTCCTGAATTCGATTCGATATTCGATTCGATCAAAATCTCCAATTCGCAGGACCCTAACTCGTATATATAAGAGAATGCATGCATATATAAGAGAATGCATGGGCACAAGGTTTTCACAAAATTTCAGGAAGCTCCAGTCATGGAAGGGTTAAAGAGCGTACCCTGCTAGACAAAACAAGTGTCCACTTAACCGCGGTGCGGTTAGCGTTACCACCGTGGCTGAAATGCAACTACACTGCGGCTCCACCGGGTAACTACAGTTGGGCCGCGGTGTACTTTCCGTTCGGCCATGGTGTAGTTGCCGCGGTGTATGTTCATTAAACTGAAAAAAGATGACACAAACCAGAAATCTAACCATGGTGTACATGCCGTTTGGCTGTGGTGTACTTGCCGTTCTGCCGCAGTGTACTTGCTGTTCGGCCACGGTGTACTTGCCGTTCGGCCGCGGTGCTCAACTGCAGTTACGAACTCTGACACCACGGCCGAATGGCAAATACACAGCGGGGTACATCACTCTCTGCCCCATGAAATCTGGCGTCTATTTGACAGAAACATTCTCTATATACTTGTACAACCTTTAACAATGTTAAAGATGCATTCAGGGTTCCAGACAACAACAACATTAGAAATCTGATCTAACATAATTTTCCGCTTTGTTCTGTTGAAAAGAATGAATCACAAACAACAAATAACAAAGAAAATCATACCGTTATTGACGATTAACAAAATAATTTTAGGTGTCCATCTAAAAAATCGAAATTATATGAAATAAATCCATAGAGAATTCAATATGGAATAAAATATCTTCTTCCCTGCAGCAAATATTGTTACAAACATAAATTTTAAGTAACTTTTAAATTTTAAATGTAAATTTGAAGTAAATTTGTTTAAACATAAATGATAAGTATTTTATATGCTAGAATCTAAATAAAGAGTAAAATAGACATCGTAAAAATTATCCTGGAACCCTGAATACACCTTTAACATTAAATATTTACATAGCATGTTCGTTTTATACTAAATGCTGTTCGCCAATTGGTCAATTGACAATTGCGTAAAAAAAAATTCATACCTCAAATAAAACACTGTATACCCTAACTATATCACAAGACCAAAACACAGAAACATACTGCTAATTGACTGGTAGCAATCATTTTAATATTGGGCTAACTTATGATGCTGGGTGGGATTATATTAGAAATCAGTTAATATTGGGCTAACTTATGATGCTGGGTGGGATTATATTAGAAATCAGTTAATATTGGGCTAACTTATGATGCTGGGTGGGATTATATTAGAATTCAGTTAATAGTGGGCTAACTTGTTATGCTGCATGGAATATATGGTATCTTAGAAATCAAGATAATATTGTGCTAACTTATGATGCTGGGTGGGATTATCTTAGAATTCAGTTAATATTGGGCTGACTTGTGATGCCTGGTGGGATAATCTTGATATGCAGAAGATTCCTCCATCCACAACAAGGGTTAAATGGTGAAGGGGACAAAATTAACATCCATTTAAGATATTTTCACACAACTTCCAAATTAAGAGAGCATTTAGTGGCCGAACAACGCACATGCGTGTAAATATATTTGGGTTGTGCAACGCAAGTAAATATATTCGGGTTGCACAACGCACATGCGTGCAGGAGTGTAAATATATTCGGGTTGCACAATGCACATGCGTGCAGGAGTGTAAATATCTTCGAGTTGCACAACGCACATGTGTGCAAATATATTCGGGTTGCACAATGCACATGCGTGCAGGAGTGTAAATATTTGTGAAGATACCAATGTTTCCGAATTACCTTTTTTAATGAGTATTTAGTAAAGAAAGGGTTAACATTCTGGAAAGCATCAATGTCCAAGTTTCCTTCGACGAAAACCAGCCAGTGAAATCGGCTGGGATAATGCTTCAACATAAAACAGAATTGTTCCAACCTATTTCACTAGCTGGTTCACATCGAAGGAAACTTGGACAATGTTCCTAGCATGAGTATGAAAATAAAATCTGCTTTGATTCCTCTTGACTATAATCTATTTGATCATAATTCCTGTAACCTATGCCCCCCCCCCCCCACCCATTGAGGCATCATCTCAGTCTATCAATGGGAATTCAAACGAAATGCTTTAACAGCATAGAGAAATGCAAGAATGCTAAAACTAAAAAAATATAGCTTGGCAAAGTTGATACTTACAGCCATATTAAATATATAATGTAGTTTATCAAATGTGAAAAATGTAAATAACAACGTTGTCAGTAACTGGCTATATAGTTATGCTGAGGATCGCTACTTCAAACTTGAGATAGTGTATTATATCAGAAAATGGTTACAATTCAATGCATTACAGAAAGGAAACAGTTAAAATGTGTACGGTAACATCGGGTCTCAAATATGGTGCCGGACATTTGCAGAATGAGTTCCCCAGAGGGCGAATTTAGTGATGATATCCCTCCATGCGGGCTGGCATAACCAAATTCACCCTCTGGGATCAGATTGAAGTTCCCTAGTTGAAGTTGGTGGCGTTCACCCATTAGTCATCTCGATTATGCAATTTATCTTCTGCAAATTAGGGGATATAGAAGGGGAAAAAATAACTGAAAACAATATTAATTTGAGACTATAGATACTTCCCAGAAGACGAGGCCTAAACAGAATGAGGGTGAATTTAGTGATGCTAGCTGTGCGGGGTAGCATCACTAAATTCATCCTCTGGGGACCTCATTCTGCAAATGTCAGACACACTATTTCCAGGCTTTACTACCACTTCGTGTGTTTACTACATGTACAGTAATGCTCTAAGTAATCGACTACGTAACCACAGCAGAATTATGGGTAACTTTTCAGGATTTAGTCGGAAATATGGCTTGTTGCCATTCATCGGAAAGCTCTCCCCGAGAGCTTTCTGATGAATGGCAACAATTTCCCCCCTCTCCCAATCAAATCTCATTCTTTCGCTGCCTACTCAAAATATTATATTCGTCTTATTATTCAGTAATTTTTGTAACCAGCAGTGAGTTTTGATTAAAAATCTAATTTTTTTTATATTTAACAAACAGTCATTCCGTGGTATTGTTTGGAATTATTCAATGTAAATAGCGAGAACTTGAAACTGACTGCTGGATTAAGTAATGTCAAACCTCAGATGGATACAAAATACATGTCTTTCCTGTTTGTGCCTAATTAATAAGGAGAAATACATTCCAAAATTAAACCCAATTAAATAATACATTGTTTTTATAAAAATAATGTCAATGAATTATTAAGTTATTACAGTATGACACGATATTTGCTGAAAGAATTCTTCCTCACATTTGGTTTATAAAAAAGAATATTTTTACATACCTACCTACCAATCCCCCAAAAATATAGGGGAAACACAGAGTGACTGCGAGATCAGCTGCAGCCGGCTGCATCCGGAGATGGGACCTCGAAGTTACCGATGGTCAGGATATGTGACGTCACATTTCCACTAAATCCTGGATGCGAGCTGTCATACTACCCATGGACGTAAATATATACATCGCTGATACTACCGATTATTCCAAAATGGCAGATAAAAATGAAAATGTGGACAATGATTGAGTTAGTGCACCAAAGGAGAGATATTTTAACATTTGGACATCTCATATCCTCGTATGGAAAGAACAGTCGTAAATGTAAAATATAACATAAGTTCTGACCGGATAAGTCTACTTTGGTGGACTATGATTGAATGAATGAAAAAAGTGAATGTGTGGTTGATATGATTTTTATCTTTGGGTTTGATGGTTGTTTAATGAAAACACTTCATGAAACTATTTTGAAACGATGGAATTTATCGTTAATTTGATTATTAACTTACAGGGAATACATATTGTTTGTATTGGCATTCATTATCGCCGTTTGAGATTCCTCGGAAATGGAAATGTACAATAGTAATTCAATATCGGCTATAACAGAAGCTGCAGCTGATCTCGAAGTCACTCACAAAATGTTTTAAGGAACAGGCCTTAAAATCCATCAAATTTTACGAGAATCAAAAGGAAGCGTTTCTACAGGGAATCAAGACTTTTTATCAGAATCAAAATGAAGCGTTTCTACAGGGAATCAAGACTTTTTACGTGAATCAAAATGAAGCGTTTCTACAGGGAATCAAGACTTCTTACGAGAATCAATATGAGAATCATGATTCTGATTCTCGTCGGATTTTAAGGCCCGGATAGCGGTCTTGAAATGTAGAATTTTACAGCATTCATTTAAATGTTGGTGAGCATGATTGTGGCTGATGTTCAGAAAAATATTACACTGTATAGATATGAATGTGAGATGGTTAGGGGTACCCTGGATGGTAAGAACAAGAGATGCATAGTGAATGAATGTCATCCCCAAAGCTGTATTCAGGGTTCCAAGCTAATTAGTTAACCCACAGAGAGCCCCACATAGACTGGAGCAGACGATACTCCATAGTGCATGCTTCCATCTGTGTGGAGGCTCCCTGACGGGTTCCAAGCTAATTAGTTAACCCACAGAGAGCCCCACATAGACTGGAGCAGACGATACTCCATAGTGCATGCTTCCATCTGTGGGGGCTCCCTGAAGGGTTCCAAGCTAATTAGTTAACCCACAGAGAGCCCCACATAGACTGGAGCAGACGATACTCCATAGTGCATGCTTCCATCTGTGGAGGCTCCCTGAAGGGTTCCAAGCTAATTAGTTAACCCACAGAGAGCCCCACATAGACTGGAGCAGACGATACTCCATAGTGCATGCTTCCATCTGTGAAGGCTCCCTGAACGGTTCCAAGCTAATTAGTTAACCCACAGAGAGCCCCACATAGACTGGAGCAGACGATACTCCATAGTGCATGCTTCCATCTGTGTGGAGGCTCCCTGAAGGGTTCCAAGCTAATTAGTTAACCCACAGAGAGCCCCACATAGACTGGAGCAGACGATACTCCATAGTGCATGCTTCCATCTGTGTGGAGGCTCCCTGAAGGGTTCCAAGCTAATTAGTTAACCCACAGAGAGCCCCACATAGACTGGAGCAGACGATACTCCATAGTGCATGCTTCCATCTGTGAAGGCTCCCTGAACGGTTCCAAGCTAATTAGTTAACCCACAGAGAGCCCCACATAGACTGGAGCAGACGATACTCCATAGTGCATGCTTCCATCTGTGTGGAGGCTCCCTGACGGGTTCCAAGCTAATTAGTTAACCCACAGAGAGCCCCACATAGACTGGAGCAGACGATACTCCATAGTGCATGCTTCCATCTGTGTGGAGGCTCCCTGAAGGGTTCCAAGCTAATTAGTTAACCCACAGAGAGCCCCACATAGACTGGAGCAGACGATACTCCATAGTGCATGCTTCCATCTGTGAAGGCTCCCTGAACGGTTCCAAGCTAATTAGTTAACAAACAGAGAGCCCCACATAGACTGGAGCAGACGATACTCCATAGTGCATGCTTCCATCTGTGTGAAGACTCCCTGAAGGGTTCCAAGCTAATTAGTTAACCCACAGAGAGTCCCACATAGACTGGAGCAGACGATAGTCCATAGTGCATGCTTCCATCTGTGTGGAGGCTCCTTGAAGGGTTCCAAGCTAATTAGTTAACCCATAGAGAGCCCCACATAGACTGGAGCAGACGATACTCCATAGTGCATGCTTCCATCTGTGTGGAGGTTCCCTGAAGGGTTCCAAGCTAATTAGTTAACCCACAGAGAGCCCCACATAGACTGGAGCAGACGATACTCCATAGTGCATGCTTCTATCTGTGTGGAGGCTCCCTGAAGGGTTCCAAGCTAATTAGTTAACCCATAGAGAGCCCCACATAGACTGGAGCAGACGATACTCCATAATGCATGCTTCCATCTGTGTGAAGGCTCCCTGAAGGGTTCCAAGCTAATTAGTTAACCCATAGAGAGCCCCACATAGACTGGAGCAGACGATACTCCATAGTGCATGCTTCCATCTGTGGAGGCTCCCTGAAGGGTTCCAAGCTAATTAGTTAACCCATAGAGAGCCCCACATAGACTGGAGCAGACGATACTCCATAGTGCATGCTTCCATCTGTGTGGAGGCTCCCTGAAGGGTTCCAAGCTAATTAGTTAACCCATAGAGAGCCCCACATAGACTGGAGCAGACGATACTCCATAGTGCATGCTTCCATCTGTGTGGAGGCTCCCTGAAGGGTTCCAAGCTAATTTTATCTAAGCCTATGTTACTTTTTATTTAGTTTCTATAGTTTCTATAGTAACATGAACGATAAGTTCTACATTATTTTGTTTGATATTAAAGTTTCTATGGATTGATTTCATATCGTTTCGATATTTTAGAGGGACACCAAAAATTATTTCGTTAATTTTTCAATAATTCTTTGCTATTTCTAGATCTACTTTATTAATTTTCACAATTTTTTCAAAGAAAATGATGATAATTAGAATATTTATGTTGTTGTAACTGAAGGTCTGGAACCCTGAATACATCTTTAACCCTTTACCCAACAAACCGGCCAAATAAAGCTTCAACAGCCTATAATATCTTCGGTCTGTCTCAATAGAACCATACACATATGGATATCATTGGAACCGGCTCCTTGACCACATTGTGATAGTTACAGTTATGCCCTGTGCCAATGCATTCTCTTATATATGCGAGTCGACCATAGGTCGCCTCGCATATATAAGAGAATGCATTGGCCTAAAAAAAAATCTTTTTTTAACACTTTTTACCATTTTTTCTTACATTCTTTAACAATTTTATAATTTTTAATGTGTTAAGCCAATGCATTCTCTTATATATGTGAGGCGACCTATGGTCGACTCGCATATATAAGAGAATGCATTGGCACAGGGCCCTTCTGTTGGGTAAAGGGTTAATGTAAGAAATAGTAAACGTAACACTGGTAAACAAGTAATTGTCGTAGATATTTCAACAAGTTAATTCGAGGGGGGCATTAGAACCCTCCTGGTTCCTAGGTAACTAGCTGAGCATGTTTGCTGCTGCTATCTAAAGGGTTATCACAAGAATTTGTGGGAAGGGATGTTGATAAAATTTCCGAGAAAAGTACCAAAATACTGAAAAAACATTGGCCGAAGAAATTTTTAGACCAGTGCAAACACTGCTCCGATAACCTGCTAATATCAAGTAGTTTCGATTTTAAGTTATTTTTAATTAATATAATCATAAGCTGTCATTCAGGAAATACTGTAAAACAATTGGTTATCACTTAATTAATCAATAAAATTTATTTCTCGATAACCTTAACCCTTTACCCAACAGAAGGGCCCTGTGCCAATGCATTCTCTTATATATGCGAGTCGACCATAGGTCGCCTCGCATATATAAGAGAATGCATTGGCTTAACACATTAAAAATTATAAAATTGTTAAAGAATGTAAGAAAAAATGGTAAAAAGTGTTAAAAAAAGATGTTTTTTAGGCCAATGCATTCTCTTATATATGCGAGGCGACATATGGTCGACTCGCATATATAAGAGAATGCATTGGCACAGGGCTAACTGTAACTATCACAATGTGGTCAATGAGCCGGTTCCAATAATATCCATATTTGTATGGTTTTATTGAGACAGACCGAAGATATTTTAGGCTGTTGAAGCTCTATTTGGCCGGTTTTGGCCGGTTTGTTGGGTAAAGGGTTAATTAATCAATAAAATTTATTTCTCGATAACCTCAATCGGTGTCGGTCATTCTTCCTGAAAGCACTGGCATCTTGTCATTGCAATAATCAAAATGCAAATAAGCGCAATTGTTTATATACATGCCTGCGACATAGGTTTAAAAATACTTGAGGGTTAAAAAATAATTAGGACGGGTGAATGCAAACAAACCATACTTTTTATGGCCTAACTTATAGTGAAGTGGACCAGGTAACTTATAGTGAAGTGGACCAGGTAACTTATAGTGAAGTGGACCAGGTAACTTATAGTGAAGTGGACCAGGTAACTTATAGTGAAGTGGACCAGGTAACTTATAGTGAAGTGGACCAGGTAACTTATAGTGAAGTGGACCAGGTAACTTGTAGTGAAGTGGACCAGGTAACTTATAGTGAAGTGGACCAGGTAACTTATAGTGAAGTGGACCAGGTAAAATATGGTGAGAAGCTTCCTTAGTGTGACCTTGACATGTTAATGGGATGGCCTTGTTTTATAATGGTGTTTAGATTCCCAGAATGGAATTGTTTTATATTGGTGTTTAGCCAGATTTTTTTTTTTTACTGGTGTTTCGCGACATGTTTTATACTGGTGTTTAGTGAGTGAAAATATTTCTTTGGATATCGTTAGCAGGCACAAATACGAAATGTATCAAAAATATTTTGCTAGACCTGGGGACATCGGGACATAAAAGGTGTTAATACTTTTATACTGGTCCAACCCAACCAAATTAGTTGGTCAAAAACACCGGAACCAACATGTATAAAAATGCAGCAAATTGTTGTGTTCAATCATTCCTTGGACTGATAAAATAGAATGTAACCCGATTCTGAGTTCTTCTGTAAGTCTGACGTCACACCATAAAATTCTTCTATCGTACTTGGATCTATTTTCTGAAATAACAAAAAAGAATATTAGCCAATTAGGCCAAACAAAATTAGAATCCTGTTTCTCAAAGATCGCCGCCCCTTAAAATATGGCCCGCCCGGTGCTTTTTTCCCCCATCCCAAAATAAAAAGGTAAATCACAGCCGCCGCTTGATATAATATCGCAAACAGTCGTCTCGCAAAGCCAGCGATGTCGTTCTGCTTCTTTGATCAAAGAGAGAGAACTCTACTTCCGATTCATCCGGTACATTTGTTTGCACCGGTAAACTATTTACGCACCGTTTCCCGTCTGCCAAAATGGCGTCTCTTATAAATATATCGGCGTTTTCGGGTTTTAAAAATTTAATTCCTTGGAAAATTATAGAAGTAAGCAAAACAGATACAGTTCGTAAACTGTGCGAACATTTTATACGTAATAGTGATGGTAACGAATGCAGTGTTGACAGTAATTTTACGGTGTCTGTGGCCAAAACAAAGGGAAATGACTTTTCTGATTTTGATCTAGTGTCACAATCACTGGTCGTATATCAGGTGGCGGATATATTTGGACGCTATTTCAGGATAAATATAAAACCTGCTCCTAATTTGCTGGATGATGCTCCAGATATACCAATATTGACAACAAATGAACATTCTGCATTCTCTATTCTAATGGAGGAAAGAAGAGTGTTGCCGAAAATCAAGTTGGACAAACGCAATAACCGGGACGAATTAACTTCAAAGTTTATTGCATTTCTCGCCTCAAGGAATCTCGGCTTTTCATCACAAAGTGTAGAAGTCATTGGCAAGAATTTTGTACAATTAATTTGTAACGTCATATGGTACATAGATCCACACCGTGGAAAACTCTGTGATCGGTCGTGCCAAGTACCAGAAGAATTAAACGGGCTCTTCGGTCTGCATGATCCAAGACGATCGAAGCTTATCTTCCGGTGTTGGAGCAATCAAAGTTGCTTGAGTATAGTGGTCAGTTGGCAGCAATGCTAGAGCAACCGTTCATACAAAGACAGTGTTGGGCTGAAGTCAAAAGTATTGTGATTACGCTGACGGACTCACTTCAAAAGTATGCGGCCTATCTACACAAACAAAGGTTGGTTGTTGGGGAGAACCATGAAGCCACACAGCCGGTACGTGATCAAAACGATGCTGAGGATTTGTGCCGAATCACACCTAAGTCCGTAATTAAACCAACATTTGTGGTCAGGTATAAGACTCTTGCAGATGCACTGCAGAATGCGTCTGTTGGTGAACCCATATGTCTTGATGAATTCACCCCCGAAAATAATCAGGAGAGGCAACATTATTTGCGATATATCAGGGAAATGTTTCCAGTGTCTGCATTCATGTATTCCTACAGCTACGGGAATAATCTAGGGACATACCACTACCTGTGGAAGCCTGATACCTGTTCCGACGACAGTGAGCAGCTCTCAATGAACACACATATCATAACCAAGTTAAAATCAACAATACCTATCTATCATACAAGGGCGATGAGAACTACATTTATCAGAATGTGTGGGCGACTACGGATAAATGTCAACAGTGGTTACCTGAGAGGGATATATAAACGTCTATCCGGCGACAATTCAGTGAATTCTGACAAAAGCTGTAAAGATGTTGATTCCCGAGTTAATCAAGCATTCTCGCTTGAAGACCCGGATATTGTAACGGACTTGAGGTCACACAATGAAGGACAACCATCGAAATATTCTATATTTTTCGAAAAGTGTCAGCAATACATATCAAATGTTGTAGGCGAGGCATGCCAAGAAAGAAGACACGATAAGTTAACATACATGGCTACGGCCATGTCAGTGCCCGATCTTCACAGAGAGGTGTCCAAGCTGTGCCCTGATGGTACTCCTATCCCCAGTGAGCAATGGCTTCGCTTTCAATTTGCCCCAAAGAATCCGTGGGCGGTTGCATCAAGTCAATATACAGGTAAACTTGGACTGAAGTTCATGGTCCAGTCCAGATGTTTCCGCAAGAAGCACATTGATGACCATTATTGTGCTGCACTCTTCCGTTACCAGCGTGAAATGGCGATCATGTATCGGTCTGATGTGAACTTTATATGTATGGACGACAAGCATTTTTGCAAAGTTGGAGAACCAGGAAATCCATTGGCAGCCGTCGAAAGGGGACGTCAGGTCGTAGTAGCGGAAAACAAGGTGTTTGCTGTGTCTGATCATGATTTCGCAAAGATGAGCGTAATTCCAAGCGTTATAATGAACATCGACATCCCAGAGAATATCGATGGTTCGTTTTACCGTGGGCAGATACATGTTGGCATAAAAGACCACATATTCGAGGCCTCGAGTCCCATGCGCCACATGACTGAACTTTCAGCGATTCTTTATGACACCGTTCCAGATGATTCCATTAAACCGATCTTGCTGTTGCACACAGACGGTGGCCCTGATCACCGAACTAATTTTTTAAGTGTCAAGGCCTCTTTGATTTGTTTGTTTAAGAAACATGACCTTGATTATCTTGTGGCCCTGAGAACCGCACCCAATGCTTCCTGGAGGAATCCCCCCGAAAGGATAATGTCCTCCATTAATATTGCGCTCAATTGTGTTGGTCTCATGAGGGCAGAGACCAGTAGTGATTTTGAGAAGGTATTGCGTTCATGTAATACCATGAAAGCTGTACGTAACGCTGCTAGTAAAGTGGAAGGCCTCCAGGAAGCAGTGGGTGCAAGCCTCAAAGATGTTAAGACATTGATTGAGAGTCTGATTAAGAGGTTATCCCTCAAAGATAAACCATACAAATGTTTCTGTGCCGCTAGTGATAATGATATTGAAGAATTGTGGAAATGTGTACAGGAATTAGATACATCAATATCAGCTACCGATCGATCCGCAAGTCAGCTCAAGGGCAAAATGTCACTTAAAATGTTCATGGAGCATTGTTGTGTGTCTACAAAGTATTATTTTTGTGTTAAGAAATGTGGCAAATCTACTTGTCAGATGTGTGCACCACCTCGTCTTCCAGAGCACATCTTTTCTACCTTACACAACTTTCCCGATCCAATGGCAGATGACTCTGGAGAACATTATAAAACCTTTCAACAATTGTATGGTAAGGTGCAAACATCTGAAAGTGAAAGGCCATCATTTCTTAAGACCAGTACTCCAAGTATGTCTAGTGTAAAGCCACCATTTCCCTTGTCAGGCCATACTGCTAGCAACGTAAGGGAAACAGCAACTTGCACCGAATGCATGAAACCTCGTGTCATGCACAGCAAATCGCAATTTATAATATCGGAGAAAGGCACTCTAAATAAATTCATACAGTTCTATGAATACAGTTGTGGAGCAGATATCCATGATCTTATATCAGATAAAGCTCCTCAAGTTAGCAGTATACTCAGGAAGCTATTCATTAGACCATTCAAATGCCAAGATGATATAGAAACTGCTTATTACAGTTCAAAGTGTTTCGTGGATATCTGCGTCAAATGTGGTTCAGGTGATGATCTTGTAAAAACAGAAGGGGTTTTCCCACAGTGTAATGGGTGTCTTGTCAAATTTCCTATTATTCAGAGGAGAAAGAGGGCGGCTAATAGTAAGGGGAATCTCGGTGGTGGCAAGAAAGGTAAAAAGGGATAGATAGTATGTTTTGTCAGGATTTCTCCTCTTTGCAAAGTTCATGGTTTTACATGAACAATCTTGGCATTTGGCATTGTATTAAACTATTAAATCTTGGCATTTGAAAGTACAATGTACTTATTTCTGAGTCTGAGTTCCATATAAATATGTTTGCCTATTTTCTTTTTTGGGAGTATCAAATACAAGTGGAAACATGTGATACTACATTAAATTTCATATTTCATAATATATAAAATAATAAATATCCAAATAAACATTTTATTAAAGTAACCAAACGTAACCATGCAAAATCTGATATGGTCACATAATTCACACATTGCACTCGAAAATGATTGTGAAATGTTTTTCTGTAGTGATTAAAGGTACTCAATCCGATCAGAGGGTCCTATATTACTATTTCTTTGGCTTTGGGGGTAAAAAAATAATTTATTCGAGTCGAGGAACCTACCAATCAACGCTCAGGGTGATCAGATATCGATATTAGAAGTTTCGTTATTTCTATTCTTTCTGGCCCAGAACACAGTCAAAATTGCGTTATTATTACCACTTGATTTTAGAGTTCCATCCTTGTCTGTTTGAATAGTGTTTTTGTGTACACATCTCGAGCAGATTACAAATTTAAGGGCAATTATTAGTACTCATCTCGAGAAAATAAAAAATTTCAAAAATCAATATCTAATAACTCTGAGCTTTGTTTGATGGGTTGCTCGACTCGAATCAAATATTTTTTACCCCCAAAGCGAAAGAAATAGTAATATAGGACCCTCTGATCGGATTGTTGTTGTTGGAATCTGTTGAGATGGGGACCCTCTGATCGGATTGAGTACCTTTAAAATATAAAGATTTATCCATACATAGTTTAACTTGTATATGATCGTCTCTAATCTCATTTGTTTAATACTTCTGTTTCTTTATATAATTGTTATATGCATATGTGAAAACTACAGGTTGTTTAATGTTCAAAATTAAAGTTTTTAATAAAACAATGGTATTACATATGTAAAAACCTGCCTGCCGGTAAAATTTTGTCATAAAAAGTAGATATAAAAACCTGCCTGCTGGCAAATTTTAGTCATAAAAACATTATATACAAACCTGCCTGCCTGCTGGGTTTGAAAAAAAAAATCCTTTGAGAAACAGGAAATTAACTTTGTGTGGCCTTACATCTGGTAATTTATACGTTATTTCACTGTTATAAAAGTTGATATGTTTTTGTTTTTTATTCTATACATTGTACACAGAAGATGTGTACATATGGAAGATGGCCCAGTCAAGTCTGACTACAATATATACATTAAATTTGTTATTAAAACCAAATCAAATAGCCAGATTTAAGTCTGAAACATTGGTTATCCAATTCGGAGATAAACAAATAAAAACCTGCCTGCCGGAACATTATGGTCATAAAATATGGAAATATAAACGTGCCTGCCGGTAACTTTTGGCCCTAAAACATAAATATAGAAACCTGCCTGTCTGCTTGCTTTGAAAAATAAAGTGTCTGAGAAACAGATTATCAACTTTGTGTGGCTTTAGTAATTTTCATAATTTCTATTTGATCGCAAAACTGGAGTGTTTCACATCACTTTAACCCTTTACCCAACAAACCGGCCAAAAACGGCCATATAAAGCTGCAACAGCCTAAATTATCTTGGGTCTGTCTCAATAAAACCATACAAATATGGATATCATTGGAACCGGCTCATTGACCACATTGTGATGGTTACAGTTATGCCCTGTGCCAATGCATTCTCTTATATATGCGAGTCGACCATAGGTCGCCTCGCATATATAAGAGAATGCATTGGCCTAAAAAAAATCTTTTTTTAACACATTTTACCATTTTTTCTTACATTCTTTAACAATTTTATAATTTTTAATGTGTTAAGCCAATGCATTCTCTTATATATGCGAGGCGACCTATGGTCGACTCGCATATATAAGAGCACAGGGCCGTTCTGTTGGGTAAAGGGTTAAGACATAGTTTTGATTTTGTAAAATTTCTCTAAAGTTGGCATTATGTGTAGTATATCTCACCTGTCTGTCTGAGTCACATATCTGATTGAATAATACTTACATCTACAACATCATCGTCAAACAGGAGCCAGAAGCCGTGGCTTTTGACGATACTGATGTAATGACCTCGATTCGGGCCACTTCCACAGTGTATCACAACAGCGACCAAGTCGTATAACCGGTCAGGATTCGTAGCATCATCAGACTGCAATAAAAACCATTATAGTTACACTCCGTATAACCGGTCAGGATTTGTAGCATCATCAGACTACAATAAAAACCATTATAGTTACACTCCGTATAACTGGTCAGGATTCGTAGCATCATCAGACTGCAATAAAAATCATATGTCGTATAACCGGTCAGGATTCGTAGCATCATCAGGCTGCAAAATAAAAATCATATGTCGCATAACCGGTCAGGATTCGTAGCATCATCAGGCTGCAATAAAAATCATATGTCGCATAACCGGTCAGGATTCGTAGCGTCATCAGACTGCAATAAAAATCATATGTGGTATAACAAATGAGCTACACGGTTCATAAGTATCAAATGCTATCTGAACAACAATTGATGCTCAGTATGGTGTAACCAACCTAAGACTATTAACCCTTTACCCAACAGAAGGGCCCTGTGCCAATGCATTCTCTTATATATGCGAATCGACCATAGGTCGCCTCGCATATATAAGAGAATGCATTGGCTTAACACATTAAAAATTATAAAATTGTTAAAGAATGTAAGAAAAAATGGTAAAAAAAGGCCAATGCATTCTCTTATATATGCGAGGCGACCTATGTTCGACTCGCATATATAAGAGAATGCATTGGCACAGGGCATAACTATAACCATCAAAATGTGGTCAATGAGCCGGTTCCAATGATATCCATATTTGTATGGTTCTATTGAGACAGACCGAAGATATTTTAGGCTGTTGAAGCTTTATTTGGCCGGTTTTGGCCGGTTTGTTGGGTAAAGTGTTAAATCTACTTTCAAAATGAAGACATAAATACTTACTGTGTTGAAAAGCCTCAGCTCCAGTGGAAACACAACCCTGTATGATAACTTTGTATATCTGTTAACATGTTCCATATATTTAAATCTTTTTAAATGTAAAGCTAGAATCTGTGGTAACTTTTTCACTCGCATCCTGCAACAAGATAAAACTTTTTTATTACATCTCTATTGGCATTTTATATATAATGAAAGTGTCAATGACACTGTAGCTCAACTTGGAAAGGGAATAATTTAATATATTACAGTCAATGGAGCGATTAGGAATGTGGAAAGTTGAATGTCTAATACTAGTTTATAGACATAAAGAGAAAAGTAAAATCCAAGATGGCTGCTGGCGGCCATGTTTTCGGCCGAATGACCCCAAAATGAGTCGTTCCCATCTACATGTCATCGTTAACATCAATGACAAATTTTATGACGATCAGACTAAAGGTACGACCTGTAGCCCATGCTATAGAATTTAGTCATACAAAGAGTAAAATCCAAGATGGCTGCTGGCGGCCATGTTTTTTGGCCGATTGACCCCAAAATGACTCGTTCCAATCTACATGTCATTGTTAACATCCATGACAAATTTGATGATGATCAGACTAAAGGTACGACCTGTAGCCCATGCTAAAGAATTTAGTCATACAAAGAGTAAAATCCAAGATGGCTGCTGGCGGCCACGTTTTTTCCGCCAAATGACCCCAAAATTACTCGTTTCCATCTACATATCAACATTAACATCCAGGACAAATTTCATGATGATCAGACGAATCGTACGACCTGTGGCCCGTGCTAATGGATTAAATTTTGAAATCCAAGATGGCCGCTGGCGGCCATGTTTTTTGTCTGAATGACCCCAAAATGACTTGTTCCCATTTACATTCCAATTTCAACAGCCATGAAAAATTTTATGATGATCAGACTAAAGGTACGACCTGTAGCCCGTGCTAAAGGATTTAGTCATACAAAGAGTAAAATCCAAGATGGCTGCTGGCGGCCATCTTTTTTGGCCGAATGACCCCAAAATGACTCGTTCCCATCTACATGTCATTATTAACATTCACGAAATTTTTTATGATGATCAGACTAAAGATACAACCTGTAGTCCGTGCTAAAGGATTTAGTCATACAAAGAGTAAAATCCAAGATGGCTGCTGGCGACCATGTTTTTTGGCCGATTGACCCCAAGATTACTCGTTCCCATCTACATGTCATTGATAACATCCATGACAAATTTTATGATGATCAGACTAAAGGTACGACCTGCAGCCCGTGATAAAGAATTTAGTCATACAAAGAGTAAAATCTAAGATGGCTGCTGGTGGCCATGTTTTTTGGCCGAATGACCCCAAAATTACTCGTTCCCATCTACATGTAAATATTATCATCCATGACAAATTTCATGATGATCAAACAATCAGTACGACCTGTGGCCCGTGCTAATGGATTAAATTTTGAAATCCAAGATGGCCGCTGGCGGCCATGTTTTTTGTCCGAATGACCCCAAAATGACTCGTTCCCATCTACATTCCAATATCAACAGCCATGACAAATTTTATAATGATCAGACTAAAGGTACGACCTGTAGCCCGTGCTAAAGGATTTAGTCATACAAAGAGTAAAATCCAAGATGGCTGCTGACGGCCATGTTTTTTGGCCGAATGACCCCAAAATGACTCGTTCCCATCTACATGTCATTATTAACATTCTTGACAAATTTTATGATGATCAGACTAAAAGTAGGACCTGTAGCCCGTGCTAAAGGATTTAGTCATGCAAAGAGTAAAATCCAAGACGGCTGCTGGCGGCCATGTTTTTTGGCCGATTGACCCCAAAATGACTCGTTCCAATCTACATGTCATTGTTAACATCCATGACAAATTTGATGATGATCAGACTAAAGGTACCACCTGTAGCCCGTGCTAAAGAATGTAGTCATACAAAGAGTAAAATCCAAGATGGCTGCTGGCGGCCATGTTTTTGGGCCGAATGACCCCAAAATTACTCGTTCCCATCTACATGTCAATATTAACATCCATGACAAATTTCATGACGATCAGACGAACAGTGCGACCTGTGGCCCGTGCTAATGGATTGAATTTTGAAAACAAAGATGGCCACTGGCGGCCATGTTTTTTGTCCGAAGGACCCCATAATGACTCGTTCCCATCTACATTCCAATTTCAACAACCATGATAAATTTCATGATTATCAGACTAAAGGTACGACCTGTAGCCCGTGCTAAAGGATTTAGTCATACAAAGAGTAAAATCCAAGATGACTGCTGGCGGCCATGTTTTTTGCCCGAATAACCCAAAAATGACTCGTTCCCATCTACATGTCATTGTTAACATCCATGACAAATTTTATGACGATCTGACTAAAGGTACGACCTGTAGCCCGTGCTAAAGGATTTAGTCATACAAAGAGTAAAATCCAAGATGGCTGCTGGCGGCCATCTTTTTTGGCCGAATGGCCCCAAAATGACTCGTTCCCATCTACATGTCATTATTAACATTCATGAAATTTTTTATGATGATCAGACTAAAGATACAACCTGTAGCCCGTGCTAAAGGATTTAGTCATACAAAGAGTAAAATCCAAGATGGCTGCTGGCGACCATGTTTTTTGGCCGATTGACCCCAAAATTACTCGTTCCCATCTACATGTCATTGTTAACATCCATGACAAATTTTATGATGATCAGACTAAAGGTACGACCTGCAGCCCGTGATAAAGAATTTAGTCATACAAAGAGTAAAATCTAAGATGGCTGCTGGTGGCCATGTTTTTTGGCCGAATGACCCCAAAATTACTCGTTCCCATCTACATGTAAATATTATCATCCATGACAAATTTCATGATGATCAGACAATCAGTACGACCTGTGGCCCGTGCTAATGGATTAAATTTTGAAATCCAAGATGGCCGCTGGCGGCCATGTTTTTTGTCCGAATGACCCCAAAATGACTCGTTCCCATCTACATTCCAATATCAACAGCCATGACAAATTTTATAATGATCAGACTAAAGGTACGACCTGTAGCCCGTGCTAAAGGATTTAGTCATACAAAGAGTAAAATCCAAGATGGCTGCTGACGGCCATGTTTTTTGGCCGAATGACCCCAAAATGACTCGTTCCCATCTACATGTCATTATTAACATTCTTGACAAATTTTATGATGATCAGACTAAAAGTAGGACCTGTAGCCCGTGCTAAAGGATTTAGTCATGCAAAGAGTAAAATCCAAGACGGCTGCTGGCGGCCATGTTTTTTGGCCGATTGACCCCAAAATGACTCGTTCCAATCTACATGTCATTGTTAACATCCATGACAAATTTGATGATGATCAGACTAAAGGTACCACCTGTAGCCCGTGCTAAAGAATTTAGTCATACAAAGAGTAAAATCCAAGATGGCTGCTGGCGGCCATGTTTTTGGGCCGAATGACCCCAAAATTACTCGTTCCCATCTACATGTCAATATTAACATCCATGACAAATTTCATGACGATCAGACGAACAGTGCGACCTGTGGCCCGTGCTAATGGATTGAATTTTGAAAACAAAGATGGCCACTGGCGGCCATGTTTTTTGTCCGAATGACCCCAAAATGACTCGTTCCCATCTACATTCCAATTTCAACAGCCATGATAAATTTCATGATTATCAGACTAAAGGTACGACCTGTAGCCCGTGCTAAAGGATTTAGTCATACAAAGAGTAAAATCCAAGATGGCTGCTGGCGGCCATGTTTTTTGCCCGAATAACCCAAAAATGACTCGTTCCCATCTACATGTCATTGTTAACATCCATGACAAATTTTATGACGATCTGACTAAAGGTACGACCTGTAGCCCGTGCTAAAGGATTTAGTCATGCAAAGAGTAAAATCGAAGATGACTGCTGGCGGCCATGTTTTTTGGCCGAATGACCCCAAAATTACTCGTTCCCATCTACATGTCAATATTAACATCCATGACAAATTTCATGACGATCAGACGAACAGTACGGCCTGTAGCCCGTGCTAATGGATTGAACTTTGAAATCTAAGATGGCCGCTGGCGGCCATGTTTTTTTTCCGTATGACCCCAAAATGAATCATTCCGGTACAAATGTTGATGTCAACAGCTATGACAAATTTCATAATGATCCGATCAAAGGTACGACCTGTAGCCTCTATTGTTGACGCGTTACGTACACACGCACACACGCACACACGGACGACGGACGACAAAGCCATGGCAATAGCTCAAACTTTACAAAGTAAAGTTGAGCTAATAAAGATCATATCCCACTTTAATTAGACAAGTGTTAAAACAGGTAAGCAGAGGTCGTGTCTGTACCATATTTACGGTGCCTCTGTTCATCATCATACCCCATGAATAGATATTATCAACCCATTACAATACTTACATGTAGACCTACACCCCATGAATAGATATTATCAACACCATTACAATACATACATGTAGAATACACGAATATACGAAGGACTGTTAATCATTTCTACAAAGTGCCATTAATAGACAGATACCGGTATGTTCAAGTCATGCTATTACTATCATCACTTCATCTATAATTGTTTTCACCTTTCGGTTTCGCCTGGTTTATGGTGGTTTTATTTAACTAAACTAAAATCAGAAGGAGCTTGAGATTTGTGATCAATATTAAATTGATGTGAAACACTCCGGCAGGGTGATCAAATAGAGATGGCGAATGCTCTTTCTTTTCTTGTTATGTTTTCGAATAGTAATTCAAATTGACAACACACACAACGTCATTTTGATATATTAATTAAATCCAATGACTCTCGATGGCAAAATCTTTTGTGTTTGTTTATTGCCGATAGTTGCGTCCCGAATCTAGATGTAAATATTTACAATTGGGCATAGTTCAGACAATGTGTTCTGTGGAGTGATACGGTCGATTTGCTTGAGATTTTCGGCGATGTAAAAATGTTAATATTGATAAACTGTCCTAATTCAGATCCAAAATAGTGAGTCAGAGAAGCTGAGATAGCCTTAGATTCTCTCTCAATGCTCATCATTTTCAAAACTTGGAGGAGAATACCCCAAATCCCTAGTCATTGAGACGGGGACAGCTCCTCCCATACACACTCCCAACTCAGGCAATAACCTTGGTGATGGTCAGAAAACAGGTGTCCCCAAAAAATCGTGGATCCATCCCTGTGTTTGGTTTATATAAAATTAAGTAAAAGTTCAGACGACCACTATCGGAAACATTTCTGTCATAGGAAGTAACCGGTAGTTGGACTGCGCATGCATGATGCGCACGTCAAGATCGCAAGTAAAAAAATAATATCAAGCAGTTTGATTTAGATGCGAAATTGTGGGGTATCCTTGGTTACCTCCACTTGCGACATAATCGCAGTTGTGTGTATGTAAAAATTGTAGCTGGAAAGAGTGTAGGGTAATCAATCACATGCTTATGAACAACCCATGATATCATCATCTACGGCGACATCTAGTGAACAAACTATCCATGATTTTGTCGGGCCCGATTCCTCCACTTACGACTGAATCGTGGTTGTCTGAACGTTCACTGAGAGTTGAGTACTGCTTCAGGTTTTAGCGTATTTATCTGCAGTACTGGTGTCTTAATTTCCAGTCTTAGCTTATAATGATGTTTTGGTCAGTTGGTCTTTCAGTAAATTGGTCACAGATTACTGACCTTTTCTGCGCCTCTTGCTTGCTGCAGCAGACTTCACAATAGTATTTATACTCAGAGCACAGTGTTTCTGTGTTACTGAATCCACGTAGACAGTGAGTTATTGAAGTGTTTTGCTCAACATCCACTGATAAATCGAGAAAATCTTCATCTTTACTGCTCACCTGCGAGAGAAAATAAATATTAACCCTTTACCCAACAAACCGGCCAAAAACAGCCAAATAAAGCTGCAACAGCCTAAATTATCTTGGGTCTGTCTCAATACAAGACAGTCAAAGACTGTGGGGTCGCTCACCAGACTGCAAAGACTGATAAGACTGGGACTTTGGAGACCACAACAGTCAGAACTTTTCATAATCACTTTAAAAGAAGTAGATCTAAACAGGATATGTGGCTAGAGAGGCTTCATGAATGTAGATCAGTGAATATCAAATTACCAAATCTACAAAATCTACCTTGAAATTACCAAATCTAACTTGAAATTACCAATTGTACACTAGTGATCACCCCCTCCTCCAGCTCAAGAAGTCCCCTCTCGCCCGGGGCCCAGACTCCCAAGTCTTAGGTTGAAATTTCACAACCGACATCTCAAACTTTCTCAATTGTTGGAAATTTTCAATCTCAATAGCGCTTTATATAAAACCATTTAGACATGTTTAAAGCCCAATTATCCATGGACCCAAAAACACTATATGTATGTCAGATTAATCAGTCAGGTAGTTCCAAGGTAGACGTTTTAATGAATTTTGTATTTTAATGATTTTTTAGACACAAAAGTCTTAAGTCCCCATAGTCCCGTCATTTCTTAATGGGTTGACCTCATGTTAACAGATCTGAATCTCAGTCACTAAAGGATCCTCCATACTATATGGTCCAACCTCTCTTTAAAAGACATTATAAGTATTACTATAGAGACATACAGTTATGTCCCTGGTCCCACCCTATTTAACCTGGTGACCCCATCTGCATAAATTTGAATCCCAGACACAAAAGAACCCTTCATACTAAATATCAGTAAAATAAACCTGATGGTCCGTGTAAAGGAAGCATATTAAGAGGAAAACTGTCCTTTGCTTGGCCCCTATTTTACCAGGATGACCCCACTTGAACAAATCTGAACTACAGTCACCAAAGGACCCTTCATACCAAATATGAACCAATTCAACCTGATGGTACACGAGAAGTCGTTTTTAAGAATTACTATGGAGGGCAAGAGTTATGGCCCTGGCTTCACAACCATTTGGCAGTGACCTCATTTGAACAAATCTGAATGTGAGTCACCTAGGGAACATCCACACCAAATATGAACCCATTCAGTTTTATGACCTAGAGAAGATGTTCAAAGAATTGTTGACAGATGGATGGACGGACAGACAGATGAACATGTGACAGATGAGAAGTGATGACTATAGCTTCTTCTCATAAGAGCTTCAAATTTACATTTCATTGAACAAATCTGTCAGTCACACCCCCCCCCCCCCCAACACTGTGGGGACATCCCTGTGAGAATATGACATACAACATTTATTTGTTTGACTACATTAGCTTAACAAAATTCCCATGACCTTGAGAGCAAGTGCATCCTGAGAATTATATTCCATTCATGAAACCATCAGCTACCAGTGTCTGAGAGGTGTTGACATAGATTATTAGGTTTTAACGACTGCACACACAGCTTTTTGATACTCCTACAGCTGTGATCAAAACAAGGATGTTAATGGGGTGAACAAGGAAGAGATAACATGGTATGATACAGTGTGGTGTGGCAGGGAAAGGAGGTGGGGTGGGGGAGGGTGGGGTTGGGTAGCTGTGATATGTCTAAAAAAAAATCAAAGGTCAAAATGCAAAAATGTTATTATTTTTTTTAGAGTTATGTCCCTGGCTCTGCCCTTATTTGACCCAGTGACCCCATTTGACCAAATCTGAACCCCAGTCACCCAAGGTCTGTCTGTACCAAATATAAGCTAAATCGGCCAAATATTGTTTTAGAAGAAGTCATTGTAAGAATTACTATGAGTTATGGCCCTGGTTTCTCAACTAATTGACCGGGTGACCTCATTTGAACAAATCTGAACACCAGTCACCCAAGGACCCTCCATACCAAATATTAGCTAAATCGGCCCAATGGTTCTGAAAAAGAAGTCGTAAGAATTACTATGGAGGAATAGAGTTATGGCCCTGGCTTCGCAACTATTTGACCCAGTGACCTCATTTGAACAAATCTGAATGAGAGTCACCTAGGGAACATCCACACCAAATATGAACCAATTCAGTCTTCCGGTTTCAGAGGAGAAGATGTTCAAAGAATTGTTGACGGGACGGACGGACGGATGGACGGACGGATGGACGGACGGACGACGGACGAGGAGTGATGACTATAGCTCCACCGGAGACTTCGTCTCAGGTGAGCTAAAAACCATACAAATATGGATATCATTGGAACCGGCTCATTGACCACATTGTGATGGTTACAGTTATGCCCTGTGCCAATGCATTCTCTTATATATGCGAGTCGACCATAGGTCGCCTCGCATATATAAGAGAATGCATTGGCCTAAAAAAAATCCTTTTTTAACACTTTTTACCATTTTTTCTTACATTCTTTAACAATTTTATAATTTTTAATGTGTTAAGCCAATGCATTCTCTTATATATGCGAGGCGACCTATGGTCGACTCGCATATATAAGAGAATGCATTGGCACAGGGCCGTTCTGTTGGGTAAAGGGTTAATATAAATATATCACTTACATTTAACCCTTCCATGACTGGAGCTTCCTGACATTTTGCGAAAACTCTGTGACAATGAATTCTCTTATACATGTCTATATGGGTGTAGTCTCCCATGGGGAGCCTCGCATATAAGAGAATACATTGGCCTAACAATATATACCTTGACCTTGCAAGCCAGTGCATTCTCTTATATATACGAGGATCGCTATGTGAGACTCACAAATATAAGACAATGCACTGGCACATGATTTTTAATGCTGCACCAGCGCATCTCCCATCATGAAAGGGTTAAGAAATGACACACACATGTATAGAATGGCTTACAAAATATGGATCTTCATGCAACACAAAATTGGGCTGTTTTCCAGTAACAAGTGCGTAACAAATATCGATAATGCCTAAAAACAAAATAGTGATGTTTCCAGTGACCAAGGGGGAAAATAGTAGGAGCAGGCAGGCAGAAATTATTTAATTTTTTTTTTATACATCGATATATGGAATATATTCATTCCCTAATATATGCCCCTGGCACCCCAAGAGGACATAATGAGCACATTACATTGTATTGGAAAGGATAATGAAGCCTTGGCAGTATTTTTTTAATAAAAAATGATCACAACATCAACTGCCGGTTGAACTGGCCCATATACACTTGAGGTGCCACGATTATTGATTTTGATAATCGATCATCAATAATCGACTATAATCGATTAATCGTACCTAATAATAATAACATCAGTGGAAGTATTCCGTAATCTGGCCTATTGCCATATTGGCTGGGTGCTGGTTAACTGCTATCGCTGCTTGTTTGAGGCAACGGCTGATGTAATTTTTGTGTTAATAAAGACTAATGAGCACAATGTCTTCAATACAAGCACAGATCTCGGCGATGTCATGGTTATAATATTTGTGAGTTCATTGGAACGAACGTAGCGATTAATTTAACATACAAGCAAAGTAGGAATGCACAAAGGAATCTAATGTTACGGAAACTATAAGTTTCAGCGAACTTCCAGAGCATGGATAACAATTACAAAGGTGGGCCCCTGCACGCAAATTTCAGGACTAAGGACAAGTTAAGTATATGGTAATAGTCAATTTCATTTAGCAGTCACCACACTATAAGCGATAGCCTGTACAGTACTAGTAACATCTAAGTATACTTATACAAACAAAGTATACTTGCTGCAAATGATACAGGGAGAATATCGCTGATTAAAATGCTGTAGTTTCCATGATTTTGAGAGAATGTCAATCAACTCCCCTTTGGTCCAATGAGATTCAAGGGCGAGTGCATTCAGTTCACTGACAGTCAACCCATTTCAAAGACATAGTGCCGCCTTTCTTGTAGAAATATACGATGTCGGCATAAGTTCAAAGCTGCAGTGCCGCCATGCAATTTGAAGATTATACAATGGCTCGAAGAGTAACCATGTCATCAAATGAACTGCCGGCTGTTTGCAACATATACTAGTAGTACTTAAGTTGTCGGAATCTCTTTGATACATTATCAAATGTTGTTAACCCCTAGGTTGTATATTAAACTGTGTAAAACAATCAGGGTATTCAACAATAACCAACATTTTCCAACGTCAGAAATAAATAATGCAGATTAATCGACGATGGAAATGGTAATCGATTATCGGCTTTATCAACGGTTCATCGATTATACGATTAATATAATATACACAAGGGCGTCGCCATCTTAAAACACTGACTTCCAGTGTAAATAATACAGATCGCGACTGATCAACGTCGCCATCTTAAAACACTGACGTCCAGTGTAAATAATACAGATCGCGACTGATCAACAAACTGTTTTACTATCATTAGAGATCGATGAACGTGATTTCTGTTGTTTTTTTGTTTGCGTTTAATAAAATTAGTAGGGGCGGATGTCTGGACAAGGGGCAGGTTACCGGAAACATCATTATCTAAATTTTAGGCCTAACTTCCAAAATACCAAGGGTGGTACACTTACGGTTTCACAGTTGAGGCACCTTGTCTCGTTGGTCAAGGTTCCCTGGAATATGTCGTGCACCCACGTGGGATCTTTCCGACTGTTATTAGTCTGTGAGGTTTTTGTTTTGCCGCCAGTCTTTTCAGCTGTTATATGAATATAGGAACAAATACAGAGTTCATGGGGCTGATTATACGACATCTGTTTGACAGAAAGTAAATCTACATATTTTTATCACATAATTAGCCCCTTCAGGGTTCCCACTATGAATTCAAAATGAAATTCAAGCACTTTTCAAGCACCTGGATATGTATTTTCAAGCACCATACTAGAATAAGGTATATAGCTCAGGCAGTTAATAAAACCCAAAATTATTATCAATGGAAGGATACATTATAATAGAAACGGTAAAACAGATCAAATAATTATTTACCTATTGGAAAACAACATATCCATGAGATTATCAGTGGCAGCCTGCTGAGTACAGTTCATTGCGAGTCCATTCATTGTTAAATAAACAACATATCCATGAGATTATCAGTGGCAGCCTGCTGAGTACAGTTCATTGCGAGTCCATTCATTGTTAAATAAACAACATATCCATGAGATTATGAGTGGCAGCCTGCTGAGTACAGTTCATTGCGAGTCCATTCATTGTTAAATAAACAACATATCCATGAGATTATGAGTGGCAGCCTGCTGAGTACAGTTCATTGCGAGTCAATTCATTGTTAAATAAACAACATATCCATGAGATTATCAGTGGCAGCCTGCTGAGTACAGTTCATTGCGAGTCCATTCATTGTTAAATAAACAACATATCCATGAGATTATCAGTGGCAGCCTGCTGAGTACAGTTCATTGCGAGTCCATTCATTGTTAAATAAACAACATATCCATGAGATTATGAGTGGCAGCCTGCTGAGTACAGTTCATTGCGAGTCCATTCATTGTTAAATAAACAACATATCCATGAGATTATGAGTGGCAGCCTGCTGAGTACAGTTCATTGCGAGTCCATTCATTGTTAAATAAACAACATATCCATGAGATTATGAGTGGCAGCCTGCTGAGTACAGTTCATTGCGAGTCCATTCATTGTTAAATAAACAACATATCCATGAGATTATCAGTGGCAGCCTGCTGAGTACAGTTCATTGCGAGTCCATTCATTGTTAAATAAACAACATATCCATGAGATTATGAATGGCAGCCTGCTGAGTACAGTTCATTGCGAGTCCATTCATTGTTAAATAAACAACATATCCATGAGATTATCAGTGGCAGCCTGCTGAGTACAGTTCATTGCGAGTCCATTCATTGTTAAATAAACAACATATCCATGAGATTATCAGTGGCAGCCTGCTGAGTACAGTTCATTGCGAGTCCATTCATTGTTAAATAAACAACATATCCATGAGATTATGAGTGGCAGCCTGCTGAGTACAGTTCATTGCGAGTCCATTCATTGTTAAATAAACAACATATCCATGAGATTATGAGTGGCAGCCTGCTGAGTACAGTTCATTGCGGGTCCATTCATTGTTAAATAAACAACATATCCATGAGATTATCAGTGGCAGCCTGCTGAGTACAGTTCATTGCGAGTCCATTCATTGTTAAATAAACAACATATCCATGAGATTATCAGTGGCAGCCTGCTGAGTACAGTTCATTGCGAGTCCATTCATTGTTAAATAAACAACATATCCATGAGATTATCAGTGGCAGTGCTGAGTACAGTTCATTGCGAGTCCATTCATTGTTAAATAAACAACATATCCATGAGATTATGAGTGGCAGCCTGCTGAGTACAGTTCATTGCGAGTCCATTCATTGTTAAATAAACAACATATCCATGAGATTATCAGTGGCAGCCTGCTGAGTACAGTTCATTGCGAGTCCATTCATTGTTAAATAAACAACATATCCATGAGATTATGAGTGGCAGCCTGCTGAGTACAGTTCATTGCGAGTCCATTCATTGTTAAATAAACAACATATCCATGAGATTATCAGTGGCAGCCTGCTGAGTACAGTTCATTGCGAGTCCATTCATTGTTAAATAAACAACATATCCATGAGATTATGAGTGGCAGCCTGCTGAGTACAGTTCATTGCGAGTCCATTCATTGTTAAATAAACAACATATCCATGAGATTATGAGTGGCAGCCTGCTGAGTACAGTTCATTGCGAGTCCATTCATTGTTAAATAAACAACATATCCATGAGATTATGAGTGGCAGCCTGCTGAGTACAGTTCATTGCGAGTCCATTCATTGTTAAATAAACAACATATCCATGAGATTATCAGTGGCAGCCTGCTGAGTACAGTTCATTGCGAGTCCATTCATTGTTAAATAAACAACATATCCATGAGATTATCAGTGGCAGCCTGCTGAGTACAGTTCATTGCGAGTCCATTCATTGTTAAATAAACAACATATCCATGAGATTATCAGTGGCAGCCTGCTGAGTACAGTTCATTGCGAGTCCATTCATTGTTAAATAAACAACATATCCATGAGATTATCAGTGGCAGCCTGCTGAGTACAGTTCATTGCGAGTCCATTCATTGTTAAATAAACAACATATCCATGAGATTATGAGTGGCAGCCTGCTGAGTACAGTTCATTGCGAGTCCATTCATTGTTAAATAAACAACATATCCATGAGATTATCAGTGGCAGCCTGCTGAGTACAGTTCATTGCGAGTCCATTCATTGTTAAATAAACAACATATCCATTGAGATTATCAGTGGCAGCCTGCTGAGTACAGTTCATTGCGAGTCCATTCATTGTTAAATAAACAACATATCCATGAGATTATGAGTGGCAGCCTGCTGAGTACAGTTCATTGCGAGTCCATTCATTGTTAAATAAACAACATATCCATGAGATTATCAGTGGCAGCCTGCTGAGTACAGTTCATTGCGAGTCCATTCATTGTTAAATAAACAACATATCCATGAGATTATGAGTGGCAGCCTGCTGAGTACAGTTCATTGCGAGTCCATTCATTGTTAAATAAACAACATATCCATGAGATTATGAGTGGCAGCCTGCTGAGTACAGTTCATTGCGAGTCCATTCATTGTTAAATAAACAACATATCCATGAGATTATGAGTGGCAGCCTGCTGAGTACAGTTCATTGCGAGTCCATTCATTGTTAAATAAACAACATATCCATGAGATTATCAGTGGCAGCCTGCTGAGTACAGTTCATTGCGAGTCCATTCATTGTTAAATAAACAACATATCCATGAGATTATCAGTGGCAGCCTGCTGAGTACAGTTCATTGCGAGTCCATTCATTGTTAAATAAACAACATATCCATGAGATTATCAGTGGCAGCCTGCTGAGTACAGTTCATTGCGAGTCCATTCATTGTTAAATAAACAACATATCCATGAGATTATCAGTGGCAGCCTGCTGAGTACAGTTCATTGCGAGTCAATTCATTGTTAAATAAACAACATATCCATGAGATTATGAGTGGCAGCCTGCTGAGTACAGTTCATTGCGAGTCAATTCATTGTTAAATAAACAACATATCCATGAGATTATGAGTGGCAGCCTGCTGAGTACAGTTCATTGCGAGTCCATTCATTGTTAAATAAACAACATATCCATGAGATTATGAGTGGCAGCCTGCTGAGTACAGTTCATTGCGAGTCCATTCATTGTTAAATAAACAACATATCCATGAGATTATGAGTGGCAGCCTGCTGAGTACAGTTCATTGCGAGTCCATGAGATTATGAGTGGCAGCCTGCTGAGTACAGTTCATTGCGAGTCCATGAGATTATGAGTGGCAGCCTGCTGAGTACAGTTCATTGCGAGTCCATGAGATTATGAGTGGCAGCCTGCTGAGTACAGTTCATTGCGAGTCAATTCATTGTTAAATAAACACTTCCCCATGATTGTAAGGACCGAACAATGGAAAAATTCAATGGTTCATGCTCGATTAATTTTAATACAGGGCGCATCCATTTGTAATGCATGTATTGCGCATGCTCGGGAATTACCGGAAATTAAGTTCGCGAAACGAAACTGAACTACTGCCGGTCTGTTAACGTTGTATTGACGATCGCTAAAACTTTCGTGATCGTCATTATCCTTAATGAATTAAGGCCATCTTCCCACTTAACATATACAACAGTTTTGAATTCAAGCACTCATGCTCATTTTATTAAAAATCAAGCACTTTCATAATTTTCAAGCACCCGTACACTATGGCACCAAAACTCTATTCTAATACAAGGAAATCTTAAAATGACCTCCATAAATTTCACGTATGAAGAAGTTTCTGGTGGAGCATTATATGTATCAGATGCTATTCATCACATATCCAGGGAAGATAACCCCAACAACCTATTGTGCTGATATATCAAGCTTGATGCCTGTTTTCAGAAAAAAGTGGCACTTTTAAAACCACATTATATTTCTTACTAAATCAAAATTTAATGGTATCTCAATTAATCAAACTGACTAGATAATATATTTAAACTTATTAAATGGCCAACATAGAGTGCGCTCTGTAAAACATTTTTTTCATCCATTCCACCATAGAAAGATTTAAATCCCTTTTCAGATGACCGTCTGTATAATAGATAAATTACCTTGCAGCAAGTCAGCTACAGTGTTGAGTAAGTAGTTGAGGAATTCATGGGCATCTTGTTGCATATAGTTATCAAACACAGCTAGAAAACAAAACAAATACATATAGTTATCAAACACAGCTAGAAAACAAAACATTATAATTATAATAGTGCTCAGCAGCGTTCACACTGGACCAAAAAATCTTTTGGCCAAATGATAATTTTATTGGCCAAATTAAAAAAAACTTTGGCCAAATTAAATCCTCATTTTTCGGAAAATCAATGCGTGAGCGAGGGTTTTAGTTATATTTTTTATTTTGTTCTGCCCATAGTAAGCATGGGTTATTATACCTTCCCAGGTCCAGAAAATATAGAGAGAACTTTGTAATGGATATAAACTAATTTAATCTGATATAAAGAATGACAAATCAGACATTGTACTACCCATACATCATATAGGGATTACCTAGAATGATATATACGATTTTAATATCGGCACAATGTTTTTTAACAACACGCAGAACTACATATCCGATTCACATAACAATACGGAACATAAATACAGTCGAAACAAAAAGATAAAGTGATCTTACAAACAATCATAGAAAGTCTTCGATTCACATATTCCACTGATTAGAGACTATATATATGTATAACCATCATAAACATGGCCAATACACATGTACACCGCTTGTCAAACTGCTCTGGTTTTCATACCTTCGGTTGCAATAGCGTAGCAAGGGGAAAACACTATCTTGCGTGGTTCCTTACTTATTGTGCAAAGGTCGCCAATATCAGGTTGGCGGACGACTCATTCAATATCCAACTTCCTGCTTTTATCGAAATATTTCAACACATTTGACCAATACAATTGGGGGTATGGACAGCCTATGGTAACAATATACCTGATAGTTATCGTTGACTATGGTCTTTTGTTGAATATCCACACATACACCGTTGTATTTAGCTCCTATTCGATATTTGATAAATAACTAATTTCCGTGTTACCGATTTACAATTACAGTGAAATCCAAAATCGAAATAAAACAGTCCAACGTGGGCCATTTTTCTCGATGCGGCGAAATCTGAGAATCAAAACCCTTTTTTTTGGCCTTAATTATGCCTTTATTCCTTTAACATTAACAATTCCCTCACTCAACCCTTAATGACAGAAGCATTATGCTTCCTACAGGTTCGGATTCAAGTTTAGTCTGCGGTCATAAGTATCTCACTTTCAAATTCAAATTGAACCATGATTGTATGTTAAAATGTATACTGAATACTTGCATTACCCTACTAGTACATGTAATCATAAAGGAAACCTTCAGTTACAATAAAATTATAAAATCTAGTTACAAACCATTTTCTTTTCGTAGTCTTGTAATAAACTTTTTAGGAGCTAAGGTGCCGACTTTCTTCTTTTGGGTTGCTATACTGTAGAACAGGTCACCAAGGCAACTTAATAAAGTCTCTTTTTTTTGGTTTTTAAACTGCTGCTTGAATTGTAGAACTTTTTCTCTAAAAGGACGGCAGAAGTACAAGGCTTGTAGCACAGAGTTGCAGTAGCACGTGTTACCAAACTGAAATATATAGAGAGCACGTGTTACCAAACTGAAATATATAGAGACGTGTTACCAAACTGAAATATATAGAGAGCACGTGTTACCAAACTGAAATATATAGAGACGTGTTACCAAACTGAAATATATAGAGAGCACGTGTTACCAAACTGAAATATATAGAGAGCACGTGTTACCAAACTGAAATATATAGAGAGCACGTGTTACCAAACTGAAATATATAGAGACGTGTTACCAAACTGAAATATATAGAGAGCACGTGTTACCAAACTGAAATATATAGAGACGTGTTACCAAACTGAAATATATAGAGAGCACGTGTTACCAAACTGAAATATATAGAGACGTGTTACCAAACTGAAATATATAGAGAGCACGTGTTACCAAACTGAAATATATAGAGACGTGTTACCAAACTGAAATATATAGAGAGCACGTGTTACCAAACTGAAATATATAGAGACGTGTTACCAAACTGAAATATATAGAGAGCACGTGTTACCAAACTGAAATATATAGAGAGCACGTGTTACCAAACTGAAATATATAGAGACGTGTTACCAAACTGAAATATATAGAGAGCACGTGTTACCAAACTGAAATATATAGAGACGTGTTACCAAACTGAAATATATAGAGAGCACGTGTTACCAAACTGAAATATATAGAGACGTGTTACCAAACTGAAATATATAGAGAGCACGTGTTACCAAACTGAAATATATAGAGACGTGTTACCAAACTGAAATATATAGAGAGCACGTGTTACCAAACTGAAATATATAGAGACGTGTTACCAAACTGAAATATATAGAGAGCACGTGTTACCAAACTGAAATATATAGAGAGCACGTGTTACCAAACTGAAATATATAGAGAGCACGTGTTACCAAACTGAAATATATAGAGACGTGTTACCAAACTGAAATATATAGAGAGCACGTGTTACCAAACTGAAATATATAGAGAATATGTTTTAGGCTTGTAGCAGAGTTGCAGTAGCACGTGTTACCAAACTGAAATATATAGAGAATATGTTTTAGGCTTGTAGCAGAGTTGCAGTAGCACGTGTTACCAAACTGAAATATATAGAGAATATGTTTTAGGCTTGTAGTACAGACTTGCAGTAGCACGTGTTACCAAACTGAAATATATAGAGAATATGTTTTAGGCTTGTAGCAGAGTTGCAGTAGCACGTGTTACCAAACTGAAATATATAGAGAATATGTTTTAGGCTTGTAGCAGAGTTGCAGTAGCACGTGTTACCAAACTGAAATATATAGAGAATATGTTTTAGGCTTGTAGTACAGACTTGCAGTAGCACGTGTTACCAAACTGAAATATATAGAGAATATGTTTTAGGCTTGTAGCAGAGTTGCAGTAGCACGTGTTACCAAACTGAAATATATAGAGAATATGTTTTAGGCTTGTAGCAGAGTTGCAGTAGCACGTGTTACCAAACTGAAATATATAGAGAATATGTTTTAGGCTTGTAGTACAGACTTGCAGTAGCACGTGTTACCAAACTGAAATATATAGAGAATATGTTTTAGGCTTGTAGCAGAGTTGCAGTAGCACGTGTTACCAAACTGAAATATATAGAGAATATGTTTTAGGCTTGTAGCAGAGTTGCAGTAGCACGTGTTACCAAACTGAAATATATAGAGAATATGTTTTAGGCTTGTAGTACAGACTTGCAGTAGCACGTGTTACCAAACTGAAATATATAGAGAATATGTTTTAGGCTTGTAGCAGAGTTGCAGTAGCACGTGTTACCAAACTGAAATATATAGAGAATATGTTTTAGGCTTGTAGCAGAGTTGCAGTAGCACGTGTTACCAAACTGAAATATGTAGAGAATATGTTTTAGGCTTGTAGCAGAGTTGCAGTAGCACGTGTTACCAAACTGAAATATATAGAGAATATTTTTTTGACGAATTCAGAATATGAGAATTCTCATGCGAGGGTACAAGCAAATACCGATTTTCCACGAGTGGCTTACCGCGAGTGGAAATCGGTATTGGCTTTTACCCATGAATGAGAATTCTTTTATTCAATCAAAAGTCCTATCATACCAAATTGGTTACTTGGACATATTTATCCAGATCCAGATAATGCCAGTACAAACATTGCAGATGTTCTTTAGGACAAACTTTTTATAAGGATTGGAAAATGGATGAGATCATATGAGTACAAGTATTACATGCAGACCTGTTTACTTTCCCGTAAATGCGGTCTTCAATGTCCAGACAAGGATTATAATATATCAAACAAGAAGCCATCCTTTTTGGCCACACTTAATAAAGTGTTTCTGTTCGTCCCGACCGACTGCTTTAAAATCGGCGACTCAAATTATTATATTGCCGATTTAAACTTTTTGTTTGTTTTTGCGTTGGTGAAAGTTCCGTTTCCGTCTTTGTGGTTTCCGTGTTTTGCATACGCAATAACAGAACGCGAATCGAACAGACCTCAAACAATTCTGTCAATGCCTATTCTCTTTAAATTCACCAATGTTACCTGATGTTACTGAATATATTTTGCGACAAAATTATCCGAGAGCACCATTTTATAGCGTGCAAACATAGTTTTAATTGTTGTATTGCTTGTTCGAAATAAAACGTGATCCATAACCGGAAAATCGTAATTTTATTCCCAATGATTCAGTGATTTTAGAAATTAGATACTCTCCGTGTCAAGGCCGTTAATTATGGCAGATGCAAACCAAATACAACAAACAGTCTATGTGGCATTTAAATAAAAATATGAAGTTTTCTCCATGATACTGACATTGAAAAAAATCTCCCTATTTTTCTCTAAATCTCCCTATTTCTGAGGACAAATCTCCCTATTTCTGAGGATAAATCTCCCTATTTCCAATTTTGAAAGTAAACAGGTCTGATTACATGCACTGACGAAGGCTAAGTGTATTAATGTACGGTATAAAGTGTCAGTGAAAATATATCAATCATGCAGGCCTGAAAATTTGAGGCAAACGACTGTTATCTAAAATGAAAATGCCATGAATGAAACACATGCCTAAGTTTTATAAATGCAGGTCTCGCGATAACTAATTCACACCTTAATTTTTGCTCAATCAAGTCCCAAAATGAGACATTCAAATTTATTAATGTAGTTCAATGAGTTGCCCATCTGTAATTAATAATACCAGTTGTAGTGATTATAACAGTTTCTGTTACTCTCCTGCTAACCTATGGTATGGGTTACCTAAGCACAAACCAGGCGAATGAAAAATAGGTTACAAGTAATTATGAAACCTGCAGGCCTGTCATGACATGTCAAGTGTGCTGGTTAAGCATAGTGAAGTTACCATAATGAACCAAATAAAATCTTTTAAATTAGAATTTGTAATATGTATCAGTTTAATATAATTAATGCGACCTAAACGAGTAGATCTATGTTACATACGTTGACTAATCCAAAGTAGTGCTCATTAGCTGGAAATTGCTCTGAGCCAATTTCTTTCTCCAATTGGGATGCATTGGCACCCTGAAAAAAAGAAGAATTAAATATAAATAAATTATGTATTATCATGTGGAGATTGAGGATATATAATTGCTAAGTTTTAAATTCAATGATTCAAATGCTTTCTTTTCCGAATTCCTTTCGAAATAGTGCATGACATCTGATATATAAGGTAATTAGCCCTTCCATGACTGGAGCTTCCTGAAATTTTGCAAAAACCCTGTGCCAATGCATTCTCTTATACATGCGAGTCGCTAGATATATATGCTTAAACATTCCAACAAGACATTAAGTATTATTCTACAGTTTGTAAATATTGAGTAATCTTGTCTTGAAAATGAACACTGAATTCCCCATTTCAATTTTGCCACTTTACCTCACTCTTAAACTACTTATTTTGGGAATATGAGTAGAGCTGAATTCAGCAAGGGTAGCTGATTTAGTGTCGGTGCACACGATCCTGATTGTCGGATAAAAACGGGACCGTGTGCGCCTAACAATTGAGACGTTTTTTGTCGGATCTGATTTAATCTGATGGATCAAACTCCGTTTGATTTCATCAGGAGAATCCAGCTCATGATGATGGCAAAGCGCGCGTTTTGCTTGTAACATGACCGATTGTCACATGACCAAAACCTCATTCAAAATGTTGGAATAGTTAGCGGCAACCGCTATTCAAAATTAAAGTCAAGAATTCAGGTCGAGGGTGATTCTCAAAAAATGTCAACCAGAAGGGTAAAACTTTGAATTTGTCCTAAGATTGTGATTTTTTTTTAATTTGTTTGTGAAGACTCTGATTTGTTTGAAGAAATTTTATTGCAGTTTGCCAGTATATTTCTTGTTATGCATGTGGGACACAGGGGACAAAAAGTCTCAAATACTTGTGAAAATCTAATTCTAAATTAGTATTATGAAAAAATAGTTACTAATATACACTAGGCCATAGTTTTATCTCATTTTATATTGTTTGAGTAGTCAAAACTATAATCAAACATACTACTTCCAAAAACAGTGCATCAATTTCTTGATATGACACAATACACCTTATGAGTTTAACTGTAACGTAAGTGACAAAAATGAACTGTTTAGTTTTCTTATTACACGAAAACTATGTAAAGGAATATAACAGTTGCATTATTGTATGTACTAGTAGTAAATGGATTGAAAAATTATGACGGTTAATCAAAAGTGTTCTTGTGGTAGGTAAAAACGCTTAAATACTCTATAAGTTATGTAACGCACGTGACGTCACGTACGTTACACTTTAATTTATTGCTACTAAACATCAATTGCCCCTTCTGTTCTATACTATGATGCTTCTACTAACAGAAGCACTTAAGCTACATGATTTAACATCTACATTGCTTACCAGCAGATTGGCTATATACATTAGTTCTAGTGGTTATAGGTAGATTTGTGCAATCTCTTGAAATCAATTGTTCCAGAAATGGTGAAACAAACATGTTTTATGATTTATTGAAATGCAGAGGCCAGTTAATTCTTACTGTTCAGTTACCCATAGTTCCAAAAACTGCCTAATAGTTGGTTAGCATTTCTCCCAATTAAAATTTCATACAGCACAGCTGTACTACAGCATAACACATACACAATGTAGCAATATTTCAGCAGAAAGTGTAGCAATTTCATATAGATCATGCATGTAAAATTAACCCTTCAATTCTATGACTTTGTTATTGCCAGTGCTATTTATTTGGACAGTGGCCTAAATAATAGGCATTGTATATCAAAGAGCGCTATACTGACATTAGTTGTCCATTATTTACATGTTTAAAGGCTCACATTGTGGTGGAATCAATAAACATTGTTGTATGTGGTTGAATTTTTTCACCAGCGCAGCGCCTGTCATGAAAGGGTTAAGGAATGAATAAATATAGGATATCTGCACAATTTAGTGAATATGGGAATTATTTTATTGGTGTAATTTCTAAGATTACATACTGTTATAACTTAGCATATTATCTGAAAAGCAGCCCATGGTAGATTTATTACTGATATTATTTTTAGATGAACATTGGAAAAGAAATATATACTTCACCCAAATATGCAATACCATTGGCTTAGGATTTAGAAAATTTATGTTTTCAGCAAGATATTAACAAAAATCGGTTGAAAATTTTCATCTTAGATTTCTTATGATATCCAAACTATACTGATATACATACAATGCATAAAAACACTTAATATTTACATATATAGCTATATTGCCATTGATAAAGGCAGTGGGGCCGAAAGAGTGTTTCTATCCACTGTATCTACACAACATCCCTTACCCCAGACATGATTCATGTTATTATACTTACATTATTTTACATATGGCATAAAAGAGAGTATCTATTTACTTTTATACCGTTTGAAAGAATTTGGATTTGTCATTCTCTGGATAATTATTTTTTGTATTAAAATTTAACATAAATTTGTGGTAATAAAATAATTTTACAAATAAATGTCTGCATTATAAAGCTATTTTCATGAAAACATTGTCCATGACTTGAAGATGTAACGTACGTGACAATTTCATGTAACGTACGTGACAACAAATTGAGAGTTACTGCAGAACAATTTGAGGCTCTGCAGATAAATTAATTCTTGAAAACAAAAGAAAGTGAGCCTGAGTCACTAGTTGTTGATTGGAAATGACATATAGTTGTCAGAAATCACAGAAACAATGAATGACACGAATAGTTTGCGAAAAAGTGTGATTTTGCATGTAACGTACGTGACAGACTTCAGTTTTGGTGTAAAATTTTAAAACACCACCAATTCACTGATCTGCTATTTTATTATGATTATATATACTGTTGACTATCTGGACACTTAGACAACTGTTGATATCAGTGTTCAGTTTTCGAACAGTAACTTCTTTTATTCTTCAAAAATGGGTTCAGTGTAACATACGTGACGCTGAGAATCACCCTCGATCGATAAGGAACAACGGCTGTAGACATGTGGGCAGAAAATTAGTGCTTATATATATAATAATCGCAACAAGAGGGCGCCAGCTGTGGAAAGGTCTATATTACACCTACGGCTATTGCTTGTGACCTCATTATATTATTAACATTATTATTTAATTTATTATTAATAAATATTAGTCTTCAGAAATACATATTAATCAGGGTTTCCGTAAATTCCGTTACTACGGCACAGCGTCCGTGGAATGGCCTCATTCCCCTCGCTGATAATCTGTTTGAGACACACATGTACCCAAAGTCAATAGCAATCTACCATAAAGAAAAATCTGACTGCAACGGGAGTTGGAGGGTTAGACAGAATACTGGTGAAAAGGCAGGTCAATTGAGCACAGTATGTTGCCGGTATAGTGTAACACTTAGTAATAAAAGCGCCAAAACTACAACGCAATGTTTGGTGTGCAGTCAAATAGTGACGTTGTATACAGCGTAATACACAAATGAACATGTAGCGGTAACATCAAAGAATGCCGGTCTGCTGACTATGGATATTTTGTGCATGGGATTTCTGTGCATGAAATTACTTACGCTCGGAGATCCCATGCAAACCATATCCCCCAATATGGAGATAAAGTAAAGGTACGGTCAATAGTTTCGTAATACAGCGTGGGGCCCCAAACACAAATGCATAAACAACGACGCACGTGTTCACATTTCCCGTCAAAACTCAATTATATCTCATAACACGGGACGCAAAAACTCTGTTCCATAGCAGTGGTCGTCAGTACAGTTGTTGGAGTAATGCAGACTATAGAACAAGCTACGCATTCAGAGTTTGAACGATTTCACTACCATTCATATTACGCCACTATAAATATCTTCTGTATGACCACAACGCATAAATAGTTTTACGATTGACAGAATATATCCTTTCGGTTTCATTTTCACGGAAGCTACCTGTTGAAATTTTTTGAAATAAGTAATTAAATTCTCCTTGCTAGGTATTAATGGTCAATGCATAGACGCTTTTAGTGTTTAATTGTACCTGTCAGAATCTTATAAATTTGTAAGCACTGCAACTGGTAGCTTGTTAATTTATTTAGTCTTCAATCAGACGTCGGTCTCACGTGCATAATTTCGTGATCACTGCTCTGGGTACTATCAACAGAATTAATGCACCCACGGAAATTATCAATGGATTGCTTTGTGAGTACTAGTATCTCAGGGGCAATGTAATGACTACTTTTCAGTGACAAATACCCAAAATTTTCTCCTGCTGAAATACGGACTCATTTATTTTCCCCTGGCGGAAACCCTGTGTTAATATAAACCACCATGACTACATGTAGCTAAAGTAATGCTGAAGGGGTCACTCTCACCTAAAATAAGTGCTGAAGGGTACACAGGTTTTGAAAATATGCTGAAGGGTATCGGTACACAGGTTTTGAAATCTCGTTCTAAATGATGTTTAGTTGATGTAAACATATTTTATTCCAATCAATAATAACATATTTAAACATTTGACAAATATTTTACATTATAAGCAGTTATAAGACAGAATAATATATATATAATAGGATGATTGGAAAGGGGATTAAACAACAAGTTTAGTTCTTGTATCTGCCATGATTTATGTTAGAGAATAATTGTTTACATTCCAATGAACATCAAAATGAACTGAAAACAAACTGCTGATAGGCGCCAGACTTTCAGAAACAAACCCTGTGTACCCTTCAGCACATTTTGAAACCCTGTGTACCCTTCAGCACTTTTTTCAAAATCGCAAGTCAAACAATAATATCAAACACTGTTTGATTTTAGATTCTAAATCGTGGTGTATCCTTGGATACCTCCACTTGCGACGTAATCGCAGTCATGTGTATGTAAAAATCGTGGCTGGAAAGATCGCAGGGTAGTCAATCACATGCTTTATGAACAACCTACGATATCATCATGTACGACGACATCGCAATCGTGTGAACAAACTATGTATACACGATCTCATCGGGCACGATTCCTCCACTTACGATTGTATCGTGGTCGTCTGAACATTCACTTACCCCTTCAGCTATATAGTAACTGATAATATAATAGTGACATGTTATCTGTAATAGTTAAACATAACTATTACTAATACTATTAGTATTATAGTTGAGTTGAGGATGTTCCTGACAATGTTCAACAGTTCAGTAAATTTTGACTGTTGTTGACTAATTCGAGCAAACATTGATTGATCGCTGTCAATTTAATTGTCTATGACCAATAACACTGGCATAATCGAACACAATAGAAGTGATAGTTATAAAACAAGTCGACAATATTCGTCTATCGTGTCACTAACCATTTTTTTGGAGAAAGCGGGTTGTTTTATCGACAAACGAATACATGAATTTCCGACTTCATTTTTATTTTGGTCACGTGAAATCGCGTTGGTTAGAGATAAAAATTTGTTAAAAATTATTTTCAAAAAAATGTATCCTTATAAAATTCCATTGTAAAGCTATGAAAAAAGGCATAGTTTATCATTATTTGTTGAAAATAAATCGTTATTTTTTCCCGGAACGAGCACCTGCGCATGCCTCCTTCTTTCTTTTCTATTTTCGTCACTCGCAGGTGATGCATTCTAACTGCATTTTAAAGCATATATAACAATTATATCCACTGAAATAATATACAAGAAAGTTAAATAGTAGCCCTTTAATCACATACAGTTAGTGGTAGCGTTATATTTGATATATTGCCAAATTTATGCTCAAATTAAACATGAAATAGGTGACACGTGCGACTTTTACGTCTCCTTATTTCGACGTATATTTCGTAGCCTGCGGTATACCGTACGTGAAGACGTCAACATCATTTCATGATTTGTCTCCATTCTCCTCAAACATACGAAGCATATATAGCCTGTATATTACATTACGTCCAGTACCAGTATCAGCACTTGGAACACCAGGAATTGACCAAGAACGTGTTCTCTGGAACATCCAAGTTGGTGGAACTCGACGGTAGTCGAGACCACGGAGAACTTCAACTTGTAGCAAAAAAACAATTGAAATATATACCTCATATACATGCCTAAGGGGGGGGGGGGGGACATTATTCAGAACGGAATAGCGGAGTACGGATTTCAACGTTTATTTTCTGACTCGCTGCACCGATTATGGTCGGATAAACGGTATTGTCGCGTATATTGCTACTTCCAAAAGTGATAGAAACAATCCTTACCATGTACAGTGCTGTAGAAATTAAGAATGCCGATATAAACCTGTTTTATACTTTCAAGTGGTAGAAATCTTTCTAATCGATGCATAAACATGGCCCGATTCGCCATTAATCGTGGCAACATAATGCCCTCTTTCTGTTTGGTCGATATTCACGTGGCTTTGTTTACAAAAAACACGGTACGAAAAAAAAGCATTGTCCGAAAGAGAGTCACATTTACTAATAGATAGGGGAACACCGTGTGCGTAACGTAACTATCGCAAGTATAACGTACTCTGATAACAACTTATCGCCAATATCATGCTTAAGACATTTTAAACATAACATTTTCGGCTTGTTTTATTTTATTTTTATGAAAATGAATAACAAATGGGGTGATAAATATATATAACGACAAATAGAATCAAATTGGCCATTTTCCCGTGAAACTTGGGACAGGTAAGCAAGGTACAAAACGTAATGAGTACGAACGTCGGAGTGTTCCCCTATCGTATTGCGATAATCACCAACTGTGGAGTGCATGTTAATGCGGTGATTTGAAGCAATTATCTCACTTCAAAGTATACAAAAGTTGTTTTTGAACATTCCACTGCATTTGACAGTGTAAGCAGGGGTGGCGCCAGGATTTCCCCGACGGAGGGGCTATGGTCCCCGACAGGGGGGCTAGACCGGTGACCGAAGGTCATCGGCGGCTGCCGAAGGCAGCCCCGGGGAGAGCGCGAGGGGGGTGTCCCCTCTCTCACGGGGGGTTTGGGGGACCTTCCCCACGAAAATTTTGAAAATACATAGCCTGAGATCGATTCTGGAGTGTTCTGGTGTCAACATACACGCTGTTCTAGGGGATCATAATTGTCACTTTTACTTGAGTATTTGGAAAAAAAAATCAGCATATACAATAGTAATGACAATATGGAATTGATCTTAAGTTAATTTGATGGGTGTGTTCCTTTGATCATTTCGAGCATTTCTGAATTTTATGACGTCATTGTCAAATAATATTTGGTCTTCTTGTTTGACACCCATTACAGGGCTGTTTTTTCGGCGACGCATAGGGAACGGGAAAGGGAAGATTCGGCAGTGTGAGTCTGTGGAATTTGTAATACATGTAACACGACACACACGAGGATGGTGACGGCATCTATGACACCCTAACCCTATAGTTCCATGAACGAATTTAATAAGTATACGATATGACTCACGGTAGTCTCACGAGTGACTCGTGTCGAGTCTGTCGGACTAAAAATAGAACTCTGGTAATGTGATTCATTAACTCTGCACGCCCACGTCGATTTGTTAATCACCAGTGCACGTGTTTCGAGTCGCGGATTTTCCAATGTTTATCGTCTTTGCATAATTTTATCTCCCCGACGAATTTGGCAGATATCCCCGACGGGGGGGCTGACCATCCCCGACGGGGGGGACTGTAGCCCCCCCTGACCCCCCCTTGGCGCCACCCCTGAGTGTAAGGAGGTTTTCATTCACTTTCGGAAGAAGAAAAACAAGCGACAATGCCGTTTACGCGGCCATAATTGGTTCAGTGAGTCAGAAATGCAACGAATTTAGGGAATGGGGAAACCGAAAGTTGTCTAGCCTTGTCTTATATATGTATATTATGTAAACGCTGTTTTCTACAAAGTGCCTGTGGCCGAGACTGGTGCTAATGGGGTCGTTGTCGTAATGGTTTATACATAAATGCGCACACCGTGTGCATTTCTGTATACATAAATGCACACCAGTCTCGCATAGTGTCGCTTGGCAAGGTCATTGTCGTCGTGTTTTCTACACAAATGCACACGGGTTGATATTTTGTGTAATTTAATTTTCTTCCGTTCAAACAACCATGCAGTTGATTCGGTCCCTGTAGGCTGTTTAATACCGATACTAAGATCAATATGCGACCGACGATCAATTTTATTGCAGTTTTGTCATTGTGATAAAAGACTGCCTTTAACCCTTTACCCAACAGAACGGCCCTGTGCCAATGCATTCTCTTATATATGCGAGTCGACCATAGGTCGCCTCGCATATATAACAGAATGCATTGACTTAACACATATTAAAAATGATAAAATTGTCAAAGAATGTAGAAAAATATTATAAAAATTGTTAAAAAATGTAAGAAAAAATTATAAAATTGTTAAAGAATGTAAGAAAAAATGGTAAAAAGTGTTAAAAAATGATTTTTTTTAGGCCAATGCATTCTCTTATATATGCGAGGCGACCTATGGTCGACTCGCATATATAAGAGAATGCATTGGCACAGGGCATAACTGTAACCATCACAATGTGGTCAATGAACCGGTTCCAATGATATCCATATTTGTATGGTGTTATTGAGACAGACCAAAGATATATTAGGGTGTTGAAGCTTTATTTGGGCATTTTTGGCCGGTTTGTTGGGTAAAGGGTTAATATCAGAACTACGGAAGAAAAATAGTCTGAATTGAAGCAGACAGCAATTATTTATGGCAACATTTCAATCTCGCACTGACTGAGACTGTTGTGCATATATGTATACATAAATGCACATGGTGTGCATTTATATATAAAACGTTGAGACGACCCCATTAGTGAGACTACTCTAGTGATCCGAATAACCGTACCCGTACGATTGTTAATTTTGGAGAAAAAATCCACCCCCTACGATTCTTATTCAAGCCCCTACGATTATTTAATTTTGATCACCCATACTCCATGAATGATCGCATTATTCGTAGTTTTTAATCAAATGGCATGCATGAAACGGAATACGTTCAAAGAATTCGCGCAACCGTCTGGCATTGCAATATAATCAATGATTTGATCCATGGGAAGTAACTCCATCCTCGCACGTGTCGCTATTTTGCAATTCGTGCGACCCTATTGCAATAGACAGACCCCCCTCTGCGGGTATTGTTTATCGTTCAGTGAGGCGAACAAAGGTGACAACGCGTTATGTCTGTGTTTTTTTTTACAATTGGCGCGTTATTAACTAAGAAGTTAATCAACGTCTGGGGCTCACGTTTGAAAGTTTCTTTAATTAGAACACAATTGAGTAGTTGGTGGACCGATTCCGACCAAAGAAAATTAATAGCATGAAAGTAAACTTCGTATAAAAGTGTTGACGCAGTGTTCTCCGTTCAAATCATTGACATTGAAAAGGTTCTGCAAGAACCAGACGTTGTCCGTGCTGGGTCGAGGAGTGTTTATTATAAGTTTTTGTTTGATAATTAATAGTGATGTACCGATTATCGGTATCGGCTATCGGATCGGGCCGATATATGTGGTATCGGCAAGATATCGGTATCGGTAAAATTTAGTCTCCCGACCGATATCGTTAACCGATACATGTCGCGTCGTTTGTGAACGTTGTTACACCAATTCCGACTTTAATATTAAATAAATGACGGGATTTCCAGAAAAAATAGCGACTATTTTACGCACTGGTCAGCCCTCCCATCACATACAGTGATATACCATTATCATGATGACAACATCGACATGAGACTGTTGGTACACTCATGACCCAAATAAACATTTCCAAAGGTACCGTAGTTCGGTACGCTTAATAATTAAAGTTAAAACATAAACTGAAATTACTGTATACAATTAAAATTACTTGTGAGTGCCGAGTAGCACATGTTGAAAGCGAATAACTGACACCCTGGCATTAGCGTGAGAATGGAATCTTCCTGTGAGTGAATCAGACTGATGTACCGGTATCATTTAGTGATGTATTCATGGGGGTGTGGAATTAATTCTGCACCACGTGCGACACATGGTGCGACAGTAAGTTGTCACATTGTTATGATCTTCCCAAGGCGGATGCCGGGCGGTAAGATCAAACGATTATTTGCATGCATTTGATGTCATCGAGTAGGAATCACTAACAAGCCACGTGTTGACAGATGACACAGTAAACTAAAAATCATAGTGTTTATAAATAGACGAGTCACACTTGACCAGTTTGCATTAAAGTCGCCGCAGTCGGGACTCGCTATTCCTCAATATATAGAAACATCACGTGTTAACAACAGTTAAAGTGTGTGTGTGTTCTTTTGATTCAAATTGATTGACATTCTGGTATACGATGACTGAAGATGGAGGAGGTGACTAACTTGTTTGATAGAACCATCCGAACCAATCAGAGTGCTCTGTGGGCGGAATTTGTATCTGCTGTCATGGGCAGAGAAAATGTCAACAATTTATGCGGGACATTGTAGGTGTTATTAAACGCAAGTTCAACTTCTGAAAAAGATTGAGTTTGGCAAATTGAAATTGCCGTCATTGACTCAAATGGATTACTAGTATGGACTGATTCCGTAAGGCACGGTAACGGAATAAAAAAATATTGAGGAAATCGTATGAATGCAACGAAATATTAAATCGTTTTGCCAGGGTTTTTGGGGAACGTAAACTAAACTTTTTTGCAACCAGGTTATCGCAATATCGGTTCTTTGTAGAGGTGCCACAATTATTGATTTTGATAATCGATAATCGGTTGTCAATAATCGACTATAATCGATTAATCGTACCTAATAACTTCAGTGGAAGATTTCCGTAATATGGCCTATTGGCTGGGGGCTGGTTAAATGCACTGTCGCTGATTGTGGCATCGGCTGATGTAATTTTTTACATTAATAAAGTGCATCATAAACCACTGTTAATGACCAATGAACACAATGTATTGAATACCACCACAGTTCTCGGCGATGTTATGATTATAATTTTTGTGAGTTCATTTGAACGAACGTTGCGATTGATTACAGTTACGAATAGCCAAACATACATATAAAATATAAAACAATATAAAAGTAGGAAAGTTAGAAACTATAAGTTTCATCAAACATCCAGTGCGTGGTTAACAATCACAAACGTGTGCCCCCCACCCGCAAATTACAGGACTTAGAACAAGTTAAGTATGATACACGATAACCTGTATTAGTAACATCTAAGGTGACAGTCGGCACATTTCAAAGCCATAGTGTCATAGTTTAAATTTATATACAACAACGTCGCCATAAGTTCAAAGCTGCAGTGCCACCGATTTGTAGAATATCGATGGGCCGAAGAGTAACCATGTCGCATCATCAAATGAACTGCCGACTCGTGCCGAGTGTTTGCAACATAAGTTAGTAGTACTCATGTTGTCGGAATCTCTTTGATTAAATTGATATGCGATCAAAGGTTGTTAACCCTTCGGTTGTAGATTAAACTGTGTAAAAGAAACAACATATTCAATAATACCCGGCATTTTCCGACGTCTGAAATATTAAATAACGCAGATTAATCGACTATGGAAATGGTAATCGATTATCGGCTTTATCAACGGTTCATCGATTATACGATTAATCGTGGCACCCCTAGTTCTTTGCCGACAATATTTTGTAATTTAAAAGACAAATTGATATGGAGTTTGGTTCACGTACAAGACTTATCGGTATCTGTATCGGATCGGCCGATAATTCTACTGAAAATATCGGCTATCGGCTTTTACCGATAACCCCCGTATCGTTACATCACTAATAATTAAATCAGTGTTCTTCAATGATCTCCTTTTTCATTGACATTTCCACCCCCTACTATTATTCCGACCCCTACTATTATTAAAATTTGGCAAATTTTCCACCCCCTACTATTATTCCGACCCCTACTATTATTCGGATCACTAGAGTAGTGAGAGGTAGGGTATAGATTGTATATATACAATGCAGGAGCCGATTACGGCTTCAGGCGCATTGGAGGTCTCTTGTGCTACTAGTAGTGGACCAGCGATAACATGTTCACTGAATAAAGATCTGAATGCAAAATGCTAACTTCCACACACTTTGGATTGGGAATTCAGTGTTAATTTTCTGATAAAGTTCACTAAAATGTTACAAAGTGTAGGTGACCATATCATATCTTATTTGAGAGGCTGAATGCTTATAGTGATAGAGCAGTTTTGATTTTCGACCCAGTTTGGATATTATTAGGAAGAAGGTTAACAGTACATGATTGGGATATTATAACCATAATTAAATAATCTTTTACTAATTAAAATGTACTATTACTTCCTTGAAGCAGAAACTAGACAGTTTTTGCCCAATTTAATGCATTAAAATTCAAGCAGCCACCCGATTCGTCGTAACCTGACCCTTTTTCCTCCAATACCCCAACTTAACAAAATCACAATCAATTAATGTTTTGCCCGAGTTAATATCTTCAATCACCTTTTTCAGATTGAAAAATGACGAACACCAAAGGTTACAGGAGGGGTACTCGATACCTCTTCTCGAGGCAGTTCAGGAAGAAGGGCCCAATTCCACTTTCTACTTATATGAAAGTCTACAAAAGGGGAGATATTGTTGATGTGAAGGTATGTATTGAGTAGCCCTCGAAATCGGCTACATGTACACCAAAAGGCAATAGCGTAGAAAAGGCCGTATAAGCCATTTAATTTCATGCAGTTCGAAAGAAATGCTGTCCTAAGACAAATGCCAATTTCAATTTCAAGGAATTTTTATTGGTTAACAGAACAGGATACTATGGAAATATTTTGGTTACAGCCAATGAAAAGTGTTCTCTCAGTCAGTTCTTGGGCATGCATTTAGACTACAAAAATACGGATCGAAAACGTACTGGAATAATTACGTAACGAACCGTGTATCATACCACCGGTAAACATCGCGATTCACCGGACCCCTGCAGGGTTTCCGTTAGTACGGCTCAGCGTCCGTAGGACGGCCTCATTCCCCTCGCATATTATCTGTTTGGTTCATACATATACCAAATGTCAGTCGCAATGTCGTAAACAAATCCGGTTACAACGGGAGTTCGGGTGTTAAATAGAATACTGGTGAAAAAGCGGGTCAAATAGCGACGTTAGATACAGCGTAATGCATGTCGCGGTAACATCAAAAAATGTCGGACTGCTGAATATGCATGCTCATGCTCGAAAATCCCGTGATATCGTAGGATTACATAATTTGATCAAAGAACGCCGAATTTCTTAGTCGGGACATTTTTATGCACGGGATTTTCATGAATGAAACTGCTCCTCTCCGAGATCCCGTGCTATCGTACGGTGGTACATAATAAATGGGTCCCCCTGCAGAGTCCATGAGGTATAGAACGGAGTTTTAGCCAACGTGTTATAAAATATAATTTGGCGGGAGATGTGAACACGTGCGTCGTTGATTGTGCTTGGGGACAACGCAACTATTATTTACCGTCCTTTGACATTATCTCCATATTGGGGAGGGGGTATGTGTTTGTCTTTATCACCCATGTATGTAATATGGTTCAAATGAATGGTGTTGTTAACTTGTCACTATGAATTCCCACTATAAAGACTGATTTCGGGACAGGTTCCGTTTTACTGTGAAATAAATCACGTTGGGATTTTTTTGACTATGCGCATAATAAGCAATTGCGGTCGTCAGTTTATGGACTAATATATAGAGACTAGTGAACAAGCTACGCGTTCCGAGTGAAAGATGTCCCTACCCACAGGTATTAGGCACAATTTTGTTTTTAAATTTAATAAAAATCTCTTTTTATTAATTTTTTTTGGTGCCAAATACCTGTGTCGCTACCATTCGTATTTTGCCGCTATAAATAGCTCCTGCAGTATGACGTCACAGCGCACAAATAGTTTTACGATTGACAGCGTATATCATGTCAGTTTCATTTTCACAGAAGCTGCTTGCAATTCTAGGAAATACTTTATTCAATTCTCCTTGCTATCTATTATTGGTCAATGCATAGATGTTTTGTAGTGTTTAGATTCATCGGAATCTTATTGTATAAATTTGTAAACAATAACTAGTAGCTTGTTCATTTATATATAATCTTCAATCAGACGGCAGTCTTATGTGCGTAATTAGTTGATTGATTATCTGGATACCATCAACAGAATTAATGCACCCACGGAAATGATTGACTTGCGTAATATATACGTAGCTTTGGTTGCTTTGTGAGACTCTTATGTGCAAGGAAATTGCTACTTTTCAGTGTCAAATAACAAAAGTTTCGCCCGACGGGACGAACCATGGTCGTCCCGTCGCGTTATGTGTTTCCCCAATACGGACTCATCAATTTTCCCCTCGCGGAAACCCTGCCCCTGTGAATCGTTGCAGCCCTATCATACATTAGTTGCTTATGTGTGTTATTTAGTGAACACTTGGATACCGTGTATCGCTTTATTTTTCAGGGTACAGGTACAGTGCAGAAGGGCATGCCACATAAATATTACCATGGAAAAACTGGTAGAATCTTCAATGTTACAAAGCATGCTGTTGGTGTTGTCGTCAACAAGAGAGTGGGGTAAGAACAAGTCACAACTTATCAAATACTGGGGCATGCCACAAATAATAATTGATTTAGGCTGCTATTATATATAAATCAACAACTTATATTTGATAATCACCCCATTTTATGAACCCCAATATAAATTACCTAGTATACAAATGTATAAAACAGATGACATATTGCCATGCCAAGTTATTTTTGATTCATGGTCGAATTTCAATCTGAATTTTTACGTGAAGATATTTTATGCCTACATCTTAAAGTCTTGACAACTTGAACTTCTGTCCCAAAACTAACGAGATAAAATCAGTCTTTGAAATTGGTCGTGGAAAACGCTGTGGCAACATGTGTAATCCAACATGCCACAGCATTAAATTTGCCATGGGACATTTTTCCCAACTTCGAGGGCTGCAGATGAGAATTGAATTGATGCAATTGGGGACGGTGATAAAAACATGATTTAAATAATTTAATTTACTACATCCAGCAAGCTTATTTGATTTTAATCACCCATTTTATAAACGCTAAAAAGTAATAATTACCTAGTAATATATAAACATAAATAATTTATTTTTTTATCCAAACTGACTTTTTCTGAAGATTTTTGATGCCCACATAGAAAAGTCTTGACAATTTGAATTTTATCCCAAAGCTAACAACATAAAATAATCAAGAACTGAGCAATTAGCATCATTATACCCCCACAATTAGCATCATTATACACCCATAATTAGCATCATTATACACCCATAATTAGCATCATTATACACCCACAATTTGCATCATTATACCCCCACAATTAGCATCATTATACACCCAACAATTAGCATCATTATACACCCACAATTAGCATCATTATACCCCCACAATTAGCATCATTATACCCCCACAATTAGTATCATACCCCCACAATTAGCATCATTATACGGTACCCCCACAATTAGCATCATTATACCCCCACAATTAGCATCATTATACACCCACAATTAGCATCATTATACCCCCACAATTTGCATCATTATACCCCCACAATTAGCATCATTATACACCCAACAATTAGCATCATTATACACCCACAATTAGCATCATTATACCCCCACAATTAGCATCATTATACCCCCACAATTAGTATCATACCCCCACAATTAGCATCATTATACGGTACCCCCACAATTAGCATCATTATACCCCCACAATTAGCATCATTATACCCCCACAATTAGCATCATTATACACCCACAATTAGCATCATTATACACCCACAATTAGCATCATTATACCCCCACAATTAGCATCATTATACCCCCACAATTAGTATCATACCCCCACAATTAGCATCATTATACACCCACAATTAGCATCATTATACACCCACAATTAGCATCATTATACCCCCACAATTAGCATCATTATACACCCACATTTCAAAGATAAATTGGGGGTGTATACTGGATTGACTTTGTCCGACGGTCTCCGCCGTGTTTGAGCATATATCTCAACCATGGGTTATCAGACCTGGATGAATTTGGTATGGATGTTTTCCCAGCATGAAACAACATTTAAAAGAGGAGTAAATGATGTTCGTGTTTTCCATTCTGAAATTATTATTCTTTGTTTATAGGTAATATTGGGTTTTTTTTTGCCTTTCCATGCAGTTATCTCAGCCATGGGCCATCGGATATATCGGATATATCTGAATGAATTTGGTATGGAGTTTCACTATCATGACATCTTTCAAATGACGGGCAAATCACGTCGTTTGCTGTTTCCATTCTAGAGTTATCCATGTTTTAAGTTTCTATTTGGCATAATAGGGGTATGACAGCACCCTATGTGTACATGTAGCTTGTTGATAATGGGGGTATGACAGCATGCTATGTGTACATGTACCATAATGGGAATGACAACACCCTATGTGTACATGTACCATAAATGGGGGTATGACAGCACGCTATGTGTACATGTACCATAAGGCCTAAAAAAAAAATAACTTTGTTTCCCCTAACCCGCCCGCACCTATTAAAACCTCCCGCACCAAAAAATATATATATATATTTTTTTTTTCGAAAATAAAAGAAAATAGCTGCCGACGCTGTTTGTCTCAGTTCGTCGCTTTATAATAGGCTCCGTTTCTAATGACTCGACGTCCGGACGCATTTCGTAAAATGGTGGCGCCCACGGAAAATAAAAAATACATCGTTTTCGTTTAAATCTTCTAGTGATGAGCCGAGACAATAAACTGTTTTAAATATGAGGATGTTTTTTTGAATAAATGACCATTAAACATGGGGAAAGTGATTTACCAAACACAAACTTGATATACAGCCATCTCCTCTTCAATATACCGGCTGTACCTGGGTCTATGTTTGAACAATATATTACAGTGGGGATCGCCGGGAAGAACGCGACACTTTGGGTTAGAGCCAGGCTGCGATGATGACGCCGTGATAGCGCGTAATCATAAAGTATGTGATGATGTACACACATTACATATCATGGGACTCATGTACGCCGATACGTAACTTTATTGTTCGTCAACGTTTAGACATTTTGATTTGTGTGTGTCAGACTATAAAAAATCAAAATGTATGCATACGCAGCACAACAAATCTATCTATATAGTACACACAGCGTAAAACAGGTATAAACTGTAGAAACCGAAAGTGCATGTCACGTGACATTTAATTGCGCAGCTGACTTCACTGTTTGTTCAATTAAATTGAGCATATTATAACATGTGTAACAGTTGTCAGGACGCAGGAATAAAAACTGTACAAGCATTAATAGTCAGATATTAAAAAGAATTAAAGAAATTTATTTATTAATTTTACTATCTAATTAATATTTTCAAAGTCTTTCACCCAACACAACTTTCCATTAATGATTAACTTTAAATAGCCGAAGACAATGTCATTCCATCCAGTCAGCCTCGTGTGACGTCACGTATAGGTCACCACCAATGATTATTTTGATGACCATGCCGAAATCGACAATCGAATCGTGTCTGCGAAATTGACATGAACATGGTGTAACTTGCACCTAGTTCAGTCGGGTCATTTCCTTTGATGTGATGTCTTTGAATTGGGATCAAAGAAAAATGCCGTTTGATGAATTGTTATCAAAAACGGGCCGTGGATATGTCGTCAAACTTTCAAACTATTTGTTGTGGAATAGCCTAGAATACATGGGTAAGTTAATGCATTGCATCGTCGATTCGTCGATACAATACATTACAATAAATACAGCGAGGCCCCGTACTACAGCCTCTGCAGGACATCATACTGGACATGTGCCTGTATTCTATCACAAGTCCGCCCATACCTACCTATATACTTACCCAAACGTATACTTATGTATACTGTGTACTGGCATATTACTACGGTTGTTGTTTGCTTCTAATTCTAAGTATTATATAACACATATAACATATTCTGGTATAATTATTACAATAATCTGAATCGGCCGATTGTGATCTCAAATAATCGGCACAAGGCTCTATTTGACAATCGGCTCATCACTAAAATCTTCCATCAAAACAGGAATATTCACTTATGTCATGGCGTCACTACGGAAGCGTAGAGGCGCCAGATGAATTTTGCTGCAGCAGGTTAGTTATCTTGCTGCAGCAGGTTAGTTATCTTGCTGCAGCAAGTTAGCTATCTTGCTGCAGCAGGTTAGTTATCTTGCTGCAGCAAGTTAGCTATCCTGCTGCAGCAAGTTACTATCGTGGGTACTACATACCTAGGGGCGCCTGTGGCGCATAAGATACTATGGGAGGCACCCCTATGTATGTAGTACCCACTCACCACCACTAACTGCAGCACGTTAGCTATCCCTACATACATATAGGGGCGCCTGCGGCGCATAATATACCATGGGAGGCGGGATGGGGTGGTGCGTGGGTACTACATACCTAGGGGAGCTTGCGGCGCATAAGATGCTATGGGAGGCACCCGTAGGTATGTAGTACCCACTCACCACCCCATCCCGCCTCCCATGATATCTTATGCGCCACAGGCGCCCTTAGGTATGTACCCTGCTAGACAAAACAAGTGTCCACTTAACTGCGGTTAGCGTTGCCACCACGGCCGAAATGCAACTACACCACGGTTCCACCGGCTAAATACAGTTGGGCCGCGGTGTAATCGCCATTTGGCATGGTGTAGTTGCCATGGTGTACTTTCATCAAACTGAAAAAAGACAATACAAATCAAAAATCTAACCATGGTGTACATGCCATTCGGCCGCGAGGGTAGTTGCCTTACGGCCACAGTGAATTTGCCGTTTGGCCGCAGTGTACTTGCCGTTCGGCCGCGGTGTTCAACTGCAGTTACAAACTCTGACACCGCGGCTGAACGGCAAATACACCGCGGTGCCAATGGACACTTGTTTTGTCCAGCGGGGTAGTACCAGCCCACCACCCCATCCCACCACCCATAGTAACTTATGCGCCGCAGGCGCCCCTAGGTATGTAGTACCCACTGACCACCCCATCCCGCCTCCCATAGTATCTTATGCGCCGCAGGCGCCCCTAGGTATGTACAGGGTATCCGCGGCTCCTTGAATTCCTTGAAACTCCTTGATTTGGAAAATCAATTTTCCAGGGCCCTTGAAACCCTTGAATTGAATGCCCACTCCTTGAAAACCCTGGAATTCTATGTAGCCCTTAAACCCAGGTATATCGATTCATCGGGAGTCAATAAATATAGATAGTTTAGTTCCGAACGCGTTGTTGGTATATGGGAAGTAACCCCATTTTGAATTTCCGCTGGCGGCAATTATCTCGAGTCAATTGTAATTGTGTGACCCCCCCAATGAAGCATGGGATGTAACTCCATTTCCCGCAAAACACCAATACTCGCGAGTCTATTTCAATTATGTGACCCCCCTATGAAGTATCATAAAATTGAACACGATAAAAAATAGTTCCGAGCTTTTCAAACCCAGGTAGCGTAATTAGTGTATTTTTATTGTATCGGATTGAGGTAATTTGTATATTATATAGACATTCGACATTAGAAACCCGTGTTTTACATAAAAACGTACAAATTAACAAAAACGAAACAAAAAAATCACATCCGCTTCCGATGACCTTCATTTCCTGTTTACGAGTATTTTAAATAACATGCCCGGTGGTAAATGCAAATACCAGACGCAATGGGGCGCCAAATTCAAATGGGTGGAGGCGGTTGAGAACAACACATATAACGCTAGATGTCAGTTATGCAAGAAAATATTTGACGTCGCAAACATGGGCGAAAGTGCCCTGGTGTCACATGCAAAAAGTTTGAAGCACCAGAAAAATGACATTGATATCCAGGGGACTGTACCCATTGCCAGTCTTATGCAGCCAGCACCACAAGCAGCCCAAACTGTCAGTGTCACAGCTGTTAGATCACTAGTACAACCGGTACTACCAACCTCAGCCCGCCCGGGAACATCTGCTCGTATCGAAAACACCTCTTCAAGTTCATGTTCGATTCCACTTCTGACAAAAACAAAAACCGATGCAAATAAAGCTGAAATTCTGAAATAGCATAGGGGCAGTGATATTCAACTGGTGTCTACTGTCATCACACTACATGTATTAGTTAAATGTTCCCATTAATTTAAATTATGGTAATGCAATTACCCATAAAGGCCTAAAAAGCTAAAAATGCTAAAATTATGGTGGAAAACGTGGTATCACATGTATTAAATGTTCAACAGTTGGTTCCTGGAAACTCCTTGAAAATTGTCGGGGCAGTCCTTGAAAATCCTTGAATTGACTACTGGAACCTCCTTGAAACTCCTTGAATTCATTCACCAGAAATGGGCAGATACCCTGTATGTAGTCACCACCCCATCCCGCCTCCCATAGTATATTATGCGCCGCAGGCACCCCTAGGTATGTAGTACCCACTAACCACCCCATCCCGCCTCCCATAGTATCTTAAGATACTATGGGAGGCGGGATGGGGTGGTCAGTGGGTACTACATACCTAGGTATGTAGGGATAGCTAACTTGCTGCAGCAGGATAGCTAACTTGCTGCAGCAAAATAACTAACCTGCTGCAGCAAGATAGTAACTTGCTGCAGCAGGATAGCTAAGTTTCTGCAGCAAGATAACTAACCTGCTGCAGCAAGATAGCTAACTTGCTGCAGCAAGATTGTAACCTGCTGCAGCAAGATAGTTAACTTGCTGCAGCAAGATACCAATATAATTCATCTGGCGCCTCTACGCTTCCGTACGTCACAAACCATGGTTAGCAGCAGTGTGTTAGGGCTAAAGTTTCTAAAATGTTCTCTCATGGACGTGGTAAACAAATTTACCGTAGTTTCACATGCTAAGAAGTTTTTACACGTGTTTCAAGAACACCATACAGGTTTTGCGGACAACATTGTCGTTAAATGTAGTTTGGACATGGATTCAATGGAAACGTTTAACGATGAAAAGGAGTGTTTTGTTGGCGATATTTTAAACACTTTTAAAGTGAAAATGGTAGCATATATTGGTATAGGATATTTTTTATTGAATTGGTATTGAATATTTACTTTTTATTGTACTTTGTGATTTTAAATACAAATAAATACTATGTTATTCTATTTTATGCCTTGTGAAGTTGTGTCTTGCTGATCTCCTTCCAATATCATAATATGATGCTCCCAGCATTCAAATCACACCTGACATGTATATATACATGGGAAAGTGAGAACTTTTGGGAGATTTCCAAAAAAAAAAAAAAAAAAAAAGAATTCCCGCCCGCCCGCACCTATATTTTTCAGCTCCGTTAGGGGAAACAAAGGTATTTTTTTTAGGCCTAATGCGGATATGACAGCACGCTATGTGTACATGTACCATAAATGGGGGTATGACAGCACGCTATGTGTACATGTACCATAAATGGGGGTATGACAGCACGCTATGTGTACATGTAGCTTGTTGATAATAATCTATGCCAGTATCTTTGCCAGTGATGACTGATCATTTCATAAATTCTCTAATGCTTTCGCACTGGAGCAAAGTGATGAAAAAGCACGTCAGACTGAGACAATTAGTAATTTAGTATTACTCATTTGTTATCCTTGTATATACATCCTTGATAAGAGATGAGAATTTGTTCACACTCAATGAATCAAGTAAATTTGAAGCAAGGAACACTCGTACTGACTACGTGCCTCCATAAATCTGATATATTATAAATTAGGAAAATGAATGTTGCCCTCATCCCATTTGCGTCATCTTGTCTTTAGACAACAGTTTAAGGCACAATAGAATTATGGTGTCTGTCATTCTTTCCATCTGAAATTTTGTCACCCTGTCAATAACTTAATCTCGTGGAATTGTGCCTCTTTGGACTTAGTCAATGTCCGGCTAATAATATTCGTAAAACTAGTAGTTATCTGATTGCTTTCAAACTCCATGAAAATAAAATAGGGGTCAAGTTCAAATTTGTGTCATGTCTGGCCATTCTGAGACATTTTCTTACATGATTCAAGATATTCTCTTACACAGTTGAAAATATTCTCTTTCATTTATTTTTCAATTGTATTGGTTATCAATCAGAAGACCGATACCGCTATACTTAAAGTAATTGACCATCTATAACGCGGTGCCACCCCGTTAATACCGCAGTATGATACCGCGGTATCCCCAATACCGTGGTACTGATACCGCTTATTAACGCGTCAACACCGCGGTGACACCACGATGGGTGCGGTCACGGTTCGCGATACCGCGGTGATTTTAACGGACAATTTGCACGGAAAAAAACAAAGGACACTGAAGAAATCTTCATTTATTGTGGTTATTTTATTTACTTATTATTGACGATGTTTTTTTGCCAATAGTGATTTGTCCATGTGTATAATATGCTTTTGCCAATAGTGATTTCTTTATGTGTCTGAGTCATCAAAAACTATCTCTTGAGTGGAATTTTTTTTCTCGTCTCCGTATAACCAATAGATATTGATAGACGGTTAACGTCTTCCTTCGAAAATCCGATATATCCGACCTAACTTAGTTTTTACCCTCGACTCTGTTTATTGTCGTTGAACTTTATAGGATTTATTTTTATTTTATATTTGAAACATCGTGCATGTATACATGTTGACCCATCGACGTATGCATGCATATAGACATAGGTCGATGATAAACCTACATGAGAATGCATATCAGTTTTAGTTGCGATGCAGGGTACAGGTAGGTAAGAATTATCTGAGTGACCCAAATAATTTTCCAATATCATCATGGTATTTCTCTTGCTATTCCACATAGTTCAAATCATTTTGGATTTATTCCGTATCCCCTGCTCTGATTTTCATAAATAAACCGCGAATAAAGCATGTGATTGACTATCCTACGACATTTCCAGCTACGATTTTTACGTACACACGACTGCGATTACGTCGCAAGTGGAGGTTATCAAGGATACACCACGATTTCGCATCTAAAATCAAACGGTGACATTGTCGTCAGCATGCGCAATCCAACTATCGGTTACTTCCGGCCTCGACGGAAATCTTTCCACTTATAATTGAATCGTTGTCTGAACATTCACTAAATGCATCCCTTCAAAGAGTTCCATGAAAATCACAGCGGTATTCAAAACATTTAACACGATGCCCACTATCAGACCGCGGTATCCTTACCGCTCGATACCGTAACTCCACCGCCGTGACCGTCTCGATACCACTACCGTTTATTACCGGTATCACCGCGGTCATGACTGGGGTATCACCCCGTTTTTCTGGTCAATTACTTTGAGAATAGCGGTACATTCAATTTACATTTTGATGACAGTTGTGTGCTGTTTTGCCTGTGATGACTCATAGCACCATAACTTGTGTTTTATTTAAACTCAAGAATGATGAAAAAGCACGTCAGAACGAGTAATCCGTTCAGTTGTACAGCAAGCTACTAATATAACCTGTATAGTGATGTTCCGTTAATCGGAATCGGCATTGGCCGATCAATGACAATAATAGCCTGTCAGATATACCTTGCAGTTGAACATCGGCTTTTATCAATTGCCTAGTATTTAAGCGCAATATGCATATTACATATCACAATGTGGTCAAGGAGCCGGTTCCAATGATATCCATATTTGTATGGTTCTATTGAGACAGACCGAAGATATTTTAGGCTGTTGAAGCTTTATTTGGCCCTTTTTGTCCGTTTTGTTGGGTAAAGGGTTATGGGAACAAACTCACAATATATATAAACATCGGAATTGGAAATCGGTCCGATGGGCTTTTTCATTATCGGAACATCGCTAAACCTGTATGACAAACAACTTCAATTTTATAAAGACTGAATTTGTCTATTAACCCTTTACCCAACAAAACGGCCAAAACCGGCCAAATAAAGCTTCAACAGCCTAAAATATCTTCGGTCTGTCTCAATAGAACCATACAAATATGGATATCATTGGAACCGGCTCATTGACCACATTGTGATAGTTAGTTATGCCCTGTGCCAATGCATTCTCTTATATATGCGAGTCGACCATAGGTCGCCTCGCATATATAAGAGAATGCATTGGCCTAACACTTTTTACCATTTTTTCTTACATTCTTTAACAATTTTATAATTTTTAATGTGTTAAGCCAATGCATTTTCTTATATATGCGAGGCGACCTATGGTCGACTCGCATATATAAGAGAATGCATTGGCACAGGGCCCTTCTGTTGGGTAAAGGGTTAAAGGCCTTTATAGTAGGGTCCTGCGAATTGGAGATTTTGATCGAATTCAGGAAATCGAATCGAATATCGATTCGAATCGTCTGTATGTTGTATTCTCAATTGGGCATGTTTTGTCAATGATTAGATGATTTGTGAAACGTTCCATGAACTACATGCAAGAAGTTAAATCATAACTTATGTGCCGATGAACCGTCATTTGCAATACTATTATTAAACTTCAATTGATAATTGATTAAAACGTCCAAGCGGCCGTCACGACGATTAATATATAACCACTAAACGGATTATTGGAACTAAAATCACGCAAAATTTGTACAGATTGCATGTGCATGCAAAATTTCAAATCAACATTCGGAATCACCCGTTGTTATAAACTTGAAGATGCAACAACAGTCGCAGTGTAGCCTGTTTATGTAGTGCTGGATGCTTCTTGGACAGATGATTTCATAGGTGGGTCGTTGTCCCAGATGCTTACGATTTATACACCATGTTGCATTCATCACATGTGTAAGTCTGCAGCTTTATCATGTTTAAAATAAAAATGAATAACGGATGACGTTTTGTCAAGTGTCAAAGAACACGCCGAAATTGCAAGTAAACTTCAAAAGAAAACACCGCCAAAATGCAGTTTTCTATGCCGGAACACGTGTTGTTTAAATTCTGAGCTATATTACATAACGCGGAATCTGAGATGGATAGACAGCGGATAACGTTAGCGGTTGATCAGTCTCATAGCTATTATAATATACGCGCGTCGTCGGTCCAACGGCGATCTCCGAGCTTTTGGCTACCATGTTCAAAGATAGAAATCAGACGTATTTAGTTGTCTTATAGTGGCTAATTGCTGTCTATACTTATATTTAATATATATAATCGCGATGCACAATGATAATTATATATACATATATACATCATTTTCTGGAATTAAATGGCACAAAACAGCTAAGATCGACGTGTGTACCTGCCCGTAAACAGCCTACTTTTCCATCAGTGTATATTCGAAATTTCGAGTTGGCAATTTCGAATCGAATTTGACTTTCGAATATCGAATATTCGCAGGACCCTACTTTATAGGAATAGCAAATAAAAGATTGCTTCAATTTGTGATGAATGCATACATTTCGATTACCCATATTTCAATTTAGCACTGTGGAGGTACATGTATGCCAGCACCCGTGGTGTAACTCCTTGTTAATAATGATCTATACCAGACCATGTCTTTGCCAGTGATGAATGATCATTTCATAACTGCTCTAATGCTTTCGCACTGGAGCAAAGTGATGAAAAGCACGTCAGACTGAGGCACTTAGTTATTATTACTCATTTGTTATCCATATATGTATAAATCGTTGATAAGTAATGAGAATTTGTTCACGCTCACTGAAGCAAGTAAATTTGAAGCAAGGAACACTCATTCTGAGTCAATGCCTCCATAAATCTGATATATTATAAATAATAAAATGAATGTCGCCCTCATCTGATTTGCAATCCTCTAGTCCTCAGAAAAAAGTTTGAGCACTGTAGAATTGAGGTGTCGGTCATTATTCCATCCAAAAGTTTTGGTGATAACTTAATCGCGTGTATTTGTGCCTCTTTTCGACTTAGTCAATGTCTGGCTAATAATTTTCATAAACTAGTAGTTAACCTGATTGCTTTCAAACTCCATCAATATAAAATAGGGGTAAAGTTCAAATTTGAGTCATCTCTGGCCATTCTGAGAAATTCTCTTACATGATTGAATATAATTTAATTAAATTTTTCGATTGTATTGGTTATCAATCAGAAGAGAAATACATTTTGATGACAGTTGTGTGTATTTTGATGACAGTTGTGTGTATTTTGATGACAGTTTTGCGCTGTATTTTGATGACAGTTGTGCGCTGTATTTTTGCCTGTGATGACTCCTAACACCATTACTTGTGGTTTATTTAAACTCAAGAATGATGAAAAAGCACGTCAGACTGAGGCACAGTGAACGAGTAATCCGTTCAGTTGTACAGCAAGCTACTAATATAACCTGTATAGTGATGTTCCGATAATCGGAATCGGCATTGGCCGATAATAGCCCGTCGGATACTAATCGTACCTTGCAGTTGAACATCGGCTTTTATCAATTGTCTAGTATTTAAGCGCAATATGCATGCTTTAATAAACGTACACAATACAACTGTAGTATATTGTTGTAAAACGCAGTTGTAACAGCCTAAAAAGAAGCTATTGGCATCGTCCAAACAGTCTGATATGAAAAATATATAAGCATGGCAATACACCTGCCTGACATATCCCGTGTAATATGAAGTTCTTAGTTACTATCAGAACTGTCTTCAATAACGACCAACATGAGGAGGGACATGATTGGCTTTTTCATCTGTAGGGGACAATGGGTGAAGTAGTCCCAAATGGCACTTGTTTTTTTCTTTTCTTTTTCGCTCTGCGATTCACCATTGTTATAGTGATGCTCTCATTACAAGTTACGGCATACGCAATGAAATATGCTTAGCTCCACAGTGAGCCTCCACTTCGGAGTCGGTCTAGCGAAACAAAAATTGAGTAGGCGGAACTATAAAAGCTTCCCAGTTGTTGTTAAAAGACAAAAGGTGTGACCATTGGGAATTTGGGAAATCTCAGACAAATATGAGATCAATTATTATCCATCAATCTTAATTTAATTAATAATCATCGCCGTTCCATACATTGTCGCAACTTGAAAGTATTCAATCAAGACATTTACACCGCATTCAAGTGTTCCCCACACGGTCATAACATTACTCTTAGTTGGCATCTTTGATCTCGTTGTCAAACAACTACCGGTATACATGAAAGGCAGCGCACAACTGACGTTGGCAGAAATACTTTTCGACAGTGTGTTTATATTTCTTTGATGTATTTGGCTTAGGGAGTGCAATGAGTGTATATAGGTCCATTATGGGAACAAACTCGCAATATATATAAACATCAGAATCGTAAATCGGCCGATTGTGCCTACAGTTATCGGAGATGGGTATGATGGGCTTTTTCATTATCGTAACATCACTAAACCTGTATGACAAATAACTTCAATTTTATAAAGACTGAATTTGTCTTTAAAGGCCTTTATAGGAATAGCAAATAAAAGATAGCTTCAATTTGTGATGAATGCATACATTTTGAGTACCCATATTTCAATTTAGCACTGGGGGGGTACATGTATGCCAGCACCCGTGGTGTAACTCCTTGTTAATAATGATCTATACCAGACCATGTCTTTGCCAGTGATGAATGATCATTTCATAACTGCTCTAATGCTTGAGCACTGGAGCAAAGTGATGAAAAGCACGTCAGACTGAGGCACTTAGTTATTATTACTCATTTGTTATCCATATATGTATAAATCGTTGATAAGAAATGAGAATTTGTTCACGCTCACTGAAGCAAGTAAATTTGAAGCAAGGAACACTCATACTGAGTCAATGCCTCCATAAATCTGATATATTATAAATAATAAAATGAATGTCGTCCTCATCTGATTTGCAATCCTCTGGTCCTCAGAAAAAAGTTTGAGCACTGTAGAATTGAGGTGACAGTCATTCTTTCCATTCAAAATTTTTGTGGATCGCCTCTTACGACTTAGTCAATGTCCGGCTGATAATTCCGTAGGACTAGTAGTTATCTGATTGCTTTCAAACTCCATGAAAATAAAATGGGGGTCAAGTTCAAATTTGTGTCATGTCTGGCCAATCTGAGAAATTTTCTTACATGATTCAAGATATTCTCTTACACAGTTGAAAATATTCTCTTTCATTTATTTTTCAATTGTATTGGTTTAATATCAATCAGAAGACAGATACATTTTGATGACAGTTGTGTGCTGTTTTTGCCTGTGATGACTCATAGCACCATTACTTGTGTTTTATTTAAACTCAAGAATGATGAAAAAGCACGTCAGACTGAGGCACCGTGAATGAGTAATCCGTTAAGTTGTACAGCAAACTACTAATATAACCTGTATAGTGATGGCCGATAATAGCCCATCGGATATTAATCGTACCTTGCAGTTGAACATCGGCTTTTATCAATTGTCAAAATAAAAAAAACGTTCTAATATACACCGCAGCCGAACGGCAAATACACCGCAGTGCCAATGGACACTTGTTTGTCCAGCGGGGTATGTATTAATCGTTGGTAAGAAATGAGAATTTGTTCACGCTCACTGAAGCAAGGAACACTTGTACTGAGTCCATGTCTCCATAAATCTGATATATTATAAATAATAAAATGAATGTCGCCCTCATCTGATTTGCAATCCTCTAGTCCTCAGAAAAAAGTTTGAGCACTGTAGAATTGAGGTGTCGGTCATTATTCCATCCAAAAGTTTTGGTGACAACTGTTTATAACTTAATCGCATGGATTTGTGCCTCTTTCCGACTTAGTCAATGTCCGGCTAATAATATTTGTAAAACTAGTAGTTATCTGATTGCTTTCAAACTCCATGAAAATAAAATAGGGGTCAAGCTCAAATTTGTGTCATGTCTGGCCATTCTGAGAAATTCTCTTACATGATTGAATATAATTTTTCATTTAATTTTTTTATTATTGGTTATCAATCAGAAGAGAAATACATTTTGATGACAGTTGTGTGTATTTTGATGACAGTTGTGCGCTGTATTTTTGCCTGTGATGACTCCTAACACCATTACTTGTGGTTTATTTAAACTCAAGAATGATGAAAAAGCACGTCAGACTGAGGCACAGTGAACGAGTAATCAGTTCAGTTGTACAGCAAGCTACTAATATAACCTGTATGAGAAATAACTTTAATTTAATTTTAGTCTTTAAAAAAGACCACACATTTCAAGTAAATGTAAAATCAGGAGCCTTGGACTTCTATGGCAAGGTTTTATCAATATTTTCTCCGAAATTCATTAAAAATTATAGCTGCCTGCAGCCCGCATTTATTGCAGAATTGTTTGAAAATTTAGTCATGTTTAGAATCGCCCAGATTGGAGATATCAAATTTGACCGATTTTCAATTAACAACATAGCTGCTAGCAGCCCACTTTTATTTTACTCTTTGAAAGTTTGCATGACTAAATACTTCGGCTCACCCTACAGCCCACATCTCTCATCCGATCATCACCAAACTTCATAATGATCTTCTGGGTGACAAATACATGTAGATGGGAGCGATCAAATTTTTCCGTTTAAGAACATGGCCACCAGAGGCCATCTTGGTTTTTACTCTTTGCATTTACTAAAATCATCAGCACACCTTTACAGGCCATAGCCATGATCCAATCATCACTAAACTTCATATGGATCCTGACCATTGGATTAACCATCCAATTTTTCCAAAAATATCGTTGCAAAAGATCTTGAATTCCGCGTTGGTGACCAGCTCACATAAAAAACAGTTGCCAATTGAAAGTGGTGATTCAATGTGAAATTACATTAGATCACAATGTTTACATAATTTTAAAAAGTATGATTGCATTTGACCTCTCGAAATGGGATTTTTTATTTCGGTCGTAGCACTCATAAGGTATACATAAACAACACCACATGGTCGAATTAATTCTATCACGTATTTTGTAAATTGAAAATTACATATATATTGCGAGATGTTCCGTGTAAGAAATGTTTAACTAATATAGGACCATATACAGTAAAACAGTAAAAAAATAAACACATAATAGTGATGGGATGTTGGAATATATTAACAGCACACGATGTCCTAAATCTGTTGAGTAAAGGTGCATTCGATTGTTTATGGGTGACTTTGTGTGTACTCTATTGTTGGCATAGAAGCCAAACGTTGCCAAATAACTTAGGCTTTCAGTTCAGACATAAACAAATCGATGTTAGTCCTAATAAACCAGAATATTCTATGTGTAATTTAACATGAAAATTAGATTAGTAGTCATTATTATGACCATAAGATGTCACTCTAAGATAGGACCACTTACAATAAAAATAAACACATAATAGTGATGGGATGTTGGAATATATTAACAGCACACAATGTCTTTAAATATGTTTATATATAGCATGTATTGATTTGTTGGGTAAAATCGTTTAAAATAGAGGACAATTCCCACCTCCAGACAGTCTTGGGTTGTAAACCAGCATCTTGCCTATGCTAATAGCCTAATTGGTTGATGTACGAGCATACTCTCTACATTGACTGTAATAAGTGAAAATATCCCCTCTCAGAGACATAGTGTCATTGACACTTACATTTTACTTGCTGTCATCATTAATATTATGAGTGTATGCCCCTTTTATGAGGTTAACATTTTCCTACATATGGCAATATACTGTTCATGTTTTGATAATAAAATATATCTAGATTAAAATCTGTTGAATATTTTAAATTCTTGTCATGGTTATTAATATTGGTATGTTGAGTGCCAACTGCCATTTAATAACATGTAAAAAAAAATAATGAAATAATGTGCACTTTGTACTCACTGAATGTGTACAGCAGCAATTTTCATACAATTTGGTTTTGTGTGGATCGTAAATGAAAATATCTCATTGTGAAAGTCTTGGGATATAATTATCTGGGCTGGTAAGCCTAACTTTCAGCACATATATGTGTATATTTTTCCCTCATTTGTTTCAAATAATCCACCTTTATCTTAACAGGCATCGAATCATCCCTAAGAGAATCAACTTGAGGGTTGAGCATATAAAACACTCTAATAATCCACCTTTATCTTAACAGGCATCGAATCATCCCTAAGAGAATCAACTTGAGGGTTGAGCATATAAAACACTCTAATAATCCACCTTTATCTTAACAGGCATCGAATCATCCCTAAGAGAATCAACTTGAGGGTTGAACATATAAAACACTCTAATAATCCACCTTTATCTTAACAGGCATCGAATCATCCCTAAGAGAATCAACTTGAGGGTTGAGCATATAAAACACTCTAATAATCCACCTTTATCTTAACAGGCATTGAATCATCCCTAAGATTATCAACTTGAGGGTTGAACATATAAAACACTCTAATAATCCACCTTTATCTTAACAGGCATCGAATCATCCCTAAGAGAATCAACTTGATGGTTGAGCATATAAAACACTCTAATAATCCACCTTTATCTTAACAGGCATCGAATCATTCCCAAGATTATCAACTTGAGGGTTGAACATATAAAACACTCTAATAATCCACCTTTATCTTAACAGGCATCGAATCATCCCTAAGAGAATTAACTTGAGGGTTGAGCATATAAAACACTCTAATAATCCACCTTTATCTTAACAGGCATCGAATCATCCCTAAGAGAATAAACTTGAGGGTTGAGCATATAAAACACTCTAATAATCCACCTTTATCTTAACAGGCATCGAATCATCCCTAAGAGAATTAACTTGAGGGTTGAGCATATAAAACACTCTAATAATCCACCTTTATCTTAACAGGCATCGAATCATCCCTAAGAGAATCAACTTGAGGGTTGAGCATATAAAACACTCTAATAATCCACCTTTATCTTAACAGGCATCGAATCATCCCTAAGAGAATTAACTTGAGGGTTGAGCATATAAAACACTCTAATAATCCACCTTTATCTTAACAGGCATCGAATCATCCCCAAGATTATCAACTTGAGGGTTGAACATATAAAACACTCTAATAATCCACCTTTATCTTAACAGGCATCGAATCATCCCTAAGAGAATCAACTTGAGGGTTGAGCATATAAAACACTCTAATAATCCACCTTTATCTTAACAGGCATCGAATCATCCCCAAGATTATCAACTTGAGGGTTGAACATATAAAACACTCTAATAATCCACCTTTATCTTAACAGGCATCGAATCATCCCTAAGAGAATCAACTTGAGGGTTGAGCATATAAAACACTCTAATAATCCACCTTTATCTTAACAGGCATCGAATCATCCCTAAGAGAATCAACTTGAGGGTTGAACATATAAAACACTCTAATAATCCACCTTTATCTTAACAGGCATCGAATCATCCCTAAGAGAATAAACTTGAGGGTTGAGCATATAAAACACTCTAATAATCCACCTTTATCTTAACAGGCATCGAATCATCCCTAAGAGAATCAACTTGAGGGTTGAGCATATAAAACACTCTAATTGCCGTCTGGATTTCTTGAAACGAGTTGAACAAAACGACAAAATAAAGGCTGAGGCAAAGGCTGGTGGTCCAAGACTAATTCTGAAACGACAGGTATGTACCATAGAGGATCTCACATGAGTTTCTATTTTATACGGAATTTATCAACCGAGTTCACTAAATTCGATTTGAGCCGAGGTTTACCGAGGCTCAAATAGAATTTAGAGGACGAGGTTGATAAATTACGTATAAAATAGGACGAGTGTGAGATACCTTTTATCACATGATCAAATAAACCCGAAGCAACGCGAAATATTCATCGAAAACAACAATCATAAACTACAGCGATCGCAAGTGATTTGAAGAACGCCGTGACGTCATCGCACGCGCTGATATTAAACGTGTCTATTACCGATAATTATGAAACTGCTTTTATGGCCAAATTATGTGATAAAATGAGTTACTTCATCATGCTATCTTTTTTTTTACAATTTGTTACAAAATAGAAGTTTTTGTATGGAGATAAAGAAACAACTAAGTTTGACGGCCAGCTTATATATGACCCGCCATATCAAATCCAGTCGTAAGTCGGGATTTTTTTTACCCTGTGCCAATTCATTCTCTTATATATGCGAGTCGACCATAGGTTGCCTCGCATATATAAGAGAATGCATTGGCCTAATAATTTTTTACAATTTTAATAATTTTTTCTTGTATTCTTTAACAATTTTAATAATTTCACCCATACAGAGCCCCAGACAAACATGAGCAGACGACACTCTTCTATGTGCTTCTATATATGTGTGGGGCTCCCTGCAGAGTAATGCATGTTTTTTATTTTATGTCCTAAAAATTGTAAGAAACATTTATTTAAAAAAAAATGATAAAAAATTGTTAGACCAATGCATTCTCTTATATATGAGAGGCGACCTATGGTCGACTCGCATATATAAGACAATGCATTGGCACAGGGTAAAAAAAATCCCGACTTATGACTGGATTTGATATGGCGGGTCACATATTCAAACTGAATATAATGTGGCCAAATCTCAAGGTACAGATACTTATTACATAATTTTTGGAAATTCTCACAAAAAAGATACCATAGAATTTTCAGGATCTAATTCTATTCAAATAAATATCGCAATCTCTGACACGAAAGACTATTTCTCTGAAATAAAATTTATCCAATTTGCTGCTCTCTCCTCATAAACTTCCACCCGCAAATTGTTATAAATATTAATATCAAAATTAGGCCATTAGACTAAAATATCTGTGTTCTCAAGCAATTAGATCTCAATTTTCAATTATTTCATGCGTCATTTGCGATTCAAATTATGGTCACTTACAGATGCTGTCCGAGGCATGTTACATAATTTATTCACGGACGTCATAAACACTTAAGAGTAGTAGTGTTAGAAGTCATGAAGTGATGTACATGCTGCATATTAACTACTATATGTACAAGCCTTGAAATAGTGTGTCTGTCATTAGCAGAATGAGGTTCCCAGATGGTGAATTTGGTGATGCTAGCCCGCTATGCAGGGTAGCATCACTAAAATCACCCTCGGGGGACCTCATTCTGCTAATGACAGACACCCTATTTCAAGGCTTGTGTATGTATTGAGATCGCACTCGTATCGCGACCTTGGCGTATCTTCACGCCCCTAATCCACAGACTATATGTGGAAACTCCTTTAATTTCTCTGATGGTATATAGCCTGTTATTAAATGATGCTTACACATGGCTGTACAGTGTTACCTGCATGGTTAACCCTTTACCCAACAAAACGGCCCTGTATCAATGCATTCTCTTATATATGCGAGTCGACCATAGGTCGCCTCGCATATATAAGAAAATACATTGGCTTAACACATATTAAAAAAGATAAAATTGTAAGAAAAAATTATAAAATTGTTAAAGAATGTAAGAAAAAATGGTAAAAAGTGTTAAAAAATTGAATTTTTTTAGGCCAATGCATTCTCTTATATATGCGAGGCGACCTATGGTCGACTCGCATATGTAAGAGAATGCATTGGCACAGGGCATAACTGTAACTATCACAATGTGGTCAATGAGCCGGTTCCAATGATATCCATATTTGTATGGTTCTATTGAGACGGACCCAAGATAATTTAGGCTGTTGCAGCTTCATTTGGGCTATTTTTCTGGGCGTTTTGTTGGGTAAAGGGTTAATTCATTAATTGTCCCCCGACGTTTCCGTCGGAGGACTATAGAAATGACCCTCGTCCGTCCGTCCGTGCGTCCGAGATCGGGTACCTTCATGGTGTAATCAACTCCTCCTACAGTTTTAAACGTAGAGATTTGAAACTCTGGGATATTGTTCCTAACATGTTGGTGATTTGCAACATCTATATAGCTAATCAAAAATATCATTTTTTCCATATTTTTGGCAGGTTTTCGACTTAGAAAATTTGGAACATTTTTGCCTTTTGGATGAGATTGGGTACCTTCATGGTGTAATCAACTCCTCCTACAGTTTTAAATGTAGAGATTTGAAACTCTGGGATATTGTTCCTAACATGTTGGTGATTTGCAACATCTATATAGCTAATAAAAAATATCATTTTTTCCATATTTTTGGGGGGTTTTCGACTTAGAAAATTTGGAACATTTTTGCCTTTTGGATGAGATTGGGTACCTTCATGGTGTAATCAACTCCTCCTACAGTTTTAAATGTAGAGATTTGAAACTCTGGGATATTGTTCCTAACATGTTGGTGATTTGCAACATCTATATAGCTAATAAAAAATATCATTTTTTCCATATTTTTGGGGGGTTTTCGACTTAGAAAATTTGGAACATTTTTGCCTTTTGGATGAGATTGGGTACCTTCATGGTGTAATCAACTCCTCCTACAGTTTTAAATGTAGAGATTTGAAACTTTGGGATATTGTTCCTAACATGTTGGTGATTTGCAACATCTATATAGCTAATATTTTTTTTATGGAGTTATTAACCCTTTTCGACTTAGAAAATTTCAACATTTTTTTAAAATTTCTTTAACAAAGCGGCATCGACTTGCCATGTTGTCGGGGGACACTGTGGTCTGCTGACCTTTTATTTAACTTATTTACATTTCAGCCTGCTGGCCCTCTTGGTGGACATATAGTCAACACGAGGAGGAACGCTCCATATTAATTTAACTTATTTACATTTCAGCCTGCTGGCCCTCTTGCTGGACATATAGTCAACACAAGGAGGAACACTCCAACCATCTTGGAGCCCATCAAATACGAGTTTATTGCATAACTCAAATAAATTATAAATACCAGTGATGTGTCATTCAATTTCTCTATTAGAGTGGGTTGACTACAAGGGGCGAACTGGCTTCAATTTCTCTATTAGAGTGGGTTGACTACCAGGGGCGAACTGGCTTCAACTTTCGAACCTTAACCCTTTCATGACTGGAGCTGTGCTTGTGCAGCATTAAATATTCTGTGCCAGTGCATTCTCTTATATATGTGAGTCTCCCATTAGAGCGCCTAGAATACATTGGCTTACAAGGTCAAAGTAAATATTCTTAGGCCAATGTATTCTCTTACGGGAGACTTCCATATATAAAATAATGCATTGGCACAGGGTTTTCACAAAATTTCAGGAAGCTCCAGTCATGGAAGGGTTAAATGTTATTTAAACCAGTACCAAGTTCACAGGGTTTCGGAACTGATTGTAATTTAAATGGCGATTCAATTTGGAATCTGTTGCCCTATTCGAGTGGATTCGAAATTGGCTGTCTTGGTTCGAATTTCATCAAATTCTTTTCAATCCCATGATTTCTACAGATCCTAATGTTTTTAGCTCACCCGAGACAAAGTCTCCGGTGGAGCTATTGTCATCACTCCTCGTCCGTCCATCTGTCCGTCAACAATTCTTTGAACATCTTCTCCTCTGGAACCATAAGACCGAATGGGTTCATATTTGGTGTGGATGTTCCCTAGGTGACTCTCATTCAAATTTGTTCAAATGAGGTCACTGGGTCAAATAGTTGAGAAGCCAGGGCCATAACTCTTTCCCACCATAGTAATTCCTTTAAACTTCTTCAGAACGATAAGATCGAATGGTTTCATATTTGGTGTGGATGTTCCCTAGGTGACTCACATTCAGATTTGTTCAAATGAGTTCATATGGGTTCATATATGGTATGAAGGATCCTTGGGTGACTGGGGTTCAGATTTGTTCAAATCAGGTCACTGCGTCAAATGTGGGAGGAGCCAGGGACATAACTCCAAATTTTATTTTTTGTTTAACCAAAAAAAAAGTCAAAAAAATTATATATTAAAAAAGAGATACGCCCCTTTTTGGACTTAAAAAATTGTCCGTTCGAACGTTTCAACTCATAACTTTGGTTTCGCTAACTCAATTCAGTTGATCTTTGGTATGCTAATAGACCAGCCGGGGGGGACAAGATTTCCCCATAACTGCGGTTTCGTCCGCCCATTTTTTCCAGAGTTACGCCCCTTTTTGGACTTAGAAAATTCAGGTTTTCTGCTACTTTTTTTGGTTTCCAGATGATAACTTGATTTTGGATTGTTTACTCATGAATAACATAACTTTACAAAGTGCCATTTAATAAGTATTTGCACAAAAATAAGAAAAATCCTCTCTGATTGTAGTCGGGGGGCGTTACCTCCGCCCAGTGGTGCACTTGTGTATATATATATATATATATTGTTTAACATTTTTTGAAAATTGAAAAACTAATGCCATTGCATTTCTGAAGGTTGTGCCCCCTGGCCCTTCACTCAAGTTCACTGCTTCTGCCACCCTGGTCCCAAAAATAACATTTACTCAAATTCTTGACTGAGAATCATTAATAAGAAGCATTTTGGCTCTAACTGTATGCAGGTATGCCTACACATGTCAAGTGAAATCTGACATTTTTATAAACATTCCCTGGAGATCTGCTAGAGGTCATTAATTCCCAATTACAACAACAATCTATCATATGTATTGTTCAAATCGTTCAACAGGACATTTAACACTCCCACATCCACCACCTCTCAAGAACATATTTGGCAAACTTGAAAAGTGTCCTTTGAAAGAACCACCAGCTCTATTGAGCTCATATTTAATATTGAGGCTCCTTTGGTGATTGGGATTCAGATTTGTTCAATCATGGTCACCAGGTCAAGTAGGTGCAAGGCCAGCTACATTACTCTTTCTCTCCATATTAATTCATGATATGTCTTCTATGCAAGAACCAAATGGTCTAATTTGCTAATATTTGGTATGAAATTACCTTGGATGACAGATTTGTGAAAATGGGATCACAAAGTAAAATAAGGGCAGAGACATAACTATTTCCCTCCATAGTAATTCTTAAAATATGTTTGCAAGAATTAGTTGGCTTATTTAGCATGGAATGTTCTTGTTTGACTGCAATTCAGATTTTTTTTAATGGGGTCACCTGGTCAAATAGGGGCCAAGTGAAGGACAGTTTCTCTCTTAATATGCTTCCTTCACAAGGGCCATCAGGTCTATTTTACTGATATTTAGTATGAAGGGTTCTTTGGTGTCTGGGATTCAAATTTATTCAGATGGGGTCACCAGGTTAAATAGGGTGGGACCAGGGACATAACTATATGTCTCAATAGTAATTCTTAAAATGTCTTCTCGAGAGGTTTGACTATTTAGCTTACATATAATATGGAGGATCCTTTAGTGACTGAGATTCAGGATTTGTTAAAATGAGGTCAACCTGTCAAGAAATGGCGGGGCTATGGGGAGTTCAACACTTTTGTGTCGAATAAAATCATTGAAATACCAAATTCATTAAAACATCTACCTTGGAATCACCTGACCGATTCATCTGACATACATGTATGGTTTTTGGGTCCATGGATAATTGGGCTTCAAACATGTCTAAATGGTTTTATAAAAAGGCACTTGTGAGATTGGAAATTTCCAACAATTGAGAAAGTTTGAGGTGTCGGTTGTGAAATTCCAACCTAAGACTTGGGAGTCTGGAGGGGACTTGAGCTGGAAGAGGGGGGTGATCAGTAGTGTACAGTTGGTAATTTCAAGGTGGATTTTCACCAATCTACATACATGAAGTCTCTCTAGCCACATATCCTGTTTAGATCTACTTCTTTTAAAGTGATTATGAAAAGTTCTGACTTGTGGTCTCCAGAGTCCCAGTTTTATCAGTCTTTGCAGTTTGGTGAGCGACCCCACAGTCATTGACTGTCTTGTTATGTAACAACTTTGAAGCTCAATATCTTGCAGTTGGTCATCGTCGAGATTTTAATGATCTTCGGTGTGCTGATGAGCCAACAATGGGGGAAATAATATTGATCAACAGCTGGTTTTCGTCCATTTATTTTTTCCAGAGTTACGACCCTTATTGAGTAATTGTACATAGTGTGATAATGATTTTACTCTTTGCATGACTAAATTCTTTCGGCAAACCCTGCTGGCCACATCCCTCTTCCGATGGTCACCATTGGATCTTTGGGGTGGCTTCTAAATGGGACCTGTCAATTTTTTCCCAAAATTATGTGTAGCCAGCCATCTCGTTTACAAGGAAATGTGGGTTTTTTTCTGAGTTATTCTCTATATCATGGCCATGGGTTTATCGGATCTGGATGAAATTTGATATGGAGGTTTGCCATCTCGAATACGGTCAAAAGAGCGCCCATTGCCACCCAATGATGTTTGCATTATAACGTGTGCACAGCATGCCATTGCGCGATTCACTAGCCAATCAAAAATGAATTGATAAACAGCACTTCTTAGTGACAGCCCATCTGTTTCAACTTCATTTCTTTTTGTTTGGAAATAATCTGGTTTGTCACTCATTTAGCATCTTACCTTTTGCTATTTGGTTCTCCTGCGACTGATTATATTATATGAAATAACTTCGATTACGGTTATGATTTAAACTGAAATGTTTGAAGACAAATTTACTGTAACGTGCATAGAATTTGTCTTCCAACATTTCAGTTATAACTTGTAACCTTAACTCTTTCGCTGCCAATCTTGCATAAATGCGAATTACCCAATCGCTGCCATAACGCATTTATGCGAATTCGGGGGTGCACCTGGTATAAGGGATGTAATTCTATTGTTTTGTTACATTACGAAAGGGGTTCAGTTATTTTCTTTTGAGTGATGGTGTGCGTTGATAATTTAGAATAAAGGTCAGTTAAGGTTATGCTGCCTCTGAAGTTCTATGAGTACAGTCCAAGCCAGAATATACTGTTGACGAATTCATTTTTGGTGGGATGCGATCGATGAGTGGAAAATAAGCATCATAATTGTTCCCATATGAAAAAATACAACAGCTTTATGTACAGTAGTGATACTAAACTATACTATTACTATAGTATAACATGTTATACTGTAGTAGATTATAGTTTTACTACAGTACATTATAAAGTTCTATGATCTACCATAGTTGTATAAGGATTAACTGTCATGTGGACTGTTTTTATGGAGATGTAAGTGGACATAACTTGTGCAAAATCCTTATATTTATATACATTTAGCGAAAAAGCCACTTTTGTATATGTATTTAAATCGAAAAGTGTATCGTGACAAAAATACCCAAAAGCACCCTTGGCAAAAGTTAATAGGAACAATTTCTCTTCATATTGAAACACCGATGATGTATCAAGTCAATCCTGCACGAGTTCAAATGCGCCCAAAACATTACACGTTCGTCTTTCCAAACCCAATGACGTATCGATGGTGTTGTGAGCTTGGTGTTATGAGCCGTTGCGCATTCACCGAGAAATAACTGCAACTAGCCAGGTGGGCGCCGACCAATCAGAATGCTGGATTTAGTGATGACAACACTTGGTATGTAAATATATTATAGTAATACTATGATAAAAAAAACTGCTGAAAAACATAAAGCAAATGCACAAGATGGCCGCCAAGGTCACATGACCCCTATGACCTTTAATGGGTTTCCACGGCGGCTGGTGATAGGTCATTGCCATATATAGGGGAGAACTGGGACAATATATAAATTTAACCAATTATTTTGGTAATTGTACATAACTGCTGAAAGGCTGTATGGTATTAACAAACACATTGGAAGATATCGGCTGTCTGATTAGCATATTACAAGGGAGATAACTCAATTAAATGAAATGTTTTTTGGGGGGTGAACTGGGCCAATTTGGTGGTTAAATAAACAATATTCTCAATTCAAATCCATAAATTTATAAATTTGGATGCTAAATATCATAACAGAGAAATTGAATATCAAAGATGTTCACCTCAGGACAGATTAAAGTATAGGCAAACATGAGGTGCATAACTTGTATGCATAAATATGTAAGTCGCGTTTCTGCACATTGTGTTCGGGCATATCCGCCTGTCTGCCCACGGAGTGCATGCTCAACCGTGCTGACCTTGGCATATTAATGGACTTACTACTGATTGTACTTACATGTACTAATTGTATCTAGATTATATTGATACGCACTACAAGTATAACAATTATCCTAATATATACTTATTTTCATGCATCATCTCTCCTGGTGCCGAGACGTATTTGGTCTAATTCCGTTTCTATATTGGACAACACACCATGATTTAACGCCATAATGTAAAATTTAGATTATGACAGGGATTATTGTATACAGCATTTATCACACTTCTTTTCCACCTACTTTATTATCTTTCTTGTCTATTTCATAATCTCCTCCCTTCTATCACTCCTCCATCTTTCTGATCCCTGCACTCGCTTAACTAACTTCCCAACATTTATTTGAAAACACAGAACAATATTCAAATTCCCGTCCTTTTTTACCCTGTAGCTGTCTGTATTGACACTCGGGGTAACATTTTTGGAGGAAAAGATTTTTATAAAAGCCATAGGCTCATGGCTTGTTATCTAATCCTCATTTGAACTATGTTTTTTTTCTCAATATGTATAATTGTCAATGTGATGTTCTGTTCTTTTGTTCAAATAAATATTGTTTACACTAAACATACTTAATAATTCCACATGAGGCCCATGGTTTGCATTCTCACCAACAAGAATTTATTGTAAGAAATATATGTACGGTACATGAATGTAGCTAGTATACATGTAAATATTTTGCATATGATGACAATGACTTTTCATTCATGAGACTAATACATTTGACTACATACATGTGCATGTATCCCTGCATATGTCATGCTTGGTCAATTTCGACAACCTACCAATTTTGAATGGATTCTAGCTAGCAAGGGACGTGGCTAGAGCATCTCCATTGGGGGGGGGGGGTCCACTTCATAATTCCCAACCCCCCCCCCCCCCCCCCCCCCCCCCCCCCCCCACACACACACACACTCCATAACCAGACCCACAAATTTCCATATTCGAGAAATTCTATCTGCACCATACATGGATTGGAAGGTTTCCAACTGTTGCAAATATTCGACCTGACTCCACCCCCTAAGGTTGGAACATTTCCACTGATGACCATTTGAGTCAAATATATTAGCTGCAAGTACATTTCACACTAAATTCTGGTTGCAATTGACACTACCAAAATAATTCAACTTCTCTTTGGTCTGATATTTCCAGCTCAATATGTTGTGTCAGGCATGAAATCTCCAACTATTGAAAACATTGACCAAAGTTGGGAATGCGACACCCCAACCCCCATGTCGTCCCTGATTCACATGTTGACAAACTGACCATGTCCCAGTTCTCCCCACAACCTCAAAATGCATATCAATATTAATTCCAAGAATAAGCCGTAGCAATTGAAATAAAGTAATGATTTTGTCATTAACTAATATAGTTTTGCCACGCGACTGATATGTTGAAGTTATATGTATGCTTTCAACCTAGATGCCACTAAAATCAAAGCGTCTGTCTAAAACGATGATTTTGATGTCTTATTTCGCATACAATTAAATTTACCTCAAATAAAAACTTTGAGCAACTTGAAATATCAATTTTGTTTGGGTATTTCATCAAGCATCATGGTGCATGAAACATCAGTTTGAATTGTCACTGCAATTTCAAGCCACGCCCACTGTTCCAGTTCACCCCTGTCCCAGTTCTCCCCAGTCTCCCCTACCCCCATGTGAATTTCAACTAAATACACTAATAATACTCGATATTTATTGCATTACCCATATACATAAAATACTTGTATTAACATCCAGAATGCTTGGCACTGGGGCATATGTCCATGTGGCGGGGTGGCAGCAAGAGTTAATCAACAGTTAATTCTTAACCCTTTCATGATTGGGAGCTGTGCTGGTGCAGCATTAAAGATCCTGGGCTAGTGCATTCTCTTCCATATGGGAGTCTCACTGGCTTGCAAGATCAAGGTAAATATTGTTAGGCCAATGTATTCTCTTATATATGCGAGGCTCCATATGAGAGACTCGTATATATAAGAGAATGCATGGGCACAGGGTTTTCATAAAATTTCAGCAAGCTCCACTCCCCCCCCCCCCAAATTGGCAGACGACTCATTGCATAATCAAGGTTCCCCCAATGGGTGCACATCACAATATTCACCATTTCGTAACTTCAAACTGAGTATGTCTTCCATAGCAGATGATGCCATGCAGAATGAGGTCCCCAGAGGGTGAATTTGGTGATGCTAGCCTGCTATGCAGGATAGCATCGCTAAATTCACCCTCTGGGGACCTCATTCTGCAAATGACGGGCACTTTTAACTCGGGCTTGTTCAACGCATACTTTCTCGCTGTTTCAAAGTTGTTCTGAGCTATACCCAAAAAAGCATGTGTCAAATCTAGATTAAGACAAATGCTGGGTGTGAATTGGTAGTCGCAAGTTTCCTTCAACATAAACCAGCTGAAGTACAGTTGCATTACTCTTCTGTTGTGCACAGTAATGCCCAAAGTAATTGACCACTTAACCACAGCAGAATTATGGGTAATTTTTCAGGATTTAGTCGGAAATATGGCTTGTTGCCATTCATCGGAAAGCTCTCGCTGAGAGCTTTCCGATGAATGGCAACAAGCCATATTTCCGACTAAATAGCTTTCCGATGAATGGCAACAAGCCATATTTCCGACTAAATCCTGAAAAATTACCCATAATTCTGATGTGGTTAAGTGGTCAATTACTTTGGGCATTACTGTACTTTTAAGTGTAAATCTGTAATAAAATGTCACAATTGTGAAAGTAACCCAGTTTAGATGACTGGAGATTCCTGGATTTTTGCGAAAATCCTGTGCCAACGCATCCACAGGGCGCCTCGCATATATAAGAGAATTCATTGGCCTAACAATATTACCTTGATCTTGAAAGACAGTGTATTCTTATATATGCGAGGCTCCCTATGGGAGACTTGCATATATAAGAGAATGCACTGGCACAGGGTATTTAATGCTGCCAATGGGTAATGCTGTTAAACTAGTCACATCTGTCAAACCGCCATAAACAAAAAGAATATTAAAATAGACATATTTTCTTCTTATACCAATCCAAAATATCGCGTAAATAGCATGTTATTGTCAAGTGTTGGTCAATAAAAGCCAAATTATGTTACAGTCCAGTATGTAAAGAGCGTGTGATAAGCAAAACACTGAACACCAAGGGTGACCCTGTTAAGTGAAATTTGGTTAAAACTGCCACCACATTGTTTATAATATAGGTTATTGTACTCGCCAATCGAGATTTCTGTGTTGAATGGGTTACCATGAATCACTCCCCTAAAAGAAAATTGCCATGGTACTTTGCTTATCGCTCGCTCTTCATATGCTGTATATAAACAAACACTTGGCTCAGACTAAATAAACGTAATTTTCCATTCCACAGTGATATTAATTTGGACAATGGAACCAATAATTTTTTTACTGTTTATAACTATCGCTATTTTGTCTCAAGCCTACATGTAGCTGTACAGATTCCAGTTCCTACTCCGATTTAGACAAGGGTCACCTATTCATGATGTACAGATGAGGGGTACCATGTTCCCATGCATCATCTCAGACTGCGTCCATTGAAATGTTGCAGAGTTTGATATTTAGGGGACATTTGAGAATAATCATCCACACAATATCCACAATAAATTGTTTATGGATCTTGCGAATGTAATCATATTTTCATCAGACATTCACTTAGCAGTAGAAGTATAAAATTAATGTATATTTGAGGATAGTTTATCTGCATCCTATTTCCCTCAAAATTTTGTAAATGATGTAAATTTAACTTGATCTAACTGGGCTGTTGAGATTATGGCCATTTTGCAGTGGAAAATTGTTACAAGACTACAGAAATAAAACCCGAAAACTATCTCCTTCGACAAGGGGCATAACTCTGCCAGAAATGGCCGGACAAAGATCCAAATTTCAACTGGATTGAGATGATCTCATGAACGCCATATACCAACTTTCATCAAATTCTGTTGGATACTATTAAAGATATCATCCGGGCAACAAATGTACAGACACCTCTCATTTCTATTGCCCCCGAAATTTGTTTGGGGGACAACAAATACTGAGCATAAATGAATTTTTTTTAAAGATAGGTTGCTTTGGTGTGTTGGATGAATAATAGAACATTGCATAAATAAATTAAACTTTATTTTTCATATTCCACAATCCATCGTTCAGGTAATGTATATTTTCTACCCCAATTCCTTTGTTCTTCTCCAGTCTGAAAAATAGATATTAAAGACATATTATGTACTTGTTCGTGAAACTGATAAGTTGGTATACAGGCGCTACACCAACTGGAGGAGTGTAACATTCTATTAACATCGCCGAAAATCTCAAACAAATCGACCATACCACTCCAAAGAAAACATCGTGCGAACTATGCTCAACTGTAAATATTTACTTCTCGATTCGGGATGAATTTATCAGAGATAAACTAACGAAAATGATTTCACCATCGAAAGTCACTTCATTAAATTAATATATAAGAATGACGATGTGTGTAGTTAATTTGGATATAATTTTGTAAAAATAACTAACATTGATTGATTGAAGAAGGTGTATTATTTGTCGATAAAGCTGAATAAAGGCATAATATAATTATTTTTATCGTAATTCATGGTAATTCTCTTAGCTGATGTGCAATTTGCCTTGATTGAGGGTACTAACAAGATGGAATGCTCTCTTTTAGAATGCTCTGAAGCTCTGAACGTTTTCACGCGGATTTCTGTTTTAAAAGTTAGCCCATAAAACTGTCCCCATTAATGTCATGAAATCTAAATAAAATTGATATTAATTGATAGAAGCTTTTCCGGACAGGTGTCCTCGATTCATATCTATTATTTTATACCCCGGAATCTATATAATACTTGCTGGGAAGAGATACAGGTAGACCATCTTTAACCCTTTCAGTGCCAGGGTCAATTTAGGGTCTGTAAAATCGGCCCTAAATTTTTTATTTTTTTTTAGATAAACTGGATAAAACCTTAGGGGCATGTTATAACTCAAGACTATCACAAAGTATTCATAGTAATAATAGATGCCCATGAAAAACGTAAGATTCCCTGGCACTAAACCTACAAAATAAGTCTGTTAAAGAATATAAGAAAAAATTATTAAAATTGTACAAAATTGTAAAAAATAATAACAAATGATGAAAAATTGTTAGGCCAATGCATGCTCTTACCGTATATATGCGAGGCGACCTATGGTTCACTCGCATATATAAGAAAATGCATTGGCACAGGGTATATGGGTTGATACAAAAATCGGACCTGGCACTGAAAGGGTTAATGAATTCCGTAGCGCTGTACCATTGTATGAAGCCACAAAATGCCACTTTCTTGGCTAAACACAATACGAAGTCTTAAAATCTGATCGAGAATCATAATTCTCAGTTAGATTCTCCTAAAGCCTTGAAATAGGGTGTCTGTCATTTGCAGAATGAGGTCCCCAGAGGGTCACCCTCTGGGGACCTCATTCTGCTTACACCTCAGCAGAATGAGGTTCCCAGAGGATGAATTTGGTGATGTTAGCCCGCTATGTGGGGTAGCATCACTAAATTCACCCTCTGGGGACCTCATTCTGCAAATGACAGACACACTATATCAAGGCTTGATTCTCTTAACAGCAGCTGATCCACTGTAGAAATTCTATATTTTGATTCTCGCATAATTTGTTATGGATTTTAAGGCCTAAATACAATATTCAAGAAGGTAAATATAGTTCTAAATGAATTGATAAATGTATTTAAATTGTATTCAGAATGCTGTGAACATATTTTTATTGTGTGTTGTCAACATTCTAAAGGGATACTGTGGATTTATGGGACCATCTCCTTTTATTCTCAGCAGAATATATGCAATAAATGAATGAATTAGTGCAAAATACACTTGTGTGCTCTATGAACGATGTAAACAACTTGTTAGTTATAATGAAAATGAATTTATGACGCCAGTCATTTATTCATTTTCATTATAATTACCATGTTCTTTGCATCGTTCATAGAGTACATGGATTGTATTTTGCACTCATTCATGGCTCAAATTCATTCATGTGTTGCATATATTCTGTTGAGTATGAAATAGATTTAGTGCACAGTATCCCTTTAAGAGGCCATAGAGTTCATACACAGAATTGATGAGTTAACAATAATATGTCAAAAACTAAAATATACACGGCAAATTAATACATGGCAAATTGGACATGATCAACATCATTTCAGTTTTATAGTCTACTTACATTTGAGCAGACGAGAGTTTTGCGATTCCTATGGCAACTGCATGCTGTTTGCCTTCTGCTGTTATTGCCTGGTATGTGTGTTAAGGATTATAATCCTGGTAATTAATAGATGACAACAAAACCCTAATTTCAAAGTCAAACAAGAGCATCGCTAGGGCAAAATACTCCTTTTACCCATTTTGAATTGAGGTTACACCATAATTTCAATGCCAAAATGCAGTAAAATTCTAAGTAAAAAAATAGCCGTAACTCGTGTGAAAATAATTGGAGAGATCCTATTTACAAACCGAAATGTTATGAAATTGGTCAAATTCTAAGTCGAAAAGGGTCGTAACTCATGTAAAAATAATTGGACAGAACCCGTATTCGAACTTGGCCTGTATCTTTAGCTGGGAAATACACATACCAACTTTAGTTCAGATCAAATAATCCAAACTAGAGATATCGCTCGAAACCAAAAATGTTAACAGACGGTCAAATTCTAAGTCGAAAAGGGCCGTAACTCATGTAAAAATAATTGGACAGAACCCGTATTCGAACTTGGCCTGTATTTTTAGCTGGGAAATACACATAACAACTTTGGTTCAGATCAAATAATCCAAACTGGAGTTATCGATCGGAAACCAAAAATGTTAACGGCCAGATGGATGGACAGACTGATTACATAATACAACCTTTTTTCAATAGGCATATAAAAAGTTCCGTAACTCGGGTTAATATGGATGGACGGAACCCAGAATCGAACTTGACACGTATTTTATGGTTGTAATCCTGCATACCAAATTTCATTCCATTCAGTTAACATTAACTAAAGTTATTATCCGGAAATGAAAATTTATCCCAAATTTCAACAAAGGGCTGTAACTCTGCCAATGAAAGTGTCAATGACACTGTAACTCATCTTGGAGAGTGACTAAACTCATATATTAGAGTCAACTGAGCGATAAGTAATATGGAAAGTTTAAATAATACAAGAGTTCAACCCAAAGAGCCATATGAAGTTTGGGATCAATTGGATGAAAAATATTGGCAGTAGAGAATTCCAAAGTATTTAGTGATGCAAAGAGTAAAATCCTAGATTGCTGCCGGCAGCCATGTTTTTGATCGAATATCGTTCAAATGTGATAACTCCCATCTAGAAGTGATACTGAATATGCCTGTAAATTATTAAAACATTTCTTATAAATTTTGGCTGCAGGGTGTGCGATGGATTCAAATGTGAAATCCAAAATGGCTGTTACCCAGAATGCATCATAATTCACAACTATGAGATAGAGTTACTTACCTTCCATTGAGAATAATAGAATGGCAGTGCAAACCAGATCAAAATTAAGCACAGAACACATGTCGGTACCTTGACAAAAACAAAACGCTCAGTTTATTTGACAGAGATAAGTTGATATTACAAGGTTTTGGAGCTTCCTGTTTCAAATGGTATGTAATATGGAATATGTTGTATATAATGTGATCTGGGAATTCGAAAATTAAGTTAAAATTTCAAAACAATAATCCAATAAATGTGGTTGCAGGGTGTGCCGATGGATTGATATTTGAATCCGAGATGGCTGTTCACAGCCATGTTTTTTAACGAATTTTTTTCAAAATAGGAGGCTCCCATCTAGAGATCACCCCAATAATCCATATTTATGAAGTTTGATGATGATCGGATGATCGGATGATAGATATGGCCTGTTGTGTGTGCTGTAGTATTTAGTCAGGCAAAGAGTAAAATTAAAGATGATTGCTGGCAGCCATGTTTTTCAACGAATTTTGTAAAAATTTGTTGGCTTCCATCTAGTGGTCACTCAAAAAATCATATGAATTTTGGTGTCTATCGGATGTGGGATGTGGTCTGTAGGGTGTGCCAAACGATTTAGTCATCCAAAGTGTAAAATTCAAGATGGCTGCTGCCAGTCATGTTTTTCATCGAAAATCATTTAAATTCGATAGCTCCCATCTGGAGTTGGATCCTAAACATGCCTGTATATTTTCAAAACAATTCTCCAATAAATGCGAGCAGCAGGGTGTGTTGATGGATTCATATTTGAAATATCGCTGCTGGCGGCCATGTTGTTTTTAAAAAATCGGAAATTGTTGACGGACGCACAGATGGATGGATGGACGCTAACCCATGGCAATAGGTCAAACTCTATAAATTAAAGTTGTGCTAATGAATAAGCAGTCACTGACGGCAGTATCCCCTGCCTAGGCGTGCAAAGTTGGGGATGGGCATTTTCAAAATATGCTCAAAAATAATTGAAATAAGTTTTTTGTTTTAGTTCGGGCTTAAAATTTAAATTGCAATGCAAATAAATTACAATCAAAGGGCCGTAACTCTGGTAAAAATGTACGGCCGGGCCTAGTTTCTTATACTCCCGTTTGTGAACTCATACCAAAAATCTTTGAAATCCGTTGATAATTGTTCAAAATAACCTCCGGACAACTTTTTGTGATTGCTAAATGCCAAAAAATGACAAACAAAGGGCCATAACTCTGTTTAAAATGTCCAGCCAGACCTAGTTTGCGAACTCGATATTCCCTTTGTGAACTCATATAGGAAAAATAAGGGGGGGGGGGGGCGGATAATAAATATGAACTAAGAGCTGAAAAAGGATACCACCACTGTGTCTTCTTCTACGTCTGTCATTTTCGCTCCTGGAGATGTTAAGCCTGGGCACATAATATTGGCACCACTAAGTACGAATCTAATGGCTCCCTTATCCACTTGTAACCAGGGCATCATAAATGGAACTACAACAAAAGAAACAAATTAAGTTTTTATTTACAAATTCACAGATTCAACTCTAGAGAAAACATTATGTGATCTGATGGGACTGACATTTAACTACCCAACTCATAGTACTATTTCCGCACACCCATTGGTGCACAAATTTAAAACTCAGCGAAAAATAGTACAATTCCTGAGTTTATATCAAACCACAGGGAATATAAGAAGGCTATGTGGATGAGTTACATACATTAAGGAAGGTAATACTTCATAGACAATTATATTTACATGTGGCCAACCTATCTCAATACCATTACTTGCAAACATGTCAAGCGATAAATTTAGGTAAATTTTATTCAATTTTGCAATGATTGTAAAACATAAACATATTGCACTAAATCTGAGCTTAAAGAGCACAAAAACACGTCTCTATATCCTCATCACTGGAGTGACACCATGGTCATGGAGTCTAAGTGACACCGTGGTCATACAGTCTAAGTGACACCGTGGTCATGGAGTCTGAGTGACACATTGGTCATACAGTCTGAGTGACACCGTGGTCATGGAGTCTGACTGACACTGTGGTCATGGAGTCTGAGTGACACCGTGGTCATACAGTCTGAGTGACACCGTGGTCATGGAGTCTGACTGACACTGTGGTCATGGAGTCTGAGTGACACCGTGGTCATGGAGTCTGAGTGACATCATGGTCATGGAGTCTGAGTGACACCATGGTCATAGTCTGAGTGACACCGTGGTCATGGAGTCTGAGTGACATCATGGTCATACAGTCTGAGTGACACTGTGGTCATACAGTCTGAATGACACCGTGGTCATACAGTCTGAGTGACACCGTGGTCATGGAGTCTGAGTGACACTGTGGTCATACAGTCTGAGTGACACTGTGGTCATACAGTCTGAATGACACTGTGGTCATACAGTCTGAGTGACACCGTGGTCATAGAGTCTGAGTGACACCATGGTCATACAGTCTGAGTGACAATGTGGTCATAGAGTCTGAGTGACATCGTGGTCTAAAAGGCTTCACAACTAATCAGTCTACATGGCTTCACAACTAATCAGTCTACACGGCTTCACAACTAATCAGTCTACACGGCTTCACAACTAATCAGTCTACACGGCTTCACAACTAATCAGTCTACATGGCTTCACAACTAATCAATCTACACAGCTTCACAACTAATCAGTCAACACGGCTTCACAACTAATCAATCTACACAGCTTCACAACTAATCAGTATACACGGCTTCACAACTAATCAATCTACATGGCTTCACAACTAATCAGTATACACGGCTTCACAACTAATCAGTCTACACAGCTTCACAACTAATCAATCTACACAGCTTCACAACTAATCAGGCTACACGGTTTCACAACTAATCAGTCTACATGGCTTCACAACTAATCAATCTACACGGCTTCACAACTAATCAATCTACACGGCTTCACAACTAATCAGTCTACAAGGCTTCACAACTAATCAGTCTACATGGCTTTACAACTAATCAGTCTACATGGATGTGGTCTTTTGAGTTCATTTCAATGACGTCCATAACTATTTAGATATCAGAATGATTATTATGTTCCACGTGATGTACAGTTTTCATCATGATAGTATACACACATATCTTAAGGAACGATTAAGAACTGAAACTGTCATCAGATACAAGACTTCTATGAAAATATTTTGTCAGTTTTTAATCAATAATTTTTTTTGGACTCTTTGTTTTTAACGCCACAATGCTTTTCAAATAATCAGTCAGAATTGAGTTAAGTATTCAACTTACACCTTGTTCTGTATACATGCGGAATTGTTTGTTTTTGTGTTGTTCTCATCATTTCTGAAGATTTGTTTTTAGTTCATATTGTTCATTCAGTTCTTTTTTTTAACACTCTCTGAATATACCTTATGTTGACTTTTTTTAATTTTTATATCAGGTGGTTTAATGAGTATAGGTAGTCACACACATCCATAATTTTTTTTTTTTATTTTGTTATTTAATGATTTCTAGTTTGGTAGAGTCTATCGCTAGGTGTATCATAAGTTCATGGTTATTGTTCAATGTTGTAATGTCCAGGATATTAGGTAGAAGTATCACATATTTTATTTATGAATCCACTTCAGTGTCTGGGAGTATTGTTCACATACATGCAGCCCTAATAATTGGCTATGGCAATCAGCAATGCAGAAGCCATTTGCTAAAGTAAGCTGGGCCATGACAAAGGATTTCTGTAGCAGATTGCCGAAGCCAAACAATCTGAATTAAAAGGGCTGTACATGTATTGTTATAAAGTGATAAATACGTGTAAGGTTCATACCCAGTAATTACTCACATCTGAAAATAGCCAATCCAAGTATAAATACTGTGAATTACCACTGCTGTGTGTTTATAAACAATCTCAAAAATATCTTAATTTATATTTTTTTATGATAATGAAATGATTGACATTCAACGGAAATCCATCGTATCAGGCAAGTGTGCCACTTAGTTGACACATTAGAGCTACTTGTTGACACATTAGTCTTATGACAAAAATTTGGCTTACTATAGGATTCCATACTATATGACAGAAGATTAAACCGACCTGGTGATAAACGTTTGGGTTGATGTTCACAGAACATAAGCATGGAATTTATTATTTATAGAAAGAAATGAATTGGAATCAAGTATTTGCACATCAAAAAGTATAGTACACTGAATTGGTCACTCAAACCATTTTTTTGGTGATAATGGTACCCAGGATCTGAAAATTGTGATAAAGGTATACAGGTTGGGAAAAATCATGATAAAGGTACCCAGGTTCATCTGTTGTCAACGGGGTATGTTTGTGTTAAACTACAGGACAACATATCAAAGGACACATTAGTTTATAAACTTCATCGAGACTACATTCTTTCAATTTAGAGCAGTTCAAACAATTTAAAACTGAAAGCAACTGCTTAAAACCAAACGAATTTCCAGAAAAAGACATTTAAAACTTGGATAATTTGAGATCCGATGAACCTGGGTACCTTTATCACGATTTTCAGAACCTGGGTACCGTTATCACGATTTGCAGAACCTGGGTACCGTTATCACAATGTTCAGAACCTGGGTACCGTTATCACAATGTTCAGAACCTGGGTACCTTTATCACACACAAAAACCGGCGAGAGTGACCAATTCAGCGTTATTAAATAACTAATATTATGTCTTACACTTGTGTAATAATTTCAGTGTTGGCATGTACGGCCCATCTCTCTGTTATTAAATAACTAATAATATGTCTTACACTTCTGTAATAATTTCAGTGTTGGCATGTACGGCCCATCTCTCTGTTATTAAATAACTAATAATATGTCTTACACTTGTGTAATAATTTCAGTGTTGGCATGTACGGTCCATCTCTCTGTTTGAAGAAAAGCAGCTCTCCACCCTGAGAGGAAATTATCTCAATATGATCGTGACTGGAAGCAGAAAGGAAATTATCTCAATATGATCGTGACTGGGAGCAGAAATAAAGAGAATTATCTCAATATGATCGTGACTAGAAGCAGAAATAAAAAGTGGTTAATATTTTATATAGTGTAATCTCTAAACCATCGCTTCAGACGTTCGGAGAGCAGCTATCTGGAACTCATGTCGTGGTTCGGAGAGCAGCTATCTGGAACTCATGTCGTGGTTCGGAGAGCAGCTATCTGGAACTCATGTCGTGGTTCGGATAGCAGCTATCTGGAACTCATGTCGTGGTTCGGAGAGCAGCTATCTGGAACTCATGTCGTGGTTCGGAGAGCAGCTATCTGGAACTCATGTCGTGGTTCGGAGAGCAGCTATCTGGAACTCATGTTGTCGTTCGGAGAGCAGCTATCTGGAACTCATGTCGTCGTTCGGAGAGCAGCTATCTGGAACTCATGTCGTGGTTCGGAGAGCAGCTATCTGGAACTCATGTCGTTGTTCGGAGAGCAGCTATCTGGAACTCATGTCGTCGTTCGGAGAGCAGCTATCTGGAACTCATGTCGTGGTTGAGTTAGATATTTGTTACAGGAGTTATGGGCCTTACGAGTGAAAGTGTTTATGTGAACTTTACGAACATCTATTATAAGCAGGGACCAGCCCAGAGGTTTGTCTTGTTTCGAATGGATTTATACAGATTGATATTGTCTGTAGATATATCCGCTTTTTTGTATCTGGCATGTTCCAGAACAGTTAGTCTTGAAGAAGGATAATAAAAATTGTCGACCATTTCTAGCAAAGGATTATTTATCCACCATCGGCCGGACTCAAAGAAATTGAATGGATCTACAGCCTTCGCAAGCTGACACCACTCGGCCTGAACAATAAGACCTTTAAGTCATCCCTTTCATTGTAAGGATTATTCGTTGTTGGTGATCTGCCCTGGAGATTAAAGACATATTATGGACTAATTCGGATATGTGAAACAGATAAATTAGTTTGCATGTGCTATGTCAAAAGGGGGAATGTATCATTCTACTAACATCGCCGAAAATCTCAAAGAAATCGACCATACCACTCCATAGAAAACATCGTCTGAACTACGCTCAATTGTAAATATTTATATCTCGATTCGGGACGCAACAATCGGCGATAAACTAACGCAAATGATTTCGCCATCGAGACTCATTGCATTTCATTAATATATAAGAATGACTATGTGTGTTGTAAATTTGGATTAATATTCGTAAAAATAACTACTTTGATCAAGAGTATTCTCCATTTCTATTTGATCAGCATACCGGAGTGTTTCACATCACTTTAACTTCACCTCTCCTTATACTATTACATTGCGCTAGTGGACATGCATGTGTATGCATGGTGGGGTGGATTCATGATGTATGTTTATATACACGTGTATATATATTCTTGTGTGTGTATGGAGATTGGTGTATGGATGTATGTAAGTGAGAAGTGTGTGTACATGTATGTGTAGTGCATTTATGCATATATAAATATATGGTTATATGTGAATGTATATGCAGTGTTGATATGAAGGCTAGCTTTTAGTTTGTGAAACTTTTACGTACCAAATGGCACGTGTATATGTTTAATTATACAATGTATATCGATTCTTCAGTATTGGAGGAAATAAAGGTATATATATATATATGTATTCCCACAAGTGGAGCGATTTACTTTTCTGATATTTATAACTCACCATTTGATGATTTTGATTGATTCCTTCTTAGGTACTATAACATCCAAGTAGTCTTTGATAAATGGATACTGTATCACAATACTTTGACGAATGCCTCTCTGGACTGATGACTTAGCATTATTCACGTTGCCAACCATTTCTTTGTCATCAAACCTTCAAATAATTGAAATAATATTAAAAGTGCCATGAGATGAACTTCAGGGTTAGATCATTTACTAAAAAATATATTAAACCGGTTTAAACAGGTTGTATTGTCTGCATTACATAGTACATACTAGGCTACACTTAATTAAATTGTTGGTTTCTGCTCACTGTGACCGACTGCTTTAAAAGCCGCTGACTCGAATTATGAGATTGATACTACAGATCACATATCTAACTGACAGGTCTCATGATCTATACTGACTGCAGAAAGTCATATATTGCTACTGATGTACTACTGTGCCAACAACCTTGGAATTGATGGAGAATGCCAAGCTTCATCTTCTTCAAAGAAAATACAGTAATGCCCAAAATAATTGACTCCTTAACCAGCAGAATTATGGGTAATTTTGCAGGATTTAGTCAGAAATATGGCTTGTTGCCATTCATCGGAAAGATCTCAGTGAGAGCTTTCCAATGAATGGGATACAAGCCATATTTCCGACTAAATCCTGAAAATTTACCCATAATTCTGCTGTGGTTAAGGAGTCGATTATTTAGGGCATTAATGTACTTGGGCATTGCTGACAAATATCGCAATCTGAACAATCTGTATATTGCTTTCATACAACAGGTTATTAAAATGGCAATAGTAACAACGTTTAATAGTCGGTAAATATTCGCACTTGTATTTACGGTTTATCAAATTCTGTTATTCGTGTCCAACAAAAGAAAACTCATAAATTATTTAGTTAACTAATAACTTGATAAAAGCCAGTTCAAAAATTTTGGTTGTTATTAGTTAGTGGTAGATACAATGTAAATATTGCAGTTGCCAGATTTTTTTTTTCCAATAAAGAGTATTTACTCTCAATTTTCTTTCTGAATTTAAAACTCAATTTGGTGAATCGCATTGTAGTACTTCCAATAAAGGTCGTACCACCATCCATTTAACAAAAATAACTGGTCTCTACAAAAAAGAGCTTTTACCCTCAATTTTCTAATTTCCTATTTGGTGAATTGTATAATTCAGTAAAGGACGTACCAGCATTATGTGCAAGCTATTATCACCCAACTTAATAGATCCCCTGTCCGCACGAGAGACCAGTACGCTACATATTGGATACCAACTTCCCTATCATGTATACGCCTTGGTGTGTGCATGTTAAAGAACGCTACTGGAGTCACCACAGGGTTATAAAGTTACTCGGCCATGGTAGCACCTGGAGCAGTGTATCTATTTAAGAAATGGATGTTGATTTGCTTGCGCTCCGCGAAAGCATTCCACATATAAAAATGTCAGAACAACTTGCATCCATACTGTATGGAATGCAACAAAATCAACATCTCTTACTTATATTTACACTCAATTAGAAGAGCATTAAGCACCCATTTACAACGTTATTCTCGTGACTTGATGCAATTTGCATCTACACAAAAATGGATGCAAGTTGAGATTCAGCGTGTGACGTCATGTGATGTAATTTTGACCAACCAACATCCTGCATTCATGTTCCACAACGCGAATGCATGTGTGAGTGTAAATATAACGATATATATATGATTCTGAATTGGACACCCAAATCAGAAAAGCTATCTGAATACCAGAGAATTTGAGAAACACAGTACCTGAGACTTTAGGAAACAACTATCTGAATATATTAGCAATAGCATGATTAGCATCAGGGCTCTTCCCTGCTAAGTTGAACGTTGTAGTGTCATGTTTGTATAATGTTATTGTCATGAAATTGAGTACCAAATAAACTTTATTGAATCTTGAATCTTGCGTTGGCGAACACCCAAGTCAAGTCAAGATATGAACAGGTCTGGCAAATGTGAGAATACAGCTACAATAGCTGTATTCAGCTAACCTAGCTGAATTCAGCTATACATTTCTACTATCAAACCGGCTGTTTTTCGATAATTAACTAGAAATGCTAATTTGCACATTTAAACTATGTCACGAAATTCTCCAATCACTTTCAAACAAACCAAAACTTTCACTCCTTTGGTGACAAAGTGTTGTGTCTTGTCGAAATGGCGATGTCGATTATGTGTGAAAACTCACTAAGGCGATCGATGTTTCATGAATTACGGAATACCTTGAAAACTATATTTAATACAATATTCAACACCGAAGCCTAGATGCAATGTCTTTATCAGTTCTGGAAATAGTAATCCAGTGCTGCTTAAACACAATTTTATTGGTGCTCTAAAATTATTAAATAGTTGGTGTAAACATATTTTATTCCAATAAAAATAATAACATATTTAAATATGTGACAAACATTTTACAGTAAGATGGAATAATATAAATAATCGATTGATTGGAAAGGGGATTATAAACAACAAGCCCAAGGGCTTTTATTAAGTTTGCTCCCCTTTTGTTTCGCGCCAGCTCTTCATTAAGTGTAGAGGGGGGGTCGGATGGGAAGGAATGAAAATATCATAATTATAGTAGTGATGATGTCGTGAGAAGCAGGGAGAGAGAGATTGTGAACGAGAGAGGGAGATAAAGGGGATGAGATGCTGGGAGAGGGGGCAGTGGTGAGCAGTTTTCAATAATTGAGTTGAGTTGTTGCGTAATAATAATAATAATGATGATGCTCGTCTATAGTATTCTTCGTGCGTCAGGCGCCATTGGAGCTAGGGGGTCAAATATTAAATAGTTGAAAATGGGGACATGATCTCTAGCCCAAGATTAACCGAGCAAGCACAACTCACCACTTTAGCTTTAATACCACACACTATCTGTATAATACTGTTACGAATAGTTATCACTATCGCTCACAACCCATTAGTGGTGTGTGAGTTCAAATGCTTGAGGCGACATCATGTCCAGGTATGTTGTCGTGAGTGCGGTACGCTGTCGGATCGGGAGCCGACATAAATGGCTGACCCGTGTACATGGGTGACTATGTGCATGTTAAAGAACCCGGCTGTAGGTTAGAGTAGCCCACCAAAGCATCGACCACAGTCGAGACCTGGACCCTGTCTGTAATACCCGAAAGGGGAGTTGACAGGTAATTCTAGATAGATAGATAGGTTATGCACATCATTCTAATGCTCCTTTCCATATTAGCAGTGTGAAGAAATACAGGAGTGTCTCTGATGGCATATATCTTTGTTTTACGAGTGATCTAATTCACGTTTTCACACAAAATAGTCCCCAGGATATTTACGATCACCTCCCATCGTAGAAAGTTTTCACACAAAATAATAATTGCTGTGTTGATAAATTGCAACACTTTGTCACAGAACAAGTGACATTTTTTATTTGGTTGAAAGTGTCCGGATAATAAGGTGACCTAATTTGATGCACTAATTTGTTTTATTATTGATAAACAGCCGGTTCGAGAGTAGAATATATAGCTGGATATATGCCAGACCTGTCTAGTGATGACGATCGGCAAGAACGTGGATTCAAATAACCCCGAGTGGAAAAAACAGGCTACAGTAAGCCCCTATGTTAAAGGCAAATTGTGTTATGTATATCCATTAATAAATACGTTACTTTTTAAACATTTTCGTTTTTACTTTCTGACGAATAAATTAGATATTTATAAATATTTCTTCAAAACACGAGAGGAAATTTCGTCCATATGCCAAAAATCAGAGATGTCGTAAAATTCCTTTCTCTATTCGTACCGTATTTATTTCGTACCGAATACTGAACAATTACAATATTACAGCTCACTAAGCGAGTAGTAGGGCAACTACTGTGAAGACTCATTGATGAAATAGCAATGGTATGCACGTTTTGTTTGAAACTGAGTACATGGTGATAATTAAAGGTACTCAACCCGTAAAGAGGGTCCCCATCTCAACAGATTCCAACAACAACAATCCGATCAGAGGGTCCTATATTACTATTTCTTTGGCTTTGGGGGTAAAAAATATTTGATTCGAGTCGAGGAACCCATCAAACAAAGCTCAGAGTTATTAGATATTGATTTATCAAATTTGTTATGTTCTCGAGATGAGCACCAATAACTGCCGTAATCTGCTCTGGATGTGTACTCCAAATCTATTCAAACAGACAAGGATGAATAACTCTAAAATCAAGTGGTAATTTTAACGCAATTTTGACTGAGTTCTGGGCCAGATAGTATTCCCGATAATGAAAAATAATAGATTTCTAAAATCGATATCTAACAAATCTGAGCTTTGATGGGTGACTTCCTCGACTCGAATCAAATATTTTTGACCCCCGAAGCCATTGAAATAGTAATTGAGAGGAGTTTTATCGGGTTGAGTACCTTTAAGTAAGTTCTTGTTCTCTAGTTCTCGCAAATGAAAACAGTGGTTTACTGGTGGGGACATACTAGGCGTTCTGCAACTCCGCCTCTATCGTGTTTTGTCATATGTAATAATATACAAAACCCTGTAAGAATTCCAAAGTGTTTTTTTCCTTTCAAATCATGCCATGTCATTCTCATGATTCCAGACAAAAAAGAGTCTCTATCACAATCACTATCACAGTCGGTCAAAAGCTCTTCAGAGCTTGTGTTTGTATAAAAACAAAAACAAAAACAAAAAAACACACAGTTCCAATGGAAAAAGTTCAAAAGCGAGCAACAAAATTAGTACCAGGACTAAAAGATATGGGATACGAAGATAGACTAAGAAAAATGGAAATACCAACCCTGATGTACAGAAGCCACCGAGGTGATATGATCGAATGCTTTAAGATATTCAACTGCTACGATCCGGAAGTATCTAACATTCTTACAAGAAACACCGAATCTCGGACAAGAGGCCACAACTATAAATTGTACAAGGAAAGATCTAACTATGACGTTAGAAAATATACATTCAGCCAGAGAGTGGTCACAACTTGGAACAATCTACCAGACGAAGTAGAGCCCGAAGCCGCCATCGTACGCCGCCGCCGCCAGCCATATTGGCCACAAGCCGCCTCCAGCCATATTATTTCTAACGCCAGCCACATTTAAAAATCTCCGCCGCCGGAATTGTAAAATGGCTGAGCCGTGTGCATGGGCTTATATGTCAAGCACAACTGTACTGTGAATCGCAAAGAACTAAACCGCATTGCCTAATATTGGCATACTCGCATGGACACGGCATGGTTGTTATATTATCAGAACACCTGGCCCCTTAATGTGGAATAGACTATCACAATGCATGCTTTCATATAACTGAATGGGCGCATCAATTTGGTATTGAAAGGGTTAAAATATAAATTGTTTATATCGACAACACCCAGTCTCAGACATCATTGGCATTTGTCAATATATACACATAAGAATAGAAAATAGTTTGAAATATTATATATCATTACTATCGGGTTCATCATTCAATGATGCATGCATATATCGCAAGATGGCAGTGATGATAGCAGTCTGAAGTCGACAAAAGTCCCAATGTAACTACTTATACCGATTAGATGGGAAACTACATAGTATATTCATGCCAGTCCATCGTGAATTTTCGCCATATAAATGGAAAATCCCAACATCAAAAGATTACGTGTGGTCTGGAATTCTACAGGTTCACCTCAAACGCTAACCGGTAACAGGGGATTAGGAACATTTCGGAAACGAAAATATGCTGAATGATAACATCTCAGCCGGCTGAGCCGCCATATTTCGTCAGCCACGAACGTCGTGACTGAGCCGGCTTAGCTATCTAACCAGCCACGAAAATCGGAGGAGCCAGCCATGAAAACTATTTGTCGTGGCTTCGGGGTCTAAGACGAAGTGGTGTATGCTGAAGATATTAACCAATTCAAAAACAGACTAGATCATCATTGGAAGAATCAGGATATTAAATATAACTATAAAGCGGAATTGGTGACTGATTTTCAACCATACAACCCAAATATGTCTAGAGATGCAGCCGAATACGGTGAAATATCACAATGTGAGGTGGATATAGTGGCAGACCGCCAGCGTCCACTACAGACGTAAGGTAACGTAAGGTAAGGTATAATGTTTTTACCTCCGACCTTTAAAGGCCCACTTAATTTTCGAGTCACCGATTATTTCTTTGTTTTATAGTGCTTGATATATGGTTTTAATAACAGTCTATGCCATAAAATATGATTAAAATACTACAATTTGAAAACGAAAATGTATGTCTCGGAGAAATAGTAAAGAGCTGAAATCAATGAAAGATTCCCCCGTTATGGCTCCCAGAATGCTACAGAATTCAAACTAAAAAGGTATTTTCAATGGAAGGGGAATAACTCTGTCTTTAAGATATAGAGTTATCCCAATCCATTGAAAATAAAAGGTCGGCCGACCACAGTGTCCCCCGACAACGTGGCAAGTCGATGGCCGCTTTGTTAAAGAAATTAAAAAAACTGTCGATGGCCGCTTTGTTAAAGAAATTAAAAAAAATGTTGAAATGTTCTAAGTCGACAGGGTTAATAATTCCTTTAAAAAAAAAAAATCATCTATATACATGTTGCACATCTGCAATATGTGGGTAACAGTACTCTGAAGTTTCAAATATCTACGATCAAAACTGTAGGAGGAGTTGATTACACCATGAAGGTACCCTCATACAGAAAATTATAAAAAAAATTCAAGTCGAAAGGCCCTTAACTCTGGGAAAAATCATTGGATCAAACTCAAATTCGAACTTGACATGTATTTTGATATGAACGACCCACACAAAAAATAGAATTTCCAATTAAACAATCCAAACTTGAGTTATCATCCGGAAACCAAAGAAAAAACAAGAAATTGAATTTTCTAAGTCGAAAAGCCCATAACTCTGAGAAAAATCATCGGATCAAACTCAAATTCGAACTTGACCTGTATTTTGATATCAATGACTCACAAATAAAAGGGATTTTCAATTGAACAGTCCAAACTTGAGTTATCATCCGGAAACCATGCAAAGAAAAAAGAAGAAAATTGAATTTTCTAAGTCGAAAAAAGTCCATAACTCTAGGAAAAAATCATCGGATCAAACTCAAATTCGAACTCAACCTGTATCTTGATATGACTGAACCATATAAAAACGGTATTTGCAATTAAACGATCCAAACTTGAGATATCATCATGAAACCAAAAAAGTGAGAAATTTTCTAAGTAAAAAAAAAGTTGAAAAAAAGTAAATAACTCCATAAAAGAACATCGGATCAAACCCAGAATTGCAGAGCACCTGTGTGCTTGGTTGAGACACTACATACCAAGTTTCAATCAAATCGGTTTATCATTACTGGAGTTATAACGACGGGCGGACGCACTGACGGACGACGGACCTGATTATAAAATAATACACTTAGCACTACAACACAGATGAAACTTAAGCACAAAAATACGCCGGTAACTCAACAAAAACAATATGTTCTCAGTTTTTTATACACCGGATAAGTTGATAATACAATGTTTTGGAGCTCCCTACGCTCTTTCAAATGGTATATAACATGGCATATATGTGATATGGGGGTTCGAAAATTAAGTGGGCCTTTAAATAAAATTCATCTATCTATCTAATATCGCATAGTTTACTTGTGAACAGTGGACGATGCATTGTCGTATGAACTCTTAGTTTATTTGACCGAAAAAGTCAACAAACCAGTTGAATCTTACAATCGCCGATGGGCATTATTGCTTAGGGTTGTGCACCTTCCGGTTTATAGTGAAGTGACTATTTACATTTGAAGAGAGAAGAGAAAAAAAAAGCAATTATTTTAACCAATTATTTTAATATTAATTAACAAACAAGTAGTTTGACTCTGTTTCTTTCGCATTTCCTCCATGTGGGCCACGATGCGTTTCGATTCGATTTGATTTTGAATTTTCCATGGTTCGTAAATAGTATATGTTTTAAATATCAAAGTTGTGTAACAAAAAATATATACGGTACTTCGCTTCACTCCAATCTTTCATTTTGGCTGATGTATGGTATACAATACCAATTAACTTGACAAACGTTCTTCCTTCCTGCACTCTATCCCTCTACCCCTCCTATTACCCTATATGGTATCTATTCTGATACCAGGGTATAAACTTCTTATTCCGAGGAAAAGACTTGATAAAAGCCTTTTAGGCTTGTTGTCTAACCCCAGTTTTTGAACATATGTTGTATATTATGTCAATTTGTTTGTATGTGTTAAATGTTCTGTTCGAAACAGGGGGGGGGGGTCGGAAAAAACATATAGGGCCTAGGGGGGGGTGGGTCCCCCGCGGCCGGACCATTTTTTAAAAAATCCACTTTTTGTCATTTTTTTCACCGATACAAGAAATTTGAGTTTTGCTATGTCTTCAGTGGCCACTTAACAACATAATAAGTATAAGATATTGGTTTTATTTGCTTTGAAACTCAGTATTTCTGTTTTCATTTTAGTGGGCGTGGCACCTAAAAATGGAAAAGATTTGCGAAATTTTTCATTCTTTTTGTTTTCTTGTGTAGTCCAAGGGTAACTAAAAAACGAGAGGCCGATCACGATCGGCAGATGTTTAACCCATCCCTTGGCGATAGTAAATTGTTATGATCAGAATCATAATCTTTTAATGTTGAATTATAGAGTATACTGTTATGATCTAAAGTAGTATATGACAAATGTACATAATAACCAGTAATAACACAAATTATTGGAATGTATGAGTCAATATAGAAGGGTTAATATAACATCTAAACTCTAGAGCCTGTCACCACTATCATAGTGTAAGCAGTTATATTCATGTTGTTGCAAATTGCCATGTGAGATATCAAAATAATATAATTATTTATTTAATGGAAAAGGTTAAAAGACATGGAATGGGTATTAAAAGGGGTTAAATCACCTATCTCTGCCCTGTTTGATCCAATGTAGTCCCATCATCCAAGGACTTAGAGAGCTCCATTGGTCTAGTTAAATAAATTCACACGGCTAAGTTGTGGTTAAAAAGATAGCTAAATCAATTTATCCAATAATTCACTAATCTGTGTCTCTTATACAGAGCTAACATATGAGGGATATAAATAACTCTCAATAAACCATATTGTCTTTTTATCTCTCTCACAGAGAAGCAGGTATTCATTAATTGTAAGTTACTTGGGTTATAATTGGATAATTCTTAGTTGAAAAAGGGCCATATGATGGCCCATATCTCTGGTATAACAAATTGGATCTAACCCATATTCAAACTCGTTCTGTATTTTGAGGTGAGAAACTCACATACCAAATTTGGTTCCTATCAGATGAAAAATGGTTGATTTATCGAAGTATGTGTGAATTATATGTCAAAGGACCATAACTCCATTACATTTTTATCGATCAAACCCATATTCGCACTCAATCTGTATGTTGGTCTGAGAAACTCATATACCAAATTTGGTTCCAATCAGATAAAAAATGGTTGATTTATCGAAGTATGTGTGAATTATATTGGGCTGAAAACCCCATATACAAAATTTTGTTTTGATCAGGTAGAAAATGTTTGAGTTATCGCATTACACGTAACGTGTCTACGTACTGGCCAAAGTATACTTGTGGGGTGACCGCACATACCCAAGAATACTTGTGGGATGCGATCTTTTGTTGAGTAAATTGTGGGGTGCAACCCACAACTGACGATTTTTTAAAGAGCGTATTTTTAAAGATGTATGCTATAATGGCGTTGAAGAGCGTTTGTTGGGTTTGGGTTTGTGAGTGTTTAATAGTAAGTAGATGTTTGCCTGCTGTCTATGGGTTACATACCATCGTAGCAAGAAGCAAAGCCCCCCCCCCCCCAATCCCGAAAGCGGACCGGCGATGAAGACTTACCTTGTTTGTAACGTACGTATGACTCAAACGCAAGTGATTTTATTTGATCTATTTTACATGATACATACAAACTGGCTCTGTTAAAGTAGTAGCTGATATGTCAGAGCCCTATATATATTGCGATATTTATAACATATGTAAACTTTGCACACACAAAAAAAGAGAAGAAAAAAAAGAGAGGACATGTAATCATTACTCTTTGGTCCATAATCTCAGGCAAAATCATATGGGTTTTACAAGCCCATGGTTACGGCACTAGTTAATAATTATTCCTTACTTTGTTTCATTGGTAAGGACCTGCAATCCGAATACAAGGACATCCAGGGCGGAAGTCAATACAGAATGTTATGACCGGTATAATGAAAACATGTCACCACCAAGTAACAAACTTCTGTCACCGATCTTCAACACCCATCTCAATTGTTTCATGTCTGCTAAAATAACATGCATCAAAGAGATATGCCGCTGAATTTACCTTTACGATGGCAATGTTACGAATGGAAAGTAAGCGAGCTGTCAAAACAGTGCAGAAGGTGATTTTTTACCAATGCGTGTATGGAATTCTGTTTTGATAAGACAAAGGGGTGCCGCATCCTGTCCACCCCTGCCAGGATGGGATCGACCAACCCTATAACTGTAAGGGTTGGATCTTTTTTTAAATTATCAAATTTTATCACGTTGTCTCTTCATTCATTCGTGTATCTTGACAAACGGACTTAACTATGGCAGGAAAAGCTTATTCGCCCTGGAACAATTACTTCGATCTGCAACATATCGTATTCGACTCTCGAGATGGTGGTGAAGTCTCAGATTCAGAAATCCCTACGGACGACAAAAGTGAGTCACAGGTTGCAGCTAGTTTAGATACATTAGAGGACAGGGTCACGACATACCAACAAAACCTAGATAGACTAGTTTCCATGCGTGTACCAAATGTTCCATCTTTGCCAGTGCAAGTGCCGTCTGCGCCAGTTCCAACGAGGCCCACATCAGGGCTTCAGTATGTTGAGAAGTCGTCTGTTTCTCCCATCGTCAAAGCGAGTGATATTTTCTGCGTCTTCTGTCGGAAGAACGGTGAGACTGAGGAGTTTTACACAGCCCACAAACTGAAGGACAGCAAAGGAAAGGTTCATTGTCCCGTTCTCAGGAAGTACATATGCCCGAAATGTGGTGCTACGGGCGATAGGGCGCACACAATCGGACATTGCCCAGCGAACAAGACCGACATGGCAGATGGAACCAGTGCGTTCAGAAGGAGAACTGCCTCTGACAGATTCGATGATTCTCTCTAAACGTCGTTATAACTGACAATACACTGGACTTATTGTGAACCAAGTTGATATTCCAACAACTAACAGTTCTCCAACCACCATTAGTTCTGTTTGTAAATAGTTGTCCTATATTAAGTGCTATCTACTTTTCGTAACATGTTTCACATTGGATTTATCTTGTCAGAATTGGTATTCTGAAGCTCATTTTACCAGTTTCACACACTTTTGATTGAACACAGGCACCTGGGGGAAAATACTAAAACACCAATGTGGTTTTTCAGTTCTTTTCTCCAGGTGGTGGGCAGGTGTTTGTGCCCACATATATTGTAAAAACGTTGAGTATTTAAATCAGAAAATGTTTATGCTATGGACCTCGAATTTAACAAACTATCCATATATATTTATCGGGGAGCACACATTTACCTCTTTAATCACTTCCTAGGAATTCCATGATAAAGTCAATAGTGGGAAATTGCAATATTTCCAACCTTAATATCACTCTTCAAATGTTGGTGCATGTAAATTATTATATAATGCTTAACATTAATGCACTTTCCGTATCTAAAAAAGTCTATTTAATACATCTGAATTCTAAAGAAGGGTGCATACATAAACATGCCTTCCGTATAAACATATATCTTCTACTGGTAAACAATCTACAAACCATTCTCATACACATGTACATGTACCTTTTGTTTTGCTACCATATACTAATCTTGTTCCACGTTTTGTCTTGCCATGGTTGTATATATTTATATCTTACCTTTTACCAAATAAAACATTTATAATCAATTGGTTGTCACTTTCATATGATATTCCCATAAACTACTGATCATGTACAGAACATGTTTTTTTTAATTTGTCTTCTGGTCGTGTCTGTGATGGGCGCCATAATACGGGTGTTCAGTTAAATCATGCCATGAATCTCTACTCTGGCTGACACCTGTAGAGAGCCCCACACATATAGAAGGATATATTACTGGATGTCGTCTGGTAGTGTCTGAGGGGCGCCATACGGGTGTTCAGTTAGATCATGCCATTAATCCTTACTCTGGCTAACTCCCATAGAGAGCCCCACACAGATAGAAGGATATATTACTGGATGTCGTCTGGTAGTGTCTGAGGGGCGCCATACGGGTGTTCAGTTAGATCATGCCATGAATCATTACTCTGGTTAACTCCCGTAGAGATCATATTCCACCAGTACAAAACCTTGGAACTTTTTGATGTTCTGACAGGGAAACTTATAAAGTCGAAAAATTATTTGAGGAATATATTTCTTTGTTATTATCTGTTCCTTAATAATGTACTTCACTGTAGGTGAATGTCCCAACTCGAAATTTCACGATTTAAGTTAATTTTTGGGTGATTTTGCTTTGTGTTTCTTACAATTATGGAATTTATCCTGGATAATTAATTTGACGTTTATTGCGATATAGGCTCACAAGTCAGAGAAAAGCATGCAATTTTGAGTTGGGCCATTCACCTAAAGTGAAGTACACAATTAAGGAAGAGATAGCAACTAATAAATATATTACCTGCGTTATTATTTCAACTTTATAAGGTTCCCTGTAAAAAACTTAAAAAAGTTCCCAGGTTTTGTACTGGTGGAATATGATCTCTACATGCGTTAGGCAGAGTAGAGATTCATGGCAAGTTCTAGTTGTGTTGTAAGTGTATTGTTGGGGGGGGGGGGTCTGGTTGTCGGTGTATTGTTGGGAGGGGGGGTCTGGTTGTCAGTGTATTGTTGGAGGGGGGGCTATAGATGTCACACTGGAGGGAAACTTACATGATGCAATTTCCTAATTTCCTCATGGTGGAAAAAACATAATATAAATAATTTTATTTTTAGGAAGGGACCAGCTAATTATAGGCATGATAATATAATAAAAAAAACATTTTTCATGCCCCCCCCCCCCCCCCCCCCTGAGAGGCAAAAAACTTGAAACAAACATTATTTTGGAAAATGATGTTCCCCATCTACCAGTTATCTATTTATTACTCTACACCATCCCATTGTGTTAGAAAGCCTTCCATGCAATAGCGTAAAATTGTGTTGAGTTTGCCGATGGTTGTACAGATGGATAAAAGAACGAGGTACTACTTTTCTGTATAACTAGAAAAACAACAAATTTTCATTAAAAAATGCTCTTAAGAATATATCTAAATCCCACATTTAAGAAAAAATCTTTATACTATTGACACCATATCCAATAGGGCTTCAGTGAAATTCCAAATTTCCATATTCCATAATCTTGTCCTTGATGATAGGATGGTGTCAATATACAATATGAAAACTGAAGATGTGAAACTACTTACATTTCATTATGTCTCTCTGACACTTAAACAGTTTTCACATAACTTACTAAGTAATTTATTACAACTGCACACTGACCAACCGTTTCCCCGTTGTGGTGTGCGTTTGGCCGTTGTGGTGTGGCGAAACGCCGTTGTACGGTGTTTTTGGCGAAATTCGCAAGCGGGTAGGAGAGGGCTGATCACCAAAATCGGGATGGGGAGTTAATGTGCATATTTATTATGAGACCCCCACAGCCCTGAAGAACGATATTATACCCAAACGAATGAGCGCTTCCCTGGCTCTCTGTTTGTGTGTACGGCTGAGAAATAGCCTACACAAAATGCCAGGGTGGGCATTCTGACCATGGTTCCTCGAGATGAAAGCCTTATTTTCTCACCCCTGAACACAATTTGACACCCCGCTGGTATTCTCCACGTAAGAAAAATTATCCCCGATCATGCTGGTAACGGCCACAACTCTCCAGTGGCCTAAATATTCAATAAAATCCCAATCGAAGTGAGTCAACAGCAGCGAAAAAATGACAACGCGGTTGTGGTTTTAATGGCAACAACGTTGTGGCGGGGCTGGTTTCTCGATTTTTGGCGATCATGCAGTATTTTGATGTTTTTGAGACCAGAACAAGGTGTTTCACACCTATTTCGTATTGTGTATCCAAAATATTACATGTATTATCCGTATAAGCAATATTTACTGGTGTATACATGCCACGTAACCCGTCCCCATAAACAGGTTTTTTGTGCTCCAAACAAGTATATTATTGTCCACATAGGCCTATACCACGGCGTGGAACGCGCGTACACCATATTTTGAATCTCTAACCAAAGCAGATTTGATTTAAAATTGATTTAAAGCGGATATAAGGGCTGTGTCCGACGGAATAAACTAGTGGATGAGGCATATAATTTCTCATTACATCTTTTATAACCAGTGGATGATAAAAACTCGGAATTTATAAAAGAAATTAGATGAAAAATAGGAACGAAATATGCACTGAATTTGAACATCAAACACTGCTTAACCTTTTAATTGATATTTGTAAAATTCACACATATTAAAGGTACCGTCGGGTTGGCCTTAATTGTCGAAAATATTCATATTTGTTCCAAACACCGTAAACAGAAAAAATATTAAAATGCATACAGTTTCGTTCATATATACCATGACCATCGCGTAAACAGCATGTCATTATAAAGATCTACTATATTTTACCAAGCAAGAGCCTGATTGTGTTATATAGTCTGGTCGGAAAAGCTACATTTGTGGAATACTAGAAACCTAGAGGCATTTTTGGGGAAAAGCATGAAACTAAGTTTTCTAGCATAATTCAAGTATGCTGAATCCAATGAGGGTGCCTGTCGCTGCCTGTGACCCATATTTCACCCATAAAATCAACTTAAAGTCACATACTGTTTTTATTGCCGCGAAAATACAGTAAGTCAATATCGAGACATATATCACACTCGTTATACATATAATCTTATGAACATGGGAATACGTTGTTATTTGAATCACCCCTCGTGACCTTTCTGTCATAACTATCTCATCATCTGCTATACATATATGGACAAGTATGTTATTTAATAAATAAACGCTCTTCATGAAATCACACCCGGTTGAAAGTTCTGTGAATCAGGATTAAGTTGAAAATATGACGTTTTTTCACAAATATCTTCTAGACCAGTTCATGCTGTTTGGAACTGCTTGAGTAATGTGACTTTATATTGTGTTTTGTATATTAACTGATCATTGGAGCAATTAAATATGCAATTATTGGAACACGGTATAACATTTCACAAAAAATCACAATTGGGATTTTAGTCATATTTCAACAAGAAATGAACAGAACTTTGTAATGTAAGTGAGGCATATCATTACCTATGAATATTCCAACTCATTGGAACCAAAATTCGTACTTTGGCTCAAAATGGCTGCCAAAATGGCCGCCAAAATATGGAAAATGGTAAATATTGCCCCAGCATGTCCTGCAATCGCTTACAAGTTGTGGTTGATGTCTGAAAATTGGCTATTCTGCCTCCTATACATTGAATACTAACATATCTGATGCACCATGGTTAATTGTTACTATTGTTACCACTGACATCACCAAAAATATTGGACTTTTCTCTCAAAAACTTCACATAAATATCGGCAAAAATTAACTTTTCAGGTATAGACCATTTTTTCAAGTAAAATGCAACTATCATTGGTAAAATGTAACTGTCTCTGGATTCAAATTTGTTTATTGTTTTGGTCTATCTTAAATGTGTCACACTACGGTATCTATAGACCAAATTGCTCAAGATGGCTTCCAAAATGGCCACCAAATTTGTAAAAAGTTTTTTTTTTACATATGTCCTGAACATTATTCTCTGTGTTATCCGAAAAGGTAGTAAATTGTAACTCACTTGGTTATTATACGTGTTAGTTAATTAACTGACAACTATATGTTCTATTCTGGTTGTCCCAGTTCCGTATGGGGCATGACAAATTCATTTTAAAATATGGAATTTTGCCGAGAACCTCTTTTGTGATTCTGGCCATATTATTGAATGAAAATGGACAGAACGTTGAGACGGAACCGAGATGAACCATAATCTGTGGCTATTCTGGTCCATTATGGTAACAAAAAATATCAACTGGATGCAGGGTGGATGCCAAGATGGTAGTCAGGGAGTTACTCTATGATCATAGTTGAGGTGAATAGGTATACATGGAGTTATTGCATGTCATGAATGGTGTGAATAGGTATACAATGAGTGACTATATGGTTATGTGTGGGTTGTCCATTGTAAGATGTATAGGTATACAGGGAGAGGTCATGGTCACGTGTGAGGTGAATCGGTATGAATGGAGTGACTGTATGTGGTATGGTTGTGTATATCCAGTACGGGTGCACCCGATGTGCCTGTATGGACATTGATGTGGTGTATGAATATAGTTACATGGTCATCTATGTGTTGATTATGTATATATGGAGTGACTGTAAGGTCATGGTGGGATGTACATGTGGTGTCTGTATGATCGTGGATGGGGTGTGTGGATAAATAGGGAGTTATTTTATGGTTACGGGTAATGTGTATAGGTATACATGGAATGACTGTACGGTCATGATTGAAGTGTATATGCATACCTGGAGTAAGCTGGTGGACATTATCGAGTGTGTGGGTATATATGGAGTGTCCTTGTGGTATATATTTATATATCTCGTGGATGTATTATCATTGGTGGGTGTATAGGGATTATCAGTATGATCATGGATGGCGTGTATGATTATACAGTGAGTTGCTGAATTGTCAAGTGTGAGGTGTATATGCAAGTATGGAATGTATGAGTGGTTGTGTGTGCAGGTTTTTTTGTATATCTGAAAGGGCTGAATGGCCGTTGGTGATGTGTATATGTATACCTGGAGCGACTGTATGGTATAGGGTGGGCTGCATACTGTATATATCGAGTGGTTGTATGACTATGTGTGTCGAATAGGTATACATGTAGTGACTGTATGGTCAATGGTGACATGAGTACATGTAGGTATACAAGGAATAACTGTATGATCATAAATGTAATGAGTATATATACAGGGAGTGACTAAATGGTCATGTGTCAGGTGTATGAGTATACCTGGTGTTCCTGCTTGGTGACTCGTGACGGTATGGTCATGTGTAGGTTGTACGGGTATAGACACGTGTTGTTATATGGTCGTGTGCGAGGGGTATGTGTTTATAGCGAGTGGCTATATGGCCATGTGTGAGGTGCATATGCATACATGGAGTGACTTTTCTGACATAGCTGGGGTGTATTAGTATATCTTGTGTCACTATTCGGCTATGGTGCGACACATAGGGATACATGGAGTGACATGGCCAATGGTGAGGTGAATATGTATACAAGGATTGACCATGATCATGTATGAATGTTTTGAATGGGTACACACGGGGTGACTATATGGGCATATGTCAGGTGAAGGAGTATACAATGTGGCATGGGTGAGGGTATGTGTATGAAGCGAGTGGCTATATGGCCATTGGTGATGTGTATATGTATACATGGAGTGACTCTATGGTCATTGTTGTGGTGTTGATGTATATATTGAATGTATATTTGACCATCTGTGTGGAGAATATGTATACAGGGGATTACCGTATGGCCAATCGTGAGGTGAATGCATGGGTATACACGGAGTGACTATATGGTTATGGGTCATGTTTAGGAGTATACCCGGTGGGCCTCCATTGTGACTCATGGATGTATGGTCATCCGTGGTAATGGGTCAGGTGTACGTATAAACAGTGGGTAACTATATTGTTGTGTCTGTGGTGTTTATGTATATATGAAATGACTTTGTGATAATGGGTGGCTAACGCTTTCCGCGTTTAACGTTTCCCCCATGTACATAAACACCATCAAGATGGAGAACTCTCTGACATGACCTCTCTATTGATTAACATATCCTTCAGTTATTGTGGAAAGCGATAGCCACCCAAGGTACACATGAACAACCCACCCATTACCTCAGTCACTCCATATGTATATAAACACCACACAAATGACAATATAGTCACCCACTTTATACACGTACACCTGACCATACAGCCATACTTGGTTATACCCGTACATACCACAAATGACGATACAGCCACGATTCACCATGCATGAACACCAGATGTACTCCTACACCTGGCACATGACCATATAGTCACTCTATGTATACATATGCACCACATTCACGATCATACATTCACTCAGTGCATACATATTCATCTCACTATGGACCATACAGCCACTACATGTATACCTATTTGCCATACCCATGACCATAGGGTCAATCCAGGTATACATATACATCTCACCAATGGTGAGCCCTTCCAGATATACGAATACCCACACACACGACCACTTATACCTTCCGTACTTGCATATACACCTCACACATGACAATTCAGCAACTCACTGTATACTGTATTCATACACGCCGCTCCAATAATCCGTTAATATACAAAACACAAAATAAAGTCATATTACTCAACCAGTTCCAAACAATATGAACTGATCTAGAAGATATTTGTGAAAAAACGTCATATTTTCAACTTCCGGCGGCCATTTTGGAGGGTGAGTTTCAATTTTGCGCCAAAAAAGTGTCATTATGTCTTAGCTTCACGAAAATATATACATTTGTATACATTTTACTAGATTTTCCCGCTATAATTTGCATAAAACTGACTTAGGGTATGATCTGAAAAATGGCGGCCAGGATGGACGCCATCTTGTCTGAAGTCTACACGGCCTTTTTTTCTTCTTATTAACATTGCTTAAAAGTTGAAGGACATAATAATGAACAAAATGAGTGGGGTGAAGTTAAGTCCCATGGGGCGGGTGCAAGGGTACCCCTATTGGCTCCCGGACTATAAGAGAATTCTTACGAGAATCGTCGATAAATATACAAAACAGCAATGTCTTACCGTAGGTACCTGATTAATATGATGTTAATGTTTCAGAATTATTACTGTGATGATTGTATCATAATACAACGCGGCTTTGAACGTTCCGTGAGGAGTATATAAGTTTTTGAGTATGTTCAAGGCCAGTTACGTGATTTCATATGACGTTGTACGGTGCCGTATCAACAACCCTCCAGCGAAGAAAACACGAAGATTTTAAAAGCCTTTTATTGAACCCTATGTTCATCCAATCGGGCGACAGGCAGTCTATTCGTGTTCGGCACCTTCGAATTATGGTTAAAAAGTTGGTTTGACACTTTTCCGCGGAAATGCTTCTAGAAATGTCTTTTCTGAGAATTACGACTAGACTATTACAGAAGACAGCACAATGCTACTGGTTAATAACACAAAATTGTATAAACGCTCTTTATTAGTTCCATATCAGGAATTCACCAACAAAGAACGCTCTTTATGTTTACCATCATAATATAAACAAACACCATGCAGAAAAGTAACCTTTTATGCTTTTGTTTACATAACAATGGTCAACAATATGACAATAACATACTGTTTATGCGATATTTCTTATTGGTGTACGGACACAGTATGTCTACATTTTGATGTTCTTTCTGTTTGTGGCGGTTTTTGACGGGTGGAAATAATTTCACAGGATACCCACCACCAAGGCCAACCGTACCTTTAATTTGTTCTCTCACATAGCCCACAACTCATGCACCAAATATAGAACATAAAATGTACGAAGTGAGCGGCTTATAGATTACAAAGTGACGTAAGTTCCCCGTCCTGTATACTCATGACACTGCTGTTTGACCAACTCAAGTTTATTTGGCGCGAATAGGCGATTTGATTACGAAAATTATAAACGTAATCAAAACCTACCCTCACCCTATTTCATAAAAGTTTTACCACAATGGTATTTCCAAGAAAGCCACACATATAAATATATTAGTTTCCATATATGCCATATGATGATTACGTTCATGAGTATCATGTTCTCTTATATAATACATTTTATAATGGCCGTCGAAATTCTTATTTATGAATCTGATGTATGCTATTTAATAACACGTGTCTGGTCTGCTTCTTGAGTATTGTTATAAAATAGAAATAGCTTCATTGGTCCACTGCTGGAGCTTATAAACGGTAAGGATCGTTATTGGGGAGATGAGGAACATGAAATATCTTCCGATAACGCGAGGATAATTCTACCCAAAAGAAGTAATTTTTTCATTTTTTTTGTAGTATTACACACTAAACTCTCACACCACATTTAGTTAAATATTATTTATCATGACCCAAATTCGCTTTTCTGTGTGAGTGGGTCTGGGGTAGGGCGGTGTCATTACATTTTAAATGATGCACGTTATTTTGTTAGTGTCTTTATATGAAATAACGCGAATTGTTCCTAAGTCCCGTATGTTATAGGAGCATGCACTGGGGGTCAAATATCTATCATTTTTCGTGGTTCATCACTAAACAAAGTTATAAATATGTAGATTTTGTTTGTTATTTCTATACATGTCATTTACGTTGTAATTGTGTGTCTCAAGTATGTCCATCTAAGTTCAGGGTTAGTGGCTATAACCAGTTTCCCTATCAGTGTTATAATTATCGCGTAAAGTTTGTACGCCTTGTTATGCAAAACAAAGTCGGGATATGTAACGTTTTGACTTTTATTTAGACAACATAAACGGACAAACTTGACAATACCATATTATCTACTAATATCTGCGATATATTTATGATTGATGTAAGTCTATTATAACATAAACTCTGTATTTTAGTATTCTGTCTGACTATTTTAAACAGCAATCATCATCTCGAAGGCCATTATGAGGTTACATATCATGGCACGGGTGAATACAATGAGAAATATCTGTCCACCTGATATACAGAATTTCAACCAACTTTTCGGTCGTATATTCACACAAAATATACCAAAACCATACAGCATATAAGTCAAATTGAATATTAATGTCCCGCATATATGGACAATTAACGGGCAGTTCATAACACCTCATAACTGGCTGTGAAAAATGCATGACTTGTTCGATTTGAAGCACAAAAACGTGTTTATGGGGACAGGTTACGTGGCATGTATGCACGAGTTAACATTGCTTATACGAATAATACATGTAATATTTTGGATACACAATACGAAATAGGTGTGAAACACATTGTTCTGGTCTCAAAAACATCAAAATACTGCACGATCGCCGAAAATCGAAAAACCAGCCCGACCACAACGTTGTTGCCATTAAAACCACAACGGCGTTGCTATTTTTTCGCTGCTGTTGACCCACTTCGATGGGGATTTTATTGAATATTTAGGCCACTGGAGAGTTGGGGCCGTTACCAGCATGATCGGGGATAATTTTTCTTACGTGGAGAATACAAGCGGGGTGTCAAATTGTGTTCAGGGGTGAGCAAATAAGGCTTTCATCTCGAGGAACCATGGTCAGAATGCCCACCCTGGCATTTTGTGTAGGCTATTTCTCAGCCGTACAAACAAACATAGAGCCAGGGAAGCGCTCATTCGTTGGGTATAATATCCTTCTTCAGGGATGTGGGGGTCTCATTATAATAAATATGCACATTAACTCCCCATCCCGATTTTGGTGATCAGCCTTCTCCTACCCGCTTGCGAATTTCGCCAAAAACACCGTACAACGGCGTTTCACCACACCACAACGGCCAAACGCACACCACAACGGAGAAACGGTTGGTCAGTGTGAACTGAGGCCACACACATAATATGTAACATCCGTCTGAGGCCACTCACATAACACGTAACATGCGTTTAAAAATTGAATGTTGATTTGTTTGCGTTTCATGGAGTATGGATTAAAGTAGGTCTGACATTTCCCTCTTGGGACCTCATTGTCATTAGGCCTCAACTGCTGTAGGAGACTTAGGATCAGATTGAAGTTCCCCAGTGGAAGTTGGTTATGTTCACCTGTTAGTCACCTCAATTATGCATTTTATCATCTGCAAATTGGGGGATATAGAAACTGAACAGAAGGGAGAAATTAACTAATACAAATAACAATTAGAAACTGTAGATACTTCCCAGAATATGAGGCCTAAGCAGAATGAGGTCCCCAGAGGGTCAATCAGTGATTCTAGCCCACTGCGAAGTAGTGTCACTAAATTCACCCTCTGGGGACCTCATTCTGCAAATGACAGACACACTATTTCAAGGCTTGATTTTTATAAGGCCCAGAAATATTTACTGAAATCATAGAAATTTATTCCATGTCTCATGTCAGTTTAAAGATGCATGATCCGAATTAATGCTTTAATACCGATTAGCTATTTTAATAAATCCTTACACCAACCTTTTCACGAGTGCAAAAGTTTCAATAATTGACACCTTACTATTAAGGTCACAAGTGGAATCAGACTTATTGGGCACCTTGCTCACATAAACACAATAGGAACACGGATGTGGCATTCCATTTCAACCTATTAAGTCACTTCAACACAGATATATCTTATAGAGTGATAAAGCTAATTAAGCTCAATCCATAGTCAGAGAGAAGCACCATAGCAGTTAAAGACAAAATATTTATTTATTTGCTTATTACACTGGAATGCGAGACATAACATATTATGATTTTTTTAATATTGTTATTTTTTTTATTATGTTTTGTGTTAGCTGCATATTAAAAATTCTTGGGATCATTTAGATGGGACAAAAGAGTTAATAGTTCCCGATACAAAAACTAATCAATACCTGAACAACTATACAAGTGAGGGATGTATAGACCTGGATATAAAATGATTGATAATGATTGGATATAAAATGTTTTTATGCAGAATTTTCAGATAGTTAGAGGTAAGATATGAGATTGGTCAGATTGAAAATATTAGATTCATTACATTGAATAGCATACTGTATGACTATGGAATGGGGTGGGTTAATTTTCTTCTAAGCTGATCATTGGAAAGATATAATGTATCTAAACAGCGGAAATATAATTGAAGTTACTGTTAATATATTATCAAAATCATTCAATCGATACCAAAATTTATACAGGTGAAGAATGTTTCATCATTAACATGGATGCAATTATTTATATAGTGATCAAGTGAAAAATATTTAGTTATCACATTGTGTCAACAGGATTGGTGGAGGATGTTAATATTTTTGAGCAAATAAACCAAATGACCCTCACTGTGCAGGTTAGGGGTGTGTTATCATAAACTATGCCAAGAACTATAAACATAATCAATGGATATAAAATCGGATAGAATGGGGTTAATCTTACCCAAAATAATGAACTGATAAACACAAGCAGTCTATAAAAGCATGTCATTGGATTTAGAAACCCATACAATAAGTCAGTCTCTAATGTCATGAACCTGTTTCAACAAAGGGGTTAAATTAATTATGTACAGAACAAAGAATGGACCAGAGAGTCATCAATCATGGATTTGTCAATGTTTTAGAGATGCTAGCACACTGTGTGTGATAGGGTCTGAGAGTCAGGAGAGAAATTTTATTAGTGTTGAGAGATTTGTTTGATCAGGTGTTCTGGTCCATACAGGAGAGAACCACTATGGCTGTGACGTGTCTAAAGAGATTTGACTCTGTGAGCCATGGTATTTATCTAATGTCAAGCTAAACAAAACTCATTTCCAATAAGACACTGGCTGTGTAATAAGATCTCCTCTTCTAAGCTAACAGTGCCTGCAGGCATTAATTAGATTATCAGCTACTTGAATTTTAAATGGCCATAACTCTGTTAAAATATACCAGATCAAACTCAAATTCGAACCTGATCTGAATTTCGGGGTGAGGACCAGATGTACCAAATTTGGTGCTGATCAGATGAAAAATATTAAAGTCAACACAGCTTGGATGAATTCTATTTAAAAACAAGAGCAGAAAGGGTTAAATAAACGATACCAAAAACCATACAGATAAAGAACGTGCTAAGAAAAACCTAGGTAAGAAATATGAGGCATATCAGAAGAAAATTGTTTAACTTAGATGCATCAGATAGCATTTGTGTGCAGGGTTAATTATTTTCTAAACCGATCAACCAATCGATACCAAAAACTATACAGGTGAGGGGTGTGTCATCATAAACCTACATATCAAATATGAACACAATCGGTCAAAAAATACTTAAGTTATGGCATCGGATAGAACATGACTATGTGCGGATGTCAAGTGTTAATAATTTCTAAACCGATCAACCGATCGATACCAAAATATTCAAGTAATTGAATCGGATAGCAAGTGTCTACGGACAGACGGACGGACGGACAGACGGACGGACGGACGACGGATGGTTGATCCGGACGTCGGCATTATGTGTACCATACATGGTATGGGTACACATAAAAACATCCATTACCCTGCAGGGAGCCCCACACATATATAGAAGCATATAGAAGAGTGTTGATTGCTCATGTTTGTCTGGGGCTCTGTATGGGTGAAATTATAAAATTGTTAAGGAATACAAGAAAAAATTATTAAAATTGTAAAAAATTGTTAGGCCAATGCATTCTCTTATATATGCGAGGCGACCTATGGTTGACTCGCATATATAAGAGAATGCATTGGCACAGGGTAAAAAAAATCCCGACTTACGACTGGATTTGATATGGCGGGTCACATATGGGGACCGTCTGATTGGATTGAGTACCTTTAAGAATTGGATGTTGATTTGTTTGCGTTTTATAGAGTATGGATGAAAGTTGGTCTGACATTATGGGTAGGACGCCAATGCGTTCCACACATTAAAATGTCAGACCAACTTGCATCTATATTCCATGGAATGCAACAAAATCAACAACCATTTCTTAAGAGTTAACAAGCCTTGAAATTGGGTGTCTGTCATTTGCAGAATGAGATCCCCAGAGGGTGAATTTAGTGATGCTACCCCGCATAGTGGGCTAGCATCATCAAATTCACCCTCTGGGGACCTCATTCTGCAAATGACAGACACCCTATCTCAAGGCTTGAGAGTTAATTAAGAGTAAAACTGAAACTCAACATATCCAGCATTTTAGCTCCTGCACATTGAGAATATAAAGACTACATCCATATTTTGTATTCCTTCTTGAGGAGCACATGTGAATGGAGAATGGGTATAATCACATACCATAGTTTTTATATCTTATTGAAGTTTATTGCCCAATACGGGAATAAATTATAAAGACAACAAGTTTACACCTTAATAACACCAATATAATACATATATAATACACGTCTCAGCATAAACAATCATAATTGTAAATTTACATCCATCACATTTTATTTTACGAAACATGAACTTATTTCAACAATAATGGGCAGTGATATGAGCCGTATTTGAGAATCTCGGGCTATGACATCTGCAGCTTATCGAAAAATGAAGTTTCTTAAATGGGCGATTATCACTAAACATTGTACTCTGGGCTCACATCGGAATTTCTTACCAGGAAGATAATTTATAATTATGCTTCCACAACTATCATTTCCATTTTTTGGCAATAAATTATTTTGATAACAGCGTCGATGCAATGTCACTGTAACGTTACTATTTAAAGGCCCACCCAATTTTCGAACCCCCAGATCACATTATATAAAATATATGCCATTTGAAAAAGGAAGCTCCAAAACATTGTGTTATCAACTTATCCGGTGTAATAAACTGTGAACATGTTATTTTTGTGCTTATGTTTCATCTGTTTTGTGGTGCAAAGTATATTATTTTCAATGGAGGGGGAACAACTCTATATCTTAAAGATAGAGTTATTCCCCTTCCATTAAAAATACATTTTTAGTTTGAATTCTGTTCCATTCTGGGAGCCATAATGGGGGGGATTTAATTTATTTCAGCTATTTTCTATGGGCATCTTCTGAGACACGGACATTTCATATGGTGATTAATTAATTGACTTCGGTGGTTTTTGCCGCTGAAGTGCAATGGCATACACAAATTATTCTAGTCAAACTAGTAATTTAACCCATTGGTATATAATATATAGCATCATCGCGGCAACCAATCGTCTTCACACTCTTCAAATCAGCGATGTCTATATTCTATAAAAATGTCAAACAAATCACCTGGAGATAACAGAGATATTCTGTCCGTACTTCAGCGATGGATGAACTGAAATTTGATATCCAGATTTTTTATTGATCTCTCAACTGTTTTTGGCAAGACACCACAAAACATGCCAAATATGTGATGGGCGCAAGTATAGGCCGCTCCAGTGAGTGCATTCTAGTTCCTAAATACATTTGAATTTGTAAATATGTTAGTGATTCAGTCCAAATGTATTTATACAGTGTAATTATATCAGGAAATAAAGATTATTCCTTAACCCTTTCAGTGCACTGAAAGGCACTTGGCACTGAAAGGGTTAACCCTTCCATGATTGGAGCTTCCTGAAATTTTGCGAAAACTCTGTGCCAATGCATTCTCTTATATATGCAAGTTTCCCATATGGGAGACTAGCATATATAAGAGAATGAACTGGAACAGGGTCTTTAATGCTGCAGCGTGGCTTCCGTCAAGAAAGGGTTAAGCTAGTACCAAATTAGTAAAGAGATTATTATTAGAAGAGAAGACATGATGGGAGGTGAAGGTATATGCTGAGACATGCAACAATCTGTAGTTTAAACATCAACACTCATTCTGACTATTAACAATAACAAGCCTTGTAATAGGGTGTCTGTCATTTGCAGAATGAGGTCCACAGAGGGTGAATTTGGTGATGCTAGCCCGCATCACTAAATTGACCCTCTGGGGACCTCATTCTGCAAATGACAGACACCCTATTTCAAGGCTTGAACAATAACAAAGTTTACTGAGAACAACATTAACAGTATCTAAAACAAAGATAAATTAAAGACGTCACTCATACATTTATCATGTGCGCTCAAGCCTGCAAATAGTATGTCTGTCATTTGTAGAATGAGGTCCCTAGAGGGTGAATTTAGTGATGCAATCTGCACAGCGGGCTAGAATCACCAAATTCACCCTCTGGGGACCTCATTCTGCTTAGGCCTCATCTTATGGGAAGTGTCTATAGTCTCAAATTAACATTGCTTTTAGTTAATTTTTCCCTTCTGTTCAGTTACTATATCCCCTAATTTGCAGAAGATAAAATGCATAATTGAGGTGCCCAATGGGTGAACATCACAAACTTCAACCTGATCCGAAGTCTCCCATAGCAGTTGAGGTCTAAGCAGAATGAGGTTCCCAGAGGGTGAATTTGGGGATGCTGGCCCGCTGTGCGGGATAGCATCACTAAATTCACCCTCTGGGGACCTCATTCTACCAATGAGTGACGTACTATTTGCAGGTTTGTGTGTGCTTATATTCATGATATTCTATTTTTTCACTCACAATTTAAATTGGAGCGAGAAAATGGTCCTGCGCAAATTTAATTAATAGCAGACCAGAAAATATGGTGATTACAGAATGAGGTCCCCAGAAGGTGCATTCAGTGATGCTACCATGGTGACCATGCACAGTGGGCTAGTGTCACCCAATTTGGGGGTTTGAGCTGTCCAGCATAGGCGGTCCTGTGTCCAGGAGTGTTCGGTCCACATCCCTAATCTGGAGGCGATCCTAAACATGATTTAACAAAATTTGATACCAAAAATTCATATGAAGTTTGGCATTTATTAGATAGAAGATATTTAGTCATGCAATAAGTAAAATCCCAAGATGGCTGATGGCGAAATTCAGAAAACAAGGGTTGTGCTTCAAGGACAACGGATGGCAAAAGCCATGGTCCGCGTTGGACCAAAATTTACTTTTGCCAAATAATTTGCCAAATGAAAATATTATTTGCCAAATTATTATAGCATTTGCCAAATGCTCTACCTGATAGTATCATTTACTGCAACCTTAAGTCTTATGTTTCGACACTCGTTGTTTGAACAACTTTTGATATCGAATATAACAATAGGCCAATCACCGAACAATACAATGGTAGAATGGTTGCTTCATCAGAAGGGCACATCACAGGAGGATTAGCTATGTAAACACTACCACCACACTTAATACTAGTAATCCCTCCAACCATCGGTACTAATGCCATAATAACTGTATCTTAATAGAGGTGTTAACTATTTCTAAACCTTATAAAACACAACTAATATAATCATGTTGTAAGAGTTTCCTGAAATGAATGGTATTGATTGACCAATATTTTTCAACTTTCTTGAGGAATTAAAAAGTGACTTGCCAAAACTTTTGCCAAACGAAAATATTTTTTGCCAAATGTGAATTATTTTTGCCATCGGCAAATTTCGCAAGTGGCAGCGCGAACCCTGGCAATAGCTCAAACTTGACTTTGTCAAGTTGAGCTAAACACTTGTTAATTTGATAATAAATTTTACCTTCCAGAGAAGAAGAGGCCTAAGAAGAATGAGGTCCCCAGAAGATCAAATTAGTGATACTAGCCCGCTGTGCGGGGTAGCTTTACTAAATTCGGCTTCTAAAAGGACCTCAAAACTATAAAAATATATAATTTAAGAAATTCATTGCTGATTCTATGTCTCCCATAGCAGATAAGGCCATGCAGAATGAGGTCCCAAGAGGGTGAACTTGATATATGTTCTATTTCTTATTTAGATTAGTTTCTCGATATCCCCAAATTGGCAGACGACAAAGTGCATAATCGAGGTTCCCAATGGTGCACATCACAATATTCACCATTTGGGAACTTCAAACTGAGTCTATGTCTCCCATAGCAGATGAGGCCATGCAGAATGAGGTCCCAGGGGGTGAATTTAGTGATGCTAGCCCACTATGAGAGATAACGTCACTAAATTCACCCTCTGGGGACCTCATTCTGCAAATGTCCGGCACCATATTTTCAGGCCTCCTCATACTTAAGTTTGTGAACTGAGCGAAAAATAGTACGACTCCTGAGTTTATGTCAAATCACAGGCAAAAATAAGAGCGCTATTACGGTTGTACTGAATCGCGATTTTATATTTACATGTGGATAACCTATCTCGATAACATTATTCATATTTAAACAAATAAATCATGGTAATATTTTGATGTTGACAAGTTTGTAAGAAAGACACATATTCCAGGCTGAATGTGTATGAAAGCGCGTCTCCGTATTAGTAACCCTGGAGTGATACTTTGGTCAAACAGTCTGAATAAACTATGTCACACGCAAAATACACTCAACCAAGTGTTGATTTTTCTGAAGTCAGCAGCCTATGAGGTTGTAGTTTAAAGGCACGGGTGGCGTTCGTGCAGAAATATTCACATTTGTTCAATTGCCATCAACAGAAGGAATATTAAAATATATATTGTTTTGTTCATATGCCAAACATAATCAGCGTGTAAATAATATGTTGTCATAAAGACGTGTGGTGGTGTACGTAAACAAGAGCCTGCTCGTGTTACAGAAGTTGTGCTTCTGTTTACATAACACAGTGCAATTCTATTGGTTAATCATACAAAAATGATAGAAACGCTCTTTATTATTTCCATATCAGGAAAACAGTAACAAATAACGCTCTTTATGTTTACCATATCCGGATCAAAACAAAAGCCAGGTTCTGTAACGTTTTTTGCTTTTGTTTACATAACAAAGGGGAAAAAATTGACAATAACATACTGTTTATGCCATATTTCTGATTGGTATAAGAACAAGGTCTGTCTATATTTTACTATTCTTTCTGTTTATGGCGGTTATTGACAGAGGTGAATATTTTAACAGCATACCTGCCGCCCTTATCTTAACTTCTGAAGTCGGCAGACTATGAGGTTGTAGTGGCTTGTAGGTTAACTTCTTTTCTTCTATAACAGTTTAACCCTTTCTATACTAAACACTCATTGATGAGTAGTTCCCAAAGTAAATGTTCAGATAACAAGTTTAACCATTTCTATACTAAACACTCAGTGATGAGTTAAATGTTCAGATAATAAGTTTAACTCCCCGAGAGCTTTCCGATGAATGGCAACAAGCCATATTTCCGACTAAATCCTGAAAAGTTACCCATAATTCTGCTGTGGTTAAGAGGTCTATTAATTAGAGCATTACTGTATGTCAGTGCATGAACCCTCTACTTATAGATGCACTGGTCCAGGTCAGGGTAGTTTCCAGGCCAGTTTTGGTACCTGTAACAGGTATGGGCGCCCAAACTCCAGGTGCCCAAAAACAGTTAGAAAGAGAATAAAAATACTCAGATAATTTGTTGTTGACCATTACTACTAGAAAACAAACAACTATTAAACACTAAATCATCAAATAAAGCAATAAATTGTCATTTTATGTCAGTACTAGGGGGAGGCCAGCTCATACTCTCCCCCAACTTAGGGTTGTGGCCTTCTGATATGACTTTGGCATATAAAACAGGTGTCCCCAAATAATTACTGGAAACTACACTGGTCCAGGTGCTACCACAGCCAAGTAACTTTATAACCCTGTGGTGTTGCTGGCGTTTTTTAACGTGCACACACCGAGGCGTGTACACAGGTAAGCCATTAATGCCCGCACCCGATTGGACAGCATACTGCACCTCGACAACATACCTGGACAAATGTTGTAATGGGGGAAGTCGGCATTTTGCATTTGAATCTTTATTCAGTGATCTCGAATGAGACTTTTCAGACTGACAAACTTGGTATCTGATGGAGTTCTGATTTTTGTAAGAATACCCTGACTAGGTTGCGATCCCCGGGCCGCTAACATGAGAGACCAGTACGCTACCTCTCGGCTAAACTTCCCATACAAAAGGAGCCTTAATAATTGGAGGTTGAACTTATTATCGGAACATTTCATAAGGTAACTACTGGTCAATGAGTATTTAGTAAAGAAAGGATGAAAGTCAGATCTAGTGTTCAAGATCATGGTTATATTATATATTCTCTATTATATACATTTGGAAAGTGTAAACTCTGAAATGTAAAATATGTGAAAGGAAAACAATTATTTTCATAACACCAAAGTATGTTTGGAGCATGTCTACACTGACTTAGAGACAAGCCTTGAAATAGTGGGTCTGTCATTTGCAGAATGAGGTCCCCAGAGGGTGAATTTAGTGATGCTACCCCGCATAGCGGGCTAGCATCACCAAATTCACCCTCTGGGGACCTCATTCTGCAAATGGCAGACACATTATTTCAAGGCTTGGATGAGTCCTGGCTTAAATTCTGACGAGAATCAGAATCATAATTCTCAGTTTCTTGTAAAATCAACTGCTTCGCTGTAGAAATGCTATGTTTGATTCTCGAAAAATGCTATGGATTTTAAGACCTGCGGGTTAAAATGTCACCCGCCAAAGATGGAAAGCACGATACACATATAAACAGCTTATTAAAAATCACAGACGAATTGACAAGTCGCAGGCCGAATATAATGGACATTAAAATCACAGACGAATTGACAGAGAATCATTAATCATCAATCTGTTTATCATTATTATCCAACGTGATGTCACTTAAGCAAACATTGCTAGTGAAGCAGATATCTTGAAAACATTCAGTTATTAAAGTTAGCTCACAACCCATAAAAAGCAATAACTCAAGATAAAATTTTCTGAGAATAGCCTTCAGTTTTACCACCCCTACTTTTATTTAATTTTGGGATATTTTCCACCCCCTATTTTTATTCCACCCCTTCTTTTATTTGGATCTCGTTAATATAATAGAAATCATGAGAAATTTCGATTAAAATTTTGACAAATACCAAGTCAATTTCCCATTTCTCTGGCTAAATTTTTTTTAAAGCATGCGTGCAAGTGGTTTTTAATTTAATTTAAAGCATGTGTGCGAGTGGTTTTTAATTTAATTTAAAGCATGTGTGCGAGTGGTTTTTAATTTAATTTAAAGCATGTGTGCAATTGGGTTTTTAATTTAATTAAAAGCATGTGTGTGAGTGGTTTTTAATTTAATTTAAAGCATGTGTGCAATTGGTTTTTAATTTAATTTAAAGCATGTGTGCGAGTGGTTGTTAGTTTAATTTTCAATTTATGGGGCATATGCCAAGGACACATTCCACCACTGCATCGGTTTTAATTTCATCTATGCATCGGCTAGCACTGGGTTTAATTTCACCTATGCATCGGCTAGCACTGGGTTTAATTTCACCTCTGCATCGGCTAGCACTGGGTTTAATTCCACCTCTGCATCGGCTAGCACGGGTTTAATTTCACCTCTGCATCGGCTAGCACTGGGTTTAATTTCACCTATGCATCGGCTTGCACTGGGTTTAATTTCACCTCTGCATCGGCTAGCACTGGGTTTAATTTCATCTATGAATCAGCCTGCACTGGGTTTAATTTGCCCGCAGCCATTATTTCTTGAACATAAAAATGAGTTGATAGATTCCATGTGATTTATTTCATCTAAAATCACCCAATAAAGTATCATTGACATGTTTTTATTGAGTTTACAGACTCAATGCACCACGCGTTTAACATATCAGACGCAATGCACCACACGTTTAACATATCAGACGCAATGCACCACACGTTTAACATATCAGACGCAATGCACCACACGTTTAACATATCAGGTGAGGTGTAAGCAGAATGAGGTCCCCAGAGGGTGAATTTGGTGATGCTAGCCCACTATGCGGGGTAGCATCACTAAATTCACCCTCTGGGGACCTCATTCTGCAAATGACAGACACACTATTTCAAGGCTTGTACCAATTACAGTAATGAGTCGCTAATTTGAATCGTGAAATGGGTCTCAGTTTGTATAAAAGCATAGAGCAATTATTTCTTACCAAATATAATTTTTTCCGACATATTAAATGTGAATAAAAAGATTTGACACGTGAGAGTGCGACATGCACGTGGGCCGAAGCAACAAAAAATTGACAATGTGTGGACTTTGTTTCCACAATTTTTGGCATCAGTGGGGTTGTCAACCAATTGAACATTTTTTCAGAATTATTACTGAACCAAGTTGCATGCCATAATAATAGTATTACTGTACATCTAAGTATTGGAATACCAGACAGTGCTCTAGTCAGAATATCTCTTAGAACACTATATTCTAGCTTTATATTGAGACGGTATTTATCAGCTTGTATAGTAAGAGGAGTTGCAGTGTCACAATGAGAAGGCATTTATCAGCTTGTATAGTAAGAGGAGTTGCAGTGTCACAATGAGAAGGCATTTATCAGCTTGTATAGTAAGAGGAGTTGCAGTGTCACAATGAGAAGGCATTTATCAGCTTGTATAGTAAGAGGAGTTGCAGTGTCACAATGAGAAGGCATTTATCAGCTTGTATAGTAAGAGGAGTTGCAGTGTCACAATGAGAAGGCATTTATCAGCTTGTATAGTAAGAGGAGTTGCAGTGTCACAATGAGAAGGCATTTATCAGCTTGTATAGTAAGAGGAGTTGCAGTGTCACAACGAGAAGGCATTTATCAGCTTGTATAGTAAGAGGAGTTGCAGTGTCACAATGAGAAGGCATTTATCAGCTTGTATAGTAAGAGGAGTTGCAGTGTCACAACGAGAAGGCATTTATCAGCTTGTATAGTAAGAGGAGTTGCAGTGTCACAATGAGAAGGCATTTATCAGCTTGTATAGTAAGAGGAGTTGCAGTGTCACAACGAGAAGGCATTTATCAGCTTGTATAGTAAGAGGAGTTGCAGTGTCACAATGAGAAGGCATTTATCAGCTTGTATAGTAAGAGGAGTTGCAGTGTCACAATGAGAAGGCATTTATCAGCTTGTATAGTAAGAGGAGTTGCAGTGTCACAATGAGAAGGCATTTATCAGCTTGTATAGTAAGAGGAGTTGCAGTGTCACAATGAGAAGGCATTTATCAGCTTGTATAGTAAGAGGAGTTGCAGTGTCACAATGAGAAGGCATTTATCAGCTTGTATAGTAAGAGGAGTTGCAGTGTCACAATGAGAAGGCATTTATCAGCTTGTATAGTAAGAGGAGTTGCAGTGTCACAATGAGAAGGTATTTATCAGCTTGTATAACCAGAGAGGTTGCAGAGTTACATTAAGAAGGTATTTATCAGCTTTTATAACCAGAGGGGTTGCAGAGTTACATTAAGAAGGTATTTATCAGCTTGTATAACCAGAGGGGTTGCAGAGTTACATTAAGAAGGTATTTATCAGCTTGTATAACCAGAGGTGTTGCAGAGTTACATTAAGAAGGTATTTATCAGCTTTTATAACCAGAGGGGTTGCCGAGTTACATTAAGAAGGTATTTATCAGCTTGTATAACCAGAGGGGTTGCAGAGTTACATTAAGAAGGTATTTATCAGCTTGTATAACCAGAGGGGTTGCAGAGTTACATTAAGAAGGTATTTATCAGCTTGTATAACCAGAGGGGTTGCAGAGTTACATTAAGAAGGTATTTATCAGCTTTTATAACCAGAGGGGTTGCCGAGTTACATTAACCCTTTGAACCCGTAACACCGATATTTAGGTGCAAACGAACCGTGACTATATCCCGTAACACCGATATTTCGGTGCAGCGACGACATGATTCGGTAGCAAATTTATATATAGTATAACGAGCGTCTGACCCACTGATTTATATTTAAATTGCCCCCACATATGTCAGCGGCGCCCATGGTGCGTATGGAATGGTTGACCGCTAGTGTCGGGTAGAATATATGCGCATGCGCATAGCATATAATCTACAAAAACATACGATATTTTAAGCGAACTATGCCGCTATATTTACGGCATATAATTTCGTGTTCCCCGTGTGTGTACAGAACAGACGTAATTTAGACACACAATTTCAGTTTAAATTACCCTCGTGTATATTAACCAGTGTTCTGCTACATATGGGGAAGGGTCTATCGCATATGAAATTGATTTATTCGCGCATGCGCAGACTAGCGCAATGACAAATAAATGGTTTATAACGTACTTATACACGACATACCCACTAATATATATATTTAAATTGGCCTATTGAAGTCAGCGCTGGCAAAGGTGTCTATACGGATTGGCTGGCCGCTAGAAATGGCTAGGAAAATATGCGCATGGGCGCAGACTATAATTCATTTTTAAAAATGCGTTTAAGTTAAATGTGGCGCTATATATGACATTTTGTTTCATGTTTCACATGTTAGTATAGTAGACACAATCTAGACAGCTTACTTGAACAATGGGGCCACGATATGTTACGGGAAATTACGTTGTTTCTGGTCTCTGTAATATCAGTCTCTGTTGTGCCACATGCAGCAAAAAGTCTATCGCATATCAAGTTGACTTACTCGCGCATGGTCAGGTATATCTTAATTTCACATTAGGATATTGGTTGCATCGAAACGCAATTCGCTGATGTATAATTACAACGTTATAAGCTAGAATTCGTTTATCCTGCAAATTTCGGGTAGTTGCCTAGTAACCGTTTCTAAGGCGAGATCGGGTGACAAAGTATCCCGATCTTACAATGATCAGTGGTCCGTGCATGCATATATCATGCCTGCACAGTTTCAGGTAGGTGTCCCCTTTCAACATAACCAACACCATGCGACTATACACTGTCTAAATTAAGGCAAAACATACCACTGAATGGTTAGTGCAATTATGTCATTCGATCAGTTGTGGTATTTGCTTAGCAACCGTTGCTACCCTTAAATGGGATATTTGGTTCACTATTCTGGTCGGGTATATCTCAAATTTCACGTTAGAGTAGTACCTGCATCAAAAAACGCAATCACTGAGGTTGAATTACGACGCTATAAGCTATATTTACATTTTCCAGTCAATTCCGGGTAGTTGCCTAGCAACCGTTACCAAGGAGTTGCCGCGAGGCAAAGTCTCGCGATCTTATAATGATCGCTGATCCATGGGGGACAAACCTGTAAAGTTTCAGACCGGTGTCGCAATTTGAACATAATCAACACCATGCTACTAGAAACTATCTAATTTAAGCGGACATACCTCTGGGAGCCCCGGGTCAGGGTGTCGATCACTGTGGGGCGCCAGGGTTCAAAGGGTTAAGAAGGTATTTATCAGCTTTTATAACCAGAGGGGTTGCAGAGTTACATTAAGAAGGTATTTATCAGCTTGTATAACCAGAGGGGTTGCAGAGTTACATTATGAAGGTATTTATCAGCTTGTATAACCAGAGAAAATAACAGCAGATAGAGCCACAACAATTGTTATGAAGAGAATAATATAAAGCCTATATCGCTTAAAAAAGCTCGGAGTTTCCTCTCGTAAATGTTCCTTCCTTGGTTTTCTTTTCCTTCCTCTCATCTTTCTCTCAAACTCTTCAAGTTCAGCTTGTTGTTTTTTCAATTCATCTTCTTTTTTCTTCTTTTCATCTTCTACCCTTTCCTTGAGAACAAACAAGGTAATTAGTAAAAAATTAAACATGGTAATTAGTAAAAGATTAAACATGGTAATTAGTAAGAAAATAAACGTGGTGATACATATGTGTTATATGCACAATGTGTTTCTATGGTTTCATGTATCGGGACGAGGCTAGTTTTCATGGCCATATAGCAACCAGGCGACCTTCGCCAAGTCGCTATGCGGCCACGAAAACTAGCTGAGTCGCGATACATGAATCATTGCAAACACATTGTGTATATAACACATTTATTATATACTTGCCCATGAATTATAAGGTTTTACCAGTGAGATATAAGTGATATCCCACTAGTGAGATATCGATATCTCACTGGTATTATTGCGCCGTATGGATCCTCATGTGTGTAGTCAGGTTATGCTTCATATTGAATGATTTCCTGCACACATCATGTACTGACATTGATTGGGGGCCATCGGCAAGTAACGAAAGTATATATAATAAATACAAAATCTATACTTTTTGAGTGTTTTAAATATGGGACTATTTTTTTGGGCGTAATCTGTCATCTTGAAATTTCTGATGTATTGACATTCATTGTGGGCCATAGACAAGTAACTAAAGTATATAATAAACAGAATATCCACACTTTTTCAGTGGATATGGGTAAAATCTCATTCGTGATGACAAAACGTTTGAATTTCCACTCGTGGCTAAAGCCATTCGTGGAAATTCAGTATTTTGTCATCACTCATGAGATATAACCCATATCCACTGAAAAAGTGTGGATATCCTCTATTTATCTACCATTACATTGGTGTGACAGAATCCACCACAAAAATTACATATTAGGAGTTTCTTAAATGCCAAAATTGTTGGATTTGTGTCCGACGATTAGCTTTCTTGAGTAATTCACCCAACCTGCAAAGGTATCTGTGTCACGCGATTAGCTCGCTTTGCTAAATTCTCCCAACCTGCAAGCTCACGTGACTATGCCTAAAGGAAATTGAATTCAATGGGCAAAATCTCTTTCACCTGCGTGTTTTATATAATATATAATAAATATTCAACAAAAACATATTAGTTACTACCCATGATGGTAGGCAATCAAATAATGTTATAACCTAGCAACTATTTGTTTATAGTACGCAATAATATACGTTGGAATGTCCTTTTAATTTTTTGCGCAATTCATGATTTTGAACCAGTCAAAGTATTTTGACCACCAAAAGTTTGCAATAATGGTAATTCTTTCATTTTTGATAAGAATATGAACAGAGCCGGACATAGACAATTTTAATGCTAAAACATAAGAACCAACTTCATGTCAGAAATCCTTACCAAATGTCCTTGTGGCAGTGGTATCTCAGCGGAGCGATGGGAGATAACTCTGCCTGGAGTTTGCCTTTGAAATTCATTGAAGACAATAAGTGTGATATCATTGAATATTTTTATGTCCTATTTATTTAATGATGCATAATCCGAATCACTGCTCGCAAATTACTATTTCCTTGGCTTTGGAGGTAAAAAATATTTGATTCGAGTCGTGGAACCCACCCATCAAAGCTCAGTGATCAGATATCGATTTTTGAAATCTATATTTTTTGGCCACCGATACGTTTTAGTTGCTCAGTAAAAAGTTGACGAGAAGACTGTCTTGAACCAAATTGCGGATGAAGATGGATAACTCTAAAATCTAGTGGATTTTTTGTGTCAGATGTTTGAAAAACCGGCAATATTTCATAGAACAAAATGTTGATAAATAACAGGTTTTGGGCAATGTTATACTATAGTTGACTGTGGTTAGCATTATTTTTTGGCAATTAATCGATTCTGATAACTGAAGCGGCATTTCAAAAAATGTGTTGTTGTTGTTGGAATCTGATGATATGGGGACCATCGAATTGGATCGAGTACCTTTAATTTATCATCTGCAAGCCTGGAAATAGCGTGTCTGATATTTTCAGAATGAGGTCCCCAGAGGGTGAATTTAGTGATGCTATCTCGCACAGTGTGCTAGCATCACTAAATTCCCGTCTGGGAACCTCATTCCGCTGAGGCATAAACTGCTATGAGAGACCCAAGATCAGATTGAAGTCCCCCAGTTGAAGTTGGTGATGTTCACCCATTAGTCACCTCGATTATGCATTTTATCTTCTGCAAATGAGGGGATATAGAAACTGAACAGAAGAGAAAAAGTAACTAAAAACAATGTTAATTTGAGAATATACATACTTCCCAGGAGATGAGGCCTAATCAGAATGAGGTCCCCAGAGGGTGAATTTAGTGATACTAGTCTGCTGTAGCATCACTAATTCACCCTCTGGGGACCTCATTCTGCAGATGACAGACACACTATTTCCAGGCTTGATTACATACTGAACTCTAATGGCAACATAACTTAATTATGTTTCTCAGGCACTTTTATTTTCAAAACAAGGAGGGAGGCAGGTATTTATTTTTATTATTTTAGACCAAAATTTACTGGGAGGCAGGTTTTAATGTCTTAATTTTTATGGGGAAAATTTTGCGGGAGGCAGGTTTTTATATGTGACTTTTTACAACAAATTTTATATTGGGAGGTGCGCCGAGATACCTGTTCAAGATTCAAGATGATGCCAAAATGTGTCTCCCTTCATAAGTGGATGAAAAAATTTATATATAATATACTACATGCAGTACATGTATGGCTAATTGATATTATTAACATTGACTGAACTGAATTATTTAAGTGGTATGAATATTGCGATAATCACTAACCCATGTTTTTGAGGTGGTGTGGCGGATTTTTAAAGGGGGCGGCGGTGCCTGAGAAACATATAATTAAGTTAATGTGGCCTAAGGAAAATAAAGAGAAACATTGTTATCCTCTAAATACCTTTTGCTTCCTAGCTTTTAATTGGTCACACATGTCATCACACAGCAGCTTCAGGTTGCCATGGTTAACATCCTTGCAGATGAAATCCTTCTTTCTGCGTCGACAGGGACATTTCTGTTGTATTTTAGTTGAACATTCTTCTGACTTACTGCAATCACCGGGGTGGCAGAACAGGCTGCACAGATGGCCACAAGTTAACTGCAATAGACGATCAAAAGCATGTCAAATTCTAAATTCATAATCGCCGATCAAAAGCATGTCAAATTCTAAATTCATAATTGCCGATCAAAAGCATGACAAATTCTAAATTCATAATTGCCGATCAAAAGCATGTCAAATTCTAAATTCATAATTGCCGATCAAAAGCATGACAAATTCTAAATTCATAATTGCCGATCAAAAGTATGACAAATTCTAAATTCATAATCGCCGATCAAAAGTATGACAAATCCTATATGTTATTAATTGGTTGTTTCCATATATTTACTCCCAAAAAAACAGTGACTGTCCATAATTCATCCAAAATCAACTGCAATCTATCTTTTGTCAACCCAATATTCTTTGCCTGATCGAGTTAAATACGTATGACGTCATTTTCATAACCGTTGACTTATTGGTCACCTTTCTACTTATTGGCCCGACTTTTTTTTACTTATTGGCCATGTTTTCCACTTATTGGCCGATGCTACTTATGATGTGGGCAGCTTTCAACTTATTGCGGCCGATAACCTATAGCTAATTAATAATACATGTTATTAAAGCATGTCAAATTCTAAATTCATTGAAACATGGAAAATCCTGAATGCATATCCTACATGTTATTAAAGCATGGAAAATTCTAAATTCATTGAAACATGGAAAATCCTGAATGTCCATAATGAAAGAGCATTGAAAATGTCGTAGACCCAACATCCCCTGAAGCGAGGTGCCTTTTTTGTGGGTCAATGGATTTTATTAAGAAAAAGAACAAAAATTCTTGCAAAAGTATGACTCCCGACCAGACGATGACAGGTGAGCCACACGCATATACGACTCCCGACTGGACGATGACAGGTGAGCCACACTCATTCACCTGCTAACGTGCTAAGTAGGGTTAGTTAATTAACGTGTGTTTGGCTGTTTCCTGGTGTATCGCTTAACGATCAGGGTTTGTACGTGATTCTTGGGATCATATTTTGAGGACTTGGTAAAGAGTTTTTAAGGACTATTTTACTATCGTAACCTTCAATAAACACAGCACTCTTAAGTCAGTTTACAATGTTCAACATGGTGAAATGAACATATTTATAGTAACCGACATCAATGATATTAATATTGGCTGTATGCTCGAGGTTTTTACTTGAGATTTCCAATAAATTGACACATGTGAACCATTTTATGTGGAATTTAAGGACTTTTCAAGGATAGTGGTTGATTATTGAGTACTTTTTAACCCTTTCAGTGCCAAGTCCGATTTTTGTATCAATCCATATTTCCCTGATCATTTTTCAAATTTATTGATTATAATAATGTGATACATTGATGGAAAGAGCTCTAAGAGCTCTTTCCATCAATGCTCTTTCCATCAATGTATCACATTATTATAATCAATAAATTTGAAAAATGATCAAGGAAATATGGGTTGATACAAAAATCGGACTTGGCACTGAAAGGGTTAAAGGAAGAAATCGATTTAAGCACTTTTAAAGGAGTGGATCAAAATTTAAGAACTTTTCATTTTGCGTACAAACCCTGTCGATTGATATTAAATAATTCTAGGGACCAGAAAAGAAGGGTGCTCACCCCGCCCCACTTTGGTTAATCCTTTCATGATGGGAGCAACGCAGCAGCATTTAAAGATCCTGTGCCAGTGCATTCTCTCATCAGTATATATGCGAGTCTCCCATATACAAATGTATAAGAGAATGCAGTGGCTTACAAGGACAAGGTAAATATCGTTAGCCCAATATATTGTCTTACATAAGCTGCCTATGGGAGACTCGCAAATATAAGAGAATGCATTGCACAGGGTTTTCGCGAAATTTCAGTAATGAGAGGGTTAATTAATCAGTTTGATACCTTTGTACCAAAAGTAACCAATTACTCTAGTAACTCACCTTCTTAGGACAGGGACCACCACATACGCGAAGTTTGTCTTTGCCATTTGGATCAGCAGATGTCCATTGGTTACATGCGATATACTTCTGTACACTACTACAGTGGCACCTCATTCTTATCATTAATTTACACAGAGGGCATGCCTTCTGATGACACGTTAATAAGCATGTATGTGTACAGCCTTCAGGGCGTGGCTGAGTGCATTTCTTATCACAACCTTGACACGTAGCACCAGCCTGAAACAGAGAAAGTTACACAATATTACAGAAAGTACACAAGATTACACAATGTTAGAGAAAGTACACAATGTTAGAGAAAGTACACAAAATGCTATAGTAACTACTACAAGTTATTGTTGTTGATGTGATGGTAATATGGTGAGACAGTTTGGAGTCGCGGAGTGATGACGTTGAACATAGGCTCCAAGCCGTCAATGTCACATCATGTTACAGTCAATCAACACCAATATAAACGTATATATATATGTTCTGCCGATATTCCTTGTCATTATTAGCCGTCAATGTCACATCATGTTACAGTCAATCAACACCAATATAAACGTATATATATATGTTCTGCCGATATTCCTCGTCATTATTAGCAAAAAAATGTTACAGTCAATCAACACCAATATAAACGTATATATATATGTTCTGCCGATATTCCTTGTCATTATTAGCCGTCAATGTCACATCATGTTACAGTCAATCAACACCAATATAAACGTATATATATATGTTCTGCCGATATTCCTCGTCATTATTAGCAAAAAAATGTTAGTCAATCAACACCAATATAAACGTATATATATATATGTTCTGCTGATATTCCTTGTCATTATAAACGTATATATATATGTTCTGCCGATATTCCTTGTCATTATTAGCAAAAAAATGTTACAGTCAATCAACGCCAATATAAACGTATATATATATGTTCTGCCGATATTCCTTGTCATTATTAACGTATATATATATATGTTCTGCCAATATTCCTTGTCATTATTAACGTATATATATATGTTCTGCCGATATTCCTCGTCATTATTAACGTATATATATATATATGTTCTGCCGATATTCCTTGTCATTATTAACGTATATATATATGTTCTGCCGATATTCCTTGTCATTATTAACGTATATATATATGTTCTGCTGATATTCCTTGTCATTATTAACGTATATATATATATGTTCTGCCGATATTCCTTGTCATTATTAGCAAAAAAATGTTACAGTCAATCAACGCCAATATAAACGTATATATATATATGTTCTGCCAATATTCCTTGTCATTATTAATGTATATATATATGTTCTGCCGATATTCCTTGTCATTATTAACGTATATATATACGTTCTGCCGATATTCCTCGTCATTATTAGCAAAAAAATGTTAGTCAATCAACACCAATATAAACGTATATATATATGTTCTGCTGATATTCCTTGTCATTATAAACGTATATATATATGTTCTGCCGATATTCCTTGTCATTATAAACGTGTATATATATATATATGTTCTGCCGATATTCCTTGTCATTATTAGCAAAAAAATGTTAGTCAATCAACACCAATATAAACGTATATATATATGTTCTGCCGATATTCCTTGTCATTATTAACGTATATATATATGTTCTGCCGATATTCCTTGTCATTATTAACGTATATATATATGTTCTGCCGATATTCCTTGTCATTATTAGCAAAAAAATGTTACAGTCAATCAACGCCAATATAAACGTATATATATATGTTCTGCCGATATTCCTTGTCATTATTAACGTATATATATATGTTCTGCCGATATTCCTTGTCATTATTAACGTATATATATATATTCTGCCGATATTCCTGGTCATTATTAACGTATATATATATGTTCTGCCGATATTCCTTGTCATTATTAACGTATATATATATGTTCTGCCGATATTCCTTGTCATTATTAACGTATATATATATGTTCTGCCGATATTCCTTGTCATTATTAACGTATATATATATGTTCTGCCGATATTCCTTGTCATTATTAACGTATATATATATGTTCTGCTGATATTCCTTGTCATTATTAACGTATATATATATATGTTCTGCCGATATTCCTTGTCATTATTAGCAAAAAAATGTTACAGTCAATCAACGCCAATATAAACGTATATATATATGTTCTGCCGATATTCCTTGTCATTATTAATGTATATATATATGTTCTGCCGATATTCCTTGTCATTATTAACGTATATATATATGTTCTGCCGAAATTCCTTGTCATTATTAGCAAAAAAATGTTAGTCAATCAACACCAATATAAACGTATATATATATGTTCTGCTGATATTCCTTGTCATTATAAACGTATATATATATGTTCTGCCGATATTCCTTGTCATTATAAACGTATATATATATATGTTCTGCCGATATTCCTTGTCATTATTAGCAAAAAAATGTTAGTCAATCAACACCAATATAAACGTATATATATATGTTCTGCCGATATTCCTTGTCATTATTAACGTATATATATATGTTCTGCTGATATTCCTTGTCATTATAAACGTATATATATATGTTCTGCCGATATTCCTTGTCATTATTAATGTATATATATATGTTCTGCCGATATTCCTTGTCATTATTAACGTATATATATATGTTCTGCCGATATTCCTTGTCATTATTAACAAGTCACATCATGTTACAGTCAATCAACACCAATATAAACGTATATATATATGTTCTGCCGATATTCCTTGTCATTATTAACGTATATATATATGTTCTGCCGATATTCCTTGTCATTATTAACGTATATATATATGTTCTGCCGATATTCCTTGTCATTATTAGCAAAAAAATGTTAGTCAATCAACGCCAATATAAACGTATATATATATATGTTCTGCCAATATTCCTTGTCATTATTAATGTATATATATATGTTCTGCCGATATTCCTTGTCATTATTAACGTATATATATACGTTCTGCCGATATTCCTCGTCATTATTAGCAAAAAAATGTTAGTCAACCAACACCAATATAAACGTATATATATATGTTCTGCTGATATTCCTTGTCATTATAAACGTATATATATATGTTCTGCCGATATTCCTTGTCATTATAAACGTGTATATATATATATATGTTCTGCCGATATTCCTTGTCATTATTAGCAAAAAAATGTTAGTCAATCAACACCAATATAAACGTATATATATATGTTCTGCCGATATTCCTTGTCATTATTAACGTATATATATATGTTCTGCCGATATTCCTTGTCATTATTAACGTATATATATATGTTCTGCCGATATTCCTTGTCATTATTAGCAAAAAAATGTTAGTCAATCAACGCCAATATAAACGTATATATATATGTTCTGCCGATATTCCTTGTCATTATTAACGTATATATATATGTTCTGCCGATATTCCTTGTCATTATTAACGTATATATATATATTCTGCCGATATTCCTGGTCATTATTAACGTATATATATATGTTCTGCCGATATTCCTTGTCATTATTAACGTATATATATATGTTCTGCCGATATTCCTTGTCATTATTAACGTATATATATATGTTCTGCTGATATTCCTTGTCATTATTAACGTATATATATATATGTTCTGCCGATATTCCTTGTCATTATTAGCAAAAAAATGTTACAGTCAATCAACGCCAATATAAACGTATATATATATGTTCTGCCGATATTCCTTGTCATTATTAATGTATATATATATGTTCTGCCGATATTCCTTGTCATTATTAACGTATATATATATGTTCTGCCGAAATTCCTTGTCATTATTAGCAAAAAAATGTTAGTCAATCAACACCAATATAAACGTATATATATATGTTCTGCTGATATTCCTTGTCATTATAAACGTATATATATATATGTTCTGCCGATATTCCTTGTCATTATAAACGTATATATATATATGTTCTGCCGATATTCCTTGTCATTATTAGCAAAAAAATGTTAGTCAATCAACACCAATATAAACGTATATATATATGTTCTGCCGATATTCCTTGTCATTATTAACGTATATATATATGTTCTGCTGATATTCCTTGTCATTATAAACGTATATATATATGTTCTGCCGATATTCCTTGTCATTATTAATGTATATATATATGTTCTGCCGATATTCCTTGTCATTATTAACGTATATATATATGTTCTGCCGATATTCCTTGTCATTATTAACAAGTCACATCATGTTACAGTCAATCAACACCAATATAAACGTATATATATATGTTCTGCCGATATTCCTTGTCATTATTAACGTATATATATATGTTCTGCCGATATTCCTTGTCATTATTAACGTATATATATATGTTCTGCCGATATTCCTTGTCATTATTAGCAAAAAAATGTTACAGTCAATCAACACCAATATAAACGTATATATATATGTTCTGCCGATATTCCTTGTCATTATTAGCAAGTCACATCATGTTACAGTCAATCAACACCAATATAAACGTATATATATATGTTCTGCCGATATTCCTTGTCATTATTAGCAAGTCACATCATGTTACAGTCAATCAACACCAATATAAACGTATATATATATGTTCTGCCGATATTCCTTGTCATTATTAGCAACAAAATGTTAGAGTCAATCAACACCAATATAAACGTATATATATATGTTCTGCCGATATTCCTTGTCATTATTAACGTATATATATATGTTCTGCCAATATTCCTTGTCATTATTAACGTATATATATATGTTCTGCCGATATTCCTTGTCATTATTAACGTATATATATATGTTCTGCCGATATTCCTTGTCATTATTAACGTATATATATATGTTCTGCCAATATTCCTTGTCATTATTAACGTATATATATATGTTCTGCTGATATTCCTTGTCATTATTAACGTATATATATATATGTTCTGCCGATATTCCTTGTCATTATTAGCAAAAAAATGTTACAGTCAATCAACGCCAATATAAACGTATATATATATGTTCTGCCGATATTCCTTGTCATTATTAATGTATATATATATGTTCTGCCGATATTCCTCATCATTATTAATGTATATATATATGTTCTGCCGATATTCCTTGTCATTATTAACGTATATATATATGTTCTGCCGATATTCCTTGTCATTATTAACGTATATATATATGTTCTGCCGATATTCCTTGTCATTATTAACGTATATATATATGTTCTGCTGATATTCCTTGTCATTATTAACGTATATATATATATGTTCTGCCGATATTCCTTGTCATTATTAACGTATATATATATATGTTCTGCCGATATTCCTTGTCATTATTAACGTATATATATATGTTCTGCCGATATTCCTCGTCATTATTAACGTATATATATATGTTCTGCCGATATTCCTCGTCATTATTAACGTATATATATGTTCTGCCGATATTCCTTGTCATTATTAACGTATATATATATGTTCTGCCGATATTCCTTGTCATTATTAACGTATATATATATGTTCTGCCGATATTCCTTGTCATTATTAACGTATATATATATTTTCTGCCGATATTCCTCGTCATTATTAACGTATATATATATGTTCTGCCGATATTCCTCGTCATTATTAACGTATATATATATGTTCTGCCGATATTCCTCGTCATTATTAACGTATATATATATGTTCTGCCGATATTCCTCGTCATTATTAATGTATATATATATGTTCTGTCGATATTCCTCGTCATTATTAATGTATATATATATGTTCTGCCGATATTCCTTGTCATTATTAATGTATATATATATGTTCTGCCGATATTCCTTGTCATTATTAATGTATATATATATGTTCTGCCGATATTCCTTGTCATTAGTAGCAAAAAAATGCAAACCAGCTAGATATGATGGAACGGTTGTCTTGGTTTCCCTAATGTTGATGGGTCTAGACGTAAACATGGGATATGTTGCGTGGCTCTCTGGCCAATCAAAGATGCTATTTCTTACTGTAGGTGGAACATAGTGCATTGTGAGACATTCAAAATGGAAGAAAAATAGACCTTTTTCGAATAGTTCATGTGCTTTAGTGATTTAAAATGAGTGATCTAAACCGACTTGGCTCATTTGAACCTCCAAATTATATCTATGAATTGGAAGGAAGGACAAGATAGGTGGACAATAGCACGAGTTACCTATCTACCTCTTACTATACTCTTGTCAAAGTCAGCAATTTAAAAGATTTTCGCACAAACACTTTCTATTGTTACCATATCAGAAATAGAGTAACAAGAATCACCCTCTATTGATACATGTTGAAGTAAAATCAAACCAAATTTTGCATAAAATTTGTATCTTCGCACATTATCAATATCAGCACCCAGGGTTATAAACTACTGACTTTCATTTTTACCGTATTGTGTTAAGTATTGTAATTTACACATTAGAAGTTTATAGTACAGGGCCCAGGATATAACAAAATGAAAGTGTCAATGACACTGTAGCTCAACTTGGAAAGGGAATAATTTTATGTGTTACTGTCGATGGAGTGATTAGGAATGTGGAAAGTTGAATGTCTAATACTAGTTTATCAACATGAAAAGATATATATATACATGTATATAAAAAGTAAAATCTAAGATGGTTGCTGGCGGCTATGTTTTCCAACAATTCAAAAACATTTGATAGCTTTAGTCATGCAAAGAGTAGAATCCAAAATGGCCGCTGACAGCCATGTTTTAATGCCGAATAAACCCAAAATGACTCGTTCCCATCTACATGTCAATTTCAACAGCCATGACAAATTTTATGACGATCAGACTAAAGGTACGACCTGTAGCCCGTGCTAAAGGATTAAGTCATACAAAGAGTAAAATCCAAGATGGCTGCTGGCGGCCATATTTTTTGGCCGAATGACCCCAAAATTAATCGATCCCATCTACATGTCAATATTAACATCCATGACAAATTTCATGATGATCAGACGAACAGTACGACCTATAGCCCGTGCTAATGAATTGAATTTTGAAATCCAAGATGGCCGCTGGCGGCCATGTTTTTCGGCCGAATGATCCCAAAATGACTCGTTCCCATCTACATGTCATTGTTAACATCCATGACAAATTTTATGATGATCAGACTAAAGGTATGACCTGTAGCCCATGCTAAAGGATTTAGTCATACAAAGAGTAAAATCCAAGATGGCTGCTGCGGCAATGTTTTTTGGCTGAATGACCCCAAAATTAATCGGTCCCATCTACATGTCAATATTAACATCCACGCCAAATGTCATGATGATCAGACTAAAGGTACGACCTGTAGCCCGTGCTAAAGAATTTAGTCATACAAAGAGTAAAATCCAAGATGGCTGCTGGCGGCCATGTTTTTTGGCCGAATGACCCCAAAATGACTTGTTCTCATCTACATGTCATTATTAACATCCATGACAAATTTTATGATGATCAGACTAAAGGTACCACCCGTAGCCCGTGCTAAAGGATTTAGTCATACAAAGAGTAAAATCCAAGATGGCTGCTGGCGGCCATGTTTTTTGGCCGAATGACCCCAAAATGACTCGTTCTCATCTACATGTCATTATTAACATTCATGACAAATTTTATGATGATCAGACTAAAGGTACCACCTGTAGCCCGTGCTAAAGGATTTAGTCATACAAAGAGTAAAATCCAAGATGGTTGCTGGCAGCCATGTTTTTCGGCCGAATGACCCCAAAATGAATCGTTCCCATCTACATGTCATTGTTAACACCCATGACAAATTTTATGATGATCAGACTAAAGGTACGACCTGTAGCCCGTGCTAAAGAATTTAGTCATACAAAGAGTAAAATCCAATATGGCTGCTGGTGGCCATGTTTTTTGGCCGAATGACCCCAAAATTACTCGTTCCCATCTACATGTCAATATTAACATCCATGACAAATTTTATGATGATTAGGCAAAGAGTACGACCTGTGGCCCGTGCTAATGGGTTAAATTTAGAAATCAAAGATGGCCGCTGGCTGCCATGTTTTTTGTCCTAATGACACCAAAATGACTCGTTCCCATCTACATGTCAATGTCAACATCCATGACAAATTTCATAATAATCGGACCAAAGGTACGAACTGTAGCCCGTGCTAAAGGAAATTGTTGACGAATCACGCACACACACACGCACGACGGATACCAAGCCATGGCAATAGCTCAAACTTTACAAAGAATAATTTCAGGTTTCAAACCACAATGGGGCATTAAGTTCAGTGGGACACTATTCAAAATCTCTTTACATCTCACAATCAAACACAACAGGACATTAAGTGAAGTGGAACACTATTCAAAATCTGTTTACATATCACATCCATAATTTTACTATCAACTAGCACAAATTAAGTCCTATATTAGCTTGGACAAAGGAATGATATTTTTTTCTAAAATAAAGACCATAGTACAATGTGAAGGTAACATTTGCTCTAACCTTTTCAGTGTCTGAAGCATCTATGATGTCATGGCATTCTAGATTACAAGTATGATGTGCACACTTTAGCAATCGTCCACATTTAGCACCACAAGAAAATGGCTTGAGCTGTGCACACTCAAATGTTCCAGTCTGTAATGAAAAGAAACCAGTGAAATTACAGCTAAATATCATATGAATAAGACGACTATCAGTACAACACATCTCATGCTGTAAATATCAAATGTATTAGATGGCTATCAACAGGTCTGGGTCCACCTGAACTGGAGATACTATAGCCAGAAGTGGCTATTGTTGCCCGATCTAGCTTCTGGAAAATCGTCTGCGATGAGTAAATTTGCGTTTATGATACAAAACAAATTTTCCGGTTGTCAAACACATCGCCATCCGCTTTGGCACATTTGAAAACACATCTATGTAGATAAGTAGTGTTTCGCAGAGGTAAGCTTTTTATCGGAAAATTAAGATAAAAGTTTGCAAAACTAATTAAAGATTGTACCATGTGAAGTTACATTGGAAATCTTCGTTTATTCTTTAAAAAAGCAAGAGCTGTCGCAGTGAAATGTGCTCATAATTTGCCATTTTGTCCAAGCTAACCCACCTGACTGCATCGGCCAATCAAATTAAGGTTATATACTTTTAATCGGTGCTTTAAAATATATTCTTGTCTGTTAAAAAGTCCATGGCAGGGCGATTCAGTCTGCATTGCTAATTTGCCCAAGTCCTGTCATGTGCCGGGCGACAAATAACACAGCAGGGTGACATTGTTTTTGTTGCTTGCCTGATGATATATTGCAAAATATCTCCAAGCCCGCACATACACACAGAGCAGTAACTCAGGTATTTCATATATACGTACCATAATCGTTAATCTGTATTGGCTAATTTACATATATTTAGTTGACACTAATATTCAAACTTTAAATTGATACTTTTATTGGGAAAGTGCTATTCTATACTTTTTCCATCGAAACGTCTGGGTAATTGAATATATTCTTGTCGAAATTATTGTGCGATATTGAACGAGTCGCTGGTTTGATGTAGATTGGTTATAAATTGTGCTGGTGTACAACGTAATATATACTTCTGTCGTGAACAGGATTCGACTGTATGCTTATACCTTATGTCTTTGGCGTATTTGCATTGTTATTATTATAACATAGATGTATTTTGTGTGGTATTTTCTTGAGAGTATTCATTGCATTTATGAAACTGACAACTTCCCAGCTTTTGGGAAGGATCATAATGAAATTAACTTTACATGTCAATGTCACATACATTACGACATCCTGCCCATAAATATGCCAAATTGCAGAAGAACATAGTGCTATTGCTTTTTGGTTTACATATTTCATGGAGTGGTTTTGATGATTTAAACAGCTGATTTAACCACCAAAATAATGGTAAATTTAGGCGATTGTCAACATCCTAACATTCGGACTAAACTAATATGATATACATCCTATAAGACAATACAAATTTACTGAAACTATAATCACGAGAGAAGCACTCGTGCGATGCAAAGACTCAGTGCAACATCGTGCAGGTGAACGACAAAGAATTTGTCTTAACCCTTTACCCAACAGAACGGCCCTGTGCCAATGCATTCTCTTATATATGCGAGTCGACCATAGGTCGCCTCGCATATATAAGAGAATGCATTGGCTTAACACATATTAAAAATGATAAAATTGTCAAAGAATGTAGAAATATATTATTAAAAATGTTAAAAAATGTAAGAAAAAATCATAAAATTGTTAAAGAATGTAAGAAAAAATGGTAAAAAGTGTCAATTTTTTTTAGGCCAATGCATTCTCGTATATATGCAGGGCATAACTGTAACCATCACAATGTGGTCAATGAACCGGTTCCAATGATATCCATATTTGTATGGTGTTATTGAGACAGACCGAAGATATTTTAGGCTGTTGAAGCTTTATTTGGGCGTTTTTGGCCGCTTTGTTGGGTAAAGGGTTAAGTAATCGGATAACAAAACAGTTGTTGCCCTTCTTTTCGGGAGATTAGTCACCCGCTCAAGAACAGAATATCTCCCTCAGAGCTGCGTTCCTCAGGAGACATTCGAGTGGGTGACAAATCTCAATGTCTCCCTCGACAGCAGGTGACAACTGCATAATGTCTTATATTGAAGAGTTATAAATATTAAAAATAAAAACAAATTCTATCTATTTGTTTTACATTGTTTTTTCTTAGTGATTCTGGTTGTGCATACATTTGATAAAGAGCAAATCAGAAACATACCTCATGTCTACCCAGACACTCCATGGTCGTGGGAACCTTACACGGTGGACAGGGTTTATTAACAGTTTGAATCCTTATGGTTGCCTTTCCTTCCCATGGACCTGCACGAGGTACCTGCAATAGAAAAGTGTTGAATAATTAGAATAGTATTAAATGGTCTTTAAGCCTCATCTTCTGGGAAGTATCAATAGTCTCAAATTTACATTGTTTTTAGCTACTTTTTTCCTTTCTGTTCAGTTTCTATATCCCCTAATTTGCAGAAGATAAAATGCATAATCGAGGTGACTAATGGATGCACATCACCAACTTCAACTGGGGAACTTCAATCTGATCCTAGATCTCCATAGCAGTTGAGGCCTCAGCAGAATGAGGTTCTCAGACGGTGCATTTGGTAACACTATCCTTTGGGGACCTCATTCTGCAAATGACAGACAAACTATTCACTATTTCAAGGCTTGTACATGAACCACAATCATATATGTGACGTAAAATGGAAAAAGGTAGTAATGCCAAACAAGCCTGAGTTTACACTGCCTGTCATTTGCAGAATGAGGTCCCCAGAGGGTGAATTTAGAGACACTATCCCGCATAGCGGGCTAGCATCACTAAATTCATCATCTGGGACCTCATTCTGCTTAGGCCTCATCTTCTCTGGAAAGTTTCTTTATTATCAAATTTCTATAGAAACTTCTTCACATAGATTAGAACTATTTCTTTTTGTTCAGTTTCTCTATATATCCTCAAACTGGCAGATGACTAGGGGTGCCACGGTTAATCGTATAATCGATGAACCGTTGATAAAGCCGATAATCGATCACCATTTTGATCGTCGATTAATCTGCGTTATTTATTTCGGACGTCAGAAAATGCCGAGTATTATTGAATACCGTCTTTTACACAGTTTAATCTACAACTGAGGTGTTAACATCCTCTGATCGCGTATCAAAGAGATTCCAATAACATGAGTACTACTAATATATGTTGCAAACAGTCGGCTGTTCATTTGATGATGCGACATGGTTTCTCGTCGGGTCGTTGTATATTCTACAAATTGGCGGCACTGCAGACACTGCGGCACATTGCGACGTTGTTGTATATTTATACTTGAAAGGTGGCACTATGTCTTTGAAATGTGCTGCCTGTCACCTTGTTCAATGAACTGAATGCACTCGCCCTTGAATCTGATTGGACCAATGGGAAGTTGATTGACATTCTCTCTAAAACCAGGGAACCAATAAATACGGCATTTTAATCAGCGACGTTCTCCGCAATCTAATTGCGAGTGTACTTTGTTTGCATAAGTACAAATGTATACTTACATGTAGAAGTTACTAGTAAAGGCTATCACATATCGTGTGGTGAATGCTGAATGAAACTGACTATTATCAAATACTTAGCTTGTTCTGAGTCCTGCAATTTGTGGGTAGGGGCACACAGTTGTGATTGTTAATCACGCTCTGAAAGTTTGATGAAACTTATAGTTTCTGTAACATTTGATTCCTTTTTTTAGGAACCGCCGGCGGTCCATCGTTCATTCCTACTTTTATATTGTTTTATATACTGAAATTAATCGCTACGTTCATTCTAATGAAAATATTATAACCATAACATCGCCGAGAACTGTGCTGGTATTCAATACATTGTGCTCATTAGTCATTAACAGTGGTTTATGATGCACTTTATTAACGTAAAAATGACATCAGCCGATGCCTCAAACAACAAGCGACAGTGCAGTTATTGAGTTAACCAGCACCCAGCCAATAGGTCATATTACGGAATAATTCCACTGTTATTATTAATATTAGGTACGATTAATCAATTATAGTCGATTATTGACGACTGATTATCGATTATCAAAATCAATAATCGTGGCACCTCTACAGACGACACATTGTATAATCAAGGTTCCCAATGGGGGTGTACATCACAATATTCACCATTTGGGAACTTCAAAATGAGTCTGTGTCTCCCATAGCAGAATTAGGTCACCAGAGGGTGAATTTGGTGATGGTAGCCCGCTATGCGGGATAGCATCACTAAATTCACCCTCTGGGGACCTCATTCTGCAAATGACAGGCACTAAACTCAAGATTGATGCCAAGTACTAATGAACTTACAGAATTTCCTTCGATATTTCAGTGATTACAGTTAAAGGTACTCAATCCAATTCAATGGTCCCCATATTATCAGATTCCAACAACAACATTTTTAGAAATGCCGCTTCAGTTATCAGAATCGATTAATTACCCAAAAATAATGCTACCCACTGTCAACTTTATTATAAAATTGCCCGAAACCTGTTATTTATCAACAAATTGTTTGACGAAATTTGGCCTTATTATCAACACAAAGCCTCTTGATTTTAGAGTTATCCATCTTCATCCACAATTTGGTCCGAGACCGTTGGCTAATCGACTTTTTACTGGGCCATTATTAAGTCTCGATGGTGAAAAATATTAGATTTCAAAAATCAATATCTATTAACTCTGAGCTTTGATAGGTGGGTTCCAGGGACCAGTCTAGGGTCAAAATATAGGGAGAAGTGACTTCTCCCTCTTGGAAAAATAAGGAGAAGTGGGGGCTTACCAGGGAGAAGTGGAGCGTTAGTGCGACTATTTGTCGCTAGTAACTATTCATTAGAACTGATTGTTTTAGCTGTTATTATTGTCCACAATATATAATATTTATAAATAATATTACTTTTTCCTTAAGGGAAGCCCGAAACTGAACTATATGGATTACGTCTCCGGCCTTGTGTCAATCAGGAGGGTTAAAATTTTATTGCTGTGCCGATCCCACTCACACCCGTGTCCGGATTAGTCTCGCATGAATACACCCGCATTCTATCTATTGTCTAGTCAGTTTTTTATTTCCGACTTAATCATGAGATTTGCGAGTCGCGGGGTTGGGAATGGCACCACCATGGGAGGGATCTATGATAGTTCAGTTTCGGGCTTCCCTTAAGGAAAAAGTAATATTATTTATAAATATTATATTTTTCCGCCAAGGAGAAGCCCTCAACTGAACTATATGGATTAGAATGCAAGCCCAGGAGGAGGCACGAGCAATAAAGTTAATTAATATCCAAATTCGATGGGAATGTACTCTTCCGAAACAGGATTCATGTAAATGTGATTTAGTCATGAATCAGATATGATTATGTTACGTGAAAGAGCTCCCAATTCAGATTACGACATTGCTCAAATGTGTACCGCCCCCCCCCCCCCCCCCCCCCCCTTGTTTTTGGAATAAACATCCCAGGTAGTGCCATATAATTCATGCTAGCGAGACAACCGAGCAAGTATAACTTTGCTGCATCCTATTCTCTTTGTTATCTTCTTCGCTCTCTCGACAGTTCGCGTTATGAACTGATGTCACATGCAGCCATTGTGTATGCCATAAGATATCAGAATGCTTATGAGACACCAGGGAGCAAATTAACTGGAATCGCATCGCGATTTGCCACTGAAATGTGGATACCGGTAATAGTGAGGAATTTTTTATACATGTATGATGTTATAAAAATGCTATCTAATCATGTCAATGTGAGATTAATTGCAAATCAGATATCGAAAGTAAATTGCTCCCTGTGATACACAAACCAGATAGAAAAATGATATGCTGCAGATATCATAGCGAGGTATGAGGTTTCATTATATCATGCCACACATCTGTACTCCAGCCTCGTATAATGTAGAGAGCAGGGAACGCCATCATGATCCAAGGTATCATTGCATACCAGTATATATGGGATTAGAGAACACCACTGAGGACTTGATGAACAAGCATATAAGCATCAGTGATCTATGATGGCGCACATAACGAGTGTCGGGTACATTTTGAAATGATCAAATGTAGCAGAATGATCAAAATTGCAAAATAACCGGTGAAGGAGTGGCCTGGAGGTATCCCGAAGGTATTACGATTCCAGGAGATTGGACCCCATCGTGTGGAGATGTGGGCCACTGCACCGTGGGGAAGAGATAGAAGGCTGGTTGGTGAAGCTCTTGGAGGCACGCAACAAGTCTTCCCCACCCAGATCATTCAGCCTTTCTTTCCTACCGGTGAAGGAGTGGCCTGGAGGTATCCCTAAGGTATTACGATTCCAGGGGATTGGACCCCATCTTGTGGAGATGTGGGCCACTGCACCATGGGGAAGAGTTAGAAGGTTGGTTGGTGCAGCACTTGGAGGCACGCAACAACAAGTCTTCCCCACCCAGAACATTCAGCCTACCGGTGGAGGGGTGGCCTAGAGGTATCCCGAAGGTGTACGATTCCAGGGGAGTGGCTGGACCCCATCTGTGGAGATGTGGGCCACTGCACCGTGGGGAAGAGGCAGAAGGCTGGAGCAGCTCTTGGAGGCACGCAACAACTCTTCACTTCCCCACCCAGAACATCCTCCAAAGGCTACAGTGCTGGATCTTTCCTGACTGAGATAAATACTTGTACTTATCGCAAATTGTTGAATTAAATGAAGCAATATAAGATATCAACCTGTATCCTCATCCTGTACAAAATCACTTACCAGCGGAACATCAGAATCCTCGTCCGACAGTGTGCCTGGTGACCCACTGTCGACCCGCGATTCTTGCTCATCGTCGTCAAACCTGCCGACGCCACGCGATGCAGAGAAGCATGTCAAGATCGACGCCAGCCATCAGAATTGGCTGCATCAGGTTGGGATACCAGACTGTGGAAGAGGCCTACTCTGAAATGGTTCGACGCAAGACAAATGCCCTTGCATTTGGGATAAGTAGCTATGTCCTGTCCAAGGTCACCCCCTCAAATTCTGGGGCATCATCAAGCTGCGCCCCCAAGGCCAGAGGGAATAAGTTCTGATGAGCCATTTGATCAGAGGAAGCCCCTTCCATGGAATCCCCCAAATGCAGGTGGTCCTGACCAAACTGGAATAAATGTCGATGACATACCACTATGATCACATGACGGCGGAGGAGCAGGCCCGGATGTATCCCGAAGGTATTACGATTCCAGGGGATCGACTGGACCCCATCTTGTAATGATGTGGGCCACTGCACCATGGGGAAGAGTCAGAAGGCCATTTGGCTGGTGCGCTATGTCTATGAGAGCAAGAGCGTCACGTGACAACGAGTCTTCCCCACCCAGAACAGCCGGCAAAGGCTACTCCCAGGTGCCCAATAATTGTGGTGGCCTATAAACAGATCTTCGTGGCAGGAATCCAGACCGAAATCAAAATACTGATGGAAATTTCACTCTAAGTGGAATAATAGTATATCGATGTAAATTTTTTCGAAATTTAATAATCGTATTGCCACTACCATTAGGCACCTGAGAGAAAGGTGCCGGAGCAATCGCCCGTGAAGATTGGTTTCCCGAATCAACCACTTGCAGCACCCGCCTACCATTGGTTCACACTGCCGTAGCAGGACCTGGGGGGCCAGAACTGGTCCTGCCCGAGGTAAAGACTGGTACGGTTGCTCAAAGTAGGTAATCATTGACTAATATGCCCTTACCCAACTATAACAAGTAATACACCCGTGAATGAGCAACCTGCACGGTGTGTGGCCATCAAATTCGAATCATGTTCGACTGCAAGACATGCTGTTAGTTATAACAAAGCAAGGTTAATATACATAACACAATACAACCTAGGTTATTGAGTATAAAGTAAGGTTAATATAAAATCACGTTATACCCCTGGCCACGTGATCTTACCTGCTATGACAGGTAAGATACTGTCTTTTCTCGTATATGAAGACGATGAGTTCCGAATGCACATAGGCAAGAACTAGGCGGTTTCCATTAGGAAAGTGCGCTTACAGCGGACGTGAAGATACGAATGCCTTCATTTTCGTCATGATTGTATCGAATCGTTTTGTCACATAATCAGTGGATATGTGACAATAGACGAAGAGCCATGTCTTGGCCGGTTTCGGAAGATATATTGGCAGTAGATGTGCGCAATATAAACGCTGCGCATGTAAGCTCGCTTTAGACATGTAACAATACAAATGCAGTCCTTTCTGATATTCTGCGCAATATAAATGTGTTGCATGTAACTGCGCATCATACACGAGTGAAAGCTATTTGGCAGAATATCGTTTTGATATATGTGGAAATAGAAGTTAGTGAGCCAAGTGATGGTCTCTACTGGAAAGACTATTGGCAGTGAATCTGGAGCACGTGACAATATGTATTCTTTCTATTTCGCTGTTTGCCGTTATCATTCACTGAGGAAACTGCAAAGTATGTCAGTATTGGGATGAAAACTGTGCACCATATGTAAGCATACTAGTAGTCAGTTCTGACAGCATACATGAGGCCCTGATACCATATGATTGTCATGTACAATGTATGGAACTATTACGGCGTGCAATACATTATTGCAAGCTCGCCCATGCCGAGGCATATTAGAGCCTACGGTAAGATGGCTTAGTGTCAGGCTACAAAGTTTTCACTTCATTGCAGTTGGTGAACAATAGTTCGTAGTAACCCAAACTGTACATACATGGATGTAAAGAATGCAACACAATATTTAGAACGTCAGACAACACATCAATTTGAAGTGTGGTTATATATGTGATAACGAATACCATCCCCCTGTTACGGAGTGTTAGTAACTATTGTACTGATGATACAATGAGTTATATGATATTTAATCGTGATAGACAAGGCAGAATTTTCTAAATACCTTGAAGTCGATGTAATGTGTTATTACATTTGCCATGTGTCTAACAAGACCACGCGCTCATACATACTGGCGGGCGTAGATTCGCAGGTATTGATCGTTAAAACAATGTTACAGATCGCTCAGTCGAAAGAAATGTGAATTGTTATCTGATAGTGATAACAAGTACTATCTTTCGTATTTATTCATGTAAAGTATTACAAAGGAGGATATGGCTGTCCTGTGCAACTTTCTGCGAATTAACAGAGCAGTGCCATGTATGATTTGGCAGTATACATTAGGATACAAAGCAACGGAACTTACGAAATAACCGAAGCGAGTCGACGGAAACTTATGTAAAGTGAAACACGTGTAGCACGAAATTAGGAGATATCGCATACCGTACTACATTGCGTCCTCAATGGTAAGTCATGATAGTCATCACGCCGTATGTGTGGCACAATATGCACTATGTGGTTTTGCCACAAGTAAGCTATGTGCTTCTTTAGTCATTGTCAAGATGGCCATCTTAATTCCAATTGTTGGAAGATAAAGCCGTCTTGAGGAAAACAGAAAACACGGAAACAAATTACGGATACAGTGAAACGAAAAAAGTTCCCGTTTCGGATGTGAGAAATATTAATTAACTATCGGGTACAATAAATTGCAAGTTTGTAATATCAACAATAAATATTGAGTCGATAAACTCGCAACACAGAAAGATACAACCTTGAGAAAATAGAAACGATCCTGTCCTGGCGAGGAGGAATAAAAACTGACTAGACAATAGATAGAATGCGGGTGTATTCATGCGAGACTAATCCGGACACGGGTGTGAGTGGGATCGGCACAGCAATAAAATTTTAACCCTCCTGATTGACACAAGGCCGGAGACGTAATCCATATAGTTCAGTTGAGGGCTTCTCCATGGCGGAAAAAGATTTTCTACATGGGTGAGGATAAACTGGAAGTGTTAAGCTGAGCAGTAGATCATCCAGTCACCAATTCTTCAGGGAGATTAAAAATTTAACTAAAAATTTGTTTGTTTGTTTTTTTTTTTTTTTTTTTAGGGAGACATCCACTTCTCCCTGACGTAATTTCAGGGCGACTTGCGGCCACACAGGGCGACTATTTCGCCCACGTCGCCCCCTAGGCTGGTCCCTGGTGGGTTCCTCGACTCGAAACAAATATTTTTTACCCCCGAATCCAAATAAATAGTAATTGATGGGCGCTTAATCGGATTTTGCATCTTTGAGAACTAATGCAGTGATTTTGAACAGTATTTAGCAATTTCGCTGTTGTAAAATATTGTATTCCATCTATGGGATGGCGGCACAAGTTGTACAAATTACATAGAGTGGCTCCATAGAATAATGTTAAAAAATAATATATATGTTCTACATATCCATTGTTAATTATATCATACAAGATACACATGTATAAAATGGGGAAACAAATTTATGCAAATGAAGAACTGAACATACATTGTCTTTTTTCTTTTCTTTAACAGCAGAATGACAGACACATGGACAGATATGACAACAGTTGACTAGGTTTTTCTGACATATCTGTGAACAGGGTGGACATGCACCAAAATGACATCGGTGCTTCACTCGCTTCAAATGATGGCATTCTGGAGGAATTCTGAAATAAGACATCGTTTTCAACATACTGACTTCTGTTCAGAGAGCATCAAACAAAAGTTTCTTCACAAAGATTCTTTTTTTTTTATGTTTAGTTTCTCTATATTCCAAAATTGGCAGACAAGAACATTGCATAATCGAGGTGTACAATGGGTGCACATCACAATATTCACCATCTGAGTCTCAGTCTCACATAGAAGATGAAGTCCCCAGAGGATGAATTTGGCGATAATCGCATGCTATGCAGGGTAGCATCACTAAGTTCACCCTCTGTGGACCTCATTCTGAAAATGTCCAGCACCATATTCTCTGGCCTGAGCCTCGAATATTGGGTCAAAACATGAGTTATTTGTTCAGTTATCTATAATTTATATAGAATTTATTATAAAGTATATTCTCATCTCAATCACAAACCATATATGTAATATAATATTTTATCTCACGTGACTATCTAAGCCTTATCCACGCTTGTGATTGGTTGATTGACATTCACTATTATCGATAGTGTTGTCCACGAAGCCATAGTGGGCCTCCGAATTTTAGCACACCCACTATCGCTTGGAAAATCCAGAAATCTATTTTTAGCATGCCCACTATTCCGGGGAGGTAATTTGAAAGTCATCTCCACCTCGCTGCAAAAGTTCAACACTTTTTTATCCGAAATGTCTTTGTAATCGACAACTAGAGCACAATAAATGATCGTAAGCAATTTCTTTATGTTATTTGTGATGTTTTATCCATGTTTGGTGTGGCGATTTATCATGTTCCTTTCTCCGCTGATCACAATATCGCTTTGATATTTTTGTCTATTTCCTTAGTTCGCGCTACTAAATTTTCTGAACGAATCTTCAGTTTGTTTTCGGTAAAAAAAAAGTTATGTTTTGAACTGATGTCATTGTTTAATAACAACACCAACAACAACGACGTCTGCTTTCCTTTGTTAATAATTCCTGAGGAAGAAAATTTAAGATTTGCCCAACTAGAAGCCCGGCAATTTATTGAAGAAAATTTGACAAGCAAAATAAAAAAAGAAACAACAAAACTTTGCATTGAAAATATTGAAATCGTTCTGCAATGAAAAGGAAATACATGGGAATATAGATGATTGTGAATTGTTTGACATTATGGGTCCTGGGACAGAAAGAAAAACGTTCGATAAAATATAATAAATATTGCACGGCTTGTCGGTGACTATGCCAAAATAGTGGTCCTCGGTGGAGGAATAGACATTCATTATTTATTATGTTATATCGAACATTGTTGCCAATTCTCACACAATTTCCATGTCTGATTTGTCACAATTTTATTTACCATGAATTTTGGAAATCGGTCTCAGATTTTACAATTTACGGCAATCTTTTGATGATGGCAGGGGAGCATAACTATGTTATTAGTTACATCTAACAGCATTTCTTTGTGATTCATGCATTTATTTCTATAAATACGTCATTAGCAAAGTCATTTTGGCAAAGTTTTAGAAGTTAACTTGTTTAACTTCGATTAAAACGGAAATAACGTCCACTGGCATTACAAAATTAGGACTGGCCGCTTGCCAACTAAATGGACAAACTATTAAATACACTGGAAATACACTGGATAGCAATGATCGGACATTTGTAAGATCATTACAATTCACCAATAAATCTAATGATATACCAATATTGCAACAATTGTCGTACAAGGTATAGTTTAAGATTGGCCGTATCTTCAGGCGGCAACCCGATTTCGCGAAATGAATTTGTTACTATAAATAGAAAAAGAATAGTAGGCATGTAGGAATCCTACTGGGGTACTATCGTAAAATAGTATAGCAGTGTGCAGCCAATCTGAATGCGAGAAAGTCACGTGAGATATAATATTTTACGATAGATCTCTATACAACACCCCTCCTTCATGTTCAGTGTCAATTTTGTTTCCTGTATAAATCAACTTGTGTTACATGCAACTCAACTACAGTGTGGGGGCTTGGTTCTCTTCTCTCTCCCACATGGTAGACCGATTGATGTAGTCTTAATAAAGATTTATGCTTAATACCATATGGCATAGTGGATGTCGGACCTGATAACTTAAGGTGAAAACCCTGTGCCAATGCATTCTCTTATGTATGCGAGTCAACCATAGGTCGCCTCGCATATATAAGAGAGTGCATTGGCCTGACAAATTGTATATTATTTTTTATAATTGTTAAAGAATGTAAGAAAAAATGATAAAAAATGATAAAATTGTTAAAGAATATAAGAAAAAAGATAAAAATTGTTCTAGAATATAAGAACAAATTATAAGAACACAAAAACTATACCGCTCCCTGGACTCGCAGAAACAAACCAGTATAAAATGGCGACTGGTAACCGAAATGGGATATTTGGGTCAACAAAAAACAGTTAGGATAGTAAAACAGCTGATTTTCCTTCCATTATGTAAATATATGGTAATTATAAATCCTCCCATAGTTGAGTATATTTGTTATGTAATTTGTGAAATAATGTATCAAAATCTTCTAAGCATGAGGCTAAAGCATCAGCATTTGGCAGGATACGGTGATCACAGGTATAGCCTAGTTCACACAGTAATATACACGTTGACACTGTCAATTTTGCTGTATGAATTAATCAGTATTACCTGCAGGCTAAACCACAGCGTGGGGGCTTGGTCGTCTTCTCTCTCCCACATGGTACGCTGATTGATGTAGTCTTACAAAAGCAGTAGATCTCCACAGTCAGAGGGCAAGGATAACACGGACCTGTAGAGTGAAAAGACAAAGGTCAGAGGGCAAGGATAACACGGACCTGTACAGTGAAAAGACAAAGGTCAGAGGGCAAGGATAACACGGACCTGTACAGTGAAAAGATACAGTTTAGCATTAAGCCTTTTAGATATCCACACACAGAGGGCAAGGATAACACGGACCTGTACAGTGAAAAGATACAGTTTAGCATTAAGCCTTTTAGATATCCACACACAGAGGGCAAGGATAACACGGACCTGTACAGTGAAAAGATACAGTTTAGCATTAAGCCTTTTAGATATCCACACACAGTCAGAGGGCAAGGATAACACGGACCTGTACAGTGAAAAGATACAGTTTAGCATTAAGCCTTTTAGATATCCACACAGTCAGAGGGCAAGGATAACACGGACCTGTACAGTGAAAAGATACAGTTTAGCATTAAGCCTTTTAGATATCCACACACAGAGGGCAAGGATAACACGGACCTGTACAGTGAAAAGACAAAGTTTAGCATTAAGCCTTTTAGATATCCACACACAGTCAGAGGGCAAGGATAACACGGACCTGTAGAGTGAAAAGACAAAGGTTAGCATTAAGCCTTTTAGATATCCACACACAGTCAGAGGGCAAGGATAACACGGACCTGTAGAGTGAAAAGACAAAGGTTAGCATTAAGCCTTTTAGATATCCACACACAGTCAGAGGGCAAGGATAACACGGACCTGTAGACCTGTAGAGCATTAAGCCTTTTAGAACAGTGTACACACTGGTGGGTAGTTAATTTAAATTCTTCATTTGAAGGGACACAAGGCACTCAGAGTGGGCTAACGTGTAAAAAAATATTAAAGTCTTTAAAAACAGCTGCACTAAGAACATGGAAAATAGATCAACTTACATCGTTTATTGATAGTTTATCAACTTACATCGTTTATTGATAGTTTATCAACTTACATCGTTTATTGATAGTTTATCAACTTACATCCTTTATTGATAGTTTTCCAAAAAAAATAAAAGGTCAGCAGACCACAGTGTCCCCCGACAACATGGCAAGTCGATGCCGCTTTGCTAAAGAAATTTAAGTCGAAAAGGGTTAATAACTCCATAAAAAAAATATTAGCTATATAGATGTTGCAAATCACCAACATGTTAGGAACAATATCCCAAAGTTTCAAATCTCTACATTTAAAACTGTAGGAGGAGTTGATTACACCATGAAGGTACCCAATCTCATCCAAAAGGCAAAAATGTTCCAAATTTTCTAAGTCGAAAACCCCCCAAAAATATGGAAAAAATGATATTTTTGATTAGCTATATAGATGTTGCAAATCACCAACATGTTAGGAACAATATCCCAGAGTTTCAAATCTCTACGTTTAAAACTGTAGGAGGAGTTGATTACACCATGAAGGTACCCGATCTCGGACGCACGGACGCACGGACACACGGACGAACGGACGGACGAGGGTCATTTCTATAGTCCTCCGACGGAAACGTCGGGGGACAAAAATGGGTGTTGAAACCATTATTATGTAAACAAAACTTAAATAATTCCTCTTAGGCCACGCAAATTCAATTTCCTGTTTCTTCGTATGGTCCAGAAACCCTGCACATGCAAAACTTTTTATTTACGTTTTATACAACAGAAAAAAATACAATCTGTACTAAATAACTGTGGTACGCTTTTAAGCAAATGCAAGATGAATTGCATCTGTAAATTCAGTGAAAAATGTGTGAATGATACTTTCAATTGTGACTTGTATGTGGACTAAATCAATAATGGAGACCTTTCGCAAAATCACGAATACGATTACGGATATGGAAATATCCTGTCAGTATATGGCCAAAATCGACATTTACGTGCGGGGGTTCTTATGTGAGACGAAATGTACCCCACACAGTTTAATTATGTGCAGATGTGTCAAGAATGTGCCACCGGTCCTGCTTGGGGATGCTCTAACATTATCCGCGTGATGTATTACACACAGTAAAAAGATGGGGTCTGAAATAGACACACATTACTTTTCCCCATCAAATATATGTGTAACTGAATAAAGTGGGGCATATGCCGTCTCACCAATTAGCCATCGTAGGTAAATTGTGATGGTGTCAACCTTAACAGGACAATATGTCCTATCTGTAATCGTAATGGTGAATTTTGCGAAAGGTCTCTATTACTACAGACTGACTACATAGACACAGTCAAAATCTGTACAAATACTTACCTCTGTGGACTAAATCAATAATACTATAGACTGACTGCCTAGATACAGCCAAAAATAAAAAAGATACTTACCTCTGTGACACAGGCTTGTACATTTGTGATTCCGACAACCGAGTGCCTTCCCGCAAGTTAATTCACATGCTGGGCAGTTTCCATCACAACACTAGAAAACAAATCAAATTATAAATGTTAACATCTCATCATATAGCACAGAAGACCTGGGAAAATGAGGATAATTAGGGGATCGACATGTATGGTGTGATTTTGGGACATTTATTGGTGGGTTTTATGATGGAAAATGCAGTTATACCAGTGATGCGAGGAGCTGGTAAAACAGATATTATTCATTGGAAAATCCACCGATAAACATCCCAATATCACATCAGACAGCATTTTTATCCCCATTCTAATTCACACTGCCTGAAAAATCATGATATGAACACTAGAATCTGCCAACGAGTTGGTGAACTGGAAATGACTGACGGTGAACAAACAATCCATATCACTTCCTTCTAGAAATTGTATCCGCTCCATGAGGATATAGTTCCATATTTCGATTAGAAATAAACAGAGCAATTCAAAGGAATCCACGAAATCAGTCGACTGGAATTCTATAGCACAGAATGTGACATGAGATTGGTATAAATTATATTAATAAATGTAAGTTTCGTGACCAAGTTGTGCCACAGTATTACACTAGTGAAATGCCATTGCATACATTACAGGGTTCGTACACCCTGTCTGGAATCATTTTCCAGTATATTCCAGTATATTTCCAGTACTGATATTATGAATTTCCAGTATGGCGAATTAGGGTTAGGATTAGGGCTACTCTACTCGATCCCAGGTTTAGGGTTAGGACTACTCTACTCGCTCCCAGGTTTATGGTTAGGGTTACGTACTGTCACAGACTTAGCCAGAGAGGTGACGGGAGTCTCTACGGCCCCCAACTTCAGTATTACGACTCCTTACGGCCACCAAACCAAGATTTGAACCAATGAACTCACCCAAACATCCTTTTTAATGATAATTCACGTGTTGGCTTCATTATGTCAGTGATATTTAAGTCACTGTCTATAAACAGTACCTCAAAACCATGCAAGTAGTTTGTAATATCCATCAGGGACCGCAATGGAAAATTAAGTTCTCATTTAGAGAACTTTTTATGTTATCCCTGATGGTCTCAGGTCACATGAGTATTTCTATTTTATACAGATTTCTGCCATATAATTTATCATATATTCTGAAGGCAACCTCTATAAAATGAATTAATTCTTGGGAAAATTGATATATTCTCTTATATATCAATTATTTGCACAGTCTGAACTTTATCTGTCTCATCAGAACCCTACATATAACATATGTATATTTAATATAAATTATTATAATTATAATATTATTCATACTGTTATGTATCCTATTTACTCAAATTGTAAACATACCCATAGTATGTGTATCATGTACCATGTGATATATCCTGAACCATCGAATAAATCTAATCTCATATTGTTTCCATATTTCCAATGTCAAATGTCTTTGAACATACAAGACACTTTGCACGATGTCGATCTCCATCGACAGCAGCCAACCATCCACTAAACTCGGTAATCTCAAGCCAATTCTCGCAAAAAACACACCTCCCGCGCATGTTTTGAATGTGTTAAATGTGTAATGTACAAATTTCATCTAGAATTCGCGCTGAACTACACTTCTATTCTAAATTTATAAACCGGTGTTGTAGATATAAGACACGAGAAAATAAATGGTCAAAGAGGAAGCACCGCGTTGTGTTTTCCAGTGTTACGAAAAATAACAACCGGTGCCAGTGACCGGTGCTACCTAAAATCGGCCGATTCCAGTATATTCCAGTATCGATCGGCCGGAGATCGTTTTTCGAGTATATTTCCAGTACTGGAAAGTTGAATTTGCTTTTTCCAGTATATTCAAGTTTCCAGTAGGGGCGTACGAACCCTGACATTAGTGCTAGTGGTCAAGGCATCAAACTTCATAGGATAGCGAACAATGGTTCGCTGCTTGGAACGTCATGTCCACCAAAAGACAATTAACAGTGCCCTATGGTGTACCAATCCAGTCAAATTTTAATCGAGTTATCATCCGAACAATAAACAGTTCTGGCGGAATGATGAAAAAAAAATGGCATACACCACACATTCCTATGGTAACTGATGACACTGCCAAAGTGTTCACCTTGACTAATTCCAGGTAAATAAAAGTAAAATAAAATACTATATGTCAAGTTTCATGTCGAGAAATAATGCTGGAATATTTGTGATTTACCTTCCTCTTACACTGATGCTTCTTACAGTCTTTAACTTGAGGACATTTCACGTCACACGTGAATTCCTTATGGCACGGCACCTCTTTCTGTTTTTGTCCACATCGACATTTCTTTGTTACCATTTGCAAGCACTTAAAAAAAGAGAGTACATATGCAAGCACATAATACAAAGTTAGTCAGTGACCATGAATGAAGTCATAGATGGAGAAACTTTGGCAAAATTGAAAAACCAAAATATGAGATCATCGACAAATGAACAGTAAAGTATTGTCACTTGATAAGGCATTTAATTTTTTATTACTTGGTTTACAGATTGTTTTGGCTAAAAGGTAGGGGAGGTGGGAGAGAAGGTAGGGGAGGTGGGAGAGAAGGTAGGGGAGGTGGGAGAGAAGGTAAGGGAGGTGGGAGAGAAGGTAGGGGAGGTGGGAGAGAAGGTAGGGGAGGTGGGATAGAAGGTAGGGGAGGTGGGAGAGAAGGTAGGGGAGGTGGGAGAGAAGGTAGGGGAGGTGGGAGAGAAGGTAGGGGAGGTGGGAGAGAACAAAATAAAAATAAAATCTGTATAATTTTTGTTTAGTTTAAATTGCCAAAAAATAGGGTCGGGAGAAATAAAATACTTGCTGTATAATAATATCATCTAAAACAAGCCACCATATCACCCATAGATATGCTTTACCCTTGTCCACTTACATAGGAAATTATTATTTTTTTTTAGATGTGTCTTTAAAGCAAGAAACTGATAGATGAAAAAATATCGCCAATACCAATGTCTGTGATGTTGTCGTTGACATTCAATACCATAATGGTCGCCAGGAGGCTTCGCTGTTGTATATTTTATGCAAACTTATACTTTTTAAATTTTTTTTATATGTCTGGATTAATATTCCCATTGGCGGAGATAAAAAAAAACGATTTTTTTTTTGGGAAATCCGTAAACAAAGTAATAAAAAATATAATGCCTCAGGAAAGAACACCGTTCTAGTGGTAAACATAATTGTTTTGATAAGTATAAGCAGGTGTGACTTTCGATAAATTGTTATCCATACACAGGGGAACAAATGCTGATCAGCTGTTAATGAACTAAGAGTTTCATGAAGATCTGATGATAACTTGATTTGAGAGGTGGTTTCTGAATACAGCCTTGAAATTTGGCCATTTCCCCACAAAAATTGCCAATTGGCAAAAAAACCTGCGCCATTGCATTCTCTTATATCTGCAAGTATCCCATAGGGAGCCTCACACATATAAGAGTATGCATTTGCCTAACAATATTTAGCTTGACCTTGTAAGCCAGTATTCTCTTATATATATGCACATAATAAAGAATGATTTTTTTAGCACAGGATCTTTAACCCTTTAATGATGGGAGCTGCGCTGGTGCAGCATTAAATACCCTGTGCCAGTGCATTCTCTTATATATGCAAGTCTCCCATAGAGAGCCTTGCATATATAAGAGAATGCACTGGCTTAGGTCAAGGTAAATATTGTGCATTATATAAGAGAATGCTTGCACAGGGCTTTCGCAAAATTGCAAGAGGCTCCAGTCATGGAAGTGAATGGATGTTGATTTTGATGCAAATTGTTCTGATAATTTTGATTACGCTGACAGCATGAACCCTGGTGTGAATTGCTTGAAATTGTAATTATCAGGGCTGATCAAACTATAAGAAAAGTGTATAGCCTACATGAAAAGCTTGCAATATCATTTCTGAAAATTAGCTAGTTCTAACAAACTAACAGCAAACAGTGACACAGCAATCCAGTGGCAAGCATGATCTACATGTAACGTCATGGTGTGAAGATGCCATGCATTTTAATCCAACTTGCTGCAATTTGTTCATTACACTGTGTTAGTTGCCTTTGATAAGCGACTTAGTACTGTGATTATTGAGGGAAACCTTGGTTGTAAATTGAATAACTGGCTTGTGGCAGAAATGCTTGATAGTAATTTATGCCCATGCTGGCAACATCTGTTGCGGAGCTTTACTTGCTCCATCCAATGAAACTAAGGCTAATAAAAAAGGGGTTTTGATTCTCAGGCATAGCCGCATCGAAAAAAATGGCCGTGTTGGACCATTTTATTGGATTTAAAATTTTTCGCTAACATGAAAATATTAAACTGTCAAACGGAAATTAGTTTTGTTTCAAATATCGAATAGGAGCTAAATACAACGTTGTATGTGTGGGTATTCAACAAAAGACCATAGGCAATGATAATTATCAGGTATATTGTCACCACAGGCTGTCCAAAACCCAAAGTTTATTGGTCAAATGTGAAGAAATATTTTGATCTTTGCACAGAAAGTAAGTAACCCTCAAGATAGAGTTTCCCCCCTTGCTATGCTATTGCGATGGAAGCTATATGCAAACTGGACCACAATACAGTTTGAAAAGCGATGTATATTGGATATGTTTATTTCAAAATAACTTATTTGTAGTTTTATAGTCTATCATCCATTGCAGTACATATACAGTCTCTAATTAGTCAGCAGAATAAGTGAATCAAGACTTTCTATGATAGTTTGGAAGATCACTTTATCTTTTTGTTTCGACTATATTTAAGTTCCGTATTTTTATATAAATCGGATATGCAGTTCTGAGCATGTTGTTAAATATGATTGTGCCGATATTAAAATCATATCAATATATATATCATTCTAGGTAATCTCTATATGTACGGGTAGTATAATGTCATAATTTGTAATTCTTAATATCAGATTAAATTAGTTTAAATCCATTACAAAGTTCTCCCTACTTGTTCTGGATCTGGGAAGGTATAATAACACATGCTTACTATGCCAGTCAGTGGGCAGAAAAAGAATAAATAATTCAAATAAAACCCTCCCTCCCGCATTGATTTAAAAAATGAAAGTGTCAATGACACTGCAGCTCAACTTGGAAAGGGAATAATTTCATGTGTTACAGTCAATGCAGTGATTAGGAATGTGGAAAGTTTAAAGGTCAGTTATGCAAAGAGTAAAATCCAAGATGGCCACTGGCAGCCATGTTTTTTGCGAATGACCCCAAAATGACTCGTTCCCATTTACATGTCAATGTTAACTTCCACGACAAGTTTCATGATGATCAGACCAACACTCCGGCCTGTAGTCTGTGCTAATGGAATGAATTTTGAAATCCAAGATGGCTGCAGGTGGCCATGTTTTTTTCCGAATGACCCCAAAATTACTCGTTCCCATCTACATGTCAATGTCAACAGCCATGACAATTTTCATAAAGATACAACCAAATGTACGACCTGTAGCCTGTGCCAAAAAATTTAGTCATGCAAAATGTAAAATGAAAAATGGCTGCTGACGGCCATATTTTTTGGCCGAATGACCCCAAAATGACTCGTTCCCATCTACATGTCAATATTAACATCCACCACAAATTTCATGGTGATCAGACAAACAGTATGGCCTGTAGCTGGCAGCCATGTTTTTTTTCCGAATGACCCCATAATGACTCGTTCCCATCTACATGTCAATGTCAACAGCCGTAACAAATTTCATAATGATCCGACCAAAGGTACGACCTGTTGACCGCGCCAAAGGATTTAGTCATGCAAAGAGTAAAATCCAAGATGGCTGCTGGCGGCCATGTTTTTTGGCCGAACGACCCCAAAATTACTCGTTCCCATCTGCATGTCAATATTAACATCCATGACAAATTTCATAATGATTAGACAAATGTACGACCTGTAGCCCATGCTAATGGATTGAATTTTGAAATCCAAGATGACCGCTGGCAGCCATGTTTTTTTTCCGAGCGACCCCCAATGACTCGTTCCCATCTACATGTCAATGTCCACAGCAATGCCAAATTTTATAATGATCCGAGCAAAGGTACATCCTGTAGCCCGTGCTAAAGAAAATTGTTGACGAATCACACACGCACAGACGACGGATACCAAAAGCCATGGCAATAGCTCAAACTTTACAAAGAAAAGTTGAGCTAAAAAAATGCATGAGAATCAAATATTTTTTTTTTATGGCCCAATATCTGTAGAATACGTGTAATAAATGGATTGTTGTTTTTATTATATATATTGTCTACACTTACAGTGCCACACTGACCGAGATGACATCTTTGTGAGCATTGGTGCATCTCACAATTCAACATTTTGTCACAAGTATCGCCACATGTGGGAATATCATCTGTACATGGCAGATCAAATTCTGAAATAAACATTTGGGAATATGAACAATCGTTTGTTAAACTTATTATCTGAACATTTCCTATCAGAACTACTCGTCAATGAGTACAAGTTTTGTCACAAATGTAAACACATAGTATTGCCACATGTGACCAGCATGGTGCCATATAACATGTCTGTTTGCATGGATAAAACATGATTACCAATTCGTAAATAAGTATAATGCATGTATCTGCATGTCAACTATCACCATATTCTAAGTGGCATGATCTTCAACAGGTCAATAGTATAATTATTCATCATATTCTACTGAGCATTGTCTTTCTTTCCAATTGTTTTCAACTCAATATACAGGCATAGTTTATCTTCTTTTACTGAAAATGGCTCACATTTCAAGGGATGTTAACCTTTTCTATACTAAACACTCATTGATGACTAGTTCACAAAGGAAATGTTCACATAATAAGTTTAACCTGTTCTATACTAAACACTCATTGATGACTAGTTCACATAGGCAATGTTCACATAATAAGTTTAACCTTTTCTATACTAAACACTCATTGATGACTAGTTCACATAGGAAATGTTCACATAATAAGTTTAACCTTTTCTATACTAAACACTCATTGATGACTAGTTCACATAGGAAATGTTCACATAATAAGTTTAACCTTTTCTATACTAAACACTCATTGATGACTAGTTCACATAGGAAATGTTCACATAATAAGTTTAACCTTTTCTATACTAAACACTCATTGATGACTAGTTCATATAGGAAATGTTCACATAATAAGTTTAACCTTTTCTATACTAAACACTCATTGATGACTAGTTCACATAGGAAATGTTCACATAATAAGTTTAACCTTTTCTATACTAAACACTCATTGATGACTAGTTCACATAGGAAATGTTCACATAATAAGTTTAACCTTTTCTATACTAAACACTCATTGATGACTAGTTCACATAGGAAATGTTCAGATAATAAGTTTCAAACCCTTTCTATACTAAACACTCATTGATGACTAGTTCACATAGGAAATGTTCACATAATAAGTTTAACCCTTTCTATACTAAACACTCATTGATGACTAGTTCACATAGGAAATGTTCACATAATAAGTTCAACAAACAATCTTTTGTTGAACTTATTATCTACACATCTCCTGCCTTATTATCTACACATCTCCTGCCTTATTATCTACACATCTCCTGCCTTATTATCTACACATCTCCTGCCTTATTATCTACACATCTCCTGCCTTATTTTCTACACATCTCCTGCCTTATTATCTACACATCTCCTGCCAATGAATATGAATCCTTCAGCACTTGTATTATCTTTTCGTCTGATTGTCAGCTGCTAGTTTATCCTGAATACCCCTCAAAATGAATAATAGGCCATTCCAATGTATACTTTTATAAATTAATGGGAGAGTCCATTTAGTAAAGAAATGGTTATTGTAGAAGATATCAAGTTTTAAAATAGATGACATGGTAGCATGAGAAAATTATGGTGTTGTTGGCCATATTTTGATTATAGAACTTACCTGTTTTCCCACACATATATTGATAATAGAACTTACCTGTTTTCCCACACAGATATTGATTATAGAACTTGCCTGTTTTCCCACACATATATTGATTATAGAACTTGCCTGTTTTCCCACACAGATATTGACTATAGAACTTGCCTGTTTTCCCACACATATATTGATTATAGAACTTACCTGCTTTCCCACACAGATATTGATTATAGAACTTACCTGCTTTCCCACACAGATATTGACTATAGAACTTGCCTGTTTTCCCACACATATAGTGATTATAGAACTTACCTGTTTTCCCACACAGATATTGATAATAGAACTTACCTGTTTTCCCACACAGATATTGATTATAGAACTTGCCTGTTTTCCCACACAGATATTGATAATAGAACTTGCCTGTTTTCCCACACAGATATTGATAATAGAACTTGCCTGTTTTCCCACACAGATATTGATTATAGAACTTACCTGTTTTCCCACACAGATATTGATAATAGAACTTGCCTGTTTTCCCACACAGATATTGATAATAGAACTTGCCTGTTTTCCCACACATATATTGATTATAGAACTTGCCTGTTTTCCCACACATATATTGATTATAGAACTTGCCTGTTTTCCCACACATATATTGATTATAGAACTTGCCTGTTTTCCCACACAGATATTGATAATAGAACTTGCCTGTTTTCCCACACAGATATTGACTATAGAACTTACCTGTTTTCCCAGATATTGATAATAGAACTTGCCTGTTTTCCCACACATATATTGATTATAGAACTTGCCTGTTTTCCCACACATATAGTGATTATAGAACTTGCCTGTTTTCCCACACAGATATTGATAATAGAACTTGCCTGTTTTCCCACACAGATATTGATAATAGAACTTGCCTGTTTTCCCACACATATATTGATTATAGAACTTGCCTGTTTTCCCACACAGATATTGACTATAGAACTTACCTGCTTTCCCACAGATATTGATTATAGAACTTACCTGCTTTCCCACACAGATATTGATTATAGAACTTACCTGTTTTCCCACAGATATTGATAATAGAACTTGCCTGTTTTCCCACACATATATTGATTATAGAACTTGCCTGTTTTCCCACACATATATTGATTATAGAACTTGCCTGTTTTCCCACACATATATTGATAATAGAACTTGCCTGTTTTCCCACACAGATATTGATAATAGAACTTGCCTGTTTTCCCACACATATATTGATTATAGAACTTGCCTGTTTTCCCACACATATATTGATTATAGAACTTGCCTGTTTTCCCACACAGATATTGATAATAGAACTTGCCTGTTTTCCCACACAGATATTGACTATAGAACTTACCTGCTTTCCCACACAGATATTGATTATAGAACTTACCTGCTTTCCCACAGATATTGATAATAGAACTTGCCTGTTTTCCCACACATATATTGATTATAGAACTTGCCTGTTTTCCCACACATATATTGATTATAGAACTTGCCTGTTTTCCCACACAGATATTGATAATAGAACTTGCCTGTTTTCCCACACAGATATTGACTATAGAACTTACCTGCTTTCCCACACAGATATTGATTATAGAACTTACCTGCTTTCCCACACAGATATTGATTATAGAACTTACCTGTTTTCCCACACAGATATTGATAATAGAACTTGCCTGTTTTCCCACACATATATTGATTATAGAACTTACCTGTCTTTCCACATGGACACAGATATTGATTATAGAACTTACCTGTTTTCCCACTTGGATATTGATTATAGAACTTACCTGTTTTCCCACACATATATTGATTATAGAACTTGCCTGTTTTCCCACACATATATTGATTATAGAACTTACCTGTTTTCCCACTTGGATATTGATTATAGAACTGACCTGTTTTCCCACACATATATTGATTATAGAACTTACCTGTTTTCCCACATGGACATTTCCGATTACCAGACCTCGGACACGATCCACATGGCCCAGAGTGGCATATTCTCTCACATTTATGATGCTTACAATCTAGAGTCTTACCACAGGGCTGTAAATAAAATCAACATAATCAGGATATAACCCTAGTGTAAAAATATCTTTATTCAATGATGTAATTAACTAATTTTAAAGAATCTACTCCTTTAGAATCTTACTATACTAGTGTAATTAGCACATAGCCATTGGAAATACATGAGGCATTATTAGAGTTACTCTCCATTATACAGAAAACTGGTGCACGTTATTATTATAGTTATATGATTTATTATTTATTGTTATATTTTCTTCTCTTCTTCTACTATTTACAAATTTTGATGTTCCGACATGGAGCTTTCGTTATCAAATAAAATCTTGAAATCTTATATATTTAATAAACAAAATCAAGATAATCAGGACTAGGGATCTGCGAATCAGGGATTTTGCATCAAATCGAATCTCGATATCGAATCTCTTTCCTGATATCGACATCTAATTGAATCTCGAATCGAATCAGCCAGTGATTGACATTGTTTACCAGTGTTTATTTCGGTGTCTCATGACAAAAAAATGCAAAATTCGTCAGATACTATATAACAATGTTAATCTCCATAAACATCAGTTGGAACTTGCGTTTTATTTTTAGGAAAATCATGACATAGTCAAGTCACTCTCAGTCTAATGGAGGGTTTGGGATATGTTGCATTGAATTTCTATCTAACTGTGTCATGGCGAACATGACACAAGAAGTGATAGTAAGAAACAAAAAGACAGTTCAATCAACGTATCACAAACCCCATGGAATGAAAGTCATTTGTCTACATTATTTAATACAGATAATATAGATTTGACACACTTGGACATGGGTACACCGTTCAGCTATATAATTGTTGTAGTCCGATACCAATGGTAGTTATCTGTGACTGTTATTTCTATGAATTCTGCCGGCAGTGTCGCAGATAACTGGTCGCACATAATGATGTCCATTTAAAAACGTAATAGACCGATTGTTCTAAGGTTTCTGTTCATTCCACTCTACTATTTGTCACGCATAACGGTGGCTGACATTGAATTTTATTCGTATAATCTGAATTGGATATCCAAAGTTCTAAACATACGTTAAATCAATCTAGCGATCACACACCGTGAAGACAATTTAGATAGTGTCGAAACAGATTACAAATATATGTGGCGATTAATCACCATCACGGGTTGCGATCGAAGCACATAATTTGCATAATGCACGTCTATTCTGAACGGCATACATTCATAATTTTGCGAAAGGTCTCTATTATCATTCATAATTTTGCGAAAGGTCTCTATTATCATTGGGATAGTCCTACTAAAACATGCTTTGTGTGAGGACCCTATAATATAATTAATATTCTTAATATTAATAGTTTTGGCTGTTTTACACATGCACATCTTCAGAAATTACGTGATTTCCTGTATCATGATACACATAACAGGATACGATACGCATACAGTTTGAAAGTCTATTGCGATTTATTAAATTCATGATGAATCGTTACAGCCATACCTGAATGAATCATTAAATTTAAATTCTGTTTTTATTTTGTTTCAATAGTTATTGCTCATTTAAGCCTCCAAATTATGACGGTTATTTCTGACTGAAGTTGTCAAAATACCGCTTAACCATATTTCTGCTCTTATAACTTTTCTGATATCTATCTTCATTAGAGACTTTTCGCAAAATCACTATTACGATTACAGATAGGATGTATTGTCCTAGTAAGGTGGACACCATCACAACTTACATACGATGGTTAATTGGTGAATATGCCCACTATATTCAGGCACATATTTGATGGAAAAAGTAATGTGTGTCACCTTCAGATCCCATGTCCTTATCCGTGTGTCAAGATCAAATTTTTGGCCATATACTGGCAGGAATCGCAGGATATTGTCCATATCCGTAATCGTGATTTAGCGACAGGTCTCTATTGTGGCATAAGTTACTGAATTACCACTTCTATACACAAAATAATTATGGAACCCCAAATAACATGGCACAAGCTATTGAACAGACAAGTGAAAATCTGCAAAGTAATTAAAAAGTTAATTATCTATAATACTTCACACACCACAAACAGTTATCCTCCAATTGCTGGCTATTTATTTCTGATTTCCAACATTTTAAATACCTATTTTCGCGCTTGGTCTTAGTAAACATTTTCCAAAGTATATAATTTACGCCTCCTAATGTTATCAAGCTTTGCTGACAATCAAACATAACAAATATTATTGTGTAAACTTTACTGTAGCAGTATAATGTTTGCAAACTATACTAAAAAACACTTATAAAGAGCGTTCCATTTGCATGCATATGCATTTTATATACACTTATCTCTATACAATTCATATTATATTTGGGTCATTTTTTCAGTTTAATCCCTTCATACACTGCTAATGAACTTCGGGGTCCAGCCCTTTATATGTAACAGTCCTCAATTCATAATGTTGTTACCCCTTATTAATTGTAAGTGCATTACAATTCGTGCAATTATGTACGATATGAACATAGCTGTGTTACAGCACTAAATTTATCATCTGGCAGTACAGCCAATGCATAAGCATACACTTTTGTTTACAATTAAGAATTTTTCCCGATAGTACAATCAGGGAAGTCTATGTGTACGTTTTACAATAATTCGTGTATAGTATCATTTTTGTGGATATTGCTTGGTGTGTGGCCCTCGTGATATTACTATCCCTATGATTTAAACTAGCTGAACGGTTTGACTGGTACGCTGCCGTTCTATACTTATTCTATATTTATTTTGACATTCAAAATTGTCCGTGTGGCGCTTCGGAATGTGTACCTAGGTTTATTACGCACCTTTGTCCATGTTACCGAAGACAGGTTTACCCCTGTACTCTATGGTGTTCCCAGCCCCCCTGGATCTCTATATTGTTACAACAAACAGTTATCCTCTAAGCAGTAAGCAGAAATGTTCTGATGTCAGAGCAGGGGCGAGGACCATAAAATATTGAACAATATTAGATTGATACCTACTTTCAGTGCACTGCCTTGTATGTTAGTAGATAATTATGTTCAGTGCAATGCCTTGTATGTTAGTAGATAATTATGTTCAGTGCAATCCCTTGTATGTTAGTAGATAATTATGTTCAGTGCAATCCCTTGTATGTTAGTAGATAATTATGTTCAGTGCAATCCCTTGTATGTTAGTAGATAATTATGTTCAGTGCAATCCCTTGTATGTTAGTAGATAATTATGTTCAGTGCAATCCCTTGTATGTTAGTAGATAATTATGTTCAGTGCAATCCCTTGTATGTTAGTAGATAATTATGTTCAGTGCAATCCCTTGTATGTTAGTAGATAATTATGTTCAGTGCAATCCCTTGTATGTTAGTAGATGCTTGTTGTGGAATCATTTCACCATATTTTTCCTTAATAATTTTGCATTATCATTGGTAACAAGAAACTTCCTTGTTCAGAAAATGAAAAAAGTTTTTTCTGATTGGTTGAAAAATACACTAAATTTGATTTAAACTCCTAAAAGCAAACAATGTATACCATGAAGAAAAGAATTTGCCTGAATATTACAAGTTTCCCTAAAAGATATTATGACACCCACCTCATCACACTGCCACGTTATGCTAGCACATGGTCGCATCAGTGCACACTTCCCACACTGACATTTCTGTGTGCTCGTCTTAGGGCAGGCTGGACATTCTCCTGAACATGAAGGAAATAAAAAGGTATTGAAATCACAGAATTAGATACAATACAAAATGAACACTCAATAAAATGATTGAACACTCAATTGATTGCCTTCATAGTAGTGAACATTCATACCAAATTTCAGTGAGACTCATAAACCGGTCTCACTAAATTAACCCTCTGGGGACCTCATTCTGCAAATGACAGACACACTATTACAAGGCTTGAAAAGGAAATCGTGCAGTGCTGAGACCAACCTAGGGGTTTCAAATTGGGAAAATTCACTTCTCCCTGTTTGGTTATTAGGGAGAAGTGGATTGTTATTACGGAGAAGGCTAACTCAGAGATTGGCAGTGTTAGGAATAAAATTAATTATTCCACATAACAAATTTTACTCTGATTAAAGAAACATAACTAAAAGTATACGACCATAAAATGGCGAGAAATCATCAAACTAAGGGGCATTTTGTTCATAAACCAAAAAATTATTGAAATCGGTTTATATTTGTCTGAGATATTGCTCTTACAACAAAAAAATAGCGAAAAATTGTCAAACTAAGGGGCATAACTCGGTTAAAAAATTCGAATGAAACTGGTTTTCAAACTCGTCCAATATATTGTGGCAACTAATTCATATAAACAAAAAATTATTGAAATCTGTTAATATTTGTTCGAGATATTGCGCTTATGACAAAAAATAGTGAGAAACTAAGGGGCATAACTGAGGTAAGAAAAATCGGACGAAACTGGTTTTCGATCTCGTCCAACATACTGTGGCAACCAACTCATAGACAAATATTTATTGAAATAGGTCAATATGTGTTTGAGATATTGCGCTTACGACAAAAAATGGCGATAAATTGTCAAACTAAGGGGCATAACTCAGGTAAGAAAAATCAGACGGAACTGGTTTTTGAACTCAAGCGAGATATTGTGGCAACCAACTCATAAACAAAAAATCCTTGAAAGTGGTTAATATTTGTTTGAGTTATTGCGCTTACGACCGGATCGGATAGATGGACGAATGGACACACACACGGACGGACAGTGCTGATTTCTATAGTCCTCCGAAATTAATTTTCAGGAGAAAAATACAGTTTTAGTATTCTGTTTGGAGATATGCATACACATATATGAGAAAGAAGTCACTTCTCCCTATGACAAATATATGCAGAATTGGCATATTTTAGGGAGAAGATATCTCCTATATTGCCCTCTAGTTCTCACCTTCATGACACGACCATTCACAGTTATGATGGCCACATGATAGAAGCTGTAAGCACGGCTGTGCACATGACCATGTCCGAGCGCTGCATCGTTTTACAGTGGGTGGCTGTTTCCCGCAATGGCACTTCACGTTAACGGTCTTAGGACAAGGTGGACATGCACCTGAAATATAGAAATAAATACCTTAGGCGACACCAATTTTTAAGTCTGGTTTACGAACACCTCCATGAAAAAAAAAAAAAAAAAATTCTCCCAAAATTGTTTACACGCGTACTGATTTTCATGTGCTGTCGCATCCGGTTCTGCTTATGATCATTTACAGATCCATATTTTCATGTATTTCATGACAAGAAATGTCTTGTTTGGTTCAGAATTTCATTCAAAAACATTTTTTTTACAATTTTTGTAAAATTCATGTAAAATTCCACGATTTACTTGATATAAATTAGGGGGACAATTTTTATTATTATTATTTTTTCCCCTCCTGCATCTACTTTTTTTCTCCCCACATGTTCGTAAACCAGACTTAAAAATTGGTGTCGCCTTAAGGGAATTCTCAGTTACAACTGACAGATATATTAGGTTCTTATATAACACAATTTGCCAACAGAGGTGTTCAGGATGGTTCTGAGGCCTAAAGTGGAAAATAAACAATAGACATAGAGAATTTTTCAATGGTCCATCTCCTATTCCACGTTTTGAATCGATAAAGTGTGGAATTCCCCAATAGTGATGTCATTCGATACCGGAAGTTTTTATTTACACGCACAAAAATTGACAAATTTGTATTTTTCAAATTGTTTGCTATATTTTAAAGAAATTATGTCTTTAATTGTCGATCCACCATTCACAAAAAAAGATGACAATGTGTCTTATTTCAGATAATTCTGATATACAAACAAAAATGGGAAACATATATTTATCTTATCAATTCATCGACCACAATTATGAGATATTCGATTTACTTTTCAATTTTTCGATTCGAAATCTGATGCAATCAAAATCCCACTATTCACAGGGGCCTAATGTGAATGAAAGATTCCATTCAGGTATAAAGGGATATAACTCCAAATACCTGGGTGACAAAGCAGCAAACATTCGTGTCCACAGCTTGGTATTAGTCGTTTACCACATTTGTTCCCGCATGAATGAGGTACCAGCCACGGGTCAAACTTCGGATCCTGTTCTACTCCACAGAAACAGTGATATCTCTTAGGACAGTCCTTCTGTTTATATTCATATCGGCATTTTGGGCTGTAATGATAATAATGAAAATGGTTACTGCACCTTACATAATGCTGCATATAACAGTTATTCTGATTGGTCGATTGCCTGTTCTCCCTGGATATTCCGACATACATTTTTGATAATATTTGGTTTAAACTTGAAGCTTTTGTTAAGTCCGTTCCTTATTGACAACCAAAATGTAGTTGATTTGAAGCAATGACACTCATATCTTTATCAAAACTCATATCATATCTATAAAAACAAATATTATTCAAATATCAGTCATATTTATTGGCATTATTCTCTGTCTCATAAATTCAGTTCAAATATGCAGGGGATTCACCATCATGAGATACATGTTTCTAAGTGGCGCTAAATGCTCTATTAATCAGCTGGCTAAATGCTCTATTAATCAGCTGGCTAAATGCTCTATTAATCAGCTGGCTAAATGCTCTATTAATCAGCTGGCTAAATGCTCTATTAATCAGCTGGCTAAATGCTCTATTAATCAGCTGGCTAAATGCTCTATTAATCAGCTGGCTAAATGCTCTATTAATCAGCTGGCTAAATGCTCTATTAATCAGCTGGCTAAATGCTCTATTAATCAGCTGGCTAAATGCTCTATTAATCAGCTGGCTAAATGCTCTATTAATCAGCTGGCTAAATGCTCTATTAATCAGCTGGCTAAATCTAATTCAGCTGGCTAAATGCTCTATTAATCTAACTCATCTGGTTAAATGCTCTATTAATCTAATTCAGCTGGTTAAATGCTCTATTAATCTAATTCAGCTGTATTAATCTAATTCAGCTGGCTAAATGCTCTATTAATCTATTTCAGCTGGCTAAATTCGTTATTAATCTAATTCAGCTGGCTAAATGCTCTATTAATCTAATTCAGCTGGCTAAATGCTCTATTAATCTAATTCAGCTGGCTAAATGTTCTATTAATCTAACTCATCTGGTTAAATGCTCTATTAATCTAATTCAGCTGTATTAATCTAATTCAGCTGGCTAAATGCTCTATTAATCAGCTGGCTAAATGCTCTATTATCTAATTCAGCTGGCTAAATTCGTTATTAATCTAATTCAGCTGGCTAAATGCTCTATTAATCTAATTCAGCTGGCTAAATTTGTTATTAATCTAATTCAGCTGGTTAAATGCTCTATTAATATAATTCAGCTGGCTCAATGCTCTATTAATATAATTCAGCTGGCTAAATGCTCTATTAATATAATTCAGCTGGCTAAATGCTCAATTAATCAGCTGGCTAAATGCTCGATTAATCTGTTGACTGTAAATACAAGAAATGAAGGCTGATTCCATTGAATATGGATGCATATTTGTCTGACATTTTTGCATTCCCCAAAAAATGTCAGACCAACTTGCATCCATACTCCATGAAATGCAAGCAAATCAACATCCATTTCTTAACCCTTTACCCAACAGAAGGGCCCTGTGCCAATGCATTCTCTTATATATGCGAGTCGACCATAGGTCGCCTCGCATATATAAGAGAATGCATTGGCTTAATGCATTAAAAATTATAAAATTGTTAAAGAATGTAAGAAAAAATGGTAAAAAGTGTCAAAAAAAGTTTTTTTTTAGGCCAATGCATTCTCTTATATATGCGAGGCGACCTATGGTCGACTCGCATATATAAGAGAATGCATTGGCACAGGGCATAACTGTAACTATCACAATGTGGTCAAGGAGCCGGTTCCAATGATATCCATATTTGTATGGTTCTATTGAGACAGACCGAAGATATTTTAGGCTGTTGAAGCTTTATTTGGCCGGTTTTGGCCGGTTTGTTGGGTAAAGGGTTAAATGGACTTATTTTGGACCCTGAAACTGCATAAAACATGTGACAAAATGGAATAATTACTAAAGCACTGTTCACTCACGCCACACATCACTTAGCAACCGTATTTAAGTCGTATTGATCAGCATGTTGTTTTGATTGTCACAAGATGAATAACATCCACCATTAATTAGGTCTTGATTCTATAGCGTTGACAGATAAGTTTATGGCCATTTTGACTTGGGTAACCTTTACTCAAGTAAATATGTTGTTATATCATCTTGCTCTGTGTGTGACAATCAAAACAAGACGTCGATACGACCTAAATACGGTCGCTAACTGATGCATAGTGTAACGTATGCGAACAGTGCCTAAGTATTGTTTGAGGCTCCAAACCACCTGAGGCCTTTAAAACTGTGAAACCTCACCACAACTAAGGTATGCATTGGATTAACTTACCAGAACCATGGTATATCAGTGTTGGGGCTATTTTCCTCCGATTTGTAAAAATGTTGGTGTACTCCTTCTTTGACCCACTTTTGTATACAAACTAAATGCAGCATGCAGTAACAACCCTTGCAACTCCAAATCTGAAACAAGTTATAATATGGTGAGTATTAATTCAAGTTTTATGAATAATTATTTGTTTACATCATTTTCAGGGTGAAAAAAATAATCTAATCCTGAATGCGGAATTACTATTTGTGAAATTGTCAATGGTACTATATAAGTTGATATTCATGGCACAGATTGTACATTCCCATTTAAACTCATAATTTTCTGAGAGAAATATAAGGATGGATTAACAGAGGATTGATTTTACGTACAGTACATACCAGACGAATGCTAAACAAGGGGTACGCATCTAAGATGCTTTTGTCGAGTTTTTTGGCAGTCGAACCAAACTTCTGCCAATAAGGTGCACAACTCCGGGAAAAAAAGTTGGACGGTGGTATATTATTGCAATAGACCTACATACCAAATATCAATTGAATCCGTTAATATTTCATTGAGTTATCGCACTAACGGTGATAAAATTGTGATTAAAATAGACAAACTAAGACCCATAACTCCGCGAAAAAAATCGGACAAACTTGGTTTTCGAACTCGTCCGAGATATTGTTGCAGGAGACTCATATACCAAATATTGTTGAAATCGGTTAATATCTCATCGAGTTATCGCGCTAACGGTGATAAAATTGCTAAAAATAGACAAACTAAGACCCATAACTCCGCGAAAAAATTCGGACAAACCTGGTTTTCGAACTCGTTCGAGATATTGTTCCAGGAGACTCATATACCAAATATTGTTGAAATCGGTTAATATTTCAACGAGTTATCGCGCTAACGGTGATAAATTTGCTAAAAATAGACAAACTAAGACCCATAACTCTGGAAAAAAAATTCGGACAAACCTGGTTTTCGAACTCGTCCGAGATATTGTTGCAAGAGTCTCATATACCAAATATTGTTGAAATTGGTTAATATTTGCGTGAGTTATCGCGCTATCGGTGAAAAACTTAATTAAAAACCATCTAAGATGGATAACTCTTGTAAAAAAGTTCGGACGTGACCCATTTTCTACAGGCAGTAAATAGTCATTAGGAGCAACTGCCATACCAAAAAAATTTTGAATCCGTTGTCAAAGTTATAAGGCATTCTTTAGGTCCGCCCGCCCGCCCGCCAACCGTCCCTCGTCAAACCATAAGTCGAGTTTTTGAAAAACTCGACTAAAAATATCTCTAATTCATGATCAACCATGTCTAACTCAGGTGACACTCCACAGTTAGGTGGCCCATAGATTCATTGAAATTTATCTGGATTATGATCCCAAACCATATAGACAATATATATATGCCTGAAATTAGTACAGAATAGGCATTCAGAATTTGATACATAATTTCCATAATATATGGGCTATCAAGAGTTATGGCCCTTGATCTTTTGATCGAAAATGTGATTTTTATTCAAAAAATGACCAAAATATTGCATTTTCATACCCAAGAGGCACGAATACCAAATTTTTTCAAGCATGGTCACCTATGTTGGTTTAAAGGCCTCTGGCTTCCAACATCAATGTGAAAAAATTTCAAACTTTCGCCGTTAAATTTTCCAGAAAATCAATTTTTAATGCAGATGACAAATTTTGGGTGCTAAAAAATTGACCCAGTATCTAGAGCCACTGTTTTGCAGAAAACACTACTGCTGTCTATGGGTGGGGTCAAGGTCACTTGCACTTAATTTTTTCATCAGTCTAGAACACCTTCTATAATTACACTAATTCATATCACACCTTGTCTCAATATACATACCACATGAATGGTGCCAGAAACCACTAGCACTTTATATCTATAAAATCACCCCTACTGATCATTCGAAACTGTGGAGTGTCACCTCATGCACAGGTTTTTCCTGCCACTTGTCATCCACACAGACTCTCTCGCCAAAATCATACTTTTGATAAGGAAAAGTAAGTTTGTATATACACCCCAATCGCTGACATTTTTGCATTTCTAGTTACCCTCATTTTAAGGAATGACTCTTTGGATTTGTTTCCCACGAAATTTAAATAGTCAATGGTAAAACACAGAGGGCTGCTTTCATATGATCTGTTGCAGTTTGTAGCATTAGCGACCGGTAATCGGAAATCAAATAAAGAACTGGTCCTGTACAAAACAACACTTTTTATATTGATTTACATTCTGTTTAATTTTTTTTGGGCATAAAAACCGGGTCTGTTTTACATCGGTCTAACGGAAACCCTGCCTCCATCAGTCTCCATACCAAATTTCACTCAGATCCGAAAACTCATGGCTGAGACATGGACCGATGGGAGACACACACAGATGGACAATGTCAATCCAGATTAAACCCAATGGTGGTATTACTCACGGCTTCTTCCTTCTTGATAGTTTCTATGCAGATTAGACAGGCGGATGTACCAGATCGGAACGCATGCAGCAACAGGTCCTGTGCCCTGTTAGTATTATCATTGGGAGTATTATCATTAACAGTGTCTGTAAATAGAGAACATATACAAAGTGAAGCTAGAGGTGGGACTGTCACAATGAGACTAAGAATACCCATCGCAGTACAATTGGGGTACATTAACCCTTTACCCAACAGAAGGGCCCTGTGCCAATGCATTCTCTTATATATGCGAGTCGACCATAGGTCGCCTCGCATATATAAGAGAATGCATTGGCTTAACACATTAAAAATTATAAAATTGTTAAAGAATGTAAGAAAAAATGGTAATTTTTTTTTAGGCCAATGCATTCTCTTATATATGCGAGGCGACCTATGCCATTGGCACAGGGCATAACTGTAACCATCACAATGTGGTCAATGAGCCGGTTCCAATGATATCCATATTTGTATGGTTTTATTGAGACAGACCCAAGATAATTTAGGCTGTTGCAGCTTTATTTGGCCGTTTTTGGCCGGTTTGTTGGGTAAAGGGGTTCACATGGGTTTGTTTTTTTACAAGCTCGGACAAAATTATACATGTTGTGATAGTCGAAAAGTGTGATAACGCTACTATATAAAGTCAGAAAAACCTCATAATCGCAGGTGCACAGGATTCCATGGTACTCAATATCTGTGTCAAGATTAAAACCAAATTTACTGTAAAACATATAAATACAAGCTCGGACAAAGTTGTGGACACACCCTACTAGACTAATGGACAGACTTGTACACACCCCACTAGACTGGTGGACAGACAGAAAAGCTGATTACTATAAACCGGTAACCCCTCATAACTTTGTTACTTCTGGAATACACCGGAAGATAATTCATAAATCATTTATAATAAGACAGGATATCTTGTCTGAACAATGAATTATCTCATTCAGTTACAAAATTATAGACTGGAATAGTCTATTATTCATTTGGAGGTATGTTAAAGGTGCATAATACAATTAAGCACCCCTCAATTACTATTTATTTGGTTTCGGGGGTAAAAAATATTTGATTCTAAAATCAAGAGGCTTTGTTTTGTTTTGATAAGGCCAAATTTCATCGAATAACATGTTGATAAATAACACATTTCGGGCAATTTTATACTAAAATTGACAGTGGTTAGCATTATTTTCGGGCGATTAATCGATTCTGATAAGTGAAGCGGCATTTCTAAAAATGTTGTTGTTGTTGGAATCTGATTATATGGGGACCATCGAATCAGATTGAGTAACTTTAAGGATATATGAGCAGACGTTAGCCAGACAATAAGATAAACAAGTGCAGAAGATTCATATACATTTGTGGGAAATGTTCAGATAATAAGTTCAACAAACGGCCTATTATCTGAACATTTCCTAAGGGAACTGAGTATTAAAAGAAAGGGTTAATGAAACCAAGTCTATTAAAATAAAAGTGTTCAACTATAAACAGTAAATAAAATTTCTAAAGAAGCACGATAGCGAATATAAAATACATGCATTATCATTGTGAAAAATTGACATGGTCAAAGGCTCATTATAATTGTAGCTGGATTATTATGATTTATGTGCACTATACAGCCTTCATAATTGGCTACGGCAATCAGCATTGCCGAAGCAATTTGCTGAAGCAAACTGGGCCACGGCATACTGTTGCTGTAGCGGATTGCCGAAGCCAAACAATCTGAATTAACCCTTTACCCAACAAACCGGCCAAATAAAGCTTCAACAGCCTAAAATATCTTCGGTCTGTCTCAATAGAACCATACACATATGGATATCATTGGAACCGGCTCCTTGACCACATTGTGATAGTTACAGTTATGCCCTGTGCCAATGCATTCTCTTATATATGCGAGTCGACCATAGGTCGCCTCGCATATATAAGAGAATGCATTGGCCTAAAAAAAATCTTTTTTTAACACTTTTTACCCTTTTTTCTTACATTCTTTAACAATTTTATAATTTTTAATGTGTTAAGCCAATGCATTCTCTTATATATGCGAGGCGACCTATGGTCGACTCGCATATATAAGAGAATGCATTGGCACAGGGCCCTTCTGTTGGGTAAAGGGTTAAGAGGGCTGACTATAGATATCAGTAATACTTTTCAGCTACTCCTCATAATGACCTCATTGGTATAAGTTTCACATACATGTATTCACCAGTTATGAGCCGTAGCATTAAAAATTGTGGCTGTATATGAAACAATGATTCATCAGATTATTTCAAGCAATATTCTTACCAAGCGATGAGTAAGATTTGAAAATTGACTGCATGACATTGTCAGCAATGTCATCTTCGTCCTCGGATGACACATCGTCGAAGTCTTCCACGTGACGTTTTACAGATGCCTGTAGTTTCTTTGATGCATCTTGAAACCTCAACTCTACAGGTTGTGACTCGACGACTTCTTCCTCCTTATGCCTCTCGACCACTTCTTCCTCCTTACGCCTGGTGGCTGAAAAAATATATAGTTATAATTATCAACGAGATGCTACACCATTTATAGACTTTATTAAGAGGCAAGTTATTTATTTTTGGATGGTATTACATCCACTTCTTCCTCCTTATGCCTGGTGGCTGAAAAAATATATAGTTATAATTATCAACGAGATGCTACACCATTTATAGACTTTATTAAGAGGCAAGTTATTTATTTTTGGATGGTATTACATCCACTTCTTCCTCCTTATGCCTGGTGGCTGAAAAAATATATAGTTATAATTATCAACCACTTCTTCCTCCTTATGCCTGGTGGCTGAAAAAATATATAGTTATAATTATCAACGAGATGCTACACCATTTATAGACTTTATTAAGAGGCAAGTTATAAATTTTTGGATGGTATTACATCCACTTCTTCCTCCTTATGCCTGGTGGCTGAAAAAATATATAGTTATAATTATCAACGAGATGCTACACCATTTATAGACTTTATTAAGAGGCAAGTTATTTATTTTTGGATGGTATTACATCCACTTCTTCCTCCTTATGCCTGGTGGCTGAAAAAATATATAGTTATAATTATCAACAAGATGCTACACCATTTATAGACTTTATTAAGAGGCAAGTTATTTATTTTTGGATGGTATTACATCCACTTCTTCCTCCTTATGCCTGGTGGCTGAAAAAATATATAGTTATAATTATCAACGAGATGCTACACCATTTATAGACTTTATTAAGAGGCAAGTTATTTATTTTTGGATGGTATTACATCCACTTCTTCCTCCTTATGCCTGGTGGCTGAAAAAATATATAGTTATAATTATCGACCACTTCTTCCTCCTTATGCCTAGTGGCTGAAAAAATATATAGTTATAATTATCGACCACTTCTTCCTCCTTATACCTGGTGGCTGAAAAAATATATAGTTATAATTATCGACCACTTCTTCCTCCTTATGCCTGGTGGCTGAAAAAATATATAGTTATAATTATCAACGAGATGCTACACCATTTATAGACTTTATTAAGAGGCAAGTTATTTATTTTTGGATGGTATTACATCCACTTCTTCCTCCTTATGCCTGGTGGCTGAAAAAATATATAGTTATAATTATCAACGAGATGCTACACCATTTATAGACTTTATTAAGAGGCAAGTTATTTATTTTTGGATGGTATTACATCCACTTCTTCCTCCTTATGCCTGGTGGCTGAAAAAATATATAGTTATAATTATCGACCACTTCTTCCTCCTTATGCCTAGTGGCTGAAAAAATATATAGTTATAATTATCGACCACTTCTTCCTCCTTATACCTGGTGGCTGAAAAAATATATAGTTATAATTATCAACCACTTCTTCCTCCTTATACCTGGTGGCTGAAAAAATATATAGTTATAATTATCGACCACTTCTTCCTCCTTATACCTGGTGGCTGAAAAAATATATAGTTATAATTATCAACCACTTCTTCCTCCTTATACCTGGTGGCTGAAAAAATATATAGTTATAATTATCAACCACTTCTTCCTCCTTATGCCTGGTGGCTGAAAAAATATATAGTTATAATTATCAACCACTTCTTCCTCCTTATACCTGGTGGCTGAAAAAATATATAGTTATAATTATCGACCACTTCTTCCTCCTTATGCCTGGTGGCTGAAAAAATATATAGTTATAATTATCAACGAGATGCTACACCATTTATAGACTTTATTAAGAGGCAAGTTATTTATTTTTGGATGGTATTACATCCACTTCTTCCTCCTTATGTCTGGTGGCTGAAAAAATATATAGTTATAATTATCAACGAGATGCTACACCATTTATAGACTTTATTAAGAGGCAAGTTATTTATTTTTGGATGGTATTACATCCACTTCTTCCTCCTTATGTCTGGTGGCTGAAAAAATATATAGTTATAATTATCAACGAGATGCTACACCATTTATAGACTTTATTAAGAGGCAAGTTATTTATTTTTGGATGGTATTACATCCGCTTCTTCCTCCTTATGTCTGGTGGCTGAAAAAATATATAGTTATAATTATCAACGAGATCGTACACCATTTATAGACTTTATTAAGAGGCAAGTTATTTATTTTCATTTTTTTGACCGAGTCCGGCCTTTTTGGATGGTATTACATCCCTAATGATGAAATCAGCCAACAAAGTGACTATTTTTTTTAGAAGATAATTCTCAGCCTGACCCATACCGGGAATCGAACATATACCCACTATGGCTAGCTTGCATTGCAATGATGGCTTCCATGACATAGACCACATGCCTATGGGTTGTTCTCCCCCTACAAATGAATGAGAGGCTGAATGTATGATTACATACTAGTAAAGAGAGAGAGAATGTGGCTTCTGTTGGCTGATTGGATTCAGTGTCATGATTCACCTAATACGCACAAACTTGACTACCAAAAGATATCATATCGGGGTTCACGATATGATGGCTATTGGCATACAATCGTGACCACGGGAGGCACGCGTGGTTTCGATTGACTATCATATTTAATCTGAAGGGTAATAACTCTATAAAGAATGTACCTTTACGAAATAACGGCGATTTGTATGAGAAATTGCAACACCACAATAGATAAACTCTGGTGAAATATAAGTCAAATTCTTCTATAGGGTGGGTGGGCTTGGGGAGGTTTGGGTTACGCTCTTTAAAACACTTCTTCAAATATTTCCGTTATTTCGTCAAAAACACTTCTTCAAATATCTCCGTTATTTAGTTAATAAAAATAATTTCCTATTTCAATATTTCGCTCTATTTCACCATTTTGCTGCATTTTTTATTCCGCTATTTCGCTGTATTTTCCTAATTCGCTTTTTCGTTGTATTTAATATTTCGATAATTCGCTATATTTGACATATTATGGGATATGGAATTATATGATACCCTACATTCTGATATTCAATCGAACATCACGTGCCACCCGTGCTCGCGATTAGATGCCACTAGCCATCCAATCGTGAACCCTGATTACATATTGTTTGCTATCAAATCATTGGCGTATTGGCTGATGATTTGAACTCCACATTCTAGCAGGTATTATTGATGAAAATCTGTCATTCAATACATATATGTGATATTAGATATTCTGAAGTGAAATAACACCAAAATTGTCACTTGGAATGCCACTATAAACATACCTTGTTTTTTCCATACATTTGCAGTATTTTCTTTTTGGCTATCACTAAATCTGTTCTGCCCATTCACCTGTGTATTTCTGCCCACTTGCTGGCCACCACCAAAATGGCCCTCACCTCGCCCTCTACCCCTGCCCCTTCCTCGAAGATAGGCAGGTTGCGTATCCATTTATGTATTCAGCATTTTTATCTGTGAAAAAAAAACATAAGATTGTTGGATTATATGTGAAGAGTGCAAAGTTTTTAAATCCAAAATGGCTGCTGGCAGCCATGTTTTTTAACAAATTTCGGTAAAGATAGGAGGCTCCCATCTAGAGGTCACCTTGAAGATCCATATGAAGTTTGGTGATGATCGGATGTGGGAGGTGGTGTAGGGTCTGCCGAGGGATTTAGTCTTACAAAGAGTAAAATCCAAGATGGCCAATGGTGGCCAAGTATTTCAATGAAATTCGTACAAATTGGATGGCTCCATCTAGAAGTTTGGTGATGATCAAATGAGGGATGCGGTCTGCAAAGAGCAAAATTAAAAATGGCTGCCAGCAGCTATGTTTTATGACCGAATGACCCAAAAATGACTTGTTTCCATCCACATGTCATGAACATCCATGACAAATCTCATGATGATCAGACAAACAGTACGGACTTAGCCCGTGCCACTGGATTGAATTTTGAAATCCAAGATGGCCGGTGGTGGCCATGTTATTATGCCGAATTACCCCAAAATGACTCGTTCCCATCTACAGTCATGACAAATTTCATTGACAAGTCAAGTTGAGCTAATTCAATTGTACTGAAGCATAATCCAACTGCACTGAAGGGCAACTCAATTGCATTCTAGCTAAATTAAAAATTAATTGTGCTTCAGCGCAATTGAATTCTTCAGCGCAATTATTGATGTAAGTAATGGGTAATCCCCTCCACGTAATACTGTAATTACCCAACTGGCTAAGGAATAGCACATCAATAGTAGGGCCCTGCAAATTGGTTCGATTCGATGCGATTCGAAATCTTTCGTCTGATACGATTTGATTCCGGCTACCATGAATCGGATTTTGCCAAATCTTTGGTGACAGGTGCTTTTTGGTGCTTTCTACAGACCACATTACTCTCACCAGAAAAGATAATTCACTATAATAATGTTGTAAACGACTTAAACGTACATGTATACACGTACCGTTATATCCGAGTCCGATGGCAGGACATGTAATGTTATCACGAACTAATCTATAATTAATCGACCCAATTTGTAAGAACAACAAAATTGCCATTCAAGGCTGTGTGCTAGTACGTGTTGTTCCAGGAATCATGGGAATTCCATAACACACATGTGTGCCAGATTTTAGATCTTTGTTTGATTTGCATAAATGCGAGTCTGAATCTAAGTTATGATTATTTTTGTAAACATTATCCGTTAAGTCTGTCAGTTCAACAACACAATCATCGCAAGGGTAGCGAAAATACTGCGCTATTCAACGAAATTAAGCAGGCATGATGCGGTAGGCTTGTCCGTATTTATGTCGACATTGGTTCTATCATGCATATATTCTTTTATCTGTACTTAATGATTACTTAGGCACGAAAATGCACAGCAGTGTGTAGATAAGCACATAATCTGTGGATAATGCACTACATCGACGATCACCAGGTGGTTTTCACCAGGCAATTTTAGATGTTTTTTCGAAGTTCTATGTATTTGATCTCGATTGGCTCAGTAACAATGATTCGATTCGAGATTCGATTTCGAATCGTTTGCCTGATTTGATTTGTGATTCGATTCGAAATGAAAACAACCGATTCGCAGGGCCCTAATCAATAGTTTGGTCTTACAATCCGATTGGCTCCACATAGTTAACTAGTCATCTGGCAGGGGTGTGACTTACAATCCGATTGGCTCCACATACATGTAGTTAACTAGTCATCTGGCAGGGGTGTGACTTACAATCCGATTGGCTCCACATAGTTAACTAGTCATCTGGCAGGGGTGCGAGATCAGAATAATAATTGTAATTGAATTGGGCTTCAGTGCAATTGACTTCTCTTACAATGAATTATTCTTCAGCAATTAATAATGTGGATTTGGCCTTCTATATACATGATGTGAGTCAATTAAAATCAAATCATGCAAGCAACAGGGACATTTTATTCATTTTAATCTGAAAGCACATCTGGCTGTCAATATTTTAACTTCAATAAACAACTACATGTATACTGATCAATCAACCATGTCTGCAAATAACATACATGTACACACATATTCTCAAAATAAGTGTCAGTCTGGATGACACATTGAAGCATCATTGGAACCGCCATGAGACCACATTGAAAATTGACTGTCAACATGGTTCTATTGTTAACGGAACACAGTTTCAATGTCGTTGCATCAAAGCAGTAGAGATAACCGTCAGTGCAACATACTGCGGTGGAGGCGACTCTGAATGAAACAGAACGATGCCATGGGTTCCATCAGCGATACAACGGTAATCTTTGTGATGACCTGAGAGGCCTGTTTTTGCCGACAACGGGCCTGCCGACCATGATATGATGGGCAGATATATTGTCATCTATATGCTACCATATATAATATAACGGTGATTTTCAGGCTATCTTGATGGCTAATAAAATGCGGTAGTTGATTAAGAAACTGCCATACCTGATATGATTCCAGAATCTTACTTTCAGTTTCCTTGTTAATAATGATGTTTACATGTTTTGTGTACAAGTTGTATTTCTGCTGAATTAAATGACACACTCTGGAATGTGACAAAAGTGAGGAATTAATAGGTAAAATGTGCATGACAGAACAGTATGGTATAGACTACATGACACTACCGGTAAGTTGTCAGATTACCACAACTTGTCACCAGACAAGTTAAGATCTCAAATGCTGTAGATCTCCGAACTTATTTCCCTTAAAGGGCTCAATCAAACCTAATTTATCGTGTCATCTTTTCCAACATCATTTTGAATGGCAACTACACTGCCATCCGATTGGAGAACATAGGAGTGGGAAAATTCTGAGGTGAACATAAATAACAAACAAAATTTATATACCGGTACAATAATATAGCATGTTGAAACTGCATTGAAGTTATAATGGACTGTGTTGAAGATGAAAGAAATCACGTTCAAGTTAAACGCACATAGGCAGTAGCGTTGAAATGTCCCATCACAGTGCCTAAAAAGTATACCAACACTGAATTGTGTTAATTAGTCTATTGTGCAATATATATACGATAATAGCATAGTGATTTCTTTCATCTTCAACATAATCCGTTATAACTTCAATGCAGTTTCAACATGCTATAAAATCCACAACCATGTAGCGTTGATGTTGAAGGTTCTGACCACATTGTAAACAGCTGAGTGCCGCTTTAAAAGGGTTATTTTGAGACACAAACATTGTTACGTTTTCCGATTTTGTCTGATACCCATGGGCGCAATGGACCGCAACATTAGCAATTCCTATGTAACATAGTTATATATTATATATACTGGTAGTACTAATCACTGCAGCTAATGGGGTCATTGTCGTAATGTTTTATACATAGATGCACACCGTGTGCATTTATGTATACATAAATGCACACCAGTCTCGCGTAGTGTCATGTGACAGGGGTCATTGTCGTAGTGTTTTCTACATAAATGCACACGTTTTGATATTTTTTGTAAGTTTATTTTCTTCCGTTCATCGACCAAACAACCATGCAGTTCTTTCCGTCCCTGTTTAATACTAAGAAAAATATGCGACCGATGACCAATCTTATTGCAGTTTTGATAATTGTGATAAAAGAATGGCTTTATCAGAACTTCGGAAAAAGAATAGTTATGAATTGAAGCAGACGGCAATTATTTACGGTAACGTTTCAATCTCGCGCCGACTGAGACTGGTGTGCATTTATAATGTACATAAATGCACACGGTGTGCATTTATGTATAAAACGTTACGACAACGACCCCATTAGCATCACTGCATAAGTCAATCCACACCTTATACGATCAACGAATTTAAATCAATTCTTAATGACCAATGGAGAGACAAAGAAAATAAATTCCACTACGATTTCAATGACATGCGCAACACAAATTTGAAATCAAGGACTAACGTATTAGCCACAACAAGCGAAAGCTTATAAGGCTCAAGAATACAGGTAAATACAGGTAAATTATAGTTCTACAGTCCTACATTACCATTATTGGGATCTTGGACATAATCATACAGATACAGACAGAGCATAATCGATATTCGCCCCATCCCAACTTATTCAAGTCCAGGGGAGGATCGCTGATCGAACCGGTCCAGTCTGCATCCCTATGACCGTTTTTTGCATGATTGCATGAAACTTACCAGGTGTGGAGTATTATAGATATACATAATTTAATCAGTTTTTAAGCTACATTTAAGATGAACTTTCACAATTAATTTGAATTTTCACAATTTGGCAGACCTGGTCTGAGACTGGGAGTGGGGCCGGGCTGAGGTTGGTCGCTCATTTGCTCAGCCAATCGGCCCAATGTCACTGCCAGAACAGTTTATAATCTACATGTAACAAACTTCTATAATTTAAGCAATCAACTGGCTCGTTAATTCTTTGTTTTGATGAATTATACACAAAATTATATCAAACACGTCACCTCAAAAATTACAGGGCGCAGACATTTTGGTTGGTGGGTTTGATTGGACGAACTGACAGGAATTATGACTGTCGAATCGAACACACTCGAAACCAGGGGCAGATTATTCTGCTCTACACAGGGGGCGCTGTTTTATCATGATTTACGTATCATCTTCCTGTTTATAACCATGATCTAGTACAATCTTGCATCCATTCAATATCATTATAATTATCAGAACTCACTAATATTCTGAACATTGAGTCGTATGTATTCTCAACAGAACACTGAGGAAGGCGAAATTGAAGCTGAGAGGTACCGCAATTTGAAATTGAACTTGAAAGTCTGAATCTGACGACCACGATTCAATCATAACTTCATAAGTGGAAAGATTTCCCTCATAGGAAGTTACCTGTAGTTGGACTGCTCATGCTCACGCTCACGTCAAGATCGCAAGTAAAAAAATATCAAGCACTGTTTGATTTTAGATGCGGAATTGTGGCGTATCCTTGGTTACCTCCTCATGCGACGTAATCACAGCCGCGTGTAAGTAAAAATCATAGCTGGAAAGAGTGTAGGGTAGTCAATGACATGCTTATGAAGAACCCATGATATTGTCATCTACAACATCGGCGATCGCAATTTTGTGAACAAACTATCCACGATTTTGTCAGGCCTGATTCCTCCACTTACGATTGAATCGTGGTCGTCCATTACTTTCACTAAGCAAAACATTAACAACACTCAGCTCAGACTCAGTCATCACTTTTGAAGCTCAGTCCCGTGTGATTGTGAGCGTTAGACCACCAACTTGTGACCAAGACCGTAGCAAACACACAGTTATTGGCCATTATTTATATATAAGTAGTAGCCCTAGAGTAAGAATAATAGGAAAGTTGGGAAACAACATGATAATACATTTTTTTTAAACCCACCCACATCCCCTGTTGCACTTGAAATCTCATCAAAACGAATACGCTTCGGACATGAATAACTACGTATGCAAAACTATCGAATATCGATAATCACACTTACCATACATTTCTTGAGAGGTATATCCAGAAAAACTACTTTTATCAGGTGAACATAATCAAAATCACGATAAAATTTGGCTCAACACAACATCATTAGCACGAAATGTTAGGATCGATAACTCTTTCGAAAAGTCGGGTTGGCGATTACCGCAATACGATAGGGGAACACTTTGACGTTCGTACTCATATTTCACCAATTTTTGTACCTGTCCTTAGTTTCACGGGGAAAAATGGCTAATTTGATTCTATTTGTCATTTTATACATATTTATCACCCCATTTATTATTTATTTTCATAAAAATAAAATGAAAGAAGCTGAAGATGACATGTTTAAAATGTTTGAAGCATGAATTTGGCGATAAGTGTCATAAGTTATCAGAGTACGTTATACTTGTGATAGTTACGTTACGCACTCAGTGTTCCCATATCGTATTGCGGTAATCGCCAACCCGACTTTTCGAAAGAGTTATCGATCCTAACATTTCCGTGCTAATGATGTTGTGTCGAGCCAAATTTTATCGCGATTTTGATTATATTCACCTGATAAAAGTAGTTTTTCTGGATATACCTCTCAAGAAATGTATGGTAAGTGTGATTATCGATATTCGATAGTTTTGCATACGTAGTTATTCATGTCCGAAGCGTATTCGTTTTGTTTTATCATGTTGTTTCCCAACTTTCCTATTATTCTTACTCTAGGGCTACTACTTATATATAATGGCCAATAACTGTGAGCAAACATGAGGCAAGAGTGATTATTCGAATGACGAGAACAGACCAAGCTATTTAAGTAACGAAGATTAGAAGAACATATTCTTTGTTTAGGATTTTCAATTTCACACCTCAGTTTTTGGGGAGTGAAAACCAAAACGCCGCGAACATGACGTCACTGGGCTAATAACCCAGTTGTCATAACAGTTTATTTATTATACAGTAAAACCTCTACAAACTGAACACCCTTCGGACCGGCCCTTCTGTTCGATTTAGAGAGGTGTTCGGTTTATAGAAAATTGCACTACGATTGGAATGTATTGACGTACCGGTAACGCATGGTTATAATAAAATGCACCTAAATTATACCTGCATGTGTTTACTACTTATACTTAATCAACTCTTCCCTAAATGAGCCCTTAATTAGTGTACATTGAAAACTGGAGGCAGGAAAATTACCTAAGTGATGTCCACTGACAGGTCGTAGCTTTGGTTGGATCTTCATGAAATTTGTCATGGATGTTAACAATGACATGTAGATGGGAACGAGTCATTTTGGGGTCATTCGGCCAAAAAACATGGCCGCCAGCAGCCATCATGGATTTTACTCTTTGCATGACTAAATCCTTTGGCACGGGCTACAGGTCGTACCTTTGGTCAGATCATTATGAGATTTGTCATGGTGTTGACATTGAAATGTAGATGGGAACGAGTCATTTTGGGGTCATTCGGCAAAAAACAATGCCTGCCAGTGGCCATCTTGGATTTCAAAATTCAATCCAATAGCACGGGCTACAGGTCGTACTCTTCGTCTGATCATTATGAAATTTGTCATTTTTGTTAATATTGACATGTAGATGAGAACGAGTCATTTTGGGATCTTTCGGCGAAAAAACATGGCCGCCAGCAGCCATCTTTGATTTTACTCTTTGCATGACTAAATCCTTTGGCATGGGCTACAGGTCGTACCTTTTGTATGATCATCATGAAATTTGTCATGGATGTTAATCTTGACATGTAGATGGGAACGAGTCATTTTGGTGTCGATCGGCCATAAAACATGGCTGCCGACAGTCATCTTGGATTTTACTCTTTGCATGACTAGATCGTTTTGCCTGGGCTACAGATCGTACCTTTGATCAGATCATCATGAAATTTGTCACGGCTGTTAACATTGACATGTAGATAAGAACGAGTCATTTTGGGGTCATTTGGCAAAAAAAACATGGCCAACAGCGGCCATCTTGGATTTCAAAATTCAATCAATTAACACGGGCTACAGCCTGGAATTTTCTTCTGATCATCATGAATTTCGTCATGGATGTTAATATTGACATGTAGATAGGAACGAGTCAATTAGGGGTCAATTGGCCATAAAACATGGCCGCCAGCAGCCATCTTCGATTCCTTTGACATGAGCTACAGGTCGTACCTTTGATCAGATCATTATGAAATTTCTCATGGCTGTTGACATTGACAAATAGATGGGAAACGAGTCATTTTGGGGTCATTCAGCAAAAAACATGGCCACCAGCAGTCATCTTGGATTTCAAAATTCAATTAACACGTGCTACATGAAATTTGTATGACTGTTAATATTGACATGTAGATGGAAACGAGTCATTTTGGCGTCATTCGGCCATAAAACATGGCCGCGAATAGCCATCTTGGATTTTTACTCATTGTATGACTAAATCCTTGGGCGCTGGCTACAAGTCGTAGCTTTGGCCGATCATTATGAAATTTATCATGCCTGTTAACATTGAAATGTAGATGGGAACGAGTCATTTTGGTGTTATTCGGTCATAAAACATGTCTACTGGCAGCCATCTTGGATTTTACTCTTTGCATGACTAAATCCTTTGGCACACCCAACAGTCCACTTCCCTCAGCCGATCATCACCAAACTTCATATTATCTTGATATTGATCTAGTAAATGGAAGCTATCAAATGTTTTTGAATTTCTTTCGAAAACATAGCCGCCAGCAACCATCTTGGATTTTACTTTATAGAAATCTCTTCATGTTGATAATCTGCCTGGTTTTACTTAGACATTTCAACTTTCCGCATTCCTAATCGCTCCATTGACTGTAACACATGAAATTATTCCCTTTCCAAGTTGAGCTACAGTGTCATTGACACTTTCATTATATCACATCATCATAGAACACTTCACCATGGTGGTTCTATTATTATGGATTTTGATAATCCTTCACCATGGTGGTTCTATTATTATTATGGATTTTGATAATCCTTCACCGTGGTGGTTCTATTATTATGGATTTTGATAATCCTTCACCATGGTGGTTCTATTATTATGGATTTTGATAATCCTTCACCATGGTGGTTCTATTATTATTATGGATTTTGATAATCCTTCACCATGGTGGTTCTATTATTATGGATTTTGATAATCCTTCACCATGGTGGTTCTATTATTATTATGGATTTTGATAATCCTTCACCATGGTGGTTCTATTATTATGGATTTTGATAATCCTTCACCGTGGTGGTTCTATTATTATTATGGATTTTGATAATCCTTCACCATGGTGGTTCTATTATTATGGATTTTGATGATCCTTTACCATGGTGGTTCTATTATTATTATTATGGATTTTGATGATTCTTCACCATGGTGGTTCTATTATTATGGATTTTCAGGCCTTGAAATCTTGTGAGAATCAGAATGCTGATTCTCAATTTGATTCTCGTAAAAGCAGCCGATTTGCTGTAGAAATGCTATATCTTGATTCTCGCAATTTTTTTTATGGATTTTAATACCTGGGTTTTACTGTTACATGTATAGAAATTTGTTTTGCATTATATTTCAGCAACAGTACTCTTACTTCTGACGGCCAGGCTGGAGAAAGGATGTAAGTTTATTTCAAATTCTCTTGATTGTCAGTAGGCACTCTCATAGAGTCGGGGATGATTCATTCATGAGAAGCAGACCTGTTAACTCTCCCGGATTGTGCGGGAGACTCCCGGATTTGAGCACGATCTCCTGCACTCCCGGACAGGCATGACAATCTCCCGGATTCAGCTACTGCAGAAAGTCACAAAAAATAATCTCTTTATTTGATCTATTTGACCAGTAGACAGGCTATCAACACATCCCTGATATCCGACTGGTACATCATTGTGGCAATTAACACCCATGATTAATCTGGGGTCATAAAATCAACATTGTTCGCACAGCAGGGGCACCGGACAATAAAACAACAAACACCTTCTAAGTTCTATTGAACGGGAACAAAGGTGACCTGTTCTCAATTAACTCAATTAGCAACCCACTAGAGATAAGCCCTGAGGTTATACACATGTATGAAACTACCATTAAAGTTTATTGGTCTGATAAAATTCCAAAGAAGCACATGTTCTAGCTTTCAAACTTTAGGAATCCGTTCCTGAGTTGTACTTTTTAATGTGACATTTGAAATCTCGCGAGATCTAGATGAAATCGAAAGTGGTTTACAGTTTAAAATTGATATACGTTCCCCGGTAGCCTACGACATTTTCTCTTTTAATGAGACAATAAAAGTAAAAACTAGACAGTAAATGTTTTCCTTAAGAATACTTGTTAATTTTCTGTGTGATTATGTGATAGCTGATCATATTCTTTTTTTATTTTGTTGACAAAATTATGAAAATGCAAAAGGAATCTGAAGGAATAAATTGTTTTTAAATCTCCCGGATGATGACCACAATCTCACGGAAAATTGTGACCAATCTCCCGGAAAATATTTTGTGAGGTTAACAGGTCTGATGAGAAGATTTGACTGAAAACATTGCAGAGCAGATTCAGCCCATGGCTTCGGCCAAATCTTCTCACATTTAGGGATATTTTACTTGAGGATATACATGTATTTTTAGACATAAAATAAAAAACATCCATTACCCTGCAGGGAGCCCCGCACATATATAGAAGCATATAGAAGAGTGTCGTCTGCTCATGTTTGTCTGGGGCTCTGTATGGGTGAAATTATAAAATTGTTAAAGAATACAAGAACAAATTATTAAAATTGTAAAAAATTGTTAGGCCAATGCATTCTCTTATATATGCGAGGCGACCTATGGTCGACTCGCATATATAAGAGAATGCATTGGCACAGGGTAAAAAAAATCCCGACTGCATTTGACAATGCCCGCTTCTAATGCGGATAATACAATAATGCCTCAAAATATGGTGCTGGACATTTGCAGAATGAGATCCCCTGAGGGACAGGTGAATTTAGTAACGATACCCCGCACAGTGGGCTAGCGTCACTAAATTTACCCTCTCAGGCCTGGACATCTTGCGTGAGTGTTTTCATCGCTCGCGCAACTTTTAATTGGCGAAAGCAATTTTTCTTCTGCGAAAATGTTATAAACTTAAGTATGTTCAAGTCTATTGCACACGGCTGTTCAATAGTTAAAGACAAAGCCATGGCATCACAGTCCTTTGATCAAGCTTGATAGGGAATCTAGCCGAGAAAGTGACAATAATTACTCATGTTCACTCAAACAGTCAGTTACAAATCATCCATGTAGCAAATAATGTTAATTGATAGAAAGTCTGCGTGTCACATGTGTCCAATTGCTGAATAAGGCTGACGTAAATCGTGTTTTTATGTTGCTGCGCATGCAGTGCTGTGGGTGAAAGATACAGTTATGCGCAAAAATAACTGCCCCGATTGACTGGCTTAAAATCGTAATATTTTGTTGAAAGTTATTCTGTTATAGATAAGAGTTCAATTGTATTGACCCATTAGTTGGGAGAATGAAGACAGAAGTTACAGTAATTACAGTTCAAAGTACTGACTTTGTTCCCGTACAGAAAAAAAATGACACTGTGGGCTAGCATCACTAAATTCACCCTCTGGGAACCTCATTCTGCTTAGGCCTCATCTTCTGGGAAGTATCTATAGACTCAAATTAATATTGTTTTTAGTTACTTTTTTATGAAAAACGGAACGTTTTGATTTAATCAATATTTATTTGCCCCAATTAATATTACATTTATGATGAACAACATTTTGATGATGGAAACATGAGTAGAATAGAAAAGTGGAAGAGGATCTAGCAGCAAGCAGATATCTGATTTTGTTGAGCTATCTCCGTTTGATATTATTGGTTTGTCTGTATGTTTGTCCGTTCGCTTTTTAGTTTCCGGATGATAACTTTAAGAGTCTGAACTGAATGGAATACAATTTGGTACGCATGTTTACTAGCACAAAGTACAGGTCAAGTCCCAATTTGGGTTCTGCCTGCCAATTATCACCTCTGAGTTACGGCCCTTTTTATTAGAATTTGTACTAAAGTTTCATTTCCAGATGATAAATTTTGTAAGCCTGAAACTGATTGGAAAGAAATTTAGTATGTGAGATTACTAGTTATTCATCCTCTGGGGACCTCATTCTATAAATAACAGACACCAATAACAAGCCATGGATACAATCAATGTTCAGTATTCTAACAGGAAGTGTAAAGCTGCATGGCTGCTGATAGAGAAATACAACTATCAGTTATTCACCCTCTGGGGACCTCATTCTTTAAATAACAGACACACTAATTCAAGCCTTGGATACAATCAATGTTCAACTATTATTTCAGGAAACGTAACTCTGCATTGCAGCTGATAGAGAAATACTACTAAGTTATTCACCCTCTGGGAACCTCATTCTATAAATAACAGACGCACTAATTCAAGTCTTACAATTTATTGTAAAATTTATTGTTATAATTTTTTAGTTTAATTTCTCTACATCCCCAAATTGGCAGACAACACATTGCATAATCGAGGTTCAAAATGGGCGTACATCACAATATTCACCATTTTGGGAGTACAATCTGAGTCTATGTCTCCCATAGCAGATGAGACCATGCAGAATGAGGTTCCCAGAGGGTGAATTTGGTAATGCCGCCGACTGCTTGATAGCGACACTAAATTTAACCCTCTGGGGACCTCATTCTATAAATAACAGACTCACTAATTCAATTCTTGGATACAATCAATGCTTGATATTCTAACAGTTTATATAAGTTATTCACCCTCTGGGGACCTCATTCTATAAATGACAGACACACTAATGCAATCCAAGCCTTGAAATAGTGTGTCTGTCATTTGCAGAATGAGGTCCCCAGAGGGTGAATTTAGTGATGCGATTCACCCTCTGGGAACCTCATTCTGCTGAGGTGTATGTAGAATGAGGTCCCCAGAGGGTGAATTTGGTGATGCTAGCCCGCTATGCGGGATAGCACCACTAAATTCACCCTCTGGGGACCTCATTCTGCAAATGACAGACACACTATTTCATGGCTTGATGCAATCAATGCTCAATATTCTTTCAGGAAGCGTAATGCTGCACGGCAGCTGATAGAGAAATACTACTATCAGTTGACAGATGGCTGCGGTAACTCTAGCTGTGATAATGTATGCTGCGCATCCAGCCCACGCTACACCTACAAAGACTCCAGTAAGAATGACCTGGCAGTCAAAGCGGTAACTCTCTTCAAAAACCATGATCGCCTCTGTGAGAACCGGGCAAAGAAAGTCGCCAAGTCACCTGAACCAGAACAGAGTAACTCAAGGCCCATACAGTGTGAATCAAAACATGTGGCACCGTCAACCTCGTCGTCAATCACATCACGTCTTTCAGGTAATTTTTACATTGATATCATTAAGTGTTCAATTTTGAAATTGCTTGTTTACCTTTTAGCTGAAGAGGTTAAAAGGTATTAAAATTTGCTGGATGGTTAGGTTGAGGCTAATCATCAAATCAGAGTTCTGTCCCTTCGTTACGCTGCTCTGGCTGCTGCCACAACATCCTAGTGGGTATTTTTTGAATAGGAAAATCCATAAAAATGGCTGTCACCACATGTCACATTTGCTGTTGCGAATTACATTTTCTTGTCTAACTTCTGACAAAATTAATCTAGTTGATTCAAATTTATTCAACATAAGAGAACGCTACAGACAGTAAATAGAACATTTGTTACAAGTTAAAGTTGTTAATCCTTCCTTGATGGGAGCTTACTGAAATTTTGCGAAAAACCCTGTGCCAATGCATTCTATTAAATTTGTTTATGCAAGTCTCCCATTGGGAGCCTCACACATATAAGAGAATACATTGTCCTAACAATATTTATTTTGAACTTGTAAGGCAGTGCGTTTTCTTATAGTGATTTTCCGATAATGAAAAAGCCGATAACTGGAGGCACAATCGGCTGATTTCTGATTCCGATGTTTATATATATTGTGCGTTTGTTCCCATAATGGACTTACCGGTATATACACTCATTTCACTAAATATCCCGGTATAGTTTTAAAGACAAATACATCAAAGAAATATATACACACTGTCGCAAAAGTATTTCGACCAACGTCAGTTGTGCGCTGCCTTTGATGTATACCGGTCGTTGTTTTGACAAAGAGATCAAAAGTGCCGACTCAGAGTAATGTTATGACCGTGTGTGGAACTCTTGCACGCAGTTTCGGGCCTTCGATTCTGTAAAATGCAGGAGTGTGGTTGGTCACTCGCCTAACCTGAAACACAGGCGTGTGATTTTGGTGGATATTTCGGGGGTATAAAAAGACAAACGAAGACTCAAAATTAAATCAATTTTATCACCATTGTGATTCATCTTGTACACATGTATTCTCCACATTGAAGTAATTAAAACTCCATTCTCGAATTGCGTCGTAATGCTTCCGTTGGATGTAAGTTGTTATGAAATGCGGTCAGAGACCATGTAACCACGTGAGAGTTTCCTGTTGTGTGAACTCTATCGATATTTTTAAAAATAATGTTTGATTGCCCCGAACTCAAGTTTCAATTTCTATTCATCTTCACCGCCCATCGGGGCGGCTTCATTTAGAACGCAACACAATCATGGTACCAAAATTACGTTGCATTGGTGATGGGGTGCACGGTGGGATTAATTTAAATATGTCATGTTGGTAACAATATCTAGCTGAGAATTACTCAGACCTACATACGAATGCGACGACATCGCTAAACGCACCTGACTATAATAATGTTCTAGCGCATGCGCAAAACTTAAAACAATTACTTCCGTCGTATACGGCATGTCTGTCAGTCTTCTCCAGCAAACAAGGTTGATCGATATTATAAACCCTTTTTCAATCGTGCGCCTAATATCGCCGAGGAGTGTGATTAATTACTCGCCAAGATTTAATTTCAGGCATGCTATCGTGCGCGAGCGCGATCGCACGCCTCATAATCGAAGGCCTGCAGTTTAAAGTCTTGATTGAATACTTGTAAGTTGTGACAATGTATGAAATGGTGATGGTTATTAACTAAATTTAGATTGATGGATAATAATTGCTGTCATATTTGTCTGAGATTTCCCAAATTCCCATTGGTCACAACTTTTGTCTTTTAACAACTGGGAAGCTTTTATAGTTCCGCTTACTCAATTTTTGGTTCGCGAGAAAGTTCAATGTGGAGATAAGCATGTTTCATTGCATATGCTAATATGCAAGGCATATAAAGAACGACCCCGACATAATAGTAAGAAGACGGACAATGCAAAGGATCGTGCAAATAGTCGTGGAACTATATGCATATAGGCCTATATATTAGGCCTATACACATGTCAGCGACGCGAATGCTTGATTGTTAGTGCAGATCGTTTCGGATGCCAGTGGACTTCGATGAGTACATGATGCCTTAATATAGCCTATCGGCCTTTCATAATAAAAGCCTCTATATTGTAATGTATATAGTGAATGCTATAGACTACAATGTACGACGCTGCGATTAAGCGAAGACGACACAATGCGTCCAGTCATGTCTGGATTCTGGCCCGCAGAGACAAATGACGTTTTGACGTCACGACGCCTTAACTGCCTTCATTTAGCTAACAAATGAAACTGATCTAATATTAACCTTTGCATGACATATTCATAACAACTTACTGTTTATAAATAAATACTTCAGTTGTCCATTGCCACATATCGGAAGTTGTGAAGTAGTAAATTCGTTTCATTCGTGAAACCACTGCCGGAAGTCACGTGATTTTTCCACGAATATGTTGTGTGAATAAAAATTTCTCCTTCACGCAATACTGTAATTTATGTGTGACGTCACAAGTACGCGCGCCCATCTGTTACCTATACACGACCCGAGCTCGGGCGCGCAAGCGCGCCGAGCGGGGTCGTTATAACTTGTACTGAGAGCATCACTATAACAATGGTGACTCGCGGAGCTGAAAAAAAACAAGTGCAATATGGGACTACTTCTCCATACTGTCCCCTAATTATGCCCCTCCCCACATTGGTAGTTATTGAAGACAGTTCTGATCATGACTGTACTAATTCATTCAGTGTGTGCTTCAAATTATTGACATACATGTAGCATGTGACATCACATGGCACATGCTCAACAGGTAACTACAATGTAATGAGGTCAGCTGTTCAAAGCTTTCTTTGAATCTATTTTGTGTCCACGTGATTGAACCAATAACTTCATATTACACAGGATATGTTGGGCAGGTGTATTGCCACGATTATATATAATCATATCAGACTGTATATGGACGATGCCATTAACTTCTTTTTAGGCTGTTACAACTGCGTTTACATTCAATACTACAGTTGTATTGCATACGTTTATTAAAGCATGCGTATTGCTCTTAGATACTAGAATGTTTTTGTTTGTTTTGACAATCTGTAAAAGCCGATGTTCAACTGCGAGGTACGATTAATATCTGATGGGTTATTATCGGCCAATGGCCGAGTCTGATTATCGGAACATCACTATTTTCTTATATATGCAAGGCTCCCTATGGTGAAGAATTAGGCTAAATTGTTATTTGTTCAGTCCACTATTAACAGCATTATACAATATCAGGATATTTGAATTTTTTTTATTGCTTTCAGGGAAAAAAGAATTCCTCACAGAAGAAATTATTTCTAAACAAATCGCGGAATGTAGCGCTAAAAAGGACTGGACAGACCTTATTCGGCTTATCGGCTCTGTCTTCAACAGTCCCGAGTCACTGGCGCTGAGTTTCCTCAAAGCTGTTCCCGTATCCAAGGAGTGTGTTAGGTCAATGGAAGTCGACTGTGATCGCGACATAGATGAAGGAGAATGCAATCAACCATCAGTTTGTACCGGCGGAATGCATATTGATGATATTGTTCAAGTCCCGGTACAGGAGACCGAGCAGCCAGTTTGCAGTAGTGGTCCATCAAGAGAGGAAATACAAATGAAAATTCTGAGTTCGGATGAAATAACATTGGATTTGGACTCCTTACGGAGAACATATAAGAGCCTTTATGAAATCCCTGATACCCCGTTCATAGGATCTCTCAACAATGGACTCAATTATTTAGCCAGGACTGTTCTAGTTGATTTGCAATACCATAAACCACTAGAAGAAGATGCTAACTACATTAACGTATTCCTTATAGTTTTAGAAATTCCCTTTCTACAATCACCAGAATTTTTAGAAAGTGCTTTCCCAGAATTTTGTAAAACTTTCGCTTTTCTTCCAATAAAGGCTCAATGCAAGTTAGTTAAGGTGTGGTCGAAATTTGAAAAGGAACGACTGAGATCATTAGTCCAGTCAATGCAGCAACTAATAACAGTAAAAATAATGAACAAAGAAGGTCAATGGACACATGGATATTACGTGAACGACGACGGAGGAATAACAGGTGCAGCTAGAGTACTAAAACTTCTGTATTACGCGAGCTTATTAGGGGGTAAATGCGATTCTCCTCAGACAATATTAGCAGAAAAAGAAGAAAGCAGTACCGCCGATAATAATCTGAATGACTATCTCGCAGCTCCGGAGCCGAAGGAATATAAACCCCCTAAAGAGGATCCTCTGGAAAAAGAGCTCGGAGTACGACGAATTGATTGTCAAGAACCGATGATTCCTCACATTGAATTTATTAATGAGACCTTGAACGAATTTCTCGAAGTAGGAATAGACTACACGTATTACAGGGGTGATGCTGAGAACAAGTTTTCATTTGTTAATCATAACTTCCTGTTATTGACGGCGACTAAACAGATGAGTATGTATTTCGATAACAAAATCCGAATGCTGAGTGAGAGGCGGACGTCTTTATTACAGACATTCCTTAATGGCCTACCTCCGATGCCTTACCTCAAGCTGAGGGTTCGACGAGACCATCTTATACAAGATGCACTTGTTTCTGTGAGTTACTTAATTGCTTAACCCTTTACCCAACAGAAGGGCCCTGTGCCAATGCATTCTCTTATATATGCGAGTCGACCATAGGTCGCCTCACATATATAAGAGAATGCATTGGCTTAACACATTAAAAATTATAAAATTGTTAAAGAATGTAAGAAAAAATGGTAAAAAGTGTTAAAAAAAGATTTTTTTAGGCCAATGCATTCTCTTATATATGCGAGGCGACCTATGGTCGACTCGCATATATAAGAGAATGCATTGGCACAGGGCATAACTGTAATGGTTCTATTGAGACAGATCGAAGATATTTTAGGCTGTTGAAGCTTTATTTGGCCGGTTTTGGCCGTTTTGTTGGGTAAAGGCTTAACACCTAATATCTAATGATTCTATAGATCATGCCATGAATCGCGACTCTGGCTAATGCCCATAGAGATCATATTCCACCAGTACAAAACCTTGGAACTTTTTGAAGTTTTGACAGGGAACCTTATAAAGTTGGAAGAAAAATTTCTTAGTTATTATCTGTGTCTTAATAATGTTATTCACTGTAGGTGAAGGTCCCAACTCAAAATTTCATGATTTAGGTCACTTTGTGATCGATTTTGCTTTGCATCGCTTACAGTTATGGAATTTCTCCTGGATAATTAATTCAATGTTTATTGCGATATTGGCTCACAAAAGTCATGGAAAAGTATGCATTTTCGAGTTGGGATCTTCACCTACAGCGAAGTACATTCTTAATGAACAGATAATAACTAAGAAATCTATTCCCCAAATTATTTTTTGCGACTTTATAAGGTTCCCTGTCAAAACTTCAAAAGTTTCCAGGTTTTGTAATGGCGGAATATGATCTCTACAGGCGTTAGCCAGAGTAGAGATTCATGGCATGATCTACTTACTTGCTTAGGCCAAAGAAAAAAATATAATTGTGGTTTGGGTTTCCCTACTGACCCTATTTTAAACCCCCTACCCTAAAATTTTTTTTCATGGTTTTCAAGAAAATCTATTTAATTTTTTCTCCAAAAATTTCATAAAACACAAATAACACATTTAAGCATCTCAGAATAGGTTGGTTTCTTCATAAAAGTAATGTGTAATATTAAAATTTATACAAAAATAATCAAAAGTAGTTTTATGTCAATCTTGCAGAGTAAAATACGCACAAGAAAAGTCATAAGAATGTCAAAATAAAACAATTAATTAAAAAAATAAAATTTCAAGCCTACCTACCTACCCTATATTTTTCCGGCTTGTAACCCAAACCAGACATTTAATTTCTTTGGCCTTAGCACTTAATACCTAATGCCGCCAAACACCTGGTAACTTTATTTAATGTTGCCACCCTACTCCATGGTGACGTGTTTTGATTCCCAAATGTTGAAATTCCCACATGTTTAAATTCCCAAATGTTTTAATTTTAAAAAAGTCATGTCAAATTCTTAAATTGGACACCTGGATCCACGTTTTGCACGAACAAACTCATTTGGCAGGAAGTTGTTGTGAAGTGCATAATGGGAAATTATGCAAATTTTTACAGCTCTGAACACATGCCTCTCTGCTAATTTTATACCTCGATTTTCCTGTATTTTGATACTTCCCTGTAAATCAATTTATTTCTTGGTCAGAAGAGCATTTCAGTCATATAGAATAAGAAAGTTTTATAAATGTTCATTAACTGCCGTTTTGGTGTTATACATTGGTGTTCGCCGGGGCAACGTCACAGGTATTCAACAGACGCTTCAAACATGTCACTAGATGTTAAGGAGGTAAAATTATCTTATCTATTTTATTGACTCTCGGTCCGTCTGCTACAGAAATTAATGGATAACCATCTAGAGGACTCCAAAGCTTCAAAATGGTGGTAAATTTTTGCGAGGAAATTAATATTGTGCAGTTTAATGATTGTAAAATTGGCGCTGTCAGTCAGGGAGGTAGGGAAAAGGGAGGGGCACAAAATTGATAACAGTTTTTATTTCCCTGATATCCACCAACTTACTAGAATATATCTTTGATTTCAATCTTGATCGAACTATGAAGAATCTGGATCTTAGCAATCGTCTGGTTATTAGAAGTTTTACTGTACGGTACTTGCTTGTTGTGATCATAGTCAGAATTAGTTTGTACTAGTATTTTGTGATGTGGTTGAATTGCAATTTGTTGATATATTTTTCACAATCATCTAATAATGTGAATGGCTCTGGAAGCCTAGCATTACTATTAGTGTTGAGAATATGTCAGTAACACGATTGTGTGATGCTGTTGCAGTGAAAATGCAGAATTGTGGCACCAGAGGAAATAAGGTAACATTTGATTCTGAAGTATTTTTTGTCCCCGATATCCACCAACTTACATAACTTTGATTTCAATCTTGATTGAACTTTGAAGAATCTGGATCTTAGCAATCGTCTGGTTAGTAGAAGTTTTACTGTACGGTACTTGCATGTTGTGATCATAGACAGAATTAGTTTGTACCGTACTAGTATTTTGTGATGTGGTTGAATTACCCCCAATGAGTTGAAAAGATGCCAAAATGTTTGGATAGGACCATCATCAGTTGCAGAATTGCTGACTATGTGGTTGAATCTGGAACTGAGCAATCGTCTGGTTAGTAGAAGTGTTGCTGTAAGGTAATGTTTGATTCTGAAGTATTTTGAAGAAACAAAGGCTTGCATATATTTTGAAATGAGTGGTTATTGCCAAGAGTCAGGCAATATTTTTTATTTAGAAAAATATCATGATGTCTTTGTTTGTTGCTAAATTGGCTACAACATTCTCTGATTACAAGATACAGTAGATTTATCTTCTGGTTTCGATTCCAATAGGAGCCTAGCTGAGGATTTCACACCACATTAGCTGTTGGCAAGTTATTTAACCCTTTACCCAACAGAAGGGCCCTGTGCCAATGCATTCTCTTATATATGCGAGTCGACCATAGGTCGCCTCGCATATATAAGAGAATGCATTGGCTTAACACATTAAAAATTATAAAATTGTTAAAGAATGTAAGAAAAAATGGTAAAAAGTGTTAAAAAAAGATTTTTTTTAGGCCAATGCATTCTCTTATATATGCGAGGCGACCTATGGTCGACTCGCATATATAAGAGAATGCATTGGCACAGGGCATAACTGTAACTATCACAATGTGGTCAAGGAGCCGGTTCCAATGATATCCATATTTGTATGGTTCTATTGAGACAGACCGAAGATATTTTAGGCTGTTGAAGCTTTATTTGGCCGGTTATGGCCGGTTTGTTGGGTAAAGGGTTAACAAGTTTGAAGTAGAGATTTGTCAATAGTAACTAAAGAGGAGTTTTAACTCAGGAATAATTCAAAATACTACCGTGCCAAATCACAAACACATAATATTGACGGCCCCGTTCCCCTCGCCAAGTTTTCCCCTCCTGCCATACCCCAGGACATACTGCATGTCTATAAAGGTATAAAGATGTTTAAAACTTCTGAATTTTGTTGGAATAGTACTAAGGAATTTTAAAAGGTGAATTTATTTTATATCTTGTGAGTGTACACTCTAAAACGCGTTGTTAAATTGAAACAGGAAGTGATCAGAACTGACATCGCTAGGAGCTATGCCTTTGAGGTCGGTTAGTTACGTTGCGGTTGTATGTAATCAGCCTTAATATATTCCGATTACGTTATGCATCCGAAACATCTGCTGTATCTTCCACAGTGAGTCTTTTAACATTAACGAGCACGTTTAACTCGGGATTAAAATTACTGGTTTTCTGTACATGTACTTCGTAAATTAATATATATCTAATAAATTTACTAGTTTTAAAGCTACAGGTACATGTATAAGGTTTGATAGCTTGGCACTTGGGCAGAAATGGAACAAAACAAACTGCCGTTTCTACTCTCACACGATTCTATTGGCCGATATAACGAAAGTAGTTCAACCAGTGCTAAAAGTAAAACAGGCTACTTTTACCTGGATTTTTCCCCTTGACGGCTACCGGCCCCATTCCCCTACCCCTAGCGGAAACCCTGGGTTATCAAGAAAAAGATTATTTATTAAAATTTAATTTCAATGAAAAATAACAATCTGAAAATGCATATTGAGTTGGAAATATCATTGAATATTCAGAACTTTATAGTGACAATACTGATGTTGATTATCTATATCAAATAGTAAGATCTGCAGCCCTCATAATTGGCTACAGCAATCAGCCATTGCAGAAGCCATTTGCTGAAGCAAACTGGCCCCATTGCAATGGTTGCCGTACATAGCGGATTGCCGAGGCCAAAAAATCTGAATTGAGAGGGCTGGATCTGTTAATCTGTCTGCTCGCCATTTTCTCCCAGACCCTTTCACTGCTTTCACCCAAATTTGCTGTGATTACTCAGGCGTACCCCAGCGGTTGTTATAACCGTGTTAGTTTTTCAAAATTTATTGTTTTTTTTAAATTGAGCAAGGAGTTCAATCTAAAAAAAAAACAATTCAAAAATTATTTTTTTATTTTAATTATTAAATTTTGATTTTGTTTTTAAATCAAAATGTTTAAAATATCAGAATGTGCACAAAGCGCAGGTCCCTATGCCTCTGAATTGCAATTTTTCAATGTTTCAGTTCGTTTATATTAAATTTTTTATCTTTGCTTCAGTTGGAGATGGCTGCGATGGAGAATCCACTGGATTTGAAGAAGCAGTTGTATGTTGAGTTCGAAGGAGAACAAGGTCTGGATGAAGGAGGCGTATCCAAAGAATTCTTCCAACTGATAGTTGAAGACATCTTTAATCCAGATTTCGGTTTGTAGATAATAATATTAATAATTGATCCATTTACATAGCGTATAATACAGTAAATTAGTTTCAATGCACTTTACATCAATTATTACCTCGGTCATAGGGCACATGACTCCATCGTCGCCCCATAAGACCAAATAATTTAATCTAGAACGATCTTTTTTAGCTTTTTTTTAGCTCAATTTACAATGTAAAGTTTGAGCTATTTCAAATTTGAATCCATCTGCACACCTTACAGCCCGTATTTATGGCCAGATCATTTTTAGCTCAACTTTACTTTGTAAAGTTTGAGCTATTGCCATGGCTTTGTCGTCCGTCGTCCGTGTGTGCGTGTGTGTGTGTGTGCGTGTGTACGGGCGGCGTCAACAATAGAGGCTACAGGTCGTACCTTTGATCGGATCATTATGAAATTTGTCATAGCTGTTGACATCAACATTTGTACCGGAATGATTCATTTTGGGGTCATACGGAAAAAAAACATGGCCGCCAGTGGCCATCTTAGATTTCAAAATTCAATCCATTAGCACGGGCTACAGGCCGTACTGTTCATCTGATCGTCATGAAATTTGTCATGGATGTTAATATTGACATTTAGATGGGAACGAGTAATTTTGAGGTCATTCGGCCAAAAAACATGGCCGCCAGCAGCCATCTTCGATTTTACTCTTTGCATGACTAAATCCTTTAGCACGGGCTACAGGTCGTACCTTTAGTCAGATCGTCATAAAATTTGTCATGGATGTTAACAATGACATGTAGATGGGAACGAGTCATTTTTGGGTTATTCGGGCAAAAAACATGGCCGCCAGCAGCCATCTTGGATTTTACTCTTTGTATGACTAAATCCTTTAGCACGGGCTACAGGTCGTACCTTTAGTCTGATAATCATGAAATTTTTCATGGCTGTTGAAATTGGAATGTAGATGGGAACGAGTCATTTTGGGGTCATTCGGACAAAAAACATGGCCGCCAGTGGCCATCTTTGTTTTCAAAATTCAATCCATTAGCACGGGCCACAGGTCGCACTGTTCGTCTGATCATCATGAAATTTGTCATGGATGTTAATATTGACATGTAGATGGGAACGAATAATTTTGGGGTCATTCGGCCCAAAAACATGGCCGCCAGCAGCCATCTTGGATTTTACTCTTTGTATGACTAAATGGATTTCAAAATTTAATCCATTAGCACGGGCCACAGGTCGTACTGATTGTCTGATCATAATGAAATTTGTCATGGATGATAATATTTACATGTAGATGGGAACGAGTAATTTTGTGGTCATTCGGCGAAAAAACATGGCCACCAGCAGCCATCTTAGATTTTACTCTTTGTATGACTAAATCCTTTAGCACGGGCTACAGGTTGTATCTTTAGTCTCATCATCATAAAAATTTTCATGAATGTTAATAATGACATGTAGATGAGAACGAGTCATTTTGGGGTCATTCGGCCAAAAAAGATGGCCGCCAGCAGCCATCTTGGATTTTACTCTTTGTATGACTAAATCCTTTAGCACGGGCTACAGGTCGTACCTTTAGTCTGATCATCATAAAAATTTTCATGGCTGTTGAAATTGGAATGTAAATGGGAACGAGTCATTTTGGGGTCATTCGGACAAAAAACATGGCCGCCAGCGGCCATCTTGGATTTCAAAATTTAATCCATTAGCACGGGCCACAGGTCGTACTATTCGTCTGATCATCATGAAATTTGTCCTGGATGTTAATGTTGATATGTAGATGGGAACGAGTAATTTTGGGGTCATTTGGCGAAAAAACGTGGCTGCCAGCAGCCATCTTGGATTTTACTCTTTGTATGACTAAATTCTTTAGCACGGGCTACAGGTCGTACCTTTAGTCTGATCATCATAAAATTTGTCATGGATGTTAACAATGACATGTAGATTGGATCGAGTCATTTTGGGGTCAATCGGCCAAAAAACATGGCCGCCAGCAGCCATCTTGGATTTTACTCTTTGTATGACTAAATTCTTTAGCATGGGCTACAGGTCGTACCTTTAGTCTGATCGTCATAAAATTTGTCATTGATGTTAATGATGACATGTAGATGGGAACGACTCATTTTGGGGTCATTCGGCCGAAAACATGGCTACCAGCAGCCATCTTGGATTTAACTTTTCTCTTCATGTCTATAAACTAGTATTAGACATTCAACTTTCCACATTCCTAATCGCTCCATTGACTGTAATATATTAAATTATTCCCTTTCCAAGTTGAGCTACAGTGTCATTGACACTTTCATTAATTTTGCAGGCACGATTGTGATCACCAGTAGATGGGAGCTATCGAATTTGAACGATTTTCGATGAAAAACAGCCATCTTGGATTTTACTCTTTGCATGACTAAATCATTTGACACGCCCTACAGACCACATCCCTCATCTGATGATCACCAAACTTCATTTGGATCTTCAGGGTGACCTCTAGATGGGAGCCTTCGGCTTGTAACTTGACTGAAATTCGTTGAAAACATGGCCACAAGTGGCCATCTTGGGATTTATTCTTTGTATGACTAAATCCTTTTGTGCACTCTACAAACCACATCTCTCATCCGATCATCACCAAACTTCATATGGATCTTCGGGGTGACCTCTAGTTTACATTCCTTCTTCTTTATTATTTTATTCATTGCTCAACAAAAAATTTATTCCTTCCCAAATTGAGCTACAGTGTCATTGACACTTTCATTAAGGATGTTGTCAACATGGTTAGCTCATGAATACCATCATTGTAGTCTGGGCTAGATGTGAAGGCTGTGGGATATTTTCTAACAGATGTATTGCAATGCACTTATTTCCACATTTTGATATATTTTGTGAACAACATTAATAATGGACCTTTCCACGGCTGTCAATCAAATAATTATTAGCAGAAATTTTCGACCAATCAGCGACTGGTCCTATCGCTAACAAGTTTACCGCAAATAATTTGGAGCAATGTTATATCTTGCCTTGACCATCATAAGTTATAAATTTCACATGATACTCAACCAATTTAATTCTTTGAAAATTGGTATTATGTGTTCGGCAAACAATTCTGGCGACTGTATTTTGGACTCTCTGTAGTGTACAGTGAAACCTGCAATTTACGACCACTGCCGTTAGCGACCACCTGTCTTTTGCGACCAAATCCCCTTTGTACGGACCACTTTTACTATATAAATGACCTGTCGTGAGTGACTACCTGTCGTAACGTGACCACTGGTCAGATTCAGATTCAGATACAATCAAAGGCCTACAATGATACATGACAGATTCAGTCGAATTTGGTAAAACCTGTCATCGGTGACCACCTGTCATTTTTAACGACCATTTATCCTTTGCAAAATGGGTGGTCTCTCATAACAGGTTTCACTGTAATATATTTCTTTCACCTGTATTTTGGACTCACTGTAGTATAATATGTTTATTTTAGGCATGTTTATTCACAATGAATCAACAAAGAACTTTTGGTTTAATCAGACATCATTTGAGACTGGTGGTCAGTTCACACTAATCGGAATTGTTCTTGGCCTCGCTATCTACAACAATGCTATTCTTGATGTCCACTTTCCAATGGTTGTATACAAGAAACTTATGGGAAAGAAAGGAACGTTTAAAGACTTGAAGGACCTGGACCCAGTATGTATAATAGTTCAGCATTAAGGAAGATTTATAATGTGGTGAAAGGTACATAAGGAACTCATCAGTTTGTGAACAGGGCCTGAGTTTATTATGTCTGTCATTTGCAGAATGAGGTCCCCAGAGGGTGAATTTAGTGACCCTTCCCTTCTGGGGACCTCATTCTGCTTAAGCCTCATCTTCTATGGAAAGTTTCTTTATTATCAAATTTCTATAGAAACTTCTTCACATAGATTCTATTTCTTTTTTAGTTTAGTTTCTCTATATCCCCAAATTAGCAGATGACACATTGCATAATCGAGGTTCCCAATGGGTGTGCATTACAATATTCACCATTTGGGAACTTCAATCTGAGTCTATGTATCCCCATAGCAGATAAGGCCATGCAGAACGAGGTTCACAGAGTGTGAATTTGGTGATGCTCACCCGCTGTGCAGGATAGTGTCACTAAATTCACCATCTGGGGACCTCATTCTGCAAATGACAGACACACTAAACTCAGACTTGCTCCATATTAGAAAGAGGTTTCATGTCATGTTAATCTGTTTAATGTTTAACCCACAGGGAGCCTCCCCCAGATGGAAGCTTGCACTACAGAGTGTCGTCTGCACCAGTCTGTGTGGGGCTCTCTATGGGTTATACACACTAAAACTTTTGTAAAACCATCATCATTAAGAAGATAAATAGATCTACTTTGTTCTTATTTTTATTGTTGGTGATTCTCCAGTGGCAAGATTTTGCATGTTGAAACTAATCTGATGTAAACATTACTGTTACAGTGAAAGTCAGTGTATTCTGGAATATATTTGATTGCTCTGATGACCTTTTTTTATGTGGACCTTCATAATTTATTCAGAATTTGCACAACAGTTTGTTGATAAAATGGCTGGCACTGTAACAATAAGGCCAAAGAAAATTAAATGTTTCATTTGTGTTTCAAGCCGAAAAAAAATAGGATCGGTAGGTAGGCCTGAAATTTTAGTTTTTTAATTATTATTTTTATTTTGACATACTCTTACCGGTATTACTTTTCATGTGCATATTTTACTCTCCAAGATTGACATAAAACTACTTTTGATTATTTTTGTCTAAATTTTAATATTGCACCATACTTTTACTAAGAAATCAACCTATTCTGAGGAATGCCGGCTGATACGGACCCTGGCTCTTACGGACCCTGGCTCTTACGGACCTCCGGCTGATACGGACCCTGGCTTATACGGACCCCCGGCTTATACGGACCTTGGCTCATACGGACCTCAATTAAAATACACAATTTTATTTTTATGTTTATGTTTATTTAAATAAATTTAACGGGCAATGAATCAGTTGAAACTATAGTTGTGTTTTTACTAACATGTTTTCGTAACAAATCAAACTCAGTAGATTCATCCTGATTACCATTCACTGACCATTTATCACGGCATGTCTGTTTATACAACGACACAAAGGGATCACACACGCGTGTTTATACAACGGCGAAGAGATTAATTAACACGATTCAATAAATGCCTTTTCAAGTCAGAACATCACATAAATTCTCAATTAATACAGATATATGTGTGAAAAGACAATCATAATTATATATTAAATTCATAAATATAAGTTCACCGAAAATCACCGAACAAATCTGAACAAATTGGTAAAATTCATAAAGTTTTAAAATCACCAAAAAAATAACCGAAATTCTCAATTAATACAGATATATGTTTGAAAAGACAATCATAATTTAAATTTATTTAAATAAACATAAAACATAAAAAATAAAATTGAGGTCCGTATGAGCCAGGGTCCGTATACGCCGGGGGTCCGTATGAGCCAGGGTCCGTATCAGCCGGAGGTCCGTAAAAGCCAGGGTCCGTAAGAGCCAGGGTCCGTAAGAGCCAGGGTCCGTATAAGCCGCATACCATTCTGAGATGCTGAAATGTGTTTTTTGTGTTTTATGAAATTTTTTGAGAAAAATAAATTTTCTTGAAAAACTTTAGGGTAGGGGGTTTAAAATAGGGTAGGTATGGAAACCCAAACCACATATATTTTTTTCTTTTGCCTAATGTTTATATAACAAATGTTTTAAATTGCTATGTCTCATCATTGAAGATTTATCAATAATAAAATTAAGAACAAATGTCTTTCCATGTTCTTTTTGGTGACGATTGTAGTAGAAATTTATTTAATTTTTCACGTTTACCCTCTATGAGTGCCTTATGTTCCTTTAATATTAAATTTAGTTGAGTTAATAATCTTCTTCCACTGCTTTAGGATTCGTCGATTCAAACCAAGACAGGCTGATTACTTCAATACTTGTTACATATATATGTGAGTTTAGTATTCGTCGATTCAAACCAATTGTTTCAGATAAATTCTGCCCTGTGCGCTGGAGAGAGAGAGATATTAATTTTTCTTGAGTAATGTCTATTTTCACATTTACAGGTCCTGTATTGGAGTTTAACAGACTTATTAGAACACGATGGTGATGACATGGGCCTTATAAATTAATTTTTACATTCACAGGTCCTGTATTGGAGTTTAACAGACTTATTAGAACACGATGGTGATGACATGGGCCTTATAAATTAATTTTTACATTCACAGGTCCTGCGCAGGAGTTTAACATACTTATTAGAACACGACGGTGATGACATGGGCCTTATAAATTAATTTTTACATTTACAGGTCCTGCATAGGAGTTTAACAGACTTATTAGAATACGATGGTGATGACATAGAGGATGTTTTCATGCAGACATTCTGTATTAGTTTCAAGGATGTTTTTGGTGAAAACATGACCCACAATCTCAAGGAGAGTGGTGATAAGATTGCTGTTACTAAGGAGAATAGACAGGTAAATTTATGGTGAAAATATCGCTGTTACTCTTGGAGAATAGACAGGTAAACACTGTTACTTAGGAGAATAGACAGGTAAACACTGTTACTAAGGAGAATAGACAGGTAAATTAATGGTGATAAGATCTCTGTTATAAGGAGAATAGACAGGTAAATTTATGGTGATAAGATCGCTGTTACTAAGGAGAATAGACAGGTAAACACTGTTACTAAGGAGAATAGACAGGTAAATTTGTGGTGATAAGATCGCTGTTAATGAGAATAGTCAGGTAAATTTAGTACTGTCAGGGATGTGATGACACAACCGCCCTTTAAACTTGTCACATGCATCCAAAATTTAGAATTGACAGTGACAATTAAAGTGATGTGAAACATTCCGGTAGGGTGATCAAATAGAAATGGAGGATAATCTTGCTGAAAGTAGTTATTTTTACAAATATTAATCCGAACTGACAACACACACTGTCATTATTATACATAAATTAAATTCAGTGACTCTTGATGGCGAAAGTGTTTTCATTACTTTATCGCAGATAGTTGCATCCCGAATCTAGAAGTAAATATTTACAATTGAGCATAGTTCAGATGATGTTTTCTATTGAGTGGTACGGTTGATTTGCTTCAGTTTTTCGTCGATGTAGTAGAATGCTACATTCCTCCAGTTGGCATAGTGCCTGAATACTAACTTAACAGTTTAACGCACCTGAACAAGTCCATAATGTGTCTTTAACTAATTAATGAATTAACCCCAATTAACTAACTTAGTAACAGCTGTATCATCCAAAAAGCGGTGGTTTGTTGCTTAAACACTCCATCACCGCGTACATAAGTGACAACGATTCCAGTGATATTTTGTGTTTATTACTAGAGACCTACACTTATACTTACATATATACAACTGCTTACTCATGTACATAACTCAAAATTTCAAAATTAACCCTTTCAACGCCTCGCGGACTACGCATACGTTCTGAATGTTTAAATTGGGGAAAACCCAACTATGTACCACGGTCCCATCTTTTACTGAAACTACCGATATGGGACAATCATGAAACTTAAAAGTTTTAACTTCATACGTATATGCATTTTCCTTATGATGGTGCATGATTCTACGATACTAGTACGCATACGCTTGTCATATAGTAGTATACTTATATTTTCTAAATTTCAAAACACCAAGCATACTTCTGTTATGCTCCTGTTTTTCATTTATCTGACTACCAAATTGTCCAAGTGGTGCTTCGGAATGTGTACTTAGATTTTATATACCTTTGTCCATGTTACCCCTGTATTCTGCTGTGTTCCCAGCCTCCCTGGATCTCTATATCTTTACAACCTTTTGTTTGACTTTCATCCTTACCCTTCCATGACATGGGATTCCCAAAATTTTGCGAAAACCCTGTGCCAATGCATTCTCTTACATACGCGAGTATCCCATAGGGAGCCTCGCATATAGAAGTGAATACATTGGCCTAAAAATATTTACCTTGACCTTGTAAGCCAGTGCATTCTCTTATATATGTGAGGCTCCCTATGGAGACTAGCATATATAAGAGAATGCACTAGCACATGATCTATAATGCTGCACCATCGCAGCTCCCGCAATGAAAGGGTTAACACAGGCAGTCAGACAATTAACAAATGTAACGCACATTGATCTTCATATTATTATCTGTTATGCACTGTAACACACATCGATCCACATATTATCTGTGTAACGCACATCGATCCTCATATTATCATCTGTAACACAAATCGATCCACATATTATTATCTATTATGCAGAATTTTCACTTTGTTTTTAGGAGTATGTTGATATGTATGCAGACTACATGCTTAACAAATCAGTGGAGGTGCAGTTCGGTGCTTTCAGGCGTGGCTTCTCTATGGTGACCAGTGACAGTCCACTCAAACTTCTCTTTGCTCCTGAAGAAATTGAGTTATTAGTATGTGGAAGTGAGGTAAGTATTGTGAAATTGAGTTATTAGTATGTGGAAGTGAGGTAAATATGTGAAATTGAGTTATTAGTATGTGGAAGTGAGGTAAGTATGTGAAATTGAGTTATTAGAATGTGGAAGTGAGGTAATTATGTGAAATTGAAGTTCTTGCCAATCGTAATATTGAGTCAATACCTGTAACAAATGTCGGTGTCCCAATTAGTGGCTGCCAACATAAAAAATAACAGTCATCATACCTGCTCAATTTGTAAAGGGCCGTTCTGTTGGGTAAAGGGTTAAGGGGGTAATGAGATTCCGACAGTCAACCATGACTAAGCTTCATCACAATATACAACAATAAAACTTGTTTATATTCTTTTATGTGTGTTTATTATGTGTATGTTGGTCCTTTGTTGGAAAATATTTGCATAGCCCGTTTCATGCCCCAATAACACAGACCATAACATGAACACAACGTCACAAATTGTTGACCTAATCTGACCTAATACAGCACATACAGCAGTCAGCAGAATACTTGGGCGTGCTTTTCAAAGTTCAGCCAAATTGCGTCGAAGCCATTTATTTATATCGATCATGTTATCGTTGCTAAATGCTTGGAAATCTTATATTTGTGCTGACTTAATGTGCTGCATGAGCTAGTCTCAAATTCTCGGCATATTTTGTGAAAATAAATAAGAATACATTAAGCATTTTTGTTGGAATAAATCATCAAAAAGCTACAGCACTGTTCACAGTAAGCGACCTGCTTTAACGAGGTGTACATGCGTTACTACCGCGGTGTACATGCGTTAGTACCTCGGTGTAATACCGCGTGATACCGCCGATTCGCAGTTGCACTACCGTGTGGTACAGTACCACCGGACCATTCGCGGTACCACCGCATTACCAACAGTAATGAATGCTAGTACCGCGGTGACATGCGGTAATGTACCGCGTAAAACGTGGTGACATTACCGCCATGCGGTAGCATTTTTTTTAACGAGGTTAATGAAGGGAGGCGATGTGTGACTGCCAATCTGCAAACAAATAAATGGCGTTCGTCGACAGTCTCCGTGAACTATATTGCCAATACACAGTAGTGTGAGCCAAATGCCAAAATGTGCGGCTGATTGTCTTACCGAGTGAATGGGTGTATCAAACAAATGGACGAACATACAAAACAATTTAAATCATCTTGGAATTCAGTATATATTTTTTTTGCAACAAACACTTTCAATTTAGTTAGTGTTATTGTCGTTAGTCAGATTATCAGATTTGTGGGTAATTATCATGCGCAAACCAAACAGACTTATTATATAGAGGCATAAGTTTCCCCTTTCCAATGCCAAACACGCATGCATTTCATCCGAATCGTGATTAGATAAGAATATGTGAAAATAATTTGTACCCTGAACTGCCGAGTACAGCAAATGCATGCGACCGCTAAACGTTGCAAGAGATCAAACAATGCCACCGACAATAATCACAGACGCGCACGTGCTCCGTGACTGTGGACATAGCAACATCAAATCTTTCAAGTTTCCAAGCGCAATACGTCAGTCTATTGTCGGAGAATTTACAATGTTCAGTTGCGATATGGATGCTAGATTTTACTGTGGTTCGAACTTATACAGCGGCAGTGGACCCAAATAATTTTGAGCTATTTTGTACTGCATACAATGCAGAACATACAATTATATATATTTTAGTGTTCATCCCTTTTATGTACCTCCAATTTATTCGTACACAAAAGTTAAATGGAGACTTTTCACCCATCGTGAACCCCATGGTATCTGGAGACATGCACGTGCTCCATTGTTTGATGTATGGGTAATTTACTGTATGTCAGTCACATGCCGTGACGTTGAGTGTTTCGAATCTGCATTGCATTCGGTACGTTGAACTGTAATTACTGTAACTTCATTCTCCCGACTAATTAGTCAATAAAATTTAACTTTTATCTATAACTTTCAACGATATACGATTTTGAGCCAGCCAATCGCCATGTACGTGCACTTATTTTTGTGTCGTGCTGATCACGGTTTTGGTAGCTCTCACCCACAAACTTCACGGAAACATCAAACAAGAATTACGTCAGCATTGTCTAGAAATTGTGCACCTGCTACAACGTAACTGGTTGAGTGAACATGATTTATGATTACTTGGTGTCACTTTCTCTGCGAGATTCCCTTTCATCCTCGACCAAAGAAAGGACCATGATGCCACGGCTTTGTCTTTAACTATTTAAATTATATCGCTATCACTGCAACTCGCATGGGACTTCACCTTGTTTATACGAAACGTCGCTTTATTTGTGTTTCACTTTTATGTTTTGATTTTGGTACGGGGAAAATAAATGTAGTCGGAAAAAAGTTTAGGGTCGGCATCCAGAAACCGAAATACCGGAAACACACTTATTGTTTTGTTTTTGGCATGATATAGAAGTTATACATAATTCATCCAACCGTGTGACGCTATCGTGCATAGACATAGCCCGAGAGAGAATGAAGGCGGTACTGTCCTTACAATAATGTATTTTTGACTTCCCAAAATCACGAATTGGATTCCTGCAGGCCGCCTAGTTGGTTTCAAGCATGTTTTCACTTCGCGGTGGAGGGCGGTTTGTTGTAAATTTAACGCGGTTACACGTGGTCATGAAAAAAATAATGCGGTGAACGGCAGTAATGAGCACCAATAACGCGGTGACCAGCGGTAAGAATACCGCCCAGTACCGCGGGTCAACCGCCCTCCACCGCGGTACAAAATGATAAATGCGGTAGTCTGGTGATATCACCGTGGTATTCTGGTGATATCACCGTGGTATTCTGGTGGTATCACCGCGGTAAGTACCGGCCCGTAACCTCGTTAAACAGGTCGCTTAATAAGAGCATAGCTGTTTATAAATATAAGAAATGAATGTAGTAGGTGTGTGTGTTATTGGGGGATATGACGCTGTTGTCATTGGGCCATATTTTGCGGTTCACACAGTGTGCCCCAACGACCACAGCGCCATATCCCCCAATAACACACACATCACTACATTCATGTCTTAATAAAAATATCCTATCCTAACAAAGACAATAATATACAGTTGTCGCCCGTTGTCGAGGGAGACATTGAGATTTGTCACCCGCTCGAGAACGGACATTCCGTTCTCGAGCGGGTGACAAATCTCAATGTCTCCCGAGAAGAAGGGCTACAACTGTTTTGTTATCCGATTATACCACAGAAAATAGCCTTGTCGTCCACACGCACGATGTTGCACTGATCGAGTCATGAGTGCTTTCTTTCCCGATTATGTATATTTTCAGTAACTACTTATCGTCCCATATGCAATGCAATGTAAACCAATAAGCCATATAGGTATGTTCTCGTCTTCTGCAAGGCATATTCAATGTCGTCTTGTACGCGCAATTTACTCGCGATGTTCATTTCATAAAGGTCTTCCCCGAAAGCTATTGGGAAGTTGTCAATTTCATTAATGTACATTCATATGTGTCAGTGCTCATGGCGATCCTCACATAAAATACTTCTATGATCACATTTGCAGACATCGCGGATGATAAGCGTACAGTACCATTCATTCGCGACAAACGTATGCATTACGTTGTCTACCAGCGAACATTTATAACCAACCAACCTAAAGGGATCCTCTCTTTTAATCTTGCATCATAATGTCGACAGGAACAAATTGAATCATCGAGATGTTTCGATGTAAAAAGTAAATAATAACGCTTGTCCGATAAAAGTATCAACTTAAAACTTAAGAATATTAGTGTTCACTAAATATATGCAAATTAGCAAACACCACAACTGGTGTCTTTTGCGAATCCGTGGGGTATATAAGATCTATGATTTTTTAGTACGTTGTAGTGATGCGAAGTAGATGAGTTACTGCAGTGTGTGTTTGGAGATATTCTTGCAATATAACATCAGGCGGGCGACAAAAACAATGTCTCCCGGGTCAGCGGGCGACAGTGTGATTTGTCGCCCGGCACGTGACAGCACATGGGCCAATCATAAGGGTGGAAAATAGGGAGGAGGATAACAATTATAATTACTGTATACACCCATCAGTAAGCACGCCACAATAGGGCTGTATGATGAGTTCACAAGTTAATTTAGGTATGCTAATGCATATTAATTCTTATAAAAACACAACAGTGAGATGCAGGTAAACATACATCACTCTTCTGCATTATCAAAGGATCCTACAAAAATACCAAGTCATTAATTACTACACATCCTATTGGATTTACTCTGATAGAGGTGTGAACAATAAAGGACACATCCTTTGATTTTATTGATTTGAGACCTCTTTGATTGGTCCAACAACTAAGAATAGAATAAGATTTGTACAATTCACAACAATATTAACACAAGTGTATACTATTATACATCTTTATTTAGGGTAAAAAACCCAGATTGGGCTTATCTTCGAGGATGGGCTTACTGATGGGTGTATACAGTATTTTCACTGTATGGGAAGTACTCTAGTCCATTAACTTGCTTTTTTGGGCTCTTGAGTTAGTGTAACTTCGTCAAACACCGGGCCGATAATGAGACGATGTGTTCATTATCAGTCCACTGCCTTGGCACATGACCCAAGTCAGTGATAACAATAGGAATAACTTGACTTTGTCGGGCGTTTGGGTTCATTAACGGCCCTCTCAGAATGATTAACAGCCCGAGGGCCTATTAGATACCTGAAACGCAGTCGAGGGCCGCTAGTAGGCCCGAGAGCTATTAATCATTCATGGAGGGCCGTTAATAAACCATGATGCCAGACAAAATCATGTTATTACTATTATTACCACTCCATCCTCGTGTGATCATGTGATCACTGACTTAACCGGAAACAAAGCTTCATTAACGCCCGCCGTCCGCTTCCGGTCAACTTCGCCTCAAAATTATGGAATCTTATCATGCGGGTAAAATACTGTTAATCTACTAGAAAACGTCCTCTAAAGTGGTAATAATATACAGTTATCGCCCGCGATTGAGTGAGACACAGGGATTTGTCGCCCGCTCGAGACCTGGAATGTCACCCGAGGGCCGCCAGGCCGGAGGGTGACATTCCAGGTCGAGAGCGGCGACAAATCCCCGTGTCTCACGAAAACAAGGGTGATAACTGTTTTGTTATCTGACAATGGAGTACACACGAACCTCCTTAATAGCAGGCATAAATGCGCGCATATATTCTTTAATCCAGTTCGAACAGTTAATTTTATGTTGGAATCATCGCTATTTAGAAAATAAAACATTCATAATCTGGATCAATTAACATACCCGTCATTTGCGCAGATATTCTCCGGTCAGTTTGCTGGTTGCATTGTGGAAATCGGTTCACGAAAAGAGGAGTAAAGCAATTTCGAAGTTGAGTAGCCATGCAGCGAAATGTTCGGTTTCGTTTCAAATGAGCGTGAAGACGCCGACAGACGTGTTAATTTCCAGAATGCTAAAATGTGGAACTAACACGTTGTAGTAGTGCAAAAAGAAATTGACATCTCTCACAGATCGTTACGCAACATACGGGTATTCTCTGAAGTCTGATGAATGTATTGAAGAAAAGAAATAATCAATTGATAAACAGCAAAGAGTGGCTATTTGATCAAGTACATAAACGTAGTTGTAACGTATGTACATCGTATGTGCAATGTCTGCAGCATACCAACTACATAATAAGGTTTATATATTTGTCCCACGGTCTTTATTATTGATATAAAAAGGTCCAATATGAATATTACACCTTATAACAGATATGTGTCTGTGATAACACCATTTATACATAGCGTGCTTTAATTGCAAATAAAAAAACACACAATTATGCAAATTAGCAAACACCACAGTTCGCGGTTGTTATGAAACAGTGGGGTTTATAAAAACAGTGTTTTTCAAAATTATCAGAGAGCTTTCAGAGAATCTCTTCGCGGTGAGTTATTCGTAGTTCTATGTTTACTGGTAACAGCTGAGCGGTCAATAACTGAGACAATGTTACCCTCGAGGGTAATATGGTGATTTATCGCCCGCCATGTGACGCACTCTCAGCCAATCAGAAGAGAGGAAAATGGGATGAAGGATACCAATAAACCATAACACCCTTAAAAATCATGCTATTGTTACTTTACATGCTATGGTTATTGTTATCCAGGGGATCTATTCTGTGATGTAGGATTAAAAGAGGGTGTTTTAATCCTTCCACATAATTACATGTTTACTAGGGTCTTGCAAATATTTGATATTTGATATTTATTCAATTCGATCTTAATCTTTGATTAAAATTGGTTACAAAATTTAAGTTTGAATGTATCTTATAGTAACGTTAGAATATCTCTTCTAAGAATATTTCTCCATCAATATTTCATATTAATTCAATAATTAATTGTTAGATCATTTGATTGAATGTTAATTGTTAGATCATTTGATTGAATGAAGAGTTCTTTTTCCTCTACAGAATTTTGATTTCTATGCATTGGAAGAGAGCACAGACTACGATGGTGGATATGACAGCAGCTCTCAAGTTGTCAAGTATGTGTAGCAAGCCTCGAAATAGTGTCTGTCATTTGCAGAATTAGGTTCCCAGAGGGGTGAATTCAGTGACGCTATCCCACAGCGGGCTTGAATCACCAAATTCACCCTCAGGGGACCCCATTCTGCTTAGGCCTCATCTTCTGCGAAGTATTTATAGTCACAAAATAACATTGTTTTTAGTTAGCGTCCAGGTAGCGTCACTACATTCACCCTCTGGGGACCTCATTCTCTAAATGTCGGGCACCAGAATGGTTGTGATACTGGCTTGTTGTATTTTATAATTTCACCCATACAGAGCCCCAGACAAACATGAGCAGACGACACTCTTCTATATGCTTCTATATATGTGTGGGGCTCCCTGCAGGGTAATGGATGTTTTTTATTTTATGTCCTAAAAAATTGTAAGAAACATTTATTTAAAAAACATGATAAAAAATTGTTAGGCCAATGCATTCTCTTATATATGCGAGGCGACCTATGGTCGACTCGCATATATAAGAGAATGCATTGGCACAGGGTATAAAATGTGACATTGTATGTATACACCCCCGGTTAACCCTTTACCCAAAAAAGCGGCCAAAAACGCCCAAATAGAGCTTCAACAGCCTAAAATATCTTCGGTCTGTCTCAATTACACCATACAAATATGGATATCATTGGAACCGGTTCATTGACCACATTGTGATGGTTACAGTTATGCCCTGTGCCAATGCATTCTCTTATATATGCGAGTCGACCATTGGCATTTTTAACACTTTTTACCATTTTTTCTTACATTCTTTAACAATTTTATAATTTTTTCTTACATTTTTTATAATATTTTTCTACATTCTTTGACAATTTTATCATTTTTAATATGTGTTAAGCCAATGCATTCTCTTATATATGCGAGGCGACCTATGGTCGACTCGCATATATAAGAGAATGCATTGGCACAGGGCCGTTCTGTTGGGTAAAGGGTTAAGTCATACTTCTAATTAATATGATGCTTGTGGGTACTGCCAGCATTCCATGATGCTGTTAGGGCAAACATATCCAGGAAAAGCAATTATGTGTATAAAACATTCAAAAACATATATATTGTGGAATATTTTAATACTGGTTGCATTAGTTGTTGCAAATCGACTACAAATACAATCAAGATGGCTATTCACATCGTTTTGCAAACACTAGATTTTTCCAAAATATATATGTTTCTTGAATGTTTCATACAGACACTTGCTTTTTCTCAGATAGCTCGGTTTAGCCAAACACAGCAAAATGACAACTCTAAAAAAAATAATGGTTCTTTTTCGCAATGGCCACTTTGCCATACAGAGCACTTCCGCAGGATGACCAACATCATAGAAGACTAGGAGGAATGCCTGAGTTTACTGTGCCCGTCTTATGCAGAATGAGGTCCCCAGAGGGTGAATTTAGTGATGCTACCCCACACATTGGGCTAGCATCACCGAATTCACCCTCAGGGGACCCCATTCTGCTTAGGCCTCATCTTCTGCGAAGTATTTATAGTCAAAAATAACATTGCTTTTAGTTACTTCTGTTCAGTTTCTGTATCCCCTACAGAAGATAAAATGCATAATCGAGGTGATATTTTTAACCCTGTGCCAATGAATTCTCTTATATATGCGAGTCGACCATAGGTCGCCTCGCATATATAAGAGAATGCATTGGCCTAACAATTTTTTTTAAATAAATGTTTCTTACATTTTTTAGGACATAAAATAAAAAACATCCATTACTCTGCAGGGAGCCCCACACATATATATCAACTTCAACTAGAGAACTCCAATCTGATATCAGGTCTCCCATAGCAGTTGAGTCCTAAGCAGAATGAGGTTCCCAGAAGGTGAATTTGGTGATGCTAGCCTGCCCTGCAGGATAGCATCACTAAATTCACCCTCTGGGGACAGACATGATAGACACACTATTTTTTTTTTTATTGAGGAAGTAGATATAACAACAAAAACATGAGACAGACAGACATACGTTTAGCACAACCATTACAGTAACGATACATTGATACATATTATATTCTTGCACTCACTTTTACACGCTCCCAAGTGAATTTCACTATGGCCAAGTGAATTTCACTTGGGCTACTTTCTCACTGGCGACATTAATAAAATCATGCTTGAATCATATAGTTGTTTTTGGTGTAGTTTTTGCAAAGAGATAAATAGTTTGTTTTTCCATTGGCTATTGGGCGACACAACGTTTGTGCATTTAATGAAGAATGTCAGTTATAAAGTTATATAAAGAGTAAAGTTTGGCGCAGATAAATTCTTGCCGACATACTGTTTTAAGGTTTGTGTGTAGGCTATGCATTCATTGACATTGTAAGGCATGCCTGGAATTTGCTGGAAATACCTAAAATTTTGGTACCTGTCAAAAAGTCAGGCACCCATTGGTTTGTGTCAGTCATCAATAATTTCTTATGCGATCATCACCAAACTTCATATGGATCTTTGGGATGACCTCTAAATTTGAGCCATCGATTTTCTGAAATTTGTTAAAAACATGGCCACCAGCAGCCATCTTGGATTTCTAATTTTAATCCATCGGCACACCTTGCAGCCTGCATTTATTGGTGAAATGTTTTGAAAATTTACATGCATGTTTAGGATCACCTCTAGATGGGAGCTATCATATTTGAAAACTTTTGATGAAAAACATGGACGCCAGCAGCCATATTTTTTTAGCTCAACTTTACAACGTAGAGTTTGAGCTATTGCCATGGGTTGACATCCGTCGTCCTTGTGTTAATATGTGCATCAACAATTTCCTTCGGCATACCCTACAGGTCGCATCCCTCTTCACCAAACTTCATATGTAGCTTCAGGGTGACCAAGCCTTGAAATAGGGTGTCTGTCATTTGCAGAATGAGGTCCCCAGAAGGTGAATTTAGTGATGCTACGTACCGCACATAGTGGGCTAGCATCACCAAATTCACCCTCTGGGGACCTCATTCTGCTTACACCTCAGCAGAATGAGGTTCCCAGAGGGTGAATTTGGTGATGCTAGCCCGTATGCGGGGTAGCATCACTAAATTCACCCTCTGGGGACCTCATTCTGCAAATGACAGACACCCTATTTCAAGGCTTGAGGGTGACCTCTAGATGGGAGCTCTCAAATGTGTTTTTTTTAAACATAGCAGCCATCTGGGATTTCAAAGTTGAATCCATCGTACACCCTACAGCCCGTATTTATGGCCGGATCATTTTAAAATTTTGCAGGCACGATTGTAATCACCTGTAGATGGGAGCTATCCAATTTGAAACCATTTTTGATGTAAAACATGGCTGCTGGCAGCCATCTGGGATTTTCTCTTTGCATGACTAAATCCTTTGGCACACCCTACAGACCACATCCCTTATCTGATCGCCACCAAACTTCATATGGTTCTTCGGGATGACCTCTAGATGGGAGCATCCTATTATGACTGAAATTTGTTAAAGAACATGGCCACCAGCAGCCATCTTGGATTTCAAATTTGAATCCATCGGCACACCCTCAGCCCGTATTTATTGGAGAATTAATTTGAAAATTTACAGGCTTGTTTATAATCACATCTAGATGGGAGCTATCAAATTTGAAAACATTTTTATGAAAAACATGGCCACCGGAAGCCATCTTGGATTTTACTCTTTGCATGACTCTTTGCATGGCACACCTTACAGACCACATCCCTCATCTGATGATCACCAAACTTCATATGGATCTTCGTGGATGACCGCTAGATGGAAGCCTCGTATTTTGACCTAAATTCGTTGAAAAACATGGGCCGTCGGCATCCATATTGGAATTTACTCTTTGTATGACTAAATCCTTTGGCGCACCCTACAGACCATATCCCTCTTCCGATCATCACCAAACTTCATATGGATCTTCGGGGTGACCTCTAGATGGGATCCTCCTATTTTGACTTAAATTTATTGAAAAACATGGCCGCCAACGGCCATCTTGGAATTTACTCTTTGTTTGACTAAATCTTCTTTATCATTCTTTTCATTGCTCAGCAAAAAATTATCTTGTCCCCAAGTGGAGCTACAGTGTCATTGACACTTTCATTTACTCTTTGCATGACTAAATCCTTTGGCACACCCTACAGACCACATCCCTCATCCGATCATCACAAAACTTTCATATGGATGTTTTGAGTGAAACACTAGATGTGAGCCATTAATTTTTTCTGAATTTTGTTGAAAAACAAATGGCTGCCAGTAACTATCTTTGAAAGACACTTTCAAATGCCAACAGCTGATTAATAATAACGATACTTACAAAAGCAAAGAAATGTTGGCGATTATTGTATGTTGCTGGGATGTCTTCAAACCAGTGAAAAAGAGAAATACCAAGTTACCCATTAAAACTCAACCCTATCTTTATTATATAAGGTATTTAATACTTAGATATTTCAACTTTCGCTCCATTGACTGTAACACTTGAAATTATCCCCCCTCCAAGTTGAGATACAGTGTCATTGACACTTTCATTGAATACACAAGTGACATTCAGTAAATACAAACGTTATCAAGCCGTACTGAGAATAAGTAGTTTTAAAAACATGCAGTTGCAACTTACAAGTAACAAATTAATTATCTTACATCAACAAAAAATTGCAGCATTTTTATCAGTGCATAATACTTGTACATAAATGAGTCATTATTACTGGTGCTCATTTATGTACACCTATTGTGCACTGATAAAAATACTATAACATGTACAGAACTCATTCTTCAATAGAACCATGACAGCCATAGATCCGTAACACTCAGAAGTTGTGATTATGAGGATACTGCTCCTAATTATCAACACCTATCGGGATATTTTCTCAGCTATTTTACAGAAGAATAGCACTGGTATACTTAGTCTCTTTGTAAAGCCGACAATTTTCCTAACGGCTGTATGTCTCTAGAAGTGTCCACTAAATTTCATTTCTACAATGACGCGGCAATCCCAACATGATGTAATAAATCATTTTCAAATATGGAACGCATTCCCTGACAGAGTAAATGTTTGTGACAATCATAGTATTTAGACATAGTTATAAATACAACAAGATGTGAAAGAATAATCAGTCACGAATATCATTGACTGATAAAAACTGGAAGATGATGTCTCCTATATTGTGATGAGTAAAATGAGTTATGTATATAGTTTCCAACAATAGTTGAGTTTGACAATGCGTCGGAAACTTGTCAACATGTCATTCATTGACTTCTGATCTGTTAATTGATCTCTTAAACCAATGAAACACACACACGTGATTCGCCACTCTCCAATGAAATGGAAGGAATTCCATCAATTCAGTAGCTGATTATGAATGAGATATCCTGACATGTAAATATTGTAAAATTTTCATTGGCTTTTTAAAGAGACCAAGGTATACTTAATACTCACTGATAGTCTTCAGAATGCATTTGATTCGCCACCAAAAACAAAGGAATTGCATTTACATGGCTTGATTTTCAGTGATTACATGTTGATATTTACGCATTAACTCGCTAATTCCAAGTCATTTGTGATCTAGAGTTCAGGTTTCAGAAAAACGGCACTTCTGCGGCCTCTGTTCATTCAGGAAAATTTAATGCATTCAAGATATGTTTAAATTTGTGTGATTTTGTCCAGAAAATGATTATTTTTAATCATAAGGAACCGTAACAAATCATTCCTGAACGATCACAAAACCATTGATAGAATGACTTCGATGTAACAGTTCCTACACAGTGGCTGAGGTGATCTAGTTCCTTTAGACGTGAATCGGCAGTACTGTTAGTCATCTTTCTGTGTATTATGGATAATTAAGAAATAAATACACTTGGCATTGGCGTGAAAAGTAGAATTTGACCACAAAGAAACTGATTGTATTCGACTGTTCACGCCGACGCACAGTTTATTTATTTCTTTTGTAATTTGACTATGTTTTTGTCGAAATTATAGTGACAGACGTGCAACCTGCTATATAATAGCCCAGGTCTTATCTCTGCATGGTATGAGTTCCCACCTAACAGTTCTTCTCTTCGAACTGTAACATCAAATATGACGTCACTGTTGAACGGCGACCCCTTTTCATTGCCTCTCTGGTAATATTTTGCAGATAAGAATTATTTTTGTTCTATCTTAAAGAAAAGTCAGTATTAGTAGGTTGCCATTATATGTCCATTTCATCAGTCTATAGCATGATATTAACCAATACATGTGTGGTTTGAATTATGAGCGTTCTGAAAGTTTGAGGTGTTGGCAGCATTGCACTGACTACTGACCAATCAGGATGGGCCTTGTATGCAAGTTTGGGCAAGGTCGTATTACAATTTAGGATCTCACAGCTCTTCATAAACTTTTCAGGAACTTCTGGGAAATTGTACATGAATTGAATGAAGAACAAAAACGAAAGTTACTACAGTTCACAACTGGAACGGACCGAGTCCCTATTGGTGGCTTGTCCAAAGTAAAGCTCATCATTGCTCGACATGGTGAAGATTCAGACAGGTAAATAATTAAAATTCAAAGATAGGCCTTATTTTTTTATGTTATGTTAGAATGTTCTGAAACATTATATAGTAACCACCATAATTATCTCACAAAATTCACCCAAAGAGAGCTATTTTTATTGATTATGGCATTAGTAAAACTTGGAACCACAAAAATAAACATTGTGAAACTATTGTCATGAAAGTGTTGAAGAATGTAAATGTTCAAGTCAAATATGGTGACAGTCAGAAAGGTTATCTACCATTCCCTATGAAATTCCCTGATAAAATTGGCGATAATGAATTGGCGATAAAAACATCTGTATCGTTACTGCAGTTGCGATACAAGGTGCTTGTGACGTCATTGAATGGTTCAAAATCATGAATGAACTCGCATCACATCAATCGCGTGAAAAATAAAATGACATTCCAACGTATATTCTTACGTACTGTAAACAAATAGTTCCTAGGTTTTAACATTATTTGATTGCCTACCATCATGGGTATTATGGTATAACATATCACAAAGTAAGTAATATGTATTTGTTCAGTATTTATTATAAATTCTATAAAACATGAAGAGATTTTGTCCATTGAATTCCATTTCCGTTTGGCATATTCCACGTGAAATTGCAGGTTGGGAGAATTTAGCAAGCGAGCTAATCGCGTGACACAGATACCTTTGCATGTTGGGAGAATTTACTCAAGAAAGCTAATCGTCTCACACAAATCCAACAATTTTGGCATTAAGAAACTCCTAAAATGTAATTTTTGCGGTGAATTCTGTCACACCAATGGTAGATAAATGTGTTATATACACAATGTGTTTGTAACGATTCATGTATCGCGACTCGGCTAGTTTTCGTGGCCACATAGCGACTCGGCGACTAATCGCTATATGGCCACGATAACTAGCCTCGCCGCGATACATGAATCGATACAAACACATTGTGTATAACACATACTTATTGTTGACTTTTGAAAATGTTCTGGTAAAAATGGGATTTTCTTTGGCCATTTTCGAAAAACAAATCGACCAATTTGGCCATCAACAGCGTGAACCTTGATGTAATGACTCACTCATATTATATTTGCAGATTATCTAAATCATATGTAAGTTATCTTACGACCATTGAAGACCTGCGTGTGGTTTGAAGACTCCAAACTTCCGTTTTGAGTCAAAGATGGTGGATTGTAGGGTCACCAATATTGATTTTTGTTGCTGATTTTCACCAAACTTGATATATAGTCATCTACATACATGGCAGGAGGAATCCAATGGTGTGGTTTAAAAACAATAGTATCTGAATTTGATTCATGGTCACCAAAAGTGAAAAAAAATATTTTATTTTTTATTTTCACCAAACATACTCATGTTTTCTTTACAGTTTTCCGATGTCACATACTTGTTTTAACCCTTTCATGACGGGAGATGTGCTGGTGCAGCATTAAAGATCCTGTGCCAGTGTATTCTCTTATATATGTGTCTCCCATGAGTAGCCTCACATATATAAGAGAATGTACTGACTAACACGATCCAGGTATTTATTGTTAGGCCAATGGATTCTCTTACGTATATATGTGAGGGATTTTGCTAAATTTCAGGAAGCTCCAGTCATGGAAGGGTTAATGTGTTCCTGTTCTTGTTACAGATTGCCTACGTCACATACTTTTAATATTCTCAGGTTATCTTTATAGTTTGCTGATGTCACATACTTGTTTTAATGTGCTCCTGTTCTCGTTACAGATTGCCGACATCACACACTTGTTTTAATGTTCTCATGTTATCTTTAGAGTTTGCTGATGTCACATACTTGTTTTAATGTGCTCCTGTTCTCGTTACAGATTGCCGACGTCACACACTTGTTTTAATGTGCTCTTGTTGCCTGAATACAGTTCCAAAGATAAACTCAAAGAGAGGCTTCTTAAGGCAATCAACTATTCCAAAGGATTTGGCATGCTGTAAATTCTGCTGCAAAAGTTTTATTTGCAAGTCATTTGTTCAAGTGTTAATCAAACTAGGTAATTTTTAAAGCTCTTCATCTATCTGATTTAAATAGCATATTAATGTTACATTAGGCCATGCCAAGTCAATTTCCAATTTCTCAGGGCAAACAAATCTGAATGTGCGTATTTATATTTTATTATTTATTAATTTCTGGGGCGTAAGGGCGATCTTCAGATGAGCCCACCACCGTCCTCGTGCCTTCGGGCGTGCACGCAAATCCGGGCACGCAAATCCTGTCACTGCTTCATCGGGTATTCCACCGTCGCATTGGCTAGCTCCAGGTTGAATTATACCCCCACTCTCAAAGGAATGGGGGTTTACTGTATTGACCTTGTTCATCCATCTGTCCGTCCGTCCATCCGGGCAGATATCTCAAACACAGGTGTCAGATCTCAATGAAATTAAGTGAAGCTGTTCACTACCATGGAGGGCAATCAATTGAGGGTTCAATTTTTTTCATTTTTTTCTAGAGTTATTCATCTTTGTTTATTTGGAAAAGTTTGTTTTTTGTCTATATCTCCACCAATGTTTGACAGATATCAATGAAATTTGCTATGGATGTTCACTACTATGATGGCAATCAATTATTGTGTTCATGTTTTCTGTTCTAGAGTTATTTATCTTTGTTTATATGAAACTTTTGGGGTTATTTTTTTCGTCCGAGCAGATATCTCAACCATACTTTGTTGGTTTGAATTTGCCACCCTGGGGTACGCCAGCACTGCCAGTGCAACCTCTTGTTTATTCTTGGGGCTCACATTAATGTTACACCTTCGTAATGGCTCCGGGTCTAATTTCAATTGCTGTGGCCAAACAGATTCCGTAAAAAATTAGTTGATAGTTTTCATGTGATTTGATTCATCAAAATCAGCCCATCAAGTATGACCAATGCATTTTGTAATAAGATTGCACCATGTGTGTTTAACAAATGTTTGGACATATTTACCAGTTACAGTAATGAATTGGAAATCTGAACTGGGAAACGGGGTGTATTTTATCTTAATTCCACGGGTGTTTGTATAAAACACATAACACGATTATTTTGTACCCATTAAAACTGCCCCATCAGATTGAACACGAATAAAAAGGTTGCACGCATCGGGTTTTGGGACCATGTGCATGGGCCTGAGAAACTGGAAATTGACTTAACGATTTTAATAACTTATATCTTAAATCTGGAATATGAAGGCTCTGTTATCTAAGTTTAAGAAAATAAGATATTGTGATAGTGTTAAAATATCTAATTTTGGAGGGTTACAGTAATGCTCTAAGTAATCGACTCCTTAACCACAGCAGAATTATGGATAACTTTTCAGGATTTAGTCGGAAATATGGCTTGTTGCCATTCATCGAAAAGCTCTCGGGGAGAGCTTTCCGATGAATGGCAACAAGCCATATTTCCGACTAAATCCTGAAAAGTTACCCATAATTCTGCTGTGGTTAAGGAGTCGATTACTTAGAGCATTACTGTACATCACTTGTAAGATGTTAATTGGAGACTTAACTGTGTTGTAAATTAATTGATTTTCGTTTGATATTTGAACAAATGACTGGAAAATAAGTGTTGATTTGATGATTATTCTTGGATGTTCTGTGATTTCTTTAACCTTGACCTGTGTGTAAACATGCCTGAGTTTAATGTGCCTGTCATTTGCAGAATGAGGTCCCCAGAGGGTGAATTTAGTTATGCTTTATCACCAAATTCACCCTCTGAGGACCTCATTATACAAATGAAAGGCACACTAAATTCAGACCTGTGTGTAATATGGATACAACCTTTGATAGATGGAAACTCATTCCAAAGCTGCTGTGATGAGCCCATCATTGAAAAGCATGGGCGAAAAATCTTTGCAATCTAATGAATACAGTAATGCCCTAAATAATCGACTCCTTAACCACAGCAGAATTATGGGTAATTTTTCAGAGAGCTTTCCGATGAATGGCAAGAAGCCATATTTCCGACTAAATCCTGAAAAATTACCCATAATTCTGCTGTGGTTATGGAGTCGATTATTTAGGGCATTATTGTATGTAGTACAATGCTATTATTAGTCAAGCCTGAGTTTAGTGTGCCTGTCGTTTGCAGAATGAGGTCCACAGAGGGTGAATTTAGTGACGCTATCCTGCATAGCGGGCTAGCATCATTAAATAACCCTCTGGGGACCTCATTCTACTTAGGCCTCATCTTCTCTGGAAAGTTTCTTTATTATCAAATTTATATAGAAACTTATTCACATAGATTCTATTTCTTTTTTTAGTTTAGTTTCTCTATATTCCCAAATTGGCAGATGACACATTGCATAATCGAGGTTCCCAATGGGTGTACATCACAATATTCACCATTTGGAAACTTCAACCTGGGTCTATGTCTCCCATAGCAGATGAGACCATGCAGAATGAGGCCCCCAGAGGGTGAATTTGGTGATGCTAGCCCACTATGCGGGATAGCGTCACAAAATTCACCCTCTGGGGACCTCATTCTGCAAATGACAGGCACACTAAACTCATGGCTTGTTACTAGTATGGTTTTTTATGCGGTTTTTAACTTAGCTTAATACATTAATGTTGGATCTTCTGCTATGATCGAAGTCTGTTGTCCGAGCAGTCCAGTTTGTATGGTGAGCCACACCATTTTTATTTTTTTAGTTTTCAAATCTTTATGGCTCAGTTGAGGCAGATTACTTCTCTGGATCCAAATAAAAGGAGAGTGTGGAATAAAAGTATGGGTGGAAAATATTCCAGAATCAAATAAAGAGTTGGGGGCAGAATAAAAGTGTGACAGCTGAATTTTATTCTCAAAACACTTGGGATTTTCAGCTCCAAATCACTGATAATACACATGCAGTGTAGTACGTGCTTGTAACAATGGATTGATAGAATATAGTCAGAAAATTTAAATGATGTACACGATTGAGCGAAATTAATTGGGCTAATAATTCATTCGATTGAATCGGCAGCTGAAGCTGAACATGGAACAGTTTTTCCAGATATTAATAAGAACCATAGGGGTGTGATTATTAGAAAAAAATAATTAACGTTGAGTTATGTTTATTTGGATCCCGATCAAGCCCTGAAATAGTGTGTCTGTCATTCGTCACAAAATTCACCCTCTGGGAACCTCATTCTGCTTAGGACTCAACTGCTATGGGAGACCTGGGATCAGATTGATGTTCTCCAGCTGAAGTTAACATCACCCATCAGTCACCTCGATTGTGCATTTTACCTCTGCAATTTAGGGGATATAGAAACTGAACAAAAGGGAAAAATAACTAAAATCAATGATAATTTGAGGCTATAGATAAAACCCAGAAAATGAGGCCTGGTCATAGTGAGGTTCCCATTGGGTGAATTTGGTGATTCTAGCCCACTGTGCAGGATTCCGTCACTAAATTCATCCTCTGGTGCCCTCATTCTGCAAATGTCAGACACACTATTTCAAGGCCTATTCTGAAGAGTAGAGAAATATAACTCAAAAGTTCAAATATGTCGTCTTACTTTTCAATTTAGCAGAAGCATTCAACCTCTCGTTTGACTTATTGGGATTTATCGTCGTTTCTGTCGCGAGGACCTATCATGTCGTCAGTTTTATGGGTGGAGGAAAGACCGTGCAAAGGATTAATTCACTTCACTGCACGTAGAAACCACTGACTGACCAAACCCTGAGATAGGCATATAATAACCAGAAGTGATGTAAAATTAAATTTTATTTTATTATGTTGTTATTACTGGAGGTTATCTGGAGGTTAGCATCTTGATTGGGTTGCTTTTGTTGGTATCATCATCTAAATTTTCATTTATATAAACAGCATGAAAATAGAAAATGCAGTTTGGCAAAGATTAGGTGTCTAAAGTTTATTTGAAAACAAATATTGTCCTCTTTGTTTTTTTTAATTCCCTCATATATGCATTTTCATCCCAAGTTCTGAATTAAACCCATAATTTTATTTTAAAAATAAATTTTGTCAGATTTTGAGAGGTTACATTGTCAAAGTGAAAAAATGGGCATACATACTAAAAATAATTAGGTTAATAGTGGCACTCAATGAATAGTTGATGCTTCTTGAGGCCCTTGGATAGAGTGTCGGCAAGTCACTTGGATACATGGTCAGTGAGGCCCTTGGATAGAGTGTCGGTGAGACACTTGGATACATAGTCAGTGATGACCTTGGATACGCTGTCTGCGAAGACCTTAGATACAGTTTCGACGAGGCCCTTGGATACAGGGTTGACAAAGCCCTTGGATACGGTGTTGACGAGGCCCTTGGATACAGTGTTGATGAGGCCCTTGGATACGGCGTCTGCGAGGTCCTTGGATACAGTGTTGATGAGGCCCTTGCATACGGCGTCTGCGAGGTCCTTGGATACAGTGTCAGCAGTCTGAATTCCTCTGTGATTGATGGTGTAGTTATCTGTTAATGTTTCTCAGCCTTTAATGTTGTCGCCATCAACAGTGGGATCTACAGTAATGCCCTAAATAATCGACTCCTTAACAATAGCAGAATTATGGGTAATATTTCAGGATTTAGTCGGAAATATGGCTTGTTGCCATTCATCGTAAAGCTCTCAGTGAGAGCTTTCTGATGAATCGCAACAAGCCATATTTCCGACTAAATCCTGAAAAATTACCCATAATTATGCTGTGGTTAAGGAGTCGATTATTTAGGGAATTACTGTATGTCTCTTGTCTTTTCAGTTATTTTCCCCTTCTTGTGTTTTAGTATTACTATATTCAGCTTATTGTTAAATATGAAAAGATGTTTCTATTAAAGTTAATGAAAATGAAGGCAGTCTGTTCAGAAACACAGTAAAATATCAGCTGACAATATAAGAATTCAAGTTTGGATATAGTGTGTCTGACATGTGCAGAATGAGGTCCCCAGAGGGTGAATTTAGTGACGCTATCCCACATAGAGGGCTATCATCACTAAATTTACCCTCTGGGGACCTCATTCTGCTTTGGCCTAATCTTCTCTGGAAAGTTTCTTTATTATAAAATTTCTATAGAAACTTATTCACATAGATTCTATTTCTTTTTTAGTTTAATTGGCAGACGACACATTGCATAATCAAGGTTCCCAATGGGTGTACATCACAATATTCACCATTTGGGAACTTCAATCTGAGTCTTTGTCTCCCATAGCAGATGAGACCATGCAGAATGAGATCCCCAGAGGGTGAATTTGGTGATGCTAGCCCGCTATGCATGATACCGTCACTAAATTCACCCTTTGGGGACCTCATTCTGCGAATGACAGGCACCATATACTCAGGCTTGATATGTTCATATAAAAATTCTTACTTTTCATTTCTTTATGAAGTAACGTCTTCAGTGACTTATTGTGTTGCCAGTTTTCAAGTCATGTTTGTATTTCCTGTACCCTTATTTGAGTATCTGTAGTCCTTAACACTGTTATGACATAAGCTGCATTGGTGCAGCATTAAAGATCCTGTGCCAATTCATTCTCTGATATATGTGAGTCTCCCATAGAGAGCCTCGCATATATAAGAGAATGCACTGGCTTACAAGGCCAAGGTAAACATTGTTAGGTCAGTGTATTTTCTTATATATGCAAGGCCCCCAATGGGGAAACTCCCATATATAAGAGCATGCATTGGCACAGGGTTTTTCTCAAAATTTCAGGAAGCTCCAGTCATGGAAGGGTTTAGTTCATCATGATGGCACATAAACAATCAACTTCTTTGTCAATAAGTGGAGTTTTATATGTGTGGTTAAGAGGGCATGGCTTGGTCATTTGTCTGCATCGGCTGGATCTCGACTGATGTACCTGACTGGCGGAGACAAAGGAAATGTTTGAGAAGAATTTCAGTGAGATGCTTGAAGCTTCTATTATATACATGTGTATCCAGAGAATACACATGCAAAAAAGTTAGTTCTTTTGTAGTGACAAGACATTTCCATTGTATCCTCATATCATGTTTTTGAGCATTCGGACATCCGTAGCAATTGATAACACAAGTATCATCTCTCAAATGTGTTAACATTGATTGTAGTGTCTACATGTATATAACTACCGCAGATCAAAATGCCAAATAGACCAAGGCGATATGCTATTTCTTCACATTTCTTGTGTAAAATACAAAATGAAAAGAGTGTCTATTCCAGCCATTGACCAACCTTCTTGATATGTGGCCCAACAGTAACATTGACTTGACAATACAAACTGTTAATCATATTGTCAATCTAACAGCTGATGATAGAAAATGATGATCCTGTCAAAAAATCACATCCAAGCAGACCATGGCCAACCATGGATACACATGCAATGGAGCAATACACAAACAGTACCTCGCTTGTGTATTGTTTTAGTGGTGGATACATGTGGGATTTTAGTACACTGAGGCTTCATGCATCTCACAGTTTATCTGAATACTGGAGAAGTTGGACCCATACGAAAATGGCCCCACACGAAGTCGGCCCCAGAGGAGTCGTCCCCCATATATAACAGAAACATTGTTTAAAATCCGATGTGAAAATAATGAGCTAATGGCTTCGTTCGCTAAGCACAAGTCAACACTAAGCAACTTAGCAACTTTCTTTCATTCAAGTTAAGTTCATTGTGTTATTACTTAGAACACATTGCGGACTTATCAATTAGTCTGCATAAAGACTATCTAAATCAAATTAAGCCAATTTAAGGCTTCATTCAACTCCCATATAATTAATGGGGCTGACTTCGTGCGGTCCAATTTCGTTTGGGGCCGATTTCTCCAGATACTGTTATCTACATAGTGCTAACAGCGTGTTTTTGATTTCACCGCAGAATGAATGACTTTATAATATTCTGTTTGAATTCAGTATTTATAGTAAAGATGAAAGGCGTACATCGACTTCAGTTGACATTTCTTTTCACAATTGTACCATATGCTAACAAGTGAATAAAAATATGTCAATGATTACACCAGTGTTTTCTTTAGTATGTTATAATTCCGAGGGACTTTTAGGGCCTAATCAAGCTGTCATATAATATTTTGATAATTGGATATCAGACAGCCTGGATAAAGCGTGTCCGACATTTACAGAATGGGGTCCCCAGAGGGTGAATTTAGTGACACTATTCCACACAGCCGGCTAGCATCACCAAATTCACCCTCTGGGAACCTCATTCTGCTGAGGACTGAACTCCATGTTTCCCACGAGGAAAAAACAGTGAGTGTACCTATTTGCTCTAACAATTCAGAAGAAGGGTGTAATTGCGCCCATAATATAATCGTAAGTTGGATTTTTCTCAAACAAAATGTCATTGTGGGATAGACCTATGTCCAGTTACACTTTCACATTCCCATACGTAATAACTGAGATGGGAAGGTTCTAAATATACCTTCAAATAGTTCAATATTTATTATGCCCCCGATCTCCAATGGAGATTTGGGGGTATATAGTGGAGCCCTCCGTCCGTCCGTCCGTCCGAACGTTTCAACTCATAACTTTGGTTTCGCTAACTCAATTCAGTTGATCTTTGGTATGCTAATAGACCAGCCGGGGGGACAAGATTTCCCCATAACTGCGGTTTCGTCCTCCCATTTTTTCCAGAGTAACGCCCCTTTTTGGACTTAGAAAATTGTCGACCCGTACGAACGTTTCAACTCATAACTTTGGTTTCGCTAACTCAATTCAGTTGATGTTTGGTATGCTAATAGACCAACCGGGGGGACAAGATTTCCCCATAACTGCGGTTTCGTCCGCCCATTTTTTCCAGAGTTACGCCCCTTTTTGGAAAATTCAGTTTTCTGTGGCATACGAACGTTTCAACTCATAACTTTGGTTTCGCTAACTCAATTCAGTTGATCTTTGGTATGCCAATAGACCAGCCGGGGGGACAAGATTTCCACATAGCCGTGGTTTCGTCCGCTCATTTTTTCCAGAGTTACGCCCCTTTTTGGACTTAGAAAATTCAGGTTTTCTGCTACTTTTTTTGGTTTCCAGATGATAACTTGATTTTGGATTGTTTACTCATGAATAACATAACTTTACAAAGTGCCATTTAATAAGCAATTGCACAAAAATAAGAAAAATCCTCTCTGATTGTACAGTCGGGGGCGTTACCTCCGCCCAGCGGTGCACTTGTTTTATATTGAATCAACGATTACAGTGACCATGAACATATTGACAAGAGGGATGAGTGCCAATTTTAGCACCCGTGAATTAACAATTGCGACTGCATACAGGTGAGAGAGAGGACCCAACTGCTATGGGAGACCTAGGATCAGATTGAAGTTCCCAAGTTGAGGTTAGTCACCTCGATTATGCATTTTATCTTCTGCAAATTAGGGGATATAGAAACTTCCCAGAAGGGAAAAAGTGGCTAAAAACAATGTAAATTTGAGACTGTAGATACTTTCCAAAAGATGAGGCCTAAGCAGAATGAGGTCCCCAAAGAGTGAATTTGTTTATGCTAGCCCGCTGTGCAGGGTAGCATCACTAAATTCACTTACTGGGGACCTAATTCTGCAAGTGTGAGACACTATACAAGTATTGCAAGATGATACCTGTAGATCTGAATGGGAGCTTGAATCACCATCCCATCAGTGGGCTTCTAAAATGTGTTATCATCCAAAAATCAAATTTTACAGTAAACAATATTTATTTGCCCCAATTAATATTACATTTATGATGAACAACATTTTGATGATCGAAACATGGGTAGAATAGAAAAGTGGAAGAGGATCTAGCAGCAAGCAGATATCTGCTTTTGTTGAGCTATCTCCTCAGACAAGTAGAAAGATTGTAGAAATCAAGAAAGCGCGAATGGCAAGTGGCCGAATTCGAGAAACAATAGGTTTAAGAAATGATGGTATATGAATATTATGATGTACAGACAAGTTTACAATATGTGTTGAAAGGATAAGTAGGCTTAGGAAGGTAATAAAGAGAGGGGTGTATTCACGAGGAATCTAGACAGAAAGGTAGAGCGATAGAGATAAAGAGTGTGTATGTGAAAGAAAAGTCGGTACCACTGTTGTAACAGTTTTGAAACTAAATATGTGAATTTTACAGTTGACACAAAATCTAGTTATTTCTGGCATTGATATCTGCCCATACCTTTGCAGAATAATCCTTTATGAATCCTGTTGAATTTAGTGACGCTATCCTGCATAGTGGGCTGCATCACCAAATTCACACTTTGGGGACCTCATTCCACATGGCATCATCTGCTATGGGAGACATAGACTCAGATTGAAGTTCCCAAATGGTGAATATTGTGATGTACACCCATTGGGAACCTCGATTATACAATGTATCATCTGCCAATTTGGGGATATAGAGAAACTAAACTGGAAAAAGATATGCTATGCTTAGTATGCTATGCGGGATAGCGTCACTAAATTCACCCTCTGGGGACCTCATTCTGCAAATGACAGCCACACTAAAAAAGAAATAGAATCTATGTGAAGAAGATTCTAGAGAAATTTGATAATAAAGAAACTTTCCAGAGAAGATGAGGCCTTAGCAGAATGAGGTCCCAAGAGGGTGAATATAGTGATGCTAGCCCACTATGCTGTATAGCGTCACTAAATTCACCCTCGGGGGACCTCATTCTGCAAACGACAGGCACACTAATCGTAGGCTTGGTGCTATGCTTACACCATTGCGCTCCTGCTATAAACTGACACCAGGCGACACATGGGTGCGTTCCTGTGCATATCCTGTTCATTTTCTGAGCGTTCAGATATATTAAATATTTTATCTTTCCAGTTTGGGTAATGTTTAGTGAATAGCTTTGTTGATTTAGTACTTAAAGAATGAATGCTTTGTATATTTTAATGGCTTACGTGCTGCATTTCTTGATTTATGATAACTCTTCATACTGGCTGCTTTTATTAATAATGTCCTATATATGGATGTTTGTCTTCTTAAGAAGTGTTCAGTGTATTCCACCCCTGGCCAAGTGGTCCTGCTAATGTGCTATGATGCTGTTAACCCTTTACCCAACAGAAGGGCCCTGTGCCAATGCATTCTCTTATATATGCGAGTCGACCATAGGTCGCCTCGCATATATAAGAGAATGCATTGGCTTAACACATTACAAATTATAAAATTGTTAAAGAATGTAAGAAAAAATGGTAAAAAGTGTTAAAAAAAGATTTTTTTTAGGCCAATGCATTCTCTTATATATGCGAGGTGACCTATGGTCGACTCGCATATATAAGAGAATGCATTGGCACAGGGCATAACTGTAACTATCACAATGTGGTCAAGGAGCCGGTTCCAATGATATCCATATTTGTATGGTTCTATTGAGACAGACCGAAGATATTTTAGGCTGTTGAAGCTTTATTTGGCCGGTTTTGACCGGTTTGTTGGGTAAAGGGTTAATCAAACTAATGCTGTTAAGAAAAAGTACTGTTATTTTTTCTGAAGTGGTAATTTTTGCAGTGTTCGGATAATCTGAACATATTCCGGGAAAGCCATTAAGTGTATTAAACATTCAAAAACACACTATATTGTGAAATATTTTAATACTGGTTGTATTAGTTGTTGAAAATCGACCACATGATAAGATGGCTATTCACATTGTTTTGCAAAAAAGTTCAATTTACATACCAACATCACCTTCTATGATTCAATAAGTATAATACAAGTTGCAACACAATACCACCATTTATAAAACCATTATAGTGAGTAAGAACACTATTATAGTGAGTAAGGACACCATTATAGTGAGTAAGAACATCATTATAGTGAGTAAGTACACCATTATATTGAGTAAGGACACCATTATAGTATGTAAGTACACCATTATAGTGAGTAAGGACACCATTATAATGAGTAAGAATGCCATTATAGTGAGTAAGGACACCATTATAATGAGTAAGAATGCAATTATAGTGAGTAAGAACACCATTATATTGAGTAAGGACACCATTATAGTGAGTAAGAACCCCATTATAATAAATAAATATACTCAAATTATAATGTTGGTACATACGCTACTGGTATATGAGATAGAAGTCACTTCTCCCTGGGAGAAAACAGGGAGAAGTGTCACATTATAGGGAGAATATGTCTCCCTCTAGGCTGGTCCCTGAAACTATTAAAGGGGTACTGTACACTAAATCCTGTCATATATGGGCCCATCTCCTTTTATACTCAACAGAATGTATACAACAATTGAATGAATTTGAGCAATGGATTAGTGCAAAATACACCCATGTGCTCTATGAATGATACAAACAACATGGTAATTATAATGAAAATGAATTTATGACTCGGGCCGTTTATTCATTTTCATTATAATTACCATGTTGTTTGTATCATTCATAGAGTACATGGGTGTATTTTGCACTAATCCATTGCTGAAATTCATTCATTTATTGCATATATTCGGTTGAGTTTAAAAGGGGATGGTACCATAAATGGCTGGATTTAGTGTACAGTCCACCTTTAAATATAATAATATTGTGATAAAATCTGCTTCTGTGTAAGTTGTGTATATCTTTCTTCCATGGACCCCTACATGCTTGTAGACAACAATAAGTCAATGCTAATATATTTTCTAATGTTATTTATTTGCCATCAAGCTTTATTAATAGTCTTGTTATTATTTGTACAATGTATGCATTTATGTATCCGTGTACAGGGAGGGACTTTCCTTGGTCACTGAATGGTGCACAGACTCGGAAAATAAATCATAAAAACACTAAAATCCACCAGCCCCGATTTATAAAAAAAAAGAAGAAGAATTTTTAGAAACTTGCATTTAATAGTTAGTTACCTTACCTTTTGACATGAATTTCATAAAATATTAATTTATTGGGTTTCAACTTTCGGTCACATGTTTGAAATTCATCATTTTTCTCACCATAAGGCCATTTAAAAAAAAAATAGCTAGATTTACATCCCCTCCCAACCCTATTTTAGTCCCCTCCTCAATTTTTAGCTCACCTGAGACAAAGTCTCCAGTGGAGCTATAGTCATCACTCCTCGTCCGTCTTCCGTCCATCCATCCATCTGTCCGACCGTCCATCCATCCATCCATCCGTCCGTCCATCTGTCAACAATTCTTTGAACATCTTCTCCAGATCCATAGGTCCGAATGGGTTTATAATTGGTGTGGATACTTCCTAGGTGACTGCTATTCAGATTTGTTCAAATGAGGTCACTGGGTCAATTAGTTGCGAACATAACTCTTTCCCTCAGACCAGAGAGAGATTGTTTATTCCTCCATTCAAGGGAGACGTTATATACAACAATAGATACAATTACATAATATAGAAACAATAAGATGTGTTGCTATTCAGGATAACATGATTAAATTTCTACCCAATGAATGGTTCTGTAGCTTGTGTGGACCACCTTTTGTTGATTGAGACTGTTTCTAATAGAGAAAGCTTTATAAGTTTAAAAATCAGCCACTCACTCCAAAAACTTTAACCCCCTTCATAAGACAAACTATTTGAGTTGTTGAGTTCAAGTTTGGTACTGATTATAGTTTTAAGCTCACCTGGGGCAAAAACTCCAGTGCGCTACCGGGTATAATCGTCCTCGTCCATCGTCCATCAATTTTTTTAAAACATCTTCTCCAGACCCATAAGACCGAATGGGTTCATACTTTGTTTGGATATTCCCTATGTGACTCATATTCAGATTTGTTAAAATGAGGTCAACATGTCAGATAGTTGCGAAGCCAGGGCCATAACTCTTTCCCTCCATAGTAATTCTTAAAACAACCTCTTCTCAATAACCATTGGACCTATTAAGCTTATTATTTGGTATGGAGGGTCCTTGGTTCACTGGGGTTAAGATTTGTTAAAATCGTATCACTGGGGCAAATATGGGCAGAGCCAGTGTCAATATCTTAAAAAAAAAACATTTAGATTAAATTTTTTGAGATTTATCTCCTTGCTCAATTTTTTTTTTTTTATGAATTATTTTTTTTATTTTAAATTAAAATTTAGAAAAATTTATTACGTTATAAGAACGTACCGGTACTGACTATTGTAGACTTCAGAGTCCCAGTCTTCTCCGTCTTTACAGTCTGGTGAGCGACCCCACAGTCATTGACTGTCTTGTTTTTTATTTGGATATCTTTTTTCTATGCTTTAATCTTCAAATTTCATTTCAATGACCCATTAATCAGTCTAATTTGATCAAATTGGACAATCTAAATCACCTTGTATAATATAAGATATGATACTGCACTTCAATATCTAGAACTGTCCATGATGATTTATGTTGGGAAGAATAAAATATAAAAAAAAAAAAATTTCCCTCCCGCCCCATTTCTCTGAAATAGTTGGATGTAAATCTAGCAATTTATTTATATTGGCCTAAAGGTATAGCTTGAGTGGATTTCCCAGAGTTACAGATTCATGTGATGGATGACAATTAAAGAAACTGACTGCTATAAAACATTTTATGTTTGCTATCAATACTAGGCCTATGTGAGAATATATATGCCCAGCAAGCCTTGAAATAGTGTGTCTGTCATTTGCAGAATGAGGTTCCTAGAGGGTGAATTTAGTGATGCTACCCCGCATAGCGGGCTAGCATCATGAAATTCACCCTCTGTGAACCTCATTCTGCTGAGGTGTAAGCAGAATGAGGTCCCAGAGGGTGAATTTGGTGATGCTAGCCCGCTATGTGGGGTAGCATCACTAAATTTACCCTCTGGGGACCTCATTCTGCAAATGACAGACACACTATTTCAAGGCTTGATGCCCAGCCAAATTCTCACAATTTAAATGATGATTTGATATAATTTGACTAAAGTTAATGCTAAAATCTTTTTGCTGTCCACACATAATTTCAAATGAAATGAGATTAACAAAAAAGTGGTGTTTTCAGTCAGCCCAATTAAATTGGGGGGTTTACAGCTAACTTGAAGCCTAAATTAATTGGACTTGATATAAAGTCTAATTATATATGTGGACTTAATTGCAACGAAGCAACTGTATGGAGGACAATTAACTTTTAATAATTATTTGCACTTAAGCTCAATTATTTTCACTTAAGCCCTAATAATTGCACTTAAGTGCAAATAATATAATTACGCTTCAGCACAAATAAGCTATTTATGCTTAAGCACAATTATTTGCACTTAAGCACAATTATTTGTGCTTAAGCACAAATAAGGAAATAAAAAACCATTACCTAACACACCATGTTGATATTGTCAGAGTCCACCACAAAGTATCATGTGACATGGAAATTCAAATATGGGGAAGCTTATTTTATTTTTGAGGGAAGATCTATATTGATGAGGAATGAAGTGTACATATTTGAGCTTAAGCACAAATATTTTAGCTTAAGCACAAATATTTGCGCTAAAGCACAAATATTATGCGTTTAAGCACAAACATTTGTACTTAAGCACAAACATTTGTACTTAAGCACAATGCTTTTAAAAGCGCAATGTGTTTACCCTTAATTGTGCTTAAGCTCAAATAATTGCGCATTTAAAAGCACACATAATTAATAAAAGTAAATTTGGCCTCCCATATAACTAGCCTTCAGTCCATTTTAATGTTTATAATATATTATTAATAGCATCAGTTAATTTAGATAGATAGTTATGCCATAGCTAACAGTACATATTTTAACATAATGCTATCTATATGACTAGACGTCACAACCGTCGATCACGCTACTCCCACCTGATGAGAGTAGCGAGATCGGACGGTTATGACATGCCTCCACAACAAAACCAAAAGGCTTCTAAATAGTGGCCAACTAATGATGAAATAAAGAAATCCATTTAAGTAGAGCAAGTTTTATGCCGTTTCATGACGCTTTGAATGAAACAACATTAAAGTTGGTGCCAAATGTTCATAGAATACTGTCATTAGTTTTAGTACGATATGGAAATACAGGTGACGGTACAGCTGGTACCGGTACCTACTGCCTAATGACACCGTAACGTCATTCGCGCCCTATGATTTGACATCCACCGCCATTTACAATTTACTAATTTAACTCTGCATCTGCGTTTATTTGCCTAAATATCAGATGATATTCAGAAATATCAGTTGCAGTATATCGTCTAAATATGTTCCCTTTTGTCCTTTCACGCACGACAAAACCGTCATTTGAAATTACTCAAATGTAAACAAAAATTGATGACACAAACGGTTTCCGTACAGGCGTGGTAAACATTTGAACCGCGAATCACGTGATTTGTCAATCACGGGTCATTCATATTCTGCGCGGCGCCGGGTCGTATCATCGAATTCGCGTATATATGAGACCTTAATTTCTGTGACAACAGTGACATTACATCTCCTACTGAAGGAATGGATTAACAACATATTCCCTTCATATGTATCTACCATAAGGAATATTTGGAAATATCTTTTACAGCGAAGTTTATTAGTTTTCGACAGCGTGCACGGATTACTCATTCGCGACTTGTGAAACATGGCCGACGATCCGTTTTTTGATTTGGGGAATGAATTGCAGTATCTAAAAGTTGACAGTAGAAATGTCGTAAACGACCCGGCCATACAGGCAGAATGGGCGTCCAAAAAGCTGGTATGGGTCCCCAGCGAAACCCAAGGTTTCATTATTGCTGGCATCAAAACGGAACGAGGCGACGAAGTGGAAGTAGAAGTAGAGGAATCCGGAAAAAGAATGAAAGTTCACAGGGATGACATTCAAAAAATGAATCCTCCTAAATTCAGCAAAGTGGAGGATATGGCTGATCTAACATGTTTAAATGAAGCTTCTGTGCTACATAACATCAAAGATAGATATTTTTCTGGTTTAATTTATGTAAGTAATCCTGGTTTTAAGCTGTGACACATCTATGGGTTGAGTCATTTGACTGTAACAGTGTAAGTGTAAGTTCTGACAGTGACAAGAGTCAAGACAACACTTTAATGGTGCCCTTGGTCAGACTAGGAAAGTCTTGGTTTGACTTGAGCGAGACCATTCCACTCCCATCCCACAATGACCACATACTGTATATGGTCAAATCAAATCAATAAATTCCAATGTAAACACTTCAGTAAACACTACTAGTACTAGTAGTAGTACTGAATGTGGAATTTGCTTGTACAGGTATAAAGTTATTACTGACACTGAGCTAACATGCATCAATAAATATACATGTACATACTGTATGCTCATGTACCAATTGATCTTAAGTTCGGACACTTGGTAGTTGTAAAGATCTTGATAACCATAAGAAGTTGACGTCTCATCTGCAGCCCTCATACTAGTAATTGGCTACCGGTATGGCAATCAGCAATACCGAAGCCATTTGCCGAAGCAAACTGGGCCACAGCAAAGGGTTGAGCACTGTAGCTGATTGCCGAAGCTAAACTGAATTAAAAGGGCTGCATCTCATCTCTTTCCCTTTGAAAAGTAATAGTATCCAGTAGATTTATGATTCCGTGGCAGATCTAGAATAAAAAAAAAGTGGGGACGCCATCCTGGTAACATGAATCTGTACATCATCTGAGCCCCATAATTGTCTAGTTTGTGAGTGTCTGACGGCCTCCCCTTCACTACTCTAGTTTGCCAAATTGAAGTGCAGGGCAGAATATAAGTACAGGGTGGAAACTTCTGACAAAATTAATAATATAACAATAACATGATTTTGGAGGGCGTTATGCTTTACTAGTATTAATGGCCCTCCAGGAATGATTAACAGCCAGAGGGACGAATAAAATAGACTCAAGGGCTGTTAATCATTCCTGTAGGGCTGTTAATAAATAATAATATTATTACTATTATTACCATTCGCACACGTCTACCAGTGCAGCTACCCTGCTTGACAAAACAAGTGTCCATTGTCACTGCGGTGTATTTGCAGTTCGGCCGCGGTGTCAGAGTTTGTAACTGCAGTTGAGCACCGCGGCCGAACGGCAAGTACACTGCGCCGAACGGCAAGTACACCACAGGCGAACGGCAACTACACCACGGCTGGACCGCATGTACACCATGGTTAGATTTCTGGTTTGTATCATCTTTTTTCAGTTTAATGAACGTACATAGCGGCAACTACACCATGGCCAAACGGCAAGTACACGGTGGCCCAACTGTAGTTAGCCGGTGTAGTTGCATTTCAGCCGCGGTGGCAATGCTAACCGCACCGCGGTTAAGTGGACACTTGTGAGCAGGGTACTCTCCTCCAATATCAAATGTGGGCTTTGCGGGGAAACCACTGAATGGACATGGCGGTCAGTCAAATGAATTCCTCTCCCTGTATTTGGTCATACTCCATTGGTTACATGTCATTTGCAGAACTTCAAATATCACAGGTATAGTTGAGTTAACCTGTTCAAGAGAATCTGCTGAACTGTATCCATGAACAGCTGACTGGGATTTTGAACTGGGGTGGCCGTACTAGTACTCTCGGGCTCCAAATAAAAGTGCAGGCCCAAATAATAGTGCAGGGAGGAAATTCCATTGAAATTTAATAAAAGTGCAGACCCAAATAATAGTGCAGGGGGAACTCTGAGCCAAACATCAACTTTGGTTAAACAAATTATTTTTATTGCAGGTCAAGTGTAGGAGTCAACATACTGAACATAGTGGTGTTTTATTCAATATTTAAATGTTCACATGTATGCCATATACTTGAATATGTACGTGCATAAAGTTATACCCGTAAGCTCATCATTTTGATATCAGAATCATACATAGCAATCTTTAGTTTGTGCTGATTTCAATATTCATAGCCTCAAAATTAATAAACGTACAGACCCAAATAAGCTCGGTGCAGGGGGGAAATTTCCCAAGAATATAATAAACGTGCATGCATGTTTATTTGGAGCCCAAGAGTACCCTGCTTTACAAAACAAGTGTCCAGTGTCACCGCGGTGTATTTGCCGTTCAGCCGCGGTGTCAGAGTTTGTAACTGCAGTTGAGCACCGCGGCCGAACGGCATGTACACTGCGGCCAAACGGCAAGCACATCTTGGCCGAAATGCAACTACAACGCGACCGATTGGCATGCACACCGTGGTTAGATTTATGGTTTGTGTTGTCTTTTTTCAGTTTAATGAATTTACACCGCAGCAACTACACCATGGCTGAATGGAAAGTACACCGCGGCCCAACTGTAGTTAGCCGGTGGAGCTGCGGTGTAGTTGCATTTCGGCTGCAGTGGCAACGCTAACCGCACCGCGGTTAAGCGGACACTTGTTTTGTCCAGCAGGGTACATATAGGTCAAATGGTCTTCCTGCGAATATACCGTATATGTATACCCCTCAATTACAAGTCATTTGCTGAACATCTACATGTATACATAATATATTTGTTATAATTGAATTAGGCACTGGTGGCCTTCATTGCAGGTTATAATTTACAAATAAAAGTTACCAAATTATGACAATTTCCTCAATAATAGACAAATAGTATAGTATAATGATAGTTTGGATGCGATATACATGTAATCTACAATCACACTTTGTGTGCAAAAAAATTCAGTTCGATTATGTTATACATGCATAACGTTTGTAAAAATATTATCCAGAGATCAGTGCCCTGTTGACTTTGCATGAAAAAAACCATAACTTCCCCATCATGAACCTCCAAATGTTTGAACATGCACTTGCATTGCTACATTGCCTCATCTTTTGAAGTTATTATTAAATTTCGTCAAAGGCCATTCTGCATCTGTAGCTTTGTGGGGCAAAATATTATATTAGCAATTTGATGTAGAAGGCTCCTCCTACCACTTAATTGTCTTCTATCCTGATTGATAACATGGTCAAATTGGAGAGTGGGGTTGATTTGTTCAATCTACGTTGCGTACCTCACACATGGGCGTCTCTCAAGCAGATTGATGTTCCGAATTTCTTCCTAAAAAGGCACAGGTGTGTCTTCCTTTGATAGTGTGTCAGGCATTTAATCAGCCTGGCGGTGATGCCAGTACTCTAGTGATCCGAATAACCGTACCCGTTAGAGATGGGCGGTTAACCGTGGAATCAGTTCGGTTTCGGTTGTCGGGAAAAAAACTGGAAATGACAACCGTGGTAAGTTGGGAAAACCCGTTGTTTCGGTTGTCATAACTTCCTGTAATCATGGCAGAACACGACGAACAAACGAGTCCTGTGTGGTAATATTTTTCAAAGAAAGATAAGAAATCTAAGTGTGCCGCCTGTAATATATGCAGAAAGGAGTTCGCATGGTGAAATTGCGTGACGAATTAATTACGTTGCTTCCGTGTACACCTATTTTCGCCGTAGTAAACACAACACGTCACAAGTCAGTTTATTTCTCATGTTATTTCAATCATTAAGGCCGTACAAATACTCTGAAAGGTGAATTTGATAACGAGGATACGATATGAAAAGGTATCAATGATTGTTACCCGCATTCCCTATTAGTTTTTATCACTGTTTGATGTTAAATCGTCAAATATATTTGTGCGCCGTTGATTAAAAATGTTATGCCGGAATCGGAGCGGAATGAATTATACCGTTTGTCGGTAAACTGTTGAGAAATAGCACTCATTCAGGTGACTTGTATTGGATGCATGTATACTGTATAGTGTCTACAATATTATGTTCCTTAAATATGGTAATATGCATATAGCCAGATAATGTGATTGAGAGATTCTAGTCATGTTTTATTTTCATTTTGTTGTTTATTTCAAATTTTATTTTTCAAATCATAACAGTTTTATGCCAATATAAATGATCATTATATTATTTCACACTTATGATCATATGATACTGAATTGCAGTCATACACAATACACAGACTCACTTGCATTCTAGCACTTCCACTCGACATGGACATTAACAATATACATGTAATAGTAACAATATGATACATAATTTAATATTATAAAAGGACATGTACCTCACAAGTTATGGTGATACAATTGGTGTGTTTTCTTTGTAATATGATGAAGCATAATTAGATTTTGTTCACATTAGTAATTTTTATTAATAAAAACCGAAACCGAGACAAAATTTCACAACCGCCCATCTCTAGTACCCGTACGATTGTTAATTTTGGAGAAAAAATCCACCCCCTACGATTCTTATTCAAGCCCCTACGATTATTTAATTTTGATCACCCATACTCCATGAATGATCGCATTATTCGTAGTTTTTAATCAAATGGCATGCATGAAACGGAATACGTTCAAAGAATTCGCGCAATCGTCTGGCATCGCAATATAATCAATGATTTGATCCATGGGAAGTAACTCCATCCTCGCACGTGTCGCTATTTTGCAATTCGTGCGACCCTATTGCAATAGACAGACCCCCCTCTGCGGGTATTGTTTATCGTTCAGTGAGGCGAACAAAGGTGACAACGCGTTACTAGTATGTCTGTGTTTTTTTTTTACAATTGACGCGTTATTAACTAAGAAGTTAATCAACGTCTGGGGCTCACGTTTGAAAGTTTCTTTAATTAGAACACAATTGAGTAGTTGGTGGACCGATTCCGACCAAAGAAAATTAATCCCCTGAGTGTTAGATTTTTCGAGCCTTGTGCTGGAACTGAAAATTCGTATAAAAGTGTTGACGCAGTGTTCTCCGTTCAAATCAATGACATTGAAAAGGTTCTGCAAGAACCAGACGTTGTCCGTGCTGGGTCGAGGAGTGTTTATTATAAGTTTTGTTTGATAATTAAATCAGTGTTCTTCAATGATCTCCTTTTTCATTGACATTTCCACCCCCTACTATTATTCCGACCCCTACTATTATTAAAATTTGGCAAATTTTCCACCTCTTACTATTATTCCGACCCCTACTATTATTCGGATCACTAGAGTATGTTGTTGATTCTCTGTCATGTGTGGGCATTCCAATCTTTCTCATAAATATTGCTACCCTGCTGGACAAAACAAGTGTCCACTTAACTGCGGTGAGGTTAGCATTGCCACCGCGGCCGAATTGCAACTACACCGCGGCTCCACCGGCTAACTACAGTTGGGCCGTGGTGTACTTGCCATTCGGTCATGGAGTAGTTGCCGCAGTGTACGTTCATTAAACTGAAAAAAGACGATACAAACCAGAAATCGCGTTGTAGTTGCCTTTCGGCCATGGTGTACATGTACTTGCCGTTCGGCCGCAGTGTACTTGCCGTTAGGCCACGGTGTACTTGCCGTTCGGTCACGGTGCTCGATTGCAGTTACAAACACTGACACCGCAGCCGAACGGCAAATACACCGCGGTGCCAATGGACACTTGTTTTGTCCAGCGGGGTATGTTAATTGTTTAAAATCAACCGAGAACAGTCCTGGTGACTTATTTCCCTTAAAGGGCTCATTCACCGTGTCATATTTTATATTTTTCCCCAACATCATTTTGAACTGTGTCCGAATGGAGACTACTAGTAGGAGTGGGAAAATATCACAGAATTATTCACATGTGAACGTAAATACCATAAAATAATATACCAAAATACAGTAGGCTAACGCAGTGCTGACATTACGAGACCGTGTTGACTCTCAAGGCAATGGGTTAAACTTCAACGCGGTCCACGTTAAACTTCAACGCATTCACAACTTACCTTTAAGTTTTAACACGTTAGGAACGCGACAAACACATTGCTTTGACATTCCGACCCCGTTGTAAATGGCTGAGGACCGCGTTAAAACTAAAAAGGGAAACTTATTTTGAGAATATCTGTATGGCAAGTGACGTAATTATAACATCTTGGGAGAAAATACTCACTGGATAAATAAAATTTGATCTCTCTGCAAAAACAATTCTATTAGGTACACGTGTTCTGTCTGATCATTACCCAATCATGCATTAACATACATTAGCTGTATTTTGCACTCACAACGGATAGTATGGGTCAATTAAAATGATACTTGTTGTGATTTGAGTGAGATTGCTGTACATATTTGATCTCTGCCTTCCACAGTGCCCCCTATAAACAATGCAGTGAAAGTGGAAAATCTCTTCAGAATACAGCAGGTTCCGAGTATTTGTTTAGGCCATGTTTTTTTAATTATGTGGTTTACGGATTTTTTGGACAGTAGGGTCGGTCGGAATAAAAAATAAAATAAAATTGTGATTCCATTTTTTTTTTTTAGGCATGTTAACTTTTCACTGCCGAAATGCAAACTACGGTTTTGCTCCTCTGTATAAAATTGGGACAAACATATTAAATGCAGAAATTATATTCAAGTGATGAAATAGACACAATATAAACTTGAATATGAAATGTTTTAATCAGAACAAGTCTATCATTATAGGCGAATTCATCAAAATCCGATTACCGTAAGCGATTTCGATTACCCCTAAAATTGCATTTATTGAATCCGATTACCACTATCATGATAGCGTGAAGGTCGGAGGTCAACGTATTTATCGAAACGGTCACGTGGGGTATAATCAAAATCGCTTACCGTAATCGGAGTAATCGTGTCGGGAGCATAATAGCTTTGATGACGCCAACCAAATAGCATTGCTGTCATTAGCAGACGAAGCCATTCTGAACGTTGTGTATACGTTTTAGAACACCCTAAATAGTGTAACAGAAGATGATTGTGTAGCCCACATCGATTTCACAAAAAAAAAAAATTGTGCCAAGTCTCCGACTTCATTTATCAAAAATCTGGAAGTGTATCTACTATACTGACATGGAAAGGGTGAATGTTCAATCATAGTTCGCAACGTGCAGTTCTGTGCCCGAGTCGGTAACCTGTTTTATAACGGCCTCGGAAAAGGTGTGTTTAGTTCAAATCGAAAGTAGAATGGTATTTCCACGGTATACTTATTTCCGCTGCATTTGCCATTTCGCGAAGTGAAACATCGATTTGAGCATGAATTTTTTTTCGCTGAATATTGAGAATTCGGAGTTCGTCGGGCATAAAAAAATTAAAAATCAGAATGCATTTTTTTTATTCATCGTGCGGTCCAGCAGGTTGGTCGGCGGATCCGTAAACCACATTATTAAAAAAACATGGCCTTATACACAAATTTCTGTAACATTTTTGGCTTTCATCTATTTAACACAGCATACGAATTTGACAATAACATACTATTTACGCATTCTGTATGATTGGTATGAGAGCAATGTTTTGGGGGAAAGGATGCAGACAGACTACGGCTTTCGTCCATTAATGTTTTAATACGAGCGTTACGTTATGGCCTTTGTTTGAAATTTATGAATTTTGTGTCCATACATTACATGTATCACCTTGTTACTCTGGTGTTAATTATTGGATATTATTGTCCTTGGCATGGTGATAGCACAGGTTGGGGACTGGGTGAAAGGATACTCACAAACTACAGGATTCATCCGTTCATTTTTATATGCACCCATTCCATACTATGGTACACATACCGGTAGTGTCGATGTACGGATTAACCACTCGTTGTTTGTCCATCTGTCTGTCTGTAGACACTTTATGCATGGTCTGAACCTAATTTTGTATTATGTGTTTCTCAGCCCAAAATACAGATATTGTTCGAATATGGGTTTGATCAGAGTTTTTTTTTACGCAGTTATGGCCCTTTTTCTACTTAGAATTCACACATGCTACATTAAGTCAAAAACAATTTACTACTAGTAGTTTTAAAAATAAACTTATCATATGCTCATAATGTCAAAATGCTATGTTTTGTGTCAGTTCCTCATATATTATGTTTTTGAATGCGTGGAACTCACCAACATCGAAACGACGTGATTTCCCACCGTGATATTGGGAGCATGCACTATTGTTGCTCCTTTTCATGTGAATCCCCACCGTGATATTGGGAGCATGATGCATTATTGTTTGTCATTTTCAGACTTACTCAGGATTATTCTGCGTTGTTGTGAATCCATACAAAAGAATACCAATCTATACAGAAAGGGTCGTGGAATTGTACAAAGGCAAAAAACGGCATGAAGCTCCACCACATATATATGCGGTTACGGATAACGCATACAGAAGCATGCTTCAAGGTAAACTTATCAGACACATACATGTACTACTATGTGTATAGCTTCATCAACTATTACTGCTACTAGTTTGCCTTTCCATGGCTGCAGCTTCCTGACATTTTGGGAAAACTATAGGGAGCCTCGCATATAAGAGAATGCATTGGCCTAACAATATTTACCTTGACATTGTAAGCCAGGGCATTCTCTTATATATGCGAGGCACCATATGGTAGAGCTGGGACGGTTATGCGGTTAACCACCAACTATGGCCGTGACCGGTCACGGATTTGCCGTGGTTGGTTAACCGTAACATCACTATTATAGTGTATGATCACTGTGATGGTCAGCTATAACTGGCTATAAGAGGGTTAATCTGTCTCCGTCAATTAAAATGAATCCGAGATTGACGGAACAACATCAAACGCGGTGTGTCGGCTCTTTGAAGGCTACATTTAACAGCCTGCCGACGTCAAAACGAAACATCAAAGGGTCAGCACATGTGTGATCTTACAACATTGTCACATCGCATGACTCGTATTCAGTATTATTATCAGGAAGATAATTGTTTTTGTTATCAACGACTAGTTATTTCTTGAGACTCCCGGCCCTTCAATTTTTAGGTCCAATGATTCTAGATTTTCTCTTACTAGTACCCACTCCATGGATTGCCCTGATATCCCCAACTTACATTAATTCTGGATGATGACTACAGTAATGCTCTAAATAATCGACCCCTTAACCACAGCAGAATTATGAGTAACTTTTCAGGATTTAGTTGGAAATATGAGAGATTTCCGATGAATGGCAACAAGCCATATTTCTGCCTAAATCCTGAAAAGTTACCCATAATTCTGCTGTGGTTAAGGAGTCAATTATTTAACCCTTTGAGTGCCAGGTCGATTTTTGTATTAACCCATATACCCTGTGCCAATGCATTCTCTTATATATGCGAGTCGACCATAGGTCGCCTCGCATATATAAGAGAATGCATTGGCCTAACAATTATTATTTTTTATTTTATTTTTTCTTTACAATTTTTTACAATTTTAATAATTTATTCTTATATTCTTTAACCCTTTACCCAACAGAAGGGCCCTGTGCCAATGCATTCTCTTATATATGCGAGTCGACCATAGGTCGCCTCGCATATATAAGAGAATGCATTGGCTTAACACATTAAAATTATAAAATTGTTAAAGAATGTAAGAAAAAATGGTAAAAAGTGTTAAAAAAAGATTTGTTTTAGGCCAATGCATTCTCTTATATATGCGAGGCGACCTATGGTTGACTCGCATATATAAGAGAATGCATTGGCACATGGCATAACTGTAACTATCACAATGTGGTCAAGGAGCCGGTTCCAATGATATCCATATTTGTATGGTTCTATTGAGACAGACCGAAGATATTTTAGGCTGTTGAAGCTTTATTTGGCCGGTTTTGGCCGGTTTGTTGGGTAAAGGGTTAACAGACTTATTTTGTAGGTTTAGGGCCGATGAGATCGGCCCCTGGCACTCAAAGGGTTAAAGCATTACTGCAGGTTGGTTTGCTGATTGAGTGTAATGAGTGACCCATTAACCCCCTCCTACTTGGATAAACAAATGCCACCATATCAATCTGTTATCAATGCTTTAGGCCCTGTATCTTATGTGTCTAGGTGGGCGATTACTAATTATATCTACAGTATGTGTCCAGTCTAATACCATTAACTCCTCTCTTACTTTGTGATTGATCTGTGTGAGATCGATAAAGCATTCCATTCCTATGTGGCATTATTTTATATCTCTCCTACCCAGGATCAACATTCCTAAGTCATGTTCATGTCAAACCACCACCACATCACAGATGTGCAAGAGTTTAGTGTGTCTGTCCTTTGCAGAATGAGGTCTCCAGAGGGTGAATTTAGTGATGCTATCCCGCACAGCGGGCTAGCATCACCAAATTCACCCCTCTGGAGACCTCATTCTACTTAGGCCTCATCTTCTGGGAAGTATATACAGTATCAAATTAACATTGTGTTTAGTATTCTCTTCTCGGGAACTTCAATCTAATCCTAGGTCTCCCATAGCAGTTGAGGGCCTAAGCAGAATGAAGTTCCCAGAGGGTTAATTTAGTGATGATAGCCTGCTATGCGGGGGTAGCGTCACTAAATTCACCCTCTGTGGACCTCATTCTGCAAATGACGCCACAGATGTGCAAGTCTGAGTTTAGTGTGTCTGTCTTTTGCAGAATGAGGTCTCCAGAGGGTGAATTTACATGTACATGTAGTGGTGAGAGCCCACTGTGCAGAATAGCGTCACTAAATTCACCCTCTGGGGACCTCATTCTGCAAATGACAGACACTTAACTCAGATTTGTAGATGTGACTCTGTTAAGGCCAAAGATCGGCAGATATGTCATTTAGTGACATTTTGCACTACTGCATCCAGGCAAGCTATCACAGTAAAAGGATTTTTTCCTTTTACATGTATTTTAATATATAAAAGTAATTTCCTTCTCAACGGAGACTTGATTTGAAGATACCCTGTACTGTGTTTACAACTTTACATGTACCAGTACATGTATATTATGTATCTGGTTACAACAACTTCAATAAATTTACACCATTTGAACATCATTTTAAGTGACTACGTACCGGTGCTGCACCGGTACGTATCCCGAATATCATTTGAAAATGCCTCAAATTATACTTGGCTTTTATACCAGTATACCGGTACGGTACCTTAACCCTTTCAGTGCCAAGTCCGATTTTTGTATCAACCCATATTTCCTTGATAATTTTTCAAATTTATTGATTATAATAATGTGATACATTGATGGAAAGAGCTCTAAGAGCTCTTTCCATCAATGTATCACATTATTATAATCAAAAAATTTGAAAAATGATCACGGAAATATGGGTTGATACAAAAATCGGAGTTGGCACTGAAAGGGTTAAATATGCAATGCAGGGGCCTTTATGTCATCTAAAATTCAAGTTAGTCAACGATGTGCCCAAAATATTGAAATGTGCTCAAAATTAACATAAGAATGAAATGTTTGACATTGCATGGCTGTCTTTATATAATACTGAAAAATGATGGCATGCATGATGATATCAATGAAATAGTGTCCTGGAATCAACCATCCTCTGAAATCGAATGCAAGAAATTCTAGTTGTTTCAGGTTGTTTTGGTTTAAATTTTGATATCCTCCTACTAGTAGCAGGCCACTGATGTGCCCAAATTACACTAATGCTTGATGCATTGAATTAAAATAAAAGAGCCCATATTATGGACCGTAACTCCTGGAATTTCCATGTCTTGTGAAGCTACCGGTAGATTACGATCCATGTGGGTGTTTAAAAATAAGATTTTTCTGACTATTTTGAGGAAAGCTTTGAAATATTTATTACACAAGTATGAGTTAAAATATGGTTGCCTGGAAAAGAGTCTGTTACATGTATGTTCAGCTGGTTTATCTAGGGTGGGGGGGGGGGGGGGGGGGGGGTCGTTATACAGGTATGAATTCAGCAGGGACCAGACTATAGGTTTCAATTTTGGAGAAATCACTTCTCTCTGTTTGGATATTAGGGAAATGGACTGTTATCAGGGAGAAGTACAGTAATGCCCTAATTAATCGACTCCTTAACCACAGCAGAATTATGGGTAATTTTCAGGATTTAGTTGGAAATATGGCTTGTTGCCATTCATCGGAAAGCTCTCCCTTTCCGACTAAATCCTGAAAAATTAATTTACCCATAATTCTGCTGTGGTTAAAGAGTCGATTAATTAGGGCATTACTGTAGCAAAGGCTGAAATTCAATTTACACTCAAACATCACCCTTCTATAATATATAAGTTTTATGCATAACAAGTGCCACTTTATAAAACCATTATAGCGAGTAAGAATACCACTATAATCCGTAAATGTACTTTAAATATGCTGTTGGGGAATTTGGGATACATGTATATTGTTATATTACTATTAGAGAGAAGTCACTTCTCCCTGGGACAAAAAATAGGGAGAAGTGGCATTTTTAGGGAGAAGATTTCTCCCAAGTCTCCCTCTAGTCTGGTCCCTGGGTATTCTACATCCAACTTCGACTTTCAAGGTCGCTTGCTATTTCCATTTGATTGCAGACGCACATAGTTCATTAGCTTAAGAAACTTGGCAGTGTAGTGTGTGAGATTGTGATAAACTCGCTTGCTTTTGATGGCGGAGAGTGTTCTATATTGAACTAACTGCCGGGCAGTACTCATGTCATGTTTGTCTTCCTATTGTGTCCAGAGTGTCACCTAAGATTAAACTCCCAGTAATTATGCTGTAAAGCAGTGACCTCTATTGGGGGGCTAAAGTGTTTCCGCTTGAGTAAATGTGTATCTGGTATGGTCTGCCATTATTAATACCATGCTGTGTAGCTTTATTAGTTGTTCATACACTGCTCCTATAGCGGTTCTTACTATGAATAGTTGCGATCTTTTGTGCATATATTTTGCTTAGCTTGTCAGGAGGTCGGTTGTATAAGATTGTTGCAATGCAATTCAATTCATTATCAATTTGTGTGAGGTGTATATTCATTTTAACAGTTTATTACACGCTTGTTCCCAGAAGTACAGTGTTATTGCTGTTCCATATTTACAAATACGTATGGAAGGTATGTTCCATACGCATCTCGTTTACGTAAAATGACGTACGTGACGTTCGCCTCAACCATGAAACCGGAACTATAAAATAAAAGCATCATCACACATGACAAAACACGCCCTCTATATATACATGTATGTGCCTAAATAAACCTTCTAAGCCTGTATTTTTACTGCACGGATTCTAGGACGCGAAGCGCGTAATAAACACAGAACAACACGATGTGTTAATGGGTTTGTCGATACGGCACTCGTGCTGTCGCGGAAGGATAGAACTCGAGGCGCAAGCGTCTCTCGTTCTATCCTTCCGCGACAGCTTTGGGCTATTATATTTAAATAACATTTCAGGTTTTCATTAGCCAAAAAATCTTTTTGTCCTTTTTTTGTCATTTATTTTTAGAAAAATTATAAACTTTGCCCATATATTGACAAAGCAGTATACCGGTATATATATATTGCTTTTAATAATTTGATGAGTTAAATTACAAGTAATAATTTGTACCTGTTTAGATATGACATGCACTATATGTTTCATATGGATTTTCATTATAAATATACATGATAACTGACTGTTTTCATATTACGGGTGACTGATTACTCAGTACTCGTAACATTCATGACAAGTTAATCAATGACATGACAAAAATGTGTTTATATGTCTACAGTGGCTTGAATAGCGCAGCGGAAGACAGGAAAACATATTAGATACCTACCTCGCCACGTCATGAATGTGTATATAATTATAGATGTGTTTTATGATATAGGCGTGCATGACAATACTTTCTACCATGCACACACTCTAATTACCTTATAAGGAGAAGTCTTATCGACCAGTATAAGCTTGAAGTCATATTAAAATGTCATGCGTGATTTAGGAAATGTTCAGATAATAAGTTTAACCCTTTCTATATTAAATACTCATCGATGAGTAGTTCCCTTAGGAAATGTTCAGATAATAAGTTTAAAACCCTTGCTATATTAAATACTCATCGATGAGTAGTTCCCTTAGGAAATGTTCAGATAATAAGTTTAAAACCCTTGCTATATTAAATACTCATTGACGAGTAGTTCCCTTAGGAAATGTTCAGATAATAAGTTTAACCCTTCTATATTAACCCTTTACCCAACAAACCGGCCAAAACCGGCCAAATAAAGCTTCAACAGCCTAAAATATCTTCGGTCTGTCTCAATAGAACCATACAAATATGGATATCATTGGAACCGGCTCCTTGACCACATTGTGATAGTTACAGTTATGCCCTGTGCCAATGCATTCTCTTATATATGCGAGTCGACCATAGGTCGCCTCGCATATATAAGAGAATGCATTGGCACTTTTTACCATTTTTCTTACATTCTTAAACAATTTTATAATTTTTAATGTGTTAAGCCAATGCATTCTCTTATATATGCGAGGCGACCTATGGTCGACTCGCATATATAAGAGAATGCATTGGCACAGGGCCCTTCTGTTGGGTAAAGGGTTAAAAACTCATTGACGAGTAGTTCCCTTAGGAAATGTTCAGATAATAAGTTCAACAAATGCCTGAACATTTCGTCATTTCCCACCAAAGAATATAAATCATTCTGCTCTTGTACATTATTATACGTTTTTTTGTCGTCTGCCTTTATTACCTGAACACCCCTCCTAATAAATAATAATTCATTCCCATATACCGGGTATACTTTTATAACTGATGGGAGAATCCATTTAGTAAAGAAGGGGATACATGTACATGTATGAAGTGAGGAAGCTTTGTGATATGAACTCCAGAATACCAATGGTTTGGAAACACTATGATTGTTAGGTCATGCTGACAGTCATAGCGGAAAAATTCTTCAATTATTGCAAGAAGGTTGTGTTGTTCAAGGTGTTAGGGGGCTGTTCATCGCTTTGCCTTAGCTGCAGGTCTTGACCAGTATAATCAGCCAAATTTCTGTTGGTAAATGCTGTGCCCAAAATAATCATGGCAATGTTATTTCTGTCATCACATACTAATGTTTGGAGAGTTTGACTCTTTATATGTATATATATTTCTTACATAAGTTTACAGCCTCTGGTACTTTAAAGTCTTTAATGCAATACGCGTGTTGTGACAGATATCATGGGTACGCACTGGGTATTTGATATATGATTCGGAGTCGACACTGAATCACACTGGAATTTTGAATATTTGCTGGTCCCTATCTAAAGTATGTGTCCAAGTCTGAATATAATGTATCTATAATTTGGAGAATGAGGTCTCCAGAAGTTGAATTTAGTGACGCTACCCGGCACAGTGGGCTAGCATCACCAAATTATCTAGTCTCAAATTAATTTTGTTTTTAGATACTTTTTACCTTTTGAGAAGTATCCCTTAATTTTCAGAAGATAAATTGGCTAATCAAGGTGACTAATGAGTGAAAATCACAAACTTCAACTGGGGAACTTCAATCTGATCCTAGGTCTCCTATAGCAGTTGAGGCCTAAGCAGATTGGGGTTCACATTGGGTGAATTTAGTGATGCCAGCCCGCCATGCAGGATAGCATTACTGAACTCATTTTCAGGGGACCTCATTCTGCAAATGACAGACACACTATTTCAAGGCTTGTATGCGCCCCATAATTGTCTTGTGTTTCTGGCTTCCTATAATTTAATTAGTATTCAATAATTACACAGCCTTTAAATAGTTTGCACCACACCGACTGCATCTTGTAATTCGTGAATTATCAGATGTGTGCAGTATTATAACATCAATCGGGTCATGGACAATGTTTTATGCATGGCAAGCAAGCCTGCAAATAGTGTGCCTGTCATTTGCAGAATGAGGTCCCCAGAGGGTGAATTTAGTGATGCTACCCCGCATAGCGGGCTAGCATTACCAAATTCACCCTCTGGGAACCTCATTCTGCTGATGTGTAGGCAGAATGAGGTCCCCAGAGGGTTAATTTGGTGATGCTAGCCCGCTATGCGGGGGTAGCGTCACTAAATTCACCCTCTGGGGACCTCATTCTGCAAATGACAGACACGCTATTTTCAGGCTTGATGGTAAACCTCTATCATGTATTCATTGTAAGCAGGCTCATCCTTACGGATGTTCATATCAAAGGCGTCACAGTACCTCATAGACAGTGTTCATTAATCGTACTCTTCCTGATCTTACTTCACAGATAGTCTTCATTAATTGTCTTCTTCCTGGCGGTATTTCTTGGCACAGAAAGCATGCCTTGTCCAGATATGATTGGGTGTTCTGAGATCAACCGCACACTCTGAAAAAAAGCTTTCCAATGAATGGCAACAAGCCATATTTCCAACTAAATCCTGAAAAGTTACCCATAATTATGCTGTGGTTAAGGGGTCGATTAATTAGGGCATTACTGTACATGCCAGCATACCATGGACCATCATACAGGTTCAAAGTTGAGAGAAGTCACTTTTCCCTCTTAGGTTATCAGGGAAAAGTGGACTGTTATGAGGGAGAAGTCATAATGGCTGAAGTTATATGTACACCCCAACATCACCCTTCTATGGTCTAATAAGTATTATACACCCCAACATCACCCTTCTATGGTCTAATAAGTATTATACACCCCAACATCATCCTTCTATGGTCTAATAAGTATTATACACCCCAACATCACCCTTCTATGGTCTAATCAGTATTATACACCCCAACATCACCCTTCTATGGTCTAATAAGTATTATTTACCCCAATATCACCCTTCTATGGTCTAATAAGTATTATACACCCCAACATCACCCTTCTATGGTCTAATAAGTATTATACACCCCAACATCATCCTTCTATGGTCTAATAAGTATTATACACCCCAACATCACCCTTCTATGGTCTAATCAGTATTATACACCCCAACATCATCCTTCTATGGTCTAATAAGTATTATACACCCCAACATCACCCTTCTATGGTCTAATAAGTATTATACACCCCAACATCATCCTTCTATGGTCTAATAAGTATTATACACCCCAACATCACCCTTCTATGGTCTAATCAGTATTATACACCCCAACATCATCCTTCTATGGTCTAATAAGTATTATACACCCCAACATCACCCTTCTATGGTCTAATCAGTATTATACACCCCAACATCACCCTTCTATGGTCTAATAAGTATTATTCAGCACAAAGGTCCATTTATAAAACCATAAAGCGAGTAAAATTTTACTCCCTTTTGATGCCCAGAAAAATCTTTTATATTCCTCCTTCTGTCCTTTAGATATGTTTTGTAAAAGCTTGATCCAAAATTGCTCTTCCTCTCCAGTTCCCGCCAACAATACCAAATCAGGCAGGCTTAACTTCATCCAATACGTTCACACCCCGATAGAGCTTTTCAGCATGTTGTTTGTCAGAATATACATTGTATATCCACCACATACTCTTTTACCCATATAGGTATTTTACCCTATTTATGAATGGTTGACAAGTGCTCAGGAATTTAACATATGCATACAGTGTTTCATTGTCCCAGATAGTGTTTGGCCTTCGGGTACACCTGTCTACACCTGTGGCTGGGTGATAAAGCTTAGTGTGGCTGCATTGCATCTGTATTAGTTTATATTTAAACCCAGGAGTCATCCTGAGACCTGAACACTCCTTCCTTGTTGTAAATCCATAGGTCGCCTTGCATATATAAGAGAATGCATTTGCCTGACAAATTTTATATTATTTTTTATATTTGTTAAGAAATGTAAGAAAAAAATGAAAAAAAATTATTTAAGAATGTAAGAAAAATAATAAAATATGACAAAACTGTTAAAGAATGTAAGAAAAAATTATAAAAATTGTTGTAGAATGTAAGAAAAAAAGATAATTTTTTCTTTAGGCCAATGCATTCTCTTAGATACATATGTATGCGAGGCTCCCTATGGTCGACACGCATATACATGTATAAGAGAATGGATTGGCACAGGGTCTTTAATGTTGCGTCCGCTCCCATCATGTAAGGGTTAACAATGGGTCTAGGTACTGAGTTTGTTTCGCTTACTTACTGTGTGATATAAAACTTGTCAACATAAATTTCATACATATTTAATGAAATTCAATATCTTCACCTGTTATTAGCCCAGTTCATTTGTGATGCAAGAAAAATCTTTTGCTATCATGCTCAGAATAGAGGTGTTCAAAATTTTCAGGATTTCCCATAATTCTGCTGTTTAGGGGTCGATTATTTAGGACATTACTTTAAAGTGATGCGAAACACTCCGCTAGGGTGATCAAATATAAATGGAGAATAATCATGTTCAAAGTAGATATTTTAACAAATATTATTTCTAAATTGACGACACACATCGTCATTCTTGTATATTAATTAAATGCAGTGATTCTCGGTGGTGAAATCGCTTTTGTTAGTTTATCGCCGATAGATGCGTCCCAAATCGAGTAGTAAATATTTACATTTGAGCGTAATTCAGACGATGTTTTCTATTGAGTAGTACAGTCGATTTGCTTCAGATTTTCGGCGGTGTTGGTGGAATGCTACATTCCTACAATTGGCATAGGGCCTTATCAGTTTCACGCACCCGAACAAGTACATAATATGTCTTTAACTGTCCATGTGGCATGTGCTAGATTCAGGCATAAAGTTTACCATGATTCCTTGCGACCTGTATCACCCTTCCTGTGATCACCATTCCTGTGGAAAAAGGGCGTTGGGCTCAGCCTGTAGCGATTTGTGGCCAAATACGAGGTCATGGTTGGGGAGGGGAATGAGGCGGCTTGATGACCTGTTGTAGTAGCAGAAACCCTGTATTGTGCCATACCTGCTGGCATTGCTTGTGCTGCTCTTGCTCAAGGTATGGTGTTTTTGCTATGATAGTCACTAAGACTGCAACGATTCATCGTGTATTCAATATATAATGATACATTTCCAAAAGTTACAGATATCTTATTGTGTAATGTGTATCATGATACAGGAAATCAAGTAATGTCTGAAAATGGCCTTGTGTAAGAAATCAAAACCTGCAATTATCTCTCAAGTTTTACATGTATAGTACAGTAATGCCCTAATGCTTTCCGATGAATGGCAACAAGCCATATTTCCGACTAAATCCTGAAAAATTACCCATAATTCTGCTGTGGTTATGGAGTCGATTAATTAGGGCATTACTGTATGTATATTTGATGACTTATCTAGCTAATAATTAAACTCCATTTTAGTTTAAAATTAACTCTACCTCCAGTTATAAGCTTGTTGTTTCTGATAATTCAGGTGGTATTCATTTGGCAACACTAATTTAGTGTATCGTGATATGTATCGTATATACGTTGATAATATATCAATATTCATATCGTATCGTGACCAAGTGTATCGTGGAAACCCTAGCAGAACCCCTGTATTGTGTCACACCTGTTGGTATTGCTCTTGCTCAAATTATGTTGTTTTTGCGGTGTTGGTCACAAGTTTTCATAATCTTCAGTCAGTGTACCCTTAATGCTACAAAACTATTCAGCATGGGATACGGATATCACAATAAATAGTGAATAATCACTTGATTGAACTTGTGACGTGAAATAATTCATGAGAGGCAGGGACATTGTACAAACACGATAAATGTGCTCCGAGTGTTATCCAAAATACTCCCTGCCTGGAATTTATCTGATTTATCAGAAATCTGAATAATGCCGTCGTTACATCCATGACACATACATTTCCGATAACATGTATGAATACATAACGCGCTAGTTACATGTAAAGTGACATAATTCACTAGTGAAATTATCGTTTATAACCACTCGTGAAATCAAGGTAAATCACTCATACCGGTAGGAATGTAATAAAAAAAGTAATGTAACTTTTTCTTAAACATCATCGCTTTGCCCAAACAATATCATAGCTAAATCAGCAGGATCAACTAACGTCACAACATTAACCATTAACGGAGGACCACTTACATGTAATAACGAGGCTTGTGAATAACTATCAAACTACTGGTAAACGCTGTGGTTTGTTCTCTACATCAAATTAATGTTTGAACAATCTGCATTACATCGACGCCTACATGGTTATATATATCGTGTAGTGGATCTCTTGATGCATGGGACAAACTCGCAATAGCAATCCTTTAGATTTATTGGCAAGCCCCTTCATTGATGAGCCATCGGGTACACATCCTTTTACATAATATTGTATTACACTTATTGACCTCAGGGGAAAAAATGTGAATTCTAATTTAAATTGTGGGATGAATATTGCAGTAAGATTTACTGAAGGCTTCATCATATTATGTCAAAGGGTATTTCTATAATTCAATTTTAAGCATTAAAATTTAACAAAGCTCAGAAAAAGTTGTTACACCGGCTTCTGACCTGAAAATAAGGTGCCAGACATTTGCATTAGTGACGCTACCCTGCACTGTGGGATAGAATCACTAAATTCACTCTCTGGGGACCTCATTCTGCTTTGGCCTCATCTTCTGGGAAGTATCTATAAAGTCAAAATATGGTTACCGGACAGCACAGTGGGCTAGCATCACTAAATTCACCTTCTGGGACCTCATTCTGCTCAGGCCTCATCTTATCTGGAAACTCTTTATTATCAAATAAATGTTTTTTTCAGTTTCTTTAAAGTTTCTTTTTCTCTTTTTAGTTTATTTTCTCTATACATGTATCCCCAAATTGGCAGACGATACAGTCGCACAATGCATAATGGAGGTGCCCAATGGGTGCACATCACCATCTTCACCATCTGGGAACTTAAATCAGAGTCTCCGTCTCCCATAGCAGATGAAGCCATGCAGTATGAGGTACCCAGAGGATGAATTTGGTGATTCTAGCCCACTGTGTGGGGTAGTGTCATCAAATTCACTCTCTGGGGACCTCATTCTGCAAATGTCCACACGGTATTTTTATGCCTGATCAGTGACTTCCTTCTGTAATATATGCAAACATAGATAGTAGATACACATTATATAAGACTTAATAGACAAGACAAAAATCCATTAAACTTTTGATGTCAAATTTTATAATTAAGAATCTATGTCTTGTCTTAACCCTTTGAGTGCCAGGTCCGATTTTTGTATCAACCCATATACCCTGTGCCAATGCATTCTCTTATATATGCGAGTCGACCATAGGTCGCCTCGCATATATAAGAGAATGCATTGGCCTAACAATATTTATTTATTATTTTTTTTTTACAATTTTTTACAATTTTAATAATTTATTCTTATATTCTTTAACAGACTTATTTTGTAGGTTTAGGGCCGATGAGATCGGCCCCTGGCACTCAAAGGGTTAAACTCACTTGCTTGCAGTTTTTAAAAGTTTTATCTGATAATACACTACTCTGATAAGAGTTGAACGTAACCCTTTCATGAGCGCAGCATTAAAAATCCTGTGCCAGTGTATTCTCTTATATACCTGTATATATGCGAGTCTCCCATAGGGAGCCTTGCATATATAAGAGAATGCACTGGCTTACGCGGTCAAGGTAAATATTGTTAGGTCAATGTATTCTCTTATACATGCTAGGCTCCCTATGGGAGACTCGCATATATAAGAAAATGCATTGGCACAGGGTTTTAGCAAAAATTCAGGAAGCTCCAGTCATGAAAGTGTTAAAATCACCATTAATCGTATCTCTCATTAACATTTAACTATAACTGAAGATTATGAACCTAAAACCAATCACTCAAAGAGTCATCACAAAGAGGAAGGTTTGAGTCAGTGCAAACATATGATATACCATACAGTAATGCTCTAAATAATCGACTCTTTAACCACAGCAGAATTATGGGTAATTTTTAAGGATTTAGTTGGAAATATGGCTTGTTGCTATTCATCGGAAAGCTTTCACAGAGCTTTCCGATGAATGGCAACAAGCCATATTTCTGACTAAATCCTGAAAAATTACCCATAATTCTGCTGTGGTTAAGGAGTGGATTATTTAGAGCATTACTGTAACTCACATGATTAATCACACTCGACTATCAACCATCCTACCCTGGTCCCACATGGCCACCAACATAGTCCATAGCATAAAAATTTGTTAGGCCAATGTATTCTCTAGTCTGGCGAAGTCTATTCGAGTTATTAACAGAGAATGATAGAGCAATATTTATCGTTCACCATTGGGACATTCAAACTTTTTTGAACCAAAATTTTCAAACCAAATTGAATATTGAGTCCGAATTGAACATTGATCATTTGCATGCCCATAAATTTAGGCCTTAGGCATTTGAACGAAAATAAATTGTCATCAGCACTTGCTCCTATAATTATTTCGTCCAGACTATTTTGTTTGTGTACATGACAGTGAACAAGGAATGTGCACTAGGGGCAGAAATTGAGCACACCTACATGCGTGGGTCATCATAATCGTGTACTTGCTGACACAAGTGAGCTCCTGTTCAGTTCGTAATGTCATAAATTTTAAATAGCCTGAATACATTGTAGCCCAAGATGTCAATGACTTGAGGTATGATGTAATAAACAATACATTAAGGGGTTGTTTCCATGTCTAGACTATATCAGAATGTGGAAAGTTAAGATAGTCCTGCACAGAATACTACTTAATTGTTCAGCTATTGCCCCACCTGAAGGAATCTTTGGTATCTGAAGACCATATTATATAACAGTAAAAATGTCAAAAAGATGACTTTTTAAGGGCATTTTTGGGATGAGTATTCTCAACAAGTATACAAATTTATTGGAAATGAATAACTGCAATAAAAAGTACATAATCTGAACTAGTGAACGGCTCGAATGACTCTTTAGTTGAGAGCAACACTGCTTCAAGAATGTTAACAGAAAGTTAGTTGTGTGTTGGAAAATGTTCCAATTTTGCCCTGATTTGGTGTATCGATGTGTAAATTATTCCCAAGTTCATCGGAACATAAACAAATCTGCACACAAAATCTAATTTATATTAACCCTTTACCCAACAAACCGGCCAAAACCGGCCAAATAAAGCTTCAACAGCCTAAAATATCTTCGGTCTGTCTCAATAGAACCATACAAATATGGATATCATTGGAACCGGCTCCTTGACCACATTGTGATAGTTACAGTTATACCCTGTGCCAATGCATTCTCTTATATATGCGAGTCGACCATAGGTCGCCTCGCATATATAAGAGAATGCATTGGCCTAAAAAAATCTTTTTTTTAACACTTTTTACCATTATTTTCTTACATTCTTTAACAATTTTATAATTTTTAATGTGTTAAGCCAATGCATTCTCTTATATATGCGAGGCGACCTATGGCATATATAAGAGAATGCATTGGCACAGGGCCCTTCTGTTGGGTAAAGGGTTAATGCTAGCCCACTATGCTGGATAGTGTCACCAAATTTCCGCTGAAAAAGACAGGCACACTAAACTCAGACTCAAACCTACACAGAAAACTACTTAATTGTTCAGCTATTGCCCCACCTGAAGGAATCTTTGCTACCTGAAGACCACATCATACATATTATATAACAATACAAATGGGGAAAAAAGTAACTTTTTTAAGGGTATTTCAGTGAACGGCTCGATTGACTGTTTAGTTGAGAGCAACACTGCTTCAAGAGATGTAATATTGTCCCATTTAGCCGAGATTTAGTGTATCGCTGTGTAAATTATTCCCAAATTCATCCCAACATAAAAAAATCCCCATCTAGGCACACACAAAATCTAATTTATATTAATGTGCAATGATTTCTGTTCCTTTTATTGAGGGATTTGATATTGAGCTGTCCCAACTCTTTAAATTGAACAGTGGAATGCAAGATAATACTGTGTGTTTGCCTTTATCTCTGGTATAACTGGCTGAAATCATACAAACAAGCAAGCCTTGAAATAGTGTGTCTTTCATTTGCAGGATGAGGTCACCAGAGGGTGAATTTAGTGATGCTACCCCCGCATAGCGGGCTAGCATCACCAAATTCACCCTCTGGGAACCTCATTCTGCTGAGGTGTAAGCAGAATCAGGTACCCAGAGGGTGAATTTGGTGATGCTAGCCTGCTATGCGGGGGTAGCATCACTAAATTCACCCTCTGGGGACCTCATTCTGCAAATGACAGACACACTATTTCAAGGCTTACAAACAATTTTGCTTTGAGATAGCAAACATACAGGTTTCCTACTTTTATCAGTTGGTTGAGAGATGGGCCAAGCTGGGCGTATGCTTGTTGCAATAAACTTAATTTATAATCACCCACTTAGAAAATGGTTTCTAACTGATTTAAGCTTATGCTGTGTTTATTTTTGTATGGTAACTTATCAGTTCATTTTATTTGTGCATTTTGAAGGACTTTTCTGTTGTTTGGATGGATTTCTTCACTGCTTGTCTATGTTCTATGCACTATGTTCAAAGGTTGCCATCTGGTATCAAGAGTATTAACAGTGCCAACCCCAGGTCTGCAAATTTGAGGTGAATGACCCACTGTTCAGTGCAGGATACCTAAAAATGAAAATGCTGGGAACGAAAAACAGGTTAATATGAGGAAAAACAGGTTGCCTAGAAGTTTTGTGAAGGTTTCGCTGTCACTGATTAATTAGCTCAATCAATACTCAATTAAGTGCGTCAAATCATGAGGCCAAAAAAATATATATACCTGTGTTTAGGGTTTCCCTACCTACCCTAGAAAAAGGGGCCTACCCAAAACTTTTTATTGGACACAGATATTGTTTTTTTTTTCTCAGTGGGAAGCATCAAAAGGTATCTCACCCATTTTCAAACCTCTCCTATAAAACAAATTTGAAGTTTTATTTAGTCTAGTGCTCTGATTAATTCAAGATTAACAATATTTAGTATTGAACCTTTCAATTAATCTGAATTGTGAAGCTTTCTAGATTGAATTAATTGTCAATGACCCAATGGAATTCAGAATAAAAAAATTTGAAAAAAAATTTGCTACCTACCTACCCTTATTATTGTGGACCATGTAACCCTAAACACAGGTATTATTTTTTTTGGCTTGATATTCAAGGAAGAATCCATTGCTCATTTATTTTTTGTGAATAAAAGGAGTGCAAGACCGGAATTATTTAAACATGTTATATTGCAACAACATGCTCAAGAAATTTAAGAAAATTGGGAGCTTGAATAATGCTGAAATTGGAAAAAGTTGTAGATTAAATCAAACTCATAATGAGTAATGGAGTAAGGAGTAATGGAGTATAATTATCAATATTAAAGATCAATATCTATTTGTATATTTATTATTCATCACTAATATAACCAAGTTTGTGAGGGAAATGTCCAGTGATTGAAGCTGTTTGCGTAAGTTTTAAGGTAACCTGCGTGACATAGTATACAGTAATACCCTAAATAATCAACTCCTTAACCACAGCAGAATTATGGGTAATTTTTCATGATTTAGTCAGAAATATGGCTTGTTGCCATTCATCGGAAAGCTCTCACTGAGAGCTTTCCGATGAATGGCAACAAGCCATATTTCCGACTAAATCCTGAAAAATTACCCTTAATTGTGCTGTGGTTAAGGAGTCGATTATTTAGGGCATTACTGTATGAGTTATTTGAACATTCCAGGGGAACGAACTACAGATTACCTAAGCATCAACGAAATATAGGTTACACTAAATTTTGAAATGTGGAGGCCTGCAACCCCAGGATAAATATTACGATCAGTTTCTCGCTCCTTCTACTTAGTGATAACAGTGTTAGACGTGTTATAACAGTGAGTTTGTTTGTGTGCTACAGGTGAATTGTATAAGAGTAGGTACAGACAGACTAATGCTCCGCTGCATGCAGGCCATATTTTCCTGGGTAATTTGCTATCCAAGTACCCTCCTCATCTTATCATCCTCTCCCATACTGCTATCATATACATGTGCAAAAAATTGTTCTTTCTGTATGCCATCTGTCAATTAAGCAGAGAAATAAGAAGTCATGTTGATTGAGACAAAATGATTATGATTCCATGGTGATATGGTTTTTGTTGCATTTTATTGTGATTGTGCATGCAAATGTGGTTCCGGTTCGCTGCACTAACCTCACCCTATTAACATATATGTGACCTGCCATATCAAATCCAGTCGTAAATCAGGATTTTTTTCACCCTGTGCCAATGCATTCTCTTATATATGCGAGTCGACCATACCCGGTAGGTCGCCTCGCATATATAAGAGAATGCATTGGCCTAACAATTTTTTACAATTTTAATAATTTTTTCTTGTATTCTTTAACAATTTTATAATTTCACCCATACAGAGCCCCAGACAAACATGAGCAGACGACACTCTTCTATATGCTGCTATATATGTGTGGGGCTCCCTGCAGGGTAATGGTGTTTTTTATTTTATGTCCTAAAAATTGTAAGAAACATTTATTTTAAAAAAATGATAAAAAATTGTTAGGCCAATGCATTCTCTTATATATGCGAGGCGACCTATGGTCGACTCGCATATATAAGAGAATGCATTGGCACAGGGTAAAAAAAATCCCGACTTACGACTGGATTTGATATGGCGGGTCACTTATGTGGTTCCGGTTCGCTGCACTAACCTCACCCTATTAACATATATTAGTTTTTACATTGGCTCTAATCTCTCTTTAGCAGCTCTTGTATTAAATAAGATAAGTTAATATTTATTAGGAAATCATAGAGTATATGATGTCTGCTACAAAATAAAAAAGACCTGTGTTTCTGGTGACCCGCCCGCCCCTATTCTGGCGCCCCCGACCTTTTTCATTTTATTGATTTTGCGAAATTTGGTACGCATCATATTTTATTTTCCACATTAACTGATTCATTTCCGTGTAAAACGGACACATCGCATGTACTGTTAAACCGGAAATTATACCAAACTTCAATTAGGTTACAGCCAAATTAAACTTTTTTTTTTCCATTTCCATGTTTTATTCAACAAAACAATAAATTACACCTATATTCTAATATTATGTACTTAGTTTTATTATTTTATAGTACATTAAAAACAAGGAGAAGCAGTCTGGGTGTATTCATATTTATTTTTAGCAAAGTTGAAAATAAAATGAAAAAATAAAATAAAATGAAAAGCCACCCGCCCGCCTCTATTTCTTTCTTGCATGTCACCAGAAACAAAGGTATATTTTGTTTTGGCCTAATCATACAATAAGAGTTACAGTAATGCCCTAAATAATCAACTCCTTAACCACAGCAGAATTATGGTTAATTTTTCAGGATTTAGTCGGAAATATGGCTTGTTGCCATTCATCGGAAAGCTCTTAGTGAGAGCTTTCCGATGAATGGCAACACGCCATATTTCCGACTAAATCCTGAAAAGTTACCCTTAAATATGCTGTGGTTAAGGAGTCAATTATTTAGGGCATTACTGTATTTGAGGAGTGGATAGATCAGATGTTTTATGTCATCCTTTGACGTTTTATTACTGGCTTCATTATGAAGCATTTATTGTTCGAACAAATTCTCATTTCTAAACAAAATTACCCTATTTCGTTTTGATTGACACGTTATGGACCTTAAAATTTTGAATTGCGCACATTTATAACTGGATAAGTCTTCTATTAGTTTTAGTCTTTAATTAATATAGTTACTTGTACTTGATATGTGCTTGCCATTAGTGCTGGGACGGTTGTCCGGATAACCGGTTACGGTTCGGTTACGCGTGTCAACCGGTTGGAGGAGGCCACAACCGGATAACCGTACTATTGATAACGATCGTACTATCCTCGTAGTACTCCGAGTAAATGTTGCCGAAATCATTTACGGAAGTTTAAGTAACGAGAGTAAGTAATAAGAAGCCGCTTATAGAAGCGATTTGGACAGTTGATTGTGTATTCATATACCCGACAACACATGCCTTTTTAATCACCGGCGGCTTTTCTAGACATGAAACCAACAAACACACTCTTATCTGCGTCAGTCTGTGAATCACTTGCTACACATTCAATGCCAATTTCCTTTGGCGGCATTACATGACGTTCCGGCTGCACGCGCACCGCGGCATACATCAAAGCAATCAAGTCTAGACTTTTACTTCGTCGTCAATATTATGTCTGTTTTCTTGAAACTGCCCCCCCCCCCCTTTGTCATTACCATTAGTTCGTCTCAAAGCGATGACAGAAGACCTACAAAAAACAGAAATTGAACGTTTGGGGACATTTAGTCATATAATTGAAGATGACGAAAAAAAGGAAGAAGAAATGGGCGGTATGCAAGGCCTGCCGAACGCGATTCGTTTATTCTGGATCAACATCCAATATGAAGTCGCACATCCAGAAAAAACACAGGCCTACTGGGAGTGGGAAATAAGAGTATATCTAGTGATGCGTTAGATAACTGTAATTCCTAAACACTGGTTGGGGCTTGCGTAATGAATCATGACGATTTAATTTTGTTTGAATTTGTTTATTAAATAATTGAAGTAACATCGTGTAGCCACTGTGATTAATACATACCTGCCTATACCCAAACACTAGTAAACATTACTAAACAACAGTATACCTATCTTCAGTACCTTGTTTGGGCTAATCGTGCCCGGGGCCCTGGGATACACACAAGGGAGGAACTATATTTCGTCGCTGAAGGTTTTGCAAGCAAGCGTTGTTTATGCGGTGCGGAATTCCTGTAAACATCGACATACTATGCACCACTAATATATATTTATATTTTAGTTTGTATGGGCTCAAAACTGAATTAATTTATACACATTTACAACTATTTGATCGCCGTAACGGGAACTCATTGTACGACCAAGACATCGTGTGTGATCGCATGTATATCAACGTTTCCGGGACGCGTAATAAACATTTGTTTTGCCGATATAGTGACCAGTGTATTCAATCTCGTACTGAGGGTAATACTGGTCACGGTTAACCGGTTATGGTTAGGTTAATGCCCGTGGTTAACCGGTTAGGAAAAAACCCCAACCGTCCCAGCACTACTTGCCATCCTTCCTCAGGAATACCTGTAACTAGTACTATCTGTAATGGATGTCCCACTAGTGTCCCACTAGTACTATCTGTGATGGATGTCCCACTAGTAATTATTACTATCCATGATGGATGTCTCACTGTTAACTAGTACTATCTGTGATGGATGTCCCACTGGTAACTAGTACTATCTGTGATGGATGTCCCACTAGTACTATATGTGATGGATGTCCCACTAGTAATTAGTACTATCCATGATGGATGTCTCACTGTTAACTAGTACTATCTGTGATGGATGTCCCACTGGTAACTAGTACTATCTGTGATGGATGTCCCACTAGTACTATCTGTGATGGATGTCCCACTAGTAATTAGTACTATCCATGATGGATGTCTCACTGTTAACTAGTACTATCTGTGATGGATGTCCCACTAGTACTATCCATGATGGATGTCTCACTGTTAACTAGTACTATCTGTGATGGATGTCCCACTAGTACTATCTGTGATGGATGTCCCACTAGTAATTAGTACTATCCATGATGGATGTCTCACTGTTAACTAGTACTATCTGTGATGGATGTCCCACTAGTACTATCTGTGATGGATGTCCCACTAGTACTATATGTGATGGATGTCCCACTAGTACTATCTGTGATGTATGTCCCACTAGTACTATATGTGATGGGTGTCCCACTAGTACTATCTGTGATGGATGTCCCACTAGTACTATCTGATGGATGTCCCACTAGTACTATCTGTGATGGATGTCCCACTAGTACTATATGTGATGGGTGTCCCACTAGTACTATCTGTGATGGATGTCCCACTAGTACTATCTGATGGATGTCCCACTAGTACTATATGTGATGGATGTCCCACTAGTACTATCTGTGATGGATGTCCCACTAGATCTGTGTTTGTCATATACCGGGTTTGCACTAAAGGGGCAGTGGGTTCCTTTTAGGGTCCCTTTCCCCTCGGACATATCCCCTACCCAATCCACAGATTAATGCCTGCATCACATATGAATCTACCACTAAATAAAACCAACAGGGAGTAATAGACAAAGACCATTTTATTCGCCTGCTAATGCTGATCACTAGTGAACCATTTTGCAGGAAAAGAATGCTTTTTCAGGGCTACACACATTGACAACTATTGCTTTATTCTGAAAGATATCTGAAAAGCCAAGTGGTTAATCTACCTGGTTACATGACGATCACGTTTTCAAATAATACAAAGTTCTGATTTATGGTTACGCGGACGAGGGCCAGATGTTAGCTACTGAAGGATGATCAAGAATAGGTCATGGTGTAACATGTTGTCATTAATGCAGTGAAGTCCGACATGGTAATTTCCTCTACCGTCGTCACACCTTTACATTACTTAACCATTCAAATTGTTAAAAATAAAAACACAATTATGATTACTTGACATCATATACTTATATTACCGTAGACGTTCAGAATTGGCTGATTTACTAAATACAGTAATGCCCTAAATAATCGACCCCTTAACCACAGCAGAATTATGGGTAACTTTTCAGGGTTTAGTCGGAAATATGGCTTGTTGCCATTCATCGGAAAGCTTTCAGTTAGAGCTTGCAGGTGAATGGCAATAGAGTCAGAGTTAACACCGGTTTATTTTGTCTTTGCCTGTAGTTTGCAATTGGGAGGAATCTTCCCTGTGGTTAGGTGTCTCAAATTCAAGTACATAAAGGTCTTTTTTTTCTGGGCAAATTCCCAATAGAATACAAAGTTAAAAACATTATAGATCAAGTCTGAGTTTAGTGTGCCTGTCATTTGTAGAATGAGGTCCCCAGAGGGTGAATTTAGTGACGATATCCTGCATAGCGGGCTAGCATCACAAAATTCACCCTCTGGGGACCTCATTCTGCATGGCCTCATCTGCTATGGGAGACATAGTCTCAGATTGAAGTTCCCAAATGGTGAATTTTATGATATACACCCATTGGGAACCTTGATTATGCATTGTGTCGTCGGCCAATTTGGGGATATCACCCATTGGGAAACCTCGATTATGCAATGTGTCATCTGCCAATTTTGGGGTATAGAGAAACTAAACTAAATAAGAAATAGAATTTATGTGAAGAAGTATCTATAGAAATTTGATAATAAAGAAACTTTCCAGAGAAGAAGCCATGCAGAATGAGATCCCCAGAGGGTGAAGTTAGTGATGCTAGCCCGCTATGCAGGATAGTATCACTAAATTCACCCTCTGGAGACCTCATTCTGTAAATGACAGGCACACTAAACTCAGACTTGTTTTAGACTTGCAAGATGTTCATTTTGCCGGTTATCACTTAATTGCTTTAATTTTGGATCACATACTCTTGATTTGATCTTGTCTCTGTGTCCATCTATCATTATTATGCTAGACTGCAGTTTTTATTAGTCTGCAGGAATCGTGTGCGTCAATTGTAATTCATAGCAACATGATGTTGTGTTTGGGAAAGTACATTTCACTGGTAGATAAGGCGACACCAATTTTTAAGTCTGGTTTACGAACACCTCCTACAACTTTTTTTTCCATTTCATGAAAAAAAATAAAACTTTTTTCTCCCAAAATATTTTACATGCGTACTGATTTTCATGTGCTGTCGCATCCGGTTCTGCTTATGATCATTTACAGATCCATATTTTCATGTATTTCATGACAAGAAATGTCTTGATTGGTTCAGAATTTCATTCAAAAACATTTTTTCACAATTTGTGTAAAATTCATGTAAAATTCTACGATTTACTTGATATAAATTGGGGGGACAATTTTTTTTATTTTTATTTTTTCCCTCCTGCATCTACTTTTTTTCTCCCCACATGTTCGTAAACCAAACTTAAAAATTGGTGTCGCCTAATCTGAGATAGACTGAAAAAACCTCTTGTGAAATCATGAGGTTTCTATGCATCAGTTCCTATGTGTACACACCTTGAAATAGTGTGTCTGTCATTTACAGAATGAGGTCCCCAGAGGGTGCTTATAGTGCACAGTGGGCTAGCATCACTAAATTCACCCTGTGGGGACCTCATTCTGATCCTAGGTCTCTCATAGCATGATAGCAATTGAGGCCTCAGCAGAATGAGGTTTCCAGAGGGGTGAATTTGGTGACGTTATCCTGCTGAGCGGGATACCGTCACTAAATTCACCCTCTGGGGACCTCATTCTGCAAATGACAGACACACTATTTCAAGGCTTGTATAGACAGTTTCGTTTTGCACTCCCAAAATTAATTGGCCATAACTTTTGCCTGCCCCTTTCATGATAACCGAGAAAGATTACTTACTTTTGTGTGATTTTGTGGCTTAAAATACTTAATAGAGACCGAGACCAGACTAAAATATGAAAAAAAATCTAGTTTTATGTTTGTTTATATATTCTTATGCTATCTCAATCCATATCATCAGGCTACTACAGTAAAGCTAAAACACACAGCCCATATATAGCCATATCACCAGGCTACTACAGTAAAGCTAAAACACACAGCCCATATATAGCCATATCACCAGGCTACTACAGTAAAGCTAAAACACACAGCCCATATATAGCCATATCAGACTACTACAGTAAAGCTAAAACACACAGCCCATATATAGCCATAGCATCAGGCTACTACAGTAAAGCTAAAACACACAGCCCATATATAGCCATATCATCAGGCTACTACAGTAAAGCTAAAACACACAGCCCATATATAGCCATATCACCAGTCTACTACAGTAAAGCTAAAACACAGCTCATATATAGCCATATCATCAGGCTACTACAGTAAAGCTAAAACACAGCCCATATATAGCCATATCAGGCTACTACAGTAAAGCTAAAACACACAGCCCATATATAGCCATAGCATCAGGCTACTACAGTAAAGCTAAAACACACAGCCCATGTATAGCCATATCATCAGGCTACTACAGTAAAGCTAAAACACACAGCCCATATATAGCCATATCATCAGGCTACTACAGTAAAGCTAAAACACACAGCCCATATATAGCTGACATCAGAAATAAATATTTTTCACACAGTAAACAGTTGTACTGGTACATCTTCAGTAATGTCCATTTCTGTGCTGGAACAAATCTGAGTTTAGTGTGCCTGTCATAGCAGGCTAGCATCACCAAATTCACCCTCTGGGGACCTCATTCTGCATGGCCTCATCTGCTATGGGAGACATAGACTCAGATTGAAGTTCCCAAATGTTGAATATTGTGATTACATCCATTGGGAACCTCGATTATGCAATGTGTCGTCTTCCAATTTAGAGATACAGAGAAACTAAACTAAAAAAGAAATAAAATCTATGTTGAAAAGTTTGTATAGAAATTTGATAAAAAGAAACTTTCCAGAGAAGATTAGGCTTAACCCTTTACCCAACAGAACGGCCCTGTGCCAATGCATACTCTTATATATGCGAGTCGACCATAGGTCGCCTCGCATATATAAGAAAATGCATTGGCTTAACACATATTAAAAATGATAAAATTGTCAAAGAATGTATAAAAATATTATAAAAATTGTTAAAAAATGTAAGAAAAAATTATAAAATTGTTAAAGAATGTAAGAAAAAATGGTAAAAAGTGTTTTTTAGGCCAATGCATTCTCTTATATATGCGAGGCGACCTATGGTCGACTCGCATATATAAGAGAATGCATTGGCACAGGGCATAACTGTAACCATCACAATGTGGTCAATGAACCGGTTCCAATGATATCCATATTTGTATGGTGTTATTGAGACAGACCGAAGATATTTTAGGCTGTTGAAGCTTTATTTGGCCGTTTTTGGCCGGTTTGTTGGGTAAAGGGTTAAGCAGAATGAGGTCCCCAGAGGGTGCATTTAGTGATGCTAGCCTGCTTTGCGGGATAGCGTCACTAAATTCACCCTCTGGGGACCTCATTCTGCAAATGACAGGTACACTAAACTCATGCTTGTACAGGACCCAAATTTACGTTTGCCAAATAGTTTGCCTAATGAAAATATTTTTTGCCAAAATCTTTTAGAAATTGCCAAATGCTATCACTGATAGTATCAGTTTCTGCAACACTGAATCTTATATTTTGATAATCGCTGTTTGAATGACGTTTGATATCGATAGGAAAGCAGTTAGTTATTGAAGTTTTCCTAAACCTTATAAAACGCCACTAATACAATTATTTTGTAAGAGTTTCCTTAAATGAATGGTATTGATTGACCAATATTTTTTCAACTTTCTTCAGGAATTAAAACGTTACTTGCCAAAACTTCTGCCAAATGAAAATATTTTTAACCAAATGTGAATTCTTTATGCATTTGTCAAATTTGATTAACCCTTTACCCAACAGAAGGGCCCTGTGCCAATGCATTCTATTGGCTTAACGCATTACAAATTATAAAATTGTTAAAGAATGTAAGAAAAAATGGTAAAAAGTGTTTTTTAGGCCAATGCATTCTCTTATATATGCGAGGCGACCTATGGTCGACTCGCATATATAAGAGAATGCATTGGCACAGGGCATAACTGTAACTATCACAATGTGGTCAAGGAGCCGGTTCCAATGATACCCATATTTGTATGGTTCTATTGAGACAGACCGAAGATATTTTAGGCTGTTGAAGCTTTATTTGGCCGGTTTTGGCCGGTTTGTTGGGTAAAGGGTTAAGTGGCAGCACAAACAAACCCAGGTAGGGATGATGAGTTTGCATTTGAATCATAATACATCACTGATGTAAATCTAGCAATTTATTTATATTTGCCTTATAGTGAAGTTTTTTTTTTCACTTTATAATGTCAGTTTACTCTATCTAGACACAGAATTCTTTGTCTGTGTGATATATCATCCCCGCTGTGTACCTTCAACTTGGACCTGTTCAAGTAGGTAATTAAAATGTAACTAAGATTAATCAGGAATCAAAGACGCAAGACATAGATTACATCACTCACCCCGAGGTGAGACAGTGTATTTTCCTACAGGTTGTTCTGTTTTTTTCTTGCTGCTATTTAACTAGTTGATATTCTTTGATTCTGAGATTTGTGTGGGGAAGCCTGAGTTTAGTGTGCCTGTCATTTGCAGAATGAGGTCCCCAGAGGGTGAATTTAGTGATGCTATCCCGTATAGCAGGCTAGCATCACCAAATTCACCCTCTGGGAACCTAATTCTGCTTAGGCCTCATCTGCTATGGGAGACATAGACTCAGATTGAAGTTCCCAAATGGTGAATATTGTCATGTACACCCATTGGGAACCTCGATTAATATGCAATGTGTCATCTGCCAATTTGTCGATATAGAGAAACTAAACTAAAAAAGAATTAGAATCTATGTGAAGAAGTTTTTGTAAAAATTTTATAATAAAGAAACTTTTCATAGAAGACGAGGCCTAAGCAGAATGAGGTCCCCAGAGGGTGAATTTAGTGATGCTAGCCCGCTATGCAGGATAGCGTCACTAAATTCACCCTCTGGGGACCTCATTCTGCAAATGACAGGCACACTAAAATCTCAAATTTCTGATTTATATTCATATGTATGAGTAAATCAGGTCTCCATCATCTAATTCATGTTTTGGGCACAAAATAATTTTGAAGAATTTAACCCTTTCTATACTGAATGGATTCTCCCACCCAGTTATAAAAGTATACATTCAATTGCAGAAGGAAATTGTAGGGAATTGTATGGTCGTTTGTTGAACTTATTATCTGAACATTTTCTATGGGAACTACTCATCAATGTGTATTTACCGGTAGCATAGAAAGGGTTAAACATGCTACCCATATACAGGTTCAGGTTTCCCTACTGTATGTAAAACATTTGGTTAGGTACACTGTAGGCCATCTTAATATTTATTTTTTGAATTTTCGAATTTTTGATCACCAAACCGGAGTGTTTCATATCACTTTAACAACGCTGATAATCTAAAATAAAAGAATGAAGATTTTTCTAGGTCATCGTAGATTCCTTACAAGTTTTATGTGTATTTTAAAGATGTCGCACCACTCCTGTGTACAACAAAATTTGCATATTTGCTGATCCGTGTGGGTATAACAAGGCATAGCCAACGTCGGTGTTGATTCACTGATTATGAAGTTGGTGTCACTTTCTGGGTTGAATGAAAGGTCCTGAAGCATAGGCAAAATTTTGAATCAAGATTTATGCAAGCCACATTTATCTATATATATAAAAGAGTAGGATTTGTCCATCTGTCTATCTGTCTGCTTTTTCCCCCAGACTGCTGATCCGATTTGAAACAAATTGTGTGGTGACTCAGCATAACATGGCGGAGGTTACAATGGCATTAATTTTTCAAAAGTTTGAGTTTAATAAAAAAATTAAATTAAATAATTTTTTTTTTTTTTAAATAAGCTCACTACGGGCCTATTTCAGATCAAATAAGTCGAATATGATTATTTGCATGAGGATATGTTGCAGCGGATATGGACGCTCTTTATATGTGTTTTCACTGTGGCCCGCGCCATCCAACAGAATAACGGACCCGTATAAGTCCACTATGGGCTTTATTCCAGAATCAAATAAGTCCAATATGAACCAATTCCAATATTTAGGTCCAATATGAACCTATTTGCACAAGGATATATTGAAGTAGCATAATACATATCTATATATATAAAAGAGTACGATCTTTCTGTCATGTGCACGTTGAATAAAGGCTAGTTTTAACACATTAAAACTTCCACTTTTTAAAGAAAATGCTTAGCATCCATCGCCGCATTCCTTAGAAAACAATAACGTGTTTGACTAATTATTTGCGCAATTCCATTGTCCCAATGGGAGTGTCCCAGAGTGTCCGTTGTGAAAATTCAGATAGGAACTTTTACTCGTAGTCCCTAGACAGATCTGCTTTATTCACATAAAAAAAATGTAAACAAGATTGGTGTTAATATTTATATTATATTATAATTACATTTTACTATATAAGTACATGTACATGTAACTCAGAAACCTATCGAGAACACAGGTATAATTTTATTTAGCCTGATCACTGTTAGCATGTTCTGCTTGTGATAAAGTGTGGAAACAATGATGGTTATATGCTAACCTTGGAAGTCCCATTGATGGGTTTGTGATGTAACAGTGATGGTGCTATGGCCATACTAACCTTGGAGTCCCATTGATGGGTTTGTGATTCAAAAATGATGGTTCAATGTCCATGCTAACTTTTGAGTCCCATTGAGGAGTATGTGATGTAACAGTGATGGTTATGTTGCCTTGCTAACCTTGAAGTCCCATTGATGGGTTTGTGATGTAACAGTAAGGTTGCTGTACCTTGGACCACCAGCATATAATAAGCAATTGGTTAGTAACAGGTCTTGCTTTAACATTGGTGTGGCAGACACTGTCTGATACATGTTGTTTATATCATACAATAAACTATGCAGTGTGTTTTAATCAGCTAATGGTTTGATCCACCAGATATTTTCATTAAGAGCTTGTTAACGAAACACCTGTAATATTTAGGTTGTGTATGGGTTTTTGCGGGTTTTTACTCTGGCAGTCTGAATAATGCCATGGATATTTGGCAAACAGGTTGCTAGTCATCCAAACTCTGTTGCTATGGTAGATAATCAACTTAGCTTTCTGAAAAAATTCTCTGATGCAGGAAAATTAAGTTATGTCCTGCATAACAAATACAAACCATTTTAATGTATGTTTAATTCAAGACATGTAAACAGACAAACATGTAACATCAACAGGCCTACTGCAGCTTCAGATCCTTTTCAAGATTATTTTCTGCCAGTTTATTAAATTTAAAGTTTTCTGCATATCAATTAATTTAATTAGCTTGCATGAATAATTAAATTCTCATGAAAAATGTTAAGGTATCCTAGGGGAATGGCACCATGATGAAATGTGTTCTTGACGATGAGTACTAGGAGACTTAATTATAGATTTTTCATTTCTGTTCCATTCTTAGGTTATAGAAAACTTCTAGTTCCTCTTTGGTGGGCTCCTTGTTGAAAAGGGATTTTTTTTATTGTCCTAATATTAATGTGAGTTTTCTTTGTTGTATTTTCACCAGCTCATATTGTTGTATTTGTCACCCGACATTACGTCAGAGGACTATAGTTATGACCCACCGTGCATCCGTGTGTGTACATCCGTCCATCTGGAACTTTGTCCGAGTCACAGTCATTTTCTGGTCAATGTTTTTTTAATATTGGCACATACAGTAATGCCCTAAGTAATCGACTCCATAACCACAGCAGAATTATGGGTAACATCGGAAAGCTCTCGAGAGAGCTTTCCGATGAATATCAACAAGCCATATTTCCGACTAAATCCTGAAAAGTTGCCCATAATTCTGCTGTGGTTATGGAGTCGATTACTTAGGGCATTACTATATATCAACCAGCATGGGAACCTGCGATTTTGAGTTCGGTCGGACTCATTTTGGCAGAGTTATTGCCCTACTTTGACCTAGAATCATATCTTTTGTCCAAGCCTGTATTTCGTCATTTTTCAGTCAGTTATTTAAAAACTTGGCACAGATGTCAACCAGCATGTGAACCAGCATGTCAACCAGCATGTCAACCAGCATGTCAACCAGCATGTGAACTTGCTCACCTGCGATATTGAGTTCAGTCAAGAGTCATTTTGGCGGAGTTATTGCCATTTTTCGACAAATGTTTTTTATTTTAGAGTATAATGACCCTTACATATTTAGCGAATATGCGCTTTGTATCATATTGGTGTAATCAATTCATCCTACAGTTTGTAGTATACCAGGGACCAGCCTAGGGTCAAAATATAGGGAGAAGTGACTTCTCCCTCTTGGAAAAATAAGGAGAAGTGAGGGCTTACCAGGGAGAAGTGGAGCGTTAGTGCGACTATTTGTCTCTAGTAACTATTCATTAGAACTGATTGTTTTAGCTGTTATTATTGTCCACAATAGATTTTCTACATGGGTGAGGATAAACTGGAAGTGTTAAGCTGAGCAGTAGATCATCCAGTCACCAATTCTTCAGGGAGATTTTTTTTTGTTTGTTTTTTTTTTTGAGGGAGACCTCCACTTCTCCCTGACGTCATTTCAGGGAGACTTGCGGCCACACAGGGCGACTATTTTGCCCACGTCGCCCCCTAGGCTGGTCCCTGTAGTATACATACTTCGTTTGGGGGGGGGGGTACATGTTGGTCAGCGACCTTTTATTTCATATAGTTACATGAAGCAGGGAAACTAGGAGTGTCACTTTAATTTGAACACTATGGAGTTCATTGACCTGCATGTAGATCATCTTATAATTTACCCCCTATGCTTGATTTGGCTAATGGAACTTAAATTGGTTGTAGGCTGTATGCAATGTACCCTATAAATAACTGTACATGTGACATAAATGATTGTTTTACTATCGGTAATATATGTTATTTTCATGGCTTTTGATTTGCTGATTTACGATTTTCTTTCCAGGGGTAATTGCTAGGCTAATTTGTCTCAGTCAAACTGAATGAGACTGAAACCTGAGGCTTTTAACCCTTTGAGTGCCAGGGGCCGATATTATCGGCCCTAAACCTACACAATAAGTCTGTTAAAGAATATAATAAAATATATTAAAATTGTAAAAAATTGTAAAAAAAAAAACAATTTTAGGCCAATGCATTCTCTTATATATGCGAGGCGACCTATGGTCGACTCGCATATATAAGAGAATGCATTGGCACAGGGTATATGGGTTGATACAAAAATCGGGCCTGGCACTCAAAGGGTTAACCCTTTACCCAACAAACCGGCCAAAACCGGCCAAATAAAGCTTCAACAGCCTAAAATATCTTCGGTCTGTCTCAATAGAACCATACACATGGATATCATTGGAACCGGCTCCTTGACCACATTGTGATAGTTACAGTTATGCCCTGTGCCAATGCATTCTCTTATATATGCGAGTCGACCATAGGTCGCCTCGCATATATAAGAGAATGCATTGGCCTAAAAAAAATCTTTTTTTAACACTTTTTACCATTTTTTCTTACATTCTTTAACAATTTTATAATTTTTAATGTGTTAAGCCAATGCATTCTCTTATATATGCGAGGCGACCTATGGTCGACTCGCATATATTAGAGAATGCATTGGCACAGGGCCGTTCTGTTGGGTAAAGGGTTAATCTTCATCAGGACCTTTTCATCAGAATCAGTTCCTTTGTACAAATAAATGTGGTCCCCATATTTATTTATGGAAAATGTGGTCACCATATTTATTTATGGAAGATGTGGTCCCCATATTTATTTATGGAAGATGTGGTCACCATATTTATTTATGGAAGATGTGGTCACCATATTTATTTATGGAAGATGTGGTCCCCATATTTATTTATGGAAGATGTGGTCCCCATATTTATTTATGGAAGATGTGGTCACCATATTTATTTATGGAAGATGTGGTCACCATATTTATTTATGGAAGATGTGGTCACCATATTTATTTATGGAAGATGTGGTCACCATATTTATTTATGGAAGATGTTTTAGCAATATTATGCTAGTTATCTTTTATATTTTTAGTTCAACTTGACTTGTCAAGTTTGAGCTATTGCAATGGGTTGGTGACCGTGTGTATCCGTGTGTCTGTCCGTCAGTAATTTCCTTTGGCTCACCCTACAGGCTGCATCCCTCACCTATCTAGTGTTGAAACGATTAGCGTTTTTAAGAAATCGACTTGTCGCCAGAGGTAATCGACTAGTCGGACCCCTTCTAAGAGTTCCCATTTCTATGGCCCATATGACGTATAAAATGGGCCATGGGGCATCGCAGTTTCAAATATCCAACTCTTCCGTGTCAGAACGTTCAAACGGAAAGCATGTGAACTATGTAATCTCCCTTTTGACCATGAGTCTCCCAATTTGATGTATTAAACCCTGGCTCTCCTGCAACCTCCATATAATCTCACGGTTTGGGGAATGCAGGTAATAAAAACATTTTATTTAAACAAAAATTGTCGCCGTAACCTGGAAATAAATAGGCAAGTCTCGTTCGTAAGTCTCGCTAATGAGATGTCGGGTGTGTTCTATTGTCTCTCTGAATTGGCGCCTCATGTGTCGCGGGGTGGGGGGGGATAGGGGTATGGGTATAAGAATGATCTAGAATTTATTCAGTTATTGAGTTGACTTTACCAGCTTGACTTGTCGCGAATTATGTTTCGTATATCATTGAAGCCATTTTGTTGCATCATTACTCTAGTATTACACGTGCGACAGTGAGAAGTTATCACTGGTCAATTGCGTCCCATGGAACTAGACAGTGTTCAGTTGGCAGTGACACTTTGAATATGTCTTTGATGATCAACATAAAAGAAACTGCGCCTACACGTGCATACATTGGGTTCAGTTCAGGTCATGGAGTTCAGGATATTCTTAGTCAATTGTGTTATGTTTTGTCTGGTTAAGATCTTGAATGATAACAAGGTACCACAGACTTGGGCTAGGTATCAATGTCTTCATTTATATCACTGCCACTGAGTTCTACTCAATGATACTTTATAAAATAGCACAATTGAAGCCAAAGTATTCAAACAAAAAGAAAGAATATACTTGGACCACATGTTGATAACTAGGTATTGCATTAATCTGTTTTATCATAGAACCCTGCCTCCAGCCACTAGATACATGGCGTGGAGGCGGGAAGCTTTAAGGACTGACTTGATATCGGTTCAGGGTATGACCTTCCTGTGAAGAATACTTATAATATTCAAAGAAGCATTCATCATTCTCATGCAATTTGGCTCTTGTTCCATGGTGTTTTTTTTTCTGTATTGCATTTGAACTATGTATATATTTTAACATTAGTTTCAGCTTTGAAGATATTTTCCTCTAGTTTTGCTTCTATTAAAGTGACATAATCTTCAGACTTCAAATTTAATATAGTAATTGCTTGTTTGTCACGTTCTGAGGACATACTAAGTTGATAATTACATCTGGTACAATGTACCTACAGTAATGCTCTAATTAATCGACCCCTTAACCACTGCAGAATTATGGGTAACTTTTCAGGATTTAGTCGGAAATATGGCTTGTTGCCATTCATCAGAAAGCTCTCATTAAGAGCTTTCCTATGAATGGCAACAAGCCATATTTCCGACTAAATCCTGAAAAGTTACCCATAATTCTGCAGTGGTTAAGGGGTCGATTACGGTACTTAGAGCATAACTGTATATACATACTCAATGCATGCTTTCCATTCATGAAAATGCATCATCTGATATCTAGATGAGATTGGTACCTAAAATCGTCCTTCGAAGTTTCAGAATGTGAGCAAATATTTTCTTTATCTTTAGGATGACCACTTTTTAGCTCAACTTAAATAAGAATGCGTTGGCGTCTGTCTGTGCATGCATCCAACAATTTCCTTTGGCACACCCTACAGGCCACATCCCTCATCTGATCATCACCAAACTTTATATGGATCCTCGGGTGACCTAGATGGGAGCTTACCATTCGTTCTGAATGATAATTATAAATAATTATAAAACATAGCTGCCAGCAGACATCTTGGATTTCACCTATGAAACCATCAACACACTCGGTAGCCATCTTGGATTTTGTTCTTTGCTTGACTAAATCTTTTGGCACACCATACAGGCTGCATCCCTCATCCAAACTTCATATGGATCATCGGGGTGACCATTAATTTTTAATGCTTATTATTTCGAACACTGACAAATGTGCTAGGTGCATGAACACGCCCTAATATAAAAAAAAAAATTATAAATATTAGTTGTTGGACTTTTCTCTGTCCTAATATATAATATCAACTGATAATGTGGGAAAAAATTGTCTGAATGCTACAAGGCTATGTGTGCCTTTAACCCTTTACCCAACAAACCGGCCAAAAACGGCCAAATAAAGCTGCAACAGCCTAAATTATCTTGGGTCTGTCTCAATAAAACCATACAAATATGGATATCATTGGAACCGGCTCATTGACCACATTGTGATGGTTACAGTTATGCCCTGTGCCAATGCATTCTCTTATATATGCGAGTCGACCATAGGTCGCCTCGCATATATAAGAGAATGCATTGGCCTAAAAAAAATCTTTTTTTAACACTTTTTACCATTTCTTCTTACATTCTTTAACAATTTTATAATTTTTTCTTACATTTTTTAACAATTTTTATAATATTTTTCTACATTCTTTGACAATTTTATCATTTTTAATATGTGTTAAGCCAATGCATTGTCTTATATATGCGAGGCGACCTATGGTCGACTCGCATATATAAGATAATGCATTGGCACAGGGCCTTTCTATTGGGTAAAGGGTTAACGAATAATTATCCGTTAGGAAATGTTCACATAATAAGTTCAACAAATAACCATAGGTCATTCGTTGAACTTATTATCTGAACATTTACAGTTTCCACCAATGAATAGGATTCCTTCTACACTTTCTATTGTCTGTCGTCTGCTCATATTTCCTAAACATTCCTCCAAATGAATAATAGACTATTCCGATATATGCTTTCATAGCTGAATAGGAGAGTTCATTTAGTGTAGAAAGGGTTAATCGAAATGTTCATTCAATACTGTGTGAAATTCTGATGGAATCAACAAACTAGGACTGCGATTTCTCACCGAGATTTGTAGATATTGGTAGCAGTCCAAGTGAATTGCCCTCAGCCATCCAGTATACAAGCCTGAGTTTAGTGTGCCTGTCATTTGCAGAATAAGGTCCCCAGAGGGTGAATTTAGTGAAGCTATCCTGCATAGCAGGCTAGCATAACTAAATTGACCCTCTGGGACCTCATTCTGCATGGCCTCATCTGCTATGGGAGACAGACTCAGAATGAAGTTCCCAAATGGTGAATATTGTGATGTACACCCATTGGGAACCTCGATTATGCAATATGTGGTCAGCCAATTTGGGGATAAAGAGAAACTAAACTAAAAAGAAATAGAATCTATGTAAAGAAGTTACATAGAAATTTGATAATAAAGAAACTTTCCAGAGAAGATGAGGCCTAAGCAGAATGATGTCCCCAGAGGGTAAATTTAGTGATGCTAGCCACTATGTGGGGTAGCGTCACTAAATTCACCCTCTGGGGACCTCATTCTGCAAATGACAGACACACTACACTCAGGCTGGCCAGTATAGTTAGAATTAAACTTCACCTGGCTTGCTCTGAAGGAATGTTTACACCTGGGTGTATTGTTCCATCTATCAGGGCTCAATCACTTTGATCTTAACATCTATTTTAGAATTTCTGGATTTTTATCAAACCCCAGAAGCTGAGATGGTAAGGGGATAGTTCGGGTGTTGACAGTAATAGTTATTATATTTATATAACATACAGCATCAGAATGAGTTGTGGCTAATATGTTATTGATGTATCACAGTATGTATTTGATTGGGCTATGATCCGGCTATGTCCTATTGATGTATCACAGTATGTATTTGATTGGGCTATGATCCGGCTATGTCCTATTGATGTATCACAGTATGTGTTTGATGGGGGCGACTATGATCCGGCTATGTCCTATTGATGTATCACAGTATGTGTTTGATGGGGGCGACTATGATCCGGCTATGTCCTATTGATGTATCACAGTATGTATTTGATGGGGGGGGGGGGGGCTATGATCCGGCCATGTCCTATTGATGTATCACAGTATGTGTTTGATGGGGGGGGGGCTATGATCCGGCTATGTCCTATTGATGTATCACAGTATGTATTTGATTGGGCTATGATCGGGATATGTCCTATTGATGTATTACAGTATGTGTTTGATGGGGGGGGGGGGGGGGGGCTATGATCGGGATATGTCCTATTGATGTATCACAGTATGTGTTTGATGGGGGGGGGGGGGGGGGGCTATGATCCGGATATGTCCTATTGATGTATCACAGTATGTATTTGATTGGGCTATGATCCGGGATATGTCCTATTGATGTATCACAGTATGTGTTTGATGGGGGGGGGGGGGGGGGGGCTATGATCGGGATATGTCCTATTGATGTATCACAGTATGTATTTGATTGGGCTATGATCCGTCTATGTCCTATTGATGTATCACAGTATGTGTTTGATTGGGCTATGATCCGGCTATGTCCTATTGATGTATCACAGTATGTATTTGATTGGGCTATGATCCGTCTATGTCCTATTGATGTATCACAGTATGTGTTTGATTGGGCTATGATCCGGCTATGTCCTATTGATGTATCACAGTATGTATTTGATTGGGCTATGATCGGGATATGTCCTATTGATGTATCACAGTATACATGTATTTGATTGGGCTATGAAGCGTCTGTCCTATTGATGTATCACAGTATGTGTTTGATGGGGGGGGGTGGCTATGATCCGTCTATGTCCTATTGATGTATCACAGTATGTGTTTGATTGGGCTATGATCAGGATATGTCCTATTGATGTATCACAGTATACATGTATTTGATTGGGCTATGATCCGTCTATGTCCTATTGATGTATCACAGTATGTGTTTGATTGGGCTATGATCCGGATATGTCCTATTGATGTATCACAGTATGTATTTGATGGGGGGGGGGGGGGGCTATGATCGGGATATGTCCTATTGATGTATCACAGTATGTATTTGATTGGGCTATGATCCGGATATGTCCTATTGATGTATCACAGTATGTATTTGATGGGGGGGGGGCTATGATCCGGATATGTCCTATTGATGTATCACAGTATGTATTTGATTGGGCTATGATCCGTCTATGTCCTATTGATGTATCACAGTATGTGTTTGATTGGGCTATGATCCGGCTATGTCCTATTGATGTATCACAGTATGTATTTGATTGGGCTATGATCTGTCTATGTCCTATTGATGTATCACAGTATGTGTTTGATGGGGGGGGCGGGGCTATGATCCGGCCATGTCCTATTGATGTATCACAGTATGTGTTTGATTGGGCTATGATCAGGATATGTCCTATTGATGTATCACAGTATACATGTATTTGATTGGGCTATGATCCGTCTATGTCCTATTGATGTATCACAGTATGTGTTTGATTAGGCTATGATCCGGCTATGTCCTATTGATGTATCACAGTATGTATTTGATTGGGCTATGATCCGTCTATGTCCTATTGATGTATCACAGTATGTATTTGATTGGGCTATGATCGGGATATGTCCTATTGATGTATCACAGTATGTATTTGATTGGGCTATGATCCGTCTATGTCCTATTGATGTATCACAGTATGTATTTGATTGGGCTATGATCCGGCTATGTCCTATTGATGTATCACAGTATGTATTTGATTGGGCTATGATCCGTCTATGTCCTATTGATGTATCACAGTATGTATTTGATTGGGCTATGATCCGGCTATGTCCTATTGATGTATCACAGTATGTATTTGATTGGGCTATGATCCGTCTATGTCCTATTGATGTATCACAGTATGTGTTTGATGGGGGGGCGGGGCTATGATCCGGCCATGTCCTATTGATGTATCACAGTATGTGTTTGATTGGGCTATGATCAGGATATGTCCTATTGATGTATCACAGTATACATGTATTTGATTGGGCTATGATCCGTCTATGTCCTATTGATGTATCACAGTATGTGTTTGATGGGGGGGGGGGGGCGGGGCTATGATCCGTCTATGTCCTATTGATGTATCACAGTATGTGTTTGATTGGGCTATGATCGGGATATGTCCTATTGATGTATCACAGTATACATGTATTTGATTGGGCTATGATCCGTCTATGTCCTATTGATGTATCACAGTATGTGTTTGATTAGGCTATGATCCGGCTATGTCCTATTGATGTATCACAGTATGTATTTGATGGGGGGGGGGGGCTATGATCGGGATATGTCCTATTGATGCATCACAGTATGTATTTGATGGGGGGGGGGGGGGGGCTATGATCGGGATATGTCCTATTGAAGTATCACAGTATGTATTTGATTGGGCTATGATCGGGATATGTCCTATTGATGTATCACAGTATACATGTATTTGATTGGGCTATGATCCGTCTATGTCCTATTGATGTATCACAGTATGTGTTTGATTGGGCGATGATCCGGCTATGTCCTATTGATGTATCACAGTATGTATTTGATTGGGCTATGATCCAGCTATGTCCTATTGATGTATCACAGTATGTATTTGATTGGGCTATGATCCGGCCATGTCCTATTGATGTATCACAGTATGTGTTTGATTGGGCTATGATCGGGATATGTCCTATTGATGTATCACAGTATACATGTATTTGATTGATTGGGCTATGATCCGGCCATGTCCTATTGATGTATCACAGTATACATGTATTTGATTGGGCTATGATCCGTCTATGTCCTATTGATGTATCACAGTATTTGTTTGATTGGGCTATGATCCGGCCATGTCCTATTGATGTATCACAGTATACATGTATTTGATTGGGCTATGATCTGGCTATGTCCTATTGATGTATCACAGTATTTGTTTGATGGGGCTATGATCCGGCTATGTCCTATTGATGTATCACAGTATTTGTTTGATTGGGCTATGATCGGGATATGTCCTATTGATGTATCACAGTATGTATTTGATTGGGCTATGATCCGGCTATGTCCTATTGATGTATCACAGTATGTGTTTGATTGGGCTATGATCCGTCTATGTCCTATTGATGTATCACAGTATGTGTTTGATTGGGCTATGATCGGGATATGTCCTATTGATGTATCACAGTATACATGTATTTGATTGGGCTATGATCCGTCTATGTCCTATTGATGTATCACAGTATGTGTTTGATTGGGCTATGATCCGTCTATGTCCTATTGATGTATCACAGTATGTATTTGATGGGGGGGGGGGGGGGCTATGATCCGTCTATGTCCTATTGATGTATCACAGTATGTGTTTGATTGGGCTATGATCCGGCTATGTCCTATTGATGTATCACAGTATGTATTTGATTGGGCTATGATCCGGCTATGTCCTATTGATGTATCACAGTATGTGTTTGATTGGGCTATGATCCGGCCATGTCCTATTGATGTATCACAGTATGTATTTGATTGGGCTATGATCCGGCTATGTCCTATTGATGTATCACAGTATGTGTTTGATTGGGCTATGATCCGGCTATGTCCTATTTATGTATCACAGTATGTATTTGATTGGGCTATGATCCGGCTATGTCCTATTTATGTATCACAGTATGTATTTGATTGGGCTATGATCCGGCTATGTCCTATTGATGTATCACAGTATACATGTATTTGATTGGGCTATCCTCATCAGCTTATGATTTACTTTTGGTGCAAGATATAGAGATTCCTTGGGAGCTCGGTACTCCTGCCCTTGAAATTAACATTTTTTTTCTGCTTTGGAATTGTTTGAAATTCTCTATTGGCCTCTACAGACTTTTCTACAGCATTGCCTTTTGCTCTTTTCTAGAGCTGGAACATCACAGAATATAGGGGTAAACCTGTCTCCGGTAACATGTACAAAGGTGTGAAATAAACCTATTATTAGGTACACATTCCGAAGCGCCACATGGACCATTTTGAAGTCAAGAGACCTGATATGTGATCTTGACTCATTGCTATGATAAATTAGACAAGAAGCAGCTTAAACGAACATACATTTATCTGTAGTGCCTTAAACGAACATACATTTATCTGTAGTGCCTTAAACCTTTTCCCAACAAACCAGCCAAAACCGGCCAAATAAAGCTTCAACAGCCTAAAATATCTTCGGTCTGTCTCAATAGAACCATACAAATATGGATATCATTGGAACCGGCTCCTTGACCACATTGTGATAGTTACAGTTATACCCTGTGCCAATGCATTCTCTTATATATGCGAGTCGACCATAGGTCGCCTCGCATATATAAGAGAATGCATTGGCCTAAAAAAAATCTTTTTTTAACACTTTTTACCATTTTTTCTTACATTCTTTAACAATTTTATAATTTGTAATGTGTTAAGCCAATGCATTCTCTTATATATGCGAGGCGACCTATGGTCGACTCGCATATATAAGAGAATGCATTGGCACAGGGTCGTTCTGTTGGGTAAAGGGTTAAACGAACATACATTTATCTGTAGTGCCTTAAACGAACATACATTTATCTGTAGTGCCTTAAACGAACTTACATTTATCTGTAGTGCCTTAAACGAACATACATTTATCTGTAGTGCCTTAAACGAACTTACATTTATCTGTAGTGCCTTAAACGAACATACATTTATCTGTAGTGCCTTAAACGAACTTACATTTATCTGTAGTGCCTTAAAATGACTATAGTTTTCCAATTTATATAACACAAATTCCACTCTCTCTACAACTAGAAATATAATATTAATTTGGCTGTCAATCATCTGCAAAATTCATGATTTGGAAACCGCCACCTTTATACATATATCTGATATTTACTAACTAGAATCACTGGATATGTTTAACGATATATCATCTACTGTGTTCAACTAGTATTTTCTCAACTACAATTATAGTATTACAACTGTAGTTGACTGATACTAACTATAGATCCTTCAATTCTCATAAGCTACAAACTTTAAACTAGAATCATAAATTGGCATACTTATTTATACTACATAATCTATTATGTTTAACTAATTTATTTTATGATATTTTATATTTTATTTTGTAATACTAAAACACTTTATTATATTTGTTCCCGTCCTATTGTTATATCGACACACCGTGACTGTTTTGTCCAATAAACACATTTTGATTTGATTTGACTAAATTGAAAGCAGTTGAAGGGCAGTATGTCTGTTTTAGAAATTTTGAATATAAAAGTATACTATCTGATGAATGCATACCAATAATAACCAATCATGTACATTAATGCCCTAAGTAATCGACCCATTAACCACACCCTGAGAGCTTTCCGATGAATGACAACAAGCCATATTTTCGACTAAATCCTGAAAAGTTACCCATAATTCTGCTGTGGTTAAGAAGTCGATTACTTAGAGCATTACTGTACCATAGGTGTTAAATGCTAAAAAAAAAGGTTTTCATAAGTTGTAGTTTCATAGTTGTAATATATACTGGCAGTTTACGATATATCTAAATACAATGGGACCATGGTGCGTAGTTGGGTTTTAACAATTTTGAAATTCGGAATGCATGCATAGGCTGCGAGGTTACTGAATGGTAATTTAGAAATTTAGTATTATGTACATGTACGTGAGTGTGCAGGTGTATAATTTTAAGTTATAAGTTGAATAGTCTGGAAGAATATAATAGATTTCACTGTATCGTAGATGTATCACAGTATGTGTTTGAAGGTGGGGGGACTATGATCCGACCACCCGCTATTGATGTATCACAGTATGTATTTGATGGGGCTATAATTCCGGCCATGTACTATTATTGTATCATAGTATGTGTTTGAAGGTGGGGGGGGGGGGGGCTATGATCCGGCCATGTCCTATTGATGTATCACAGTATGTGTTTGATGGGGGTGGGCTATGATCTGGCTATGTCCTATTGATGTATCACAGTATGCATTTGTTGTGGCTATGATCCGGCTAAGTCCTATTGATGTATCACAGTATGTGTTTGATGGGGGGGGGGGGGCTATGATCTGGCTATGTCCTATTGATGTATCACAGTATGCATTTGTTGTGGCTATGATCCGGCTAAGTCCTATTGATGTATCACAGTATGTGTTTGATGGGGGGGGGGGGTATGATCCGGCTATGTCCTATTGATGTATCCCAGTATGTGTTTGATGGGGGGGGGGGGGGTATGATCCGGCTATGTCCTATTGATGTATCCCAGTGTGTTTGATGGGACTATCCTCATCGGCTTTTGATTTATTTCTGGCACAGTCAGGCACAGTAACCTATTAATGACATTCTTTTTATAACCTCCAAGTTTCAACAGGTGTGATTAAGCTGCCAATTTGTTACCTCCAAACAATTTGCATTCATGCAAAGGTGCATAAAGGGATGCATTAATCGGTTATTCTCAGGAAAATCTGTTTAGTCAGCACCTTTGTAATGTCAAAATATCAAGGTTTATTAAGAGTTATAGCTATCTAAACACAAATATAAGTGTTTATTATTATCATACTAGTAAGGCTATTCTTAAATGATTGTGTGTTTCCCTTCTCCAACGTATATTTTTGGGGCTGGGTAGTTAGATCTTGCCATGAATCTCTACTCTGGCTATCGCCCATAGAGATCATATTCCACCAGAACAAAACCTGGGAACTTTTTGAAGTTTTAACTGGGAACCCAATAAAGTAAAAAAAATAATGCGGGGATTACATTTCTTAGTTATTGTATGTTCCTAAACATTGTACTTCACTGTAGGTGAAGGTCCCGACTCGAAATTGCACAATTTAAGTGACTTTGTGTCGTTTGTGAGCGATTATGGGATTTCTCCTGGGTAATTAATTCAGTATTTATTACGATCTTAGCTAACAAAAGTCATAGAAAAGCATGCAATCTCGAGCTGGGATAAAAAAGTTCCAAGGTTTTGTACTTGTGGAATATGATCTTGACAGGTGTTACCGTGTTGGCCATAGTAGAAATTCATGGCATGATCCAAGTAGGTACCGGTAGGTAGGTAAATTATTATTTTTTCATATTTTTGTTCATCCATTCTTACAACAATACGTTGTTAATTGGCAAAGATCATGTCAGAATGTAATAACTTAATAATTCAATGATTTCACTGTTTTATGTTTATAAAAACAATGTGTTATTTAACTGAATTTTAAATTTTGGAATGTCCTTCCCTTTATTAATCAGGCCACCAAGATCTAGTCCTTTGCATTTGCATTGAATACTTCTAAACAGTCTCAATATCAAATTTACGAAAATAACTAAACTAGTTCCTCCCAAAATGTGTGGGTTTTTTTTTGGTGGGGGGGGGGGGGGGGGTGTGTAAATATATTGTCAGGCCATCCTTAAAAAATTTCCGACCCATATTTTTAGGGCTGTGTAGGTACAATATTTTTTTTTCATAAACCAGCATTCTTACAACAGTAGGGTGTTAATTGGCAAATATCATGTCAGAATGTAATAACTTAATAATTCAATGATTTCACTGTTTTATGTTTATAAAAACAATGTGTTATTTAATTGAATTTCATTTTCGAATGTCTTTCCCTTTATTAATTATGCAACCAAGAACTAGTCCTTAGCATTTGCATTGAATACTTTCAAACAGTCCTCAGAAATCACTGTTTAAAAAAAAATAAAAATGTTATTTTAAGCCTGCTTGTAAAAAAAAAAATTGAAAAACAAGACCACTTTTATATTTTGAGCAGAAAAATATGGGTTGGTTTGGAGAGGGGAAACAAAGAATCTTTTGATTATAGCCTAAATAGGTTACTGAACAGGTGCTTTATTTCATGGTCCCTATAAAATATCAGATGTGAGTGTTCATATCATCCCTGGTCATGATATCAAGTCGAATTAATCATTTAAAATTCTTGGCATAACTGTCTACATTCTTGACTGAGGTATATTGCTTCTGGGCATATATAAATAAACATGGAAGCTTTTAGGAAATTTTGCCAACATGTCATTTACAAATTGAACTTTTGTATATAAAAACATAAAATGTCAGTTTGTGATTACCTGGTGCACAATTTTTTTTTTTTTTTTACTTGCTTGAACCAGCAACAGTGACATTTTATATAAATAAATCAGAATAACATCAGTCATTTATACTGGCTTATCTGCAGACTGTTCAGTTATATTTCACTGACTGTCAAGCCTAGGAGACAGACCGGTGCAAGTGCAATTACAGTGCATGATATCGAAATGTTGTGGACCTATTTTCCGTTAATTTCCATTAACCATAGCGCTTATATGGTGAGCGGAAACTAAACAGATTTTAGACTCAATATTTTGAGAGGAAGTTCTATGTTCTGGGAAATCATAATGAGGCCAGAAATGCGGGAAATGGCATCTGAGGTGCTACAGTTTCTGGAGAGAACTGCGACATGAGGATCGGTGGCATTCCGATAAAGAGACGGTGGAAATCCGATAAACGAGACGGTTCGCTTTCGGCGACAAACAAGATTTTCTTCGTGTTTGGGCATTCAAACGGAATTGCCGTGACAAATCAGGTTTCATATCATCATATAGTTATTTTAGTTACTAATATCCATCAAAATCTAGACGCTACAGTGAGTAAAACCAATAGAATCGCCATTTAAAAGTCACGCGACGGTTCGTTTTCCGATAAAAACGAACCGTCGCGTGTCTTTTATCGGAAAACGAACCGTCGCGTGACTTTTAAATGGCTATTCTCTTGGTTTTAGTCACTGTAGCGTCTAGATTTTGATGGATATTAGTAACTTAAATAACGATATGATGATATGAAACCTGATTTGTCACGGCAATTCCGTTTGAATGCCCAAACACGAAGAAAATCTCGTTTGTCGCCGAAAGCGAACCGTCTCGTTTATCGGATTTCCACCGTCTCTTTATCGGAATTCCACCGTCTCTTTATCGGAATGCCACCGATCCTCACGTCGCAGTTCTCCCCCAGTGACTATGATCACTATAGTAATAGTCAACCTTTTTAAAAAACGATCTCCATATTAGAAAGATATTTCATGTCATATTAATCTGTTAGAATGAATTGGTAGTGTCCTGACAAATTTACACTATATTACTGACATCAAGTAATGGCATGTAGTGAACACTATAAGGGAGGGTTAATGTTAGTGCGTGACCTTGTACTCAGTGTTATGGCATGTAGTGAACACTATAAGGGAGGGTTAATGTTAGTGCGTGACCTTGTACTCCAGTGTTATGGCATGTAGTGAACACTATAATGAAGGGTTAATATTAGTGCGTGACCTTGTACTCCAGTGTTATGGCATGTATTGAACACTATAATGAAGGGTTAATATTAGTGTGTGACCTTGTACTCAGTGTTATGGCATGTATTGAACACTATAAGGGAGGGTTAATGTTAGTGCGTGACCTTGTACTCAGTGTTATGGCATGTATTGAACACTATAAGGGAGGGTTAATATTAGTGCGTGACCTTGTACTCCAGTACTTTTGGCATGTAGTGAACACTATAAGGGAGGGTTAATGTTAATGCGTGACCTTGTACTCCAGTGTTATGGCATGTATTGAACACTATAAGGGAGGGTTAATATTAGTGCGTGACCTTGTACTCCAGTGCTTTTGGCATGTATTGAACACTATAAGGGAGGGTTAATGTTAGTGCGTGACCTTGTACTCCAGTACTTTTGGCATGTATTGAACACTATAAGGGAGGGTTAATATTAGTGCGTGACCCTGTACTCCAGTGTTATGTCATGTATTGAACACTATAAGGGAGGGTTAATGTTAATGCGTGACCTTGTACTCCAGTGCTTTTGGCATGTAGTGAACACTATAAGGGAGGGTTAATGTTAGTGCGTGACCTTGTACTCCAGTACTTTTGGCATGTAGTGAACACTATAAGGGAGGGTTAATGTTAGTGCGTGACCTTGTACTCCAGTGCGTTTGGCATGTATTGAACACTATAAGGGAGGGTTAATGTTAGTGCGTGACCTTGTACTCCAGTACTTTTGGCATGTAGTGAACACTATAAGGGAGGGTTAATGTTAGTGCGTGACCTTGTACTCCAGTGCGTTTGGCATGTATTGAACACTATAAGGGAGGGTTAATGTTAATGCGTGACCTTGTACTCAGTGTTATGGCATGTAGTGAACACTATAAGGGAGGGTTAATGTTAATGCGTGACCTTGTACTCCAGTGCGTTTGGCATTAATTGAACACTATAAGGGAGGGTTAATGTTAGTGCGTGACCTTGTACTCAGTGTTATGGCATGTAGTGAACACTATAAGGGAGGGTTAATGTTAATGCGTGACCTTGTACTCCAGTGCGTTTGGCATGTATTGAACACTATAAGGGAGGGTTAATATTAGTGCGTGACCTTGTACTCCAGTACTTTTGGCATGTATTGAACACTATAAGGGAGGGTTAATATTAGTGCGTGACCTTGTACTCCAGTACTTTTGGCATGTAGCCTTGTTGAGGGGGATTCTTTTATACATGAACGCTCTCGTTTAGTCTGTGAATTCCATCTGTTTTGATTATCTGTAATATAAAGTGATCGTTATTATCCATTAATATCTCATTGTTTCTGTTTGATCTCGTTACAGACAGAGAAGATCAGTCCATCCTCTGCACGTGAGTTGCATTAATAATTATATCATGAAACATCAATAGGGACAGATCACACGATATAAAAAAAAAAGAATTAGAATTTGGGTCATCTGGGTGTTTATGTCACTATTAAACATATCTATGGTGGCAGTCACCTACCCACATTTCTCTGTTTACAGTCACCTACCCACATTTCTCTGTTTACAGTCACCTACCCACATTTCTCTGTTTACAGTCACCTACCCACATTTCTCTGTTTACAGTCACCTACCCACATTTCTCTGTTTACAGTCACCTACCCACATTTCTCTGTTTACAGTCACCTACCCACATTTCTCTATGTGGGTATGTATGTAGCAAGTCTGGGATTACGGTGCTGGACCTTTTCCGAATGAGGTCCCCTGAGTGTGAATTGAAGATTGAAGTTCTCAAATGGTATATCTTGTGATGTACACCCATTGGGACCCTCGATTATCCATTGTGTTGTCTGCCAATTTAGGGATATAGAGAAACTAAACTGAAAAAGAAGTAGAATCTATGTGAAGAAGTTTCTATAGAAATTTTATAATAAAGAAACTTTATGAGATGAGGCCAAAGCAGAATGAGGTCCCCAGAAGGTGAATTTAATAATGCTAGCCCACTATGCGGGATATCGTCACTAAATTCACCCTCTGGGGACCTCATTCTGCAAATGACAGGCACCTTATTATTCTCAGGCGGCACCTGTCATGACAACTCATCAAAGTGACAATTGCTTTCCTTTTAAAATAGGTCTATACGACAGTGATTTCAATTATATATTTGCTAATATTCTAATACATGTAGTATACCCCGCTGGACAAAACAAGTGTTCATTGGTACCGCGGTGTATTTGCCGTTCGGCTGCGGTGTCAGAGTTTGTAACTGCAGTTGAGCACCGCGGCCGGACGGCAAGTACACTGCGGCCAAACGGCAAGTTCAATGCGGCCGAAAGGCAACTACCCTCGCGGTCGAATGGCATGTACACCGTGGTTAGATTTCTGGTTTGTATTGTCTTTTTTCAGTTTGATGAAAGTACACCGTAGCAACAACACCATGCCGAATGGCAATTACACCGCAGCCCAACTGTAGTTTGACGGTGGAGCCGCAGTGTAGTTGCATTTCGGCCGTGGTGGCAATGCTAACCGCACCGCAGTTAAGTGGACACTTGTTTTGTCCAGCAGGGTAGTTGCATCCATAAATTGTCACCAGATGAATAAATATGACTAGTCTTTTTTTTATAAATATTTTTTAATTTTTTTTAGACCTCAGTATAATAATTTGAGTCGGTAGCTTTTAAAGCAGTCGGTCGGGGCGTGCAGAAACCAACAATTTATTAAGTGTGGCCTTAGGTCTCTTGGAGACTCCTGCATGTGTTTCAGGCTGCACCCTCTGGCATGTTAACTGTTATCAGTGCAATGCCATTCCTCAAGCTTTAATTACACATTCTGTAGAAATTTATTAGAACTTCATCTCTACAGTTTGGCAATAAACTGTGTCAACATCCCAAGTCTGTTAATAAATTGGCTGTTAATTACGAGGATGCTGGACAGTTTGGAAAGGAAACAAACCTGTTATTATTAGATATACTTAAATTAATTTGCATTCCAAATGAATTAGGTCATTCAAAATAGAGAATACTTTAATAATATAAGTTTCTCATCCCTGTTCATTTGGAGACTAAGCCTTGATATACAGTAATGCCCTAAATAATCGACTCCTGAATTGTGGGTAACTTTTCAGGATTTAGTCGGAAATATGGCTTGTTGTGATAAATGGCAACAAGCCATATTTCCGACTAAATCCTGAAAATTTACCCATAATTCTGCTGTAGTTAAAGAGTCGATTACTTAGGGCATTACTGTATCTGACATTTAGCTCAAAGCTAGATTAGGCCAAAACAATATACTTCTGTTTCCGATTGGGAAAATTTTCCAGACAGGTAGGCAGGGCTTTTTTTTTTGTGCAAATTAAAAAGACAAAATAAAACAAAAAGCCTTGGATAAAAACATGTTGTCCCTTGTTCATTCACTCTGCAGTAAGACCTCTACCAATGTTGAGCTTAATAACCCACTTATTTTTGCATTTGGGTTGGGAAAAAAATAAATATTCACATTGACACTCTAACAGGTAGACTAGCTTTCTGAAGAAAATTAAAAAAAAAATTGAGGCAGGCAAGAAAATCTCAGCCAGGCGGGGTATCAGAAACAAAGATGTTTTATTTTTTTGGCCTTAGCATCTATAAGGCTTTAGACCCCAGAACCTGACAATGTGTAAATGAAGCAAGGGTTCGGGCCTTCTTTGATGTAGCAATTTTATACATTTACACAAGCCTTAAAATAGTGTGTCTGTCATTTGCAGATTTAGGTCCCCAGAGGGTGAATTTAGTGATGCTATCCCACATGGCTGGCTATCGTCATCAAACTCACCCTCTTGGGACCTCATTCTGTTTAGGCCTCAACAGTTATGAGAGACCTGGGATCAGATTGAAGTTCCCAAGTTGAAATTGGTGATGTTCACCCATTAGTCACCTCGATTATGCATTTGATCTTCTGCAATTTAGTAATGCTATCAGCTATCCAGCAATGTGGGCCAGCATCACCAAATTCACCCTTTGGCAGTCCTTCCCATGAGGAAATCACCGTGAGAGCGCTTATTTGCTCTCGAAATTCAGATGACGGGTGTAATTGTACCCATAATATAATCGTAAGTTGGGTTTTTCTCAAACAAAATGTCATTTTCGGATTGACATATTATTGAACTTTCTCATGTCCATAATTTAACTGAGATGGGAAAGGTTCTCAATATTTATACCTTCAAAAAGTTCAATATTGAATCAACTATTGCAGTGACTATGAACATTTTGACTAGAGGGATGAGTGCAAATTTTAGCACCTGTGAATTCAAAATTGCGTGTGCATACGGGTGCGAGAGCAATCGCTCCCGTCTCCTGGGAAGGACTGCTCTGGGAACCTCATTCTGCTTAGGCCTCAACTGCTATGGTAGACATTGACTCAGATTGAAGTTCTCAAATGGTGAATATTGTGATGTGATCACGCACAGCATGCTAACATCACCAAATTCACCCTCTGGGTCCCTCATTTTGCTTAGGCCTCAACTGCTATGGGAGACCTCAGATCAGATTGAATTTCCCCAGTTGAAGTTGGTGATGTTCACACCTAAACACACCTTCAGGGCATCAGAATAATTATACCCCCCGCAACGAAGTTAGGGGGGGTATACTGGAGTCAGCTTGTCCGTCCGTCGTCCGTCCGTCCGTGGACACAAATTTGTCCGGAGTTTTTCTCAGTCGTTTTTTTTATCAATTTCCGTGAAACTTGGCACAGACATCAACCACCATGGGAACCTGTGCACCTGCGATTATGACGTCTGTCGGCCTTTTTTTTTTTTTAGTTATCCCCCCTTTTTCGACTTGTATACTTTTGTCCGAGCTTTTATTCCTACATTTTTTGGTCAATTTTTTAAAAACGTGGCACAGATATTTAGTACCATTGGAACTTGTGCATCTGCGATTATGACATCTGTCCGACATTTTTTGGTGGAGTTATCCCCCTTTTCAACTTAGAAACTTTTTTTGCAACATGCATAATTTTGTCCGAGCTTTTATTCCTACATTTTTCGGTCAATGTTTTTTAATCTTGGCACTGATATTTAGTACCATGGGAACCTGTGCACTTGCAATTATGACGTCTGTCCGACATTTTTTGTGTGGAGTTATTCCCCATTTTCGACTTAGAATTTTTTTCGCAACATACATAATTTTGTCCAAGCTTTTATTCCTACAATTTTCGGTCAATATGTTTAAGATTAGGGTTATGGTTGTACACCTGCAATGGGAACTGTTATTTTATTATTTTAACTAAATGTTTACTGACATGTCAAACATCTTAGTATTTTTAAAAAAGGGGGGTATCTGTAGTCCCATTGGGACAATCACACCTCTAGTTGATATTGCTGAGAAGTGTAATAGTGTCTGAGACATCTGCTAGTCGCATTTGCACTTAAATTTTGGGCCTTAAATCTGTTAACCCTTTACCCAACAGAACGGCCCTGTGCCAATGCATTCTCTTATATATGCGAGTCGACCATAGGTCGCCTCGCATATATAAGAGAATGCATTGGCTTAACACATTAAAAATTATAAAATTGTTAAAGAATGTAAGAAAAAATGGTAAAAAGTGTTAAAAAATTTTTTTTTTTAGGCCAATGCATTCTCTTATATATGCGAGGCGACCTATGGTCGACTCGCATATATAAGAGAATGCATTGGCACAGGGCATAACTGTAACTATCACAATGTGGTCAAGGAGCCGGTTCCAATGATATCCATATTTGTATGGTTCTATTGAGACAGACCGAAGATATTTTAGGCTGTTGAAGCTTTATTTGGCCGGTTTTGGTCGGTATGTTGGGTAAAGGGTTAAATGCAATTAATGGTTTTCTCCTTGAAAATCACAACTGCATTCCTCCCTGAACCAGATCAAACTCACATGTTTGTGAAATTCCATTGAAACTCCCTTTAGGTGGAACTGTCCAACTGGTATCAAGCTTTATAACTGAAATTTGGGGACCTTATTCTGAATGGCCTCATCTGCTTTGGGAGACATAGACTCAGATAGAAGTTCCTAAATGGTGAATATTGTGGTGTACAACCATTGGGAATCTTGATTATGCAATGTGTCGTCTGCCAATTTGGGGATATAGAGAAACTAAACTTAAAAAGAAATAGAATCTTTGTTAAGAAGTTTCTATAGAAATAATAGATAATAAAGAAACTTTTCAGAGAAGATGAGGCGTAAGCTGGAATGAGGCCCCCAGAGGGTGAATTTAGTGATGCTAGAACACTATGTGGGATAGCGTCACTAAATTCATCCTCTGGGGACCTCATTCTGCAAGTGACGGGCACACTAAACTCAGGCTAGACCACACCAGTAGATATAGTGGGCTGAATGACAAACGCAGTCATGTACCGCTACCGGTATGTGACCTAGGACAGATCTATTATCCATATAACAAATATGAATATTTACCTGTAGGTGACCCATATCTGAATCGAGCCTTGAGGTATGTTATCATACCGGTAAATCAAGCTTTTGATTTAATTGCCAGACAATATTTATGCTCACAGGTACCAATGACAATAAAACTCCTGTAGAACTCCCAATCAAGGCAACATGAAAGCCATTATGCTTGTAGTCAAACCTGTTAATAGTGTGTCTGTCATTTGCAGAATGAGGTCCCCAGAGGGTGACTTTAGTGATGCTATTCCCGCACAGCAGGCTAGCATCACCAAATTCACCCTCTGGGGACCGTATTCTGCTTTGGCCTCATCTTCTATCTATAGTCTCAAATTAACATTGTTTTTAGTTACTTTTTCCCTTCTGGGAAGCTTCTATATCGCCTAATTTGAAGAACATAAAATGCACAATCGAGGTGACTAATGGGTGAACATTCAACTGAGGAACTTCATTCTGATCCTAGGTCTCCCATAAATTACATCACTAAATTCACCTCTTCAGAAAAAACGTCCTTCACAACAATAAATATAAGCCTTTTTACTGGTTCGCGATTTTCAAGATGGCCGTTGGTTCCATATGGTCCGATTCCTAGCTTTTTATCCAACCCACCGGTAAAAGCCGGTAAAAGGTCAAAGTTGAGAAGTAGCATCCATTTCTACCATTTGTAAACATTCGACAGCTGAGTGCGAGAATTTTTTATCAACATTTTATGGCTTAATTTCATTTATTCTGAGTGCAACTACGTGTTTAAGAATTGTTTTGTGGCCATGTCATCTATAGAGTTAGGATCTGGTGACGATGCAGACATTCAGACGCCCTTTTTTGTCAACGAACTTCCCATAAGTTACTGATAAATAGCGAGTTCTTGCGTTAAAAAAATAACTCAAAAACATACGTGATACATCCAATCCATCTACTGTGCGAAACCTATGTATCGTATGTATCCAGCGTGAGTGTTTAAATAGTTTTATGAAGTTCTCGCACCTGCGATACGATAACGACCTGTTGCCATTTTATTTTGGGAATTCCCAGACTGGAGTCATATGCTAAACATAGATGCTACTTGTTAACTTTGACCTCCGGAGACCAAATGGCGGATTCGCCGCGAGTAAGTGAAATCACTTATTGTATACACTTTCAAGTCTGAGTTTAGAGTGCTGTCATAGTGGGCTAGCATCACTAAATTCACCCTCTGGGGACACCATTCTGCTCAGACATCAACTTCTTTGGAAAGTTTCTTCATTATCAAATTTCAATATAAACTTCTTCACATAGTCATAGATTCTATTTCTTTTTTAGTTTAGTTTTCTATATCCCCAAATTGACAAATAGACACATTGCGTAATCAAAGTTCCCAATGGGTGTACATCACAATATTCACAATTTGGGAACTTCAATCTTAGTCTATGTCTCCCATAGCAGATGAGGCCATGCAGAATGAGGTCCCAGAGGGTGAATTTAGTGATGCTAGCCTGCTATGTGGGATAGCATCAATAAATTCACCCTCTGGACTCGCATATATAAGAGAATGCATTGGCACAGGGTAAAAAAATCGCGACTTACGACTGGATTTGATATGGCGGGTCACAAATATAACTTATTATTATATATATTATAGTTGCATAGTTTATACTGAAATAATTTAAGCCTCGATTCAAAACCAAAAAACATGGTTTTGAAAATAAATGCCTTGAAAAGTCATAAGAAATGAGTTTTGCAATGTAACCAGATAGTTGTTAATCAGTTTAATCAAGCCTGATTATAGCGTGTCTGTCATTTGCAGAATGAGGTCCTCGGAGGGTGAATTTAGTGATGCTATCCCGTATAGCAGGCTAGCATCACTAAATTCACCCTCTCATTCTGTTTAGGCATCATCATCTCTGGAAAGTTTCTTTATTATAAAATTTGTACAGAAACTTATTCACATAGATTCTATTTCTTTTTTAGTTTAGTTTCTCTATATTCCCAAATTGGCAGACGACACATTGCGTAATCGAGGTTCCCAATGGGTGTACATCACAATATTCACCATTTGGGAACTTCAATCTGAGTCTATGTCTCCCATAGCAGATGAGGCCATGCAGAATGATCCTAAATCTCCCATAGAAGCAGTTAAGGCCTAAGTAGAATTAGGTCCTCAGAGGGTGAATTGGTGATGCTAGCCCACTGTGTGTGATAGCATCACTAAATTCACCCTCTGGGGACCTCATTCTGCAGATGACATGACGCACTATTTCATGGCTTGCTGTTACTTGTTGGTGTCACTGGTTCATTTTGAGTGTTTGAACCCATGTTTGAACCCTGAAATATGGTGCTAGACATTTGCAGAAGGAGGTCCCCAGAGGGTGAATTTAGTGATGCTACCCTGCACAGCGGGTTAGCATCACTGAACTCACCTTCTGGGAAAATCATTCTGCTTAGGCCTCATCTTCTCTCAAAAGTATCTATATTATCAAATCAACAAGTTTTGTTTCTTCAGAAAGTTATTTTTCTTTATTTTTTTTAGTTTAGTTTCTCTATATCCCCAGATTGGCAGATGAGGCCATGTAGTATGAGGTCCCCAGAGGATGAATTTGGTGATGCTAGGCCATTGTGAGGGTAGCATCACTAAATTCACCCTCTGGGAACCTCATACTGCAAATGTCCAGCACCATATTTAGAGTCCTGCACCTGTGTCTGTTTTTAATCAGTACGCATGTAGTGGTATAATGCATTTATTTCTCTCTCATCAGCTGTTGCAGCATCAACTGGCACGTTTAATACTATCCGGCTGACTGCTATGACCCATGATGCATATATTAATTATAATCACCTGGTAGCTGCATTCCCACAAGTCTTTGTTCTATCTCTGTGGGAGCATTATTTGTGACATAAATTATATAAGGGCCATAATATTTTGACATGCCATTCTCAAAATGAGAAATAAACTACCGTACCCATATACGGTATAACATGTTTCTATATTATGTGAAAACGACTTGCAATATGAGGGTATTCTGTTTTGCATCTGTCAATCCATCCGTGCATGCATATGTCCGTCCATCCAATGTCTGTTCAGGTGATAACTTGAACAGTAGTCATTGGATCTCAATGACATTTGGTATGGATATTCACTACAATGAGGCCATTCAATGGTGTGTTCAATCGTATTGTTTGAGTTTTCCGTTCTAGAGTTACTCATCTTCGTTTATCTGGAAATATTGGCTTTTTGTCCTTCTGATGTCTGTTCAGATCATAACTTGAATAGTAGTGGTTAGACCAGGGTAATTTCCAGGCCAGTTTTGGTACCTGTAACAGGTATGGGCACCCAAACTCCAGGCGCCCAAAAAACAGTTAGAAAGAAGAAAAATTCCTCAGATAATTTGTTTTTTGACCATTATTACTAGAAAACAAACATGACTAACACTAAATCATCAAATAAAGCAATAAATTGTCATTTTATGGCAGTATGTACATGTAGTTCAAGGGGGAGGCCACACCATACCCTCCCCAACTTAGGGCTGCAGCCTTCGAATATGACTTTGGCATATAAACAGGTGTCCCCAAATAATACCCAGTGGAAACTACACTGGGTTAGACCCCATAGAAATTTGGTATGGATGTTCACTACTATGTGAACATTTAATGGTCGGATCCCATAGAAATTTAGTAAGGATGTTCACTACTATGAGAACATTTAATGGTCGGATCCCATAGAAATTTAGCATGGATGTTCACTGCTATGAGAACATTCAATGGTCGGATCCCATAGAAATTTGGTATGGATGTTCACTGCTATGCGAACATTCAATGATCGGATCCCATAGAAATTTGGTATGGATGTTCACTGCTATGCGAACATTCAATGGAGTGTTCAATCATTGCTCTTAACTTGCCTCTTACAATAGTGAGACTATGGGTGGACTGGATTCTGTGACCGTGCATGTCTAAGGCCAAAACAAAAAACTTCTTTTTCCGATAACATTGGGATAATTTTCCAGACAGGCAGGCAGGGTCCCATGAAATATGGTAGATCAATGTGTATCGAAAATTAGCCAAGCATTGGATAAAAAATAAAAACATGCTGTCCCTTTAACCCTTTACCCAACAAAACGGCTAAAACCGGCCAAATAAAGCTTCAACAGCTTAAAATATCTTCGGTCTGTCTCAATAACACCATACAAATATGGATATCATTGGAACCGGCTCCTTGACCACATTGTGATAGTTACAGTTATGCCCTGTGCCAATGCATTCTCTTATATATGCGAGTCGACCATAGGTTGCCTCGCATATATAAGAGAATGCATTGGCCTAAACAAAATCTTTTTTTAACACTTTTTACCATTTTTTCTTACATTCTTTAACAATTTTATAATTTTTAATGTGTTAAGCCAATGCATTCTCTTATATATGCGAGGCGACCTATGGTCGACACGCATATATAAGAGAATGCATTGGCACAGGGCCGTTCTGTTGGGTAAAGGGTTAATTCATTCACTCTACAGTATTGCAACATTGAGTTTAATAACTGACATTTTTGCTTTTGGTATTGGGGGGGGGGGGGGGGAGGGGAAATGATAAATATTCACATTGACACTCAGGTAATTATAGACTAGCCTTCTGGAGAAAATTGAAAAAACAATTGAGAAGGTACGAAAATCTCAGCCTGGAAGAGTATTGGAAACAAGAGGTTTTTTTTGGCCTAACTCCAGTACTTTACGGCCAGGTCATGGCACTAAGAGTTAATAATAGCGGCTTACTGTTACTAGTCTGGTACTCCTTATTGAAAGTTGACACATCTGGGCAATTTTGTCTGCCCTCTCTTGCCATCATTAATGAATATTGGGTCTCTAACATACAGAGCGATCAACTTGTCCATCAACTTGTCGGTGGTAATAAGGATAGCAGTAGGAGTATAGAGAGTTTGGATCATATCTATGCATTAACCTGGCATTACAGGTTGGCGACCAGCCCACTATGATCATGATAAATGCCCAATTAACACCTGAGGTATGGAATCCGGTCTCTACTCTCTCATTAATCTCCCAGGTGAATGATTGCTGCTCGAAGCTACTCTCATATTAATATCACTCACAAGCTTTTTTTACTCTCAGAAAATTACATCTGATTCCTCGCTCTTATAGCTTGAAGTTAAAGTACACTCAGTGCTCAAACTATTTATATCGGTGATTGGGTGAGTCTGGTCAGATTTAACAGATTCCAGTGTCAGAGTGTTCTCATCCCACCCCACGCCACCCCACAAGCTCTCCATTCCCACAATCGAAAACATCTATTTACATCCCAAACCACTCCACCCCACAAGCAGAAACATGTATTTACATGTATGATATCAGTAAACCACTCCACCCCACAAGCAGAAACATGTATTTACATGTATGATATCAGTAAACCACTCCACCCCACAAGCGGAAACATGTATTTACATGTATGATATCAGTAAACCACTCCACCCCACAAGCGGAAACATGTATTTACATGCATGATATCAGCAAACCAAAAATATTCTTGATGAAGCAGACTGGTCAAACTACTTGGGTCACAAACATGACCTCTACATGGTATGTACTTAATGTGTTAGTTGGAGATTAGTGGAGATAACCACAACATACCCCCATTGTATTCTTAACTGTGTTGACCTATTATTAAGTGAGAGCTCAAGTGTGAAATCCTGTTATTACCCTCTGATCCCTTGGTCATTAATTTGCAATTGTACCCTCATAAAAGAAACATCTCCGTTTGTGAAAAACAAGGTAACCAATATGATTAGTATCTATTTCCTCACTCAATGATCTATCTAAGCCTTGCTCATGTTTCCACTTCAGTTATTTCATGGAATGTTTGTTTCACATTGGATGGAAGACATCCACAAAACCCCGCAACCTCTACAAAAATGAAGCCCGGAATCAAAAAACTCGGAAGAAAATATTAATATAATCAAGCTTGGAAATAGTGTGTGTTTTACAGAATGAGGTCCCCAGAGGGTGCATTTAGTGATGCTACCCTGCACATCGGGCTAGCATCACTAAATTCATCTCTCTGGGGACCTCATTCTACTTAGGCTTCATCTTCTGGGAAGTATCTATAGTCCCAAATTAACATTGTTTTAGTTACTTTTTCCTCTTCTGTTCAGTTGCTATATCCCCTAATTTTCAGAAGACAAAATGCATAACCGAGGTGACTAATGGGTGAACATCACCACCTTCAACTGGGGAACTTCAATCTGATCCTAGCCGCTGTGCGGGATAGCATCACTAAATTCATTATCTGGGGACCTCATTCTGCAAATGTCAGACACTGAATCAAGACTTGCTCGGGAGGCTGCACGGCAGTGCATGCATTATGTTTTGTCCATTCATCTCTTCTCAAGTTATGGCCCTTAGATTGAAATACACATTGTCTGTGTATCTCCCGTCGTCTAGGATTTGATGTTAATCCTTCCATGACCTGAGCTTCCTGAAATTTTGCGAAAACCCTGTGCCAATGCATTCTCTTATATATGCAAGTCTCCCAGAGGGAGCTTCGGATATATAAGAGAATGTATTGGCCTAGTAATATTTACCTTGACCTTGTAAGCCAGTGCATTATCTTATATATGCACTGCTCCATATGGGAGACTCCTTTATATATGAGAAAGCACTGGCACAGGGTCTTTAATGAAATTATGAAAGGGTTTGGTATATTCATGAACCACATAATATCCACGTGATATAGGTTTTGTCTAGTCATCACAAGTAGGATGAACTGAATTTTACTCTTTTTATGGCTAATTCCTTTGGCATGCCCTACAGCCAACATATTTCATCCGATTGATCCCCAAACTTCATAAGGCGTTCTATAGTATTAACCCTTACATGACTGGAGCTTCCTGAAGTTTTGCGAAAACCCTGTGCCAATGCATTCTCTTATATATGCAAGTCTCCCATAGGGAGCCTCGCATATATAAGAGAATGCATTGGCCTAATAATATTTACCTTGACCTTGTAAGCCAGTGCATTCTCTTATATATGCAGGACTCACTATGGGAGACTCGCATATATAAGAGAATGCTTTGGCCTAATAATATTTACCTTGACCTTGTAAGCCAGTGCATTCTCTTATATATGCAGGACTCACTATGGGAGACTCGCATATATAAGAGAATGCTTTGGCCTAATAATATTTACCTTGACCTTGTAAGCCAGTGCATTCTCTTATATATGCAGGACTCACTATGGGAGACTCGCATATATTAGAGAATGCCTTGGCATAAGATCTTTAATGCTGCACTAGTGCAGCTCCCATCATGATTAATTAATTAAACATTTAAACTTACACCATACTCTAGCTTAATTAACGAACCAAAGCTGAACCACATGTTTGTCAGTCTGGTGATACACCCACTTAAATGCTTATTTCAGTGGTCCTTATCTATAACAGAAATTTGGATCATGTCCACATATGAGAAGCCAAGAAGATCACAATAATCACAATCGACTGCTTAACCACAGCAGAATTATGGGTAACTTTTCAGGATTTAGTCGGAAATATGGCTTGTTGCCATTCATCGGAAAGCTCTCGCCGAGAACTTTCCAATGAATGGCAACAAGCCATATTTCCGACTAAATCCTGAAAGTTACCCATAATTCTGCTGTGGTTAAGCAGTCGATTAATTAGGGCATTACTGTATAACAGAAATTTGGATCATGTCCACATATGAGAAGCCAATAAGAGCACAATAATCACGGATACAGTGTTAATATTATTTAAATAAGTTTTCAGTGAACAATGTTCCCAGGGTTCGAGTGTTCTTTCGGTTTTATTTTGTGTTGAGTTTGCTCAGTATACTAGTAGCTGGCAATTGAATGCTATCCATTAACTGAAAATTTGCTTTTCCTGATAAATCCGCACAATCGGGTATTCTCAAGACACATGAGACCAGCTTTTGTAAACTTGAAAAGAAATAATAACATGCATGCAAGCATTACACAAACTTGAAATTTAAATTGATCGTGCAACATATAGCTGGATATAATGGAGACGGTTAGATTGTCTCAGTTGGGTGGCAACATAGACCAACAAATTAGACTTAGGGGCTTGTTGCATGAGCCGGGACAACTCGGTTTGCAGGGTGGCCTGGTCTAATGTGCTTGCTCACTAAAAATATGGTGTGCTGTTACATGAGCCGGGACAACTCGGTTTACGTAATAGCCGGGATGAAAGTCTGGAACGTAACACGATTCGTTGTGACTTGACATGACGTTAGCCAATAGTATGTTCGCGTCATGTGAGTGACGTTTAGTGACAACCCAAGCCCCTCAGTTTTGGGCGTGCCGGTGTTAGGGACTGACGTCGTGACGCGTGATTGACAGCTAGATGGATAGCTAGTTGCGTGGACGTCAAACCGAGTTGTCCCTCTTAACCAAGTTGTCTCGGCTCATATAACAGCGTGATCGAGTTGTCCCGGCAGACCGGGTTGTCAAGGCTAGCTAAGTTGTCCCGGCTCATGTAACAAGCCCCCTTAGAATCAGATAAGGGTTATTTTAATATTTGTACATATTTCTCCTTATCACTCCATTGACTATAATGTATGACATGATCCGATCATCCCCTCTGTAAGTTGTGCTACAGTGTCATTGATACTGTTTGATTTCTGTTGCAGGGGAGAATCAGGTGCTGGTAAAACGGAGAACACCAAGAAAGTCATACAGTATTTAGCTCATGTTGCATCATCATCCAGGACTAGTCGTCAATCAATTTCTAACGCTCTACAGCTCACAGTAAGTAGCATCATTAGTTTGTAAGTGTAGTGAAAAACAATTTCAATTTGGAAAGTTTTCAATTTGAAATATCAGAACATCATTTGTAACATGATGGTCTTGTGAAGGTTGCTGTTTTTCCGTCTATTGACCTTGTGGTACTGTAATTGATTAGTTGAAAGGAACATTTTATAATTTTAGAGAATTTATTGCTTTGTTAATTGTGGGGGGGAGTTTTGCTAATCTAGTTAAATATTGTCCTGGCAAGAAGTTATACAATTGAATTAAAAATCAGAAAACGTTTGTTATTAATTAATACAGTCAACAAAGCAATTTAAAAAATAGCAACTTTCATGAGGATCTTTATTTTTTGGGAAAATATTTTGGAATTCTTTGGTGATAACATGTAAGGAGGAAACAGGGAAAATATCTTAGTATAAATGACCCATAATATGTAATAATAACATTGATTAAACTGCATAGTGGCTGATCCATTCATATATAGAATTTCATATTGTTCTGTTTGACTAAAGTACATTCTGTATCTATCTTATACGGAGCATGGAATAACAAAAATTTGATTTCATTTCAATAAAAAAACCTAGATTTTACAATGAGTTTAATTCCCCTCTACGGAGCTTCCTGAAATTTTGCGAAAACCCTGTGCCAATGCATTCTCTTATATATGCGAGTCTCCCATAGGGAGTCTCGCATACCTTATATATAAGAGCATACATTGACCCAACAATATTTACATTGACATTGTAAGCCAGTGCATTCTCTTATATATGTGAGGCTCCTTATAGTAGACTTGCATATATAAGAGAATGCACTTGTGTAGAATGTTTAACCCTTTCATGACTGGAGCTTCCTGAAATTTTTTGAAAACACTATACCAATGCATTCTCTTATATATTCGAGTCGCCCACAGGGAGTCTCACATATATAACAAAATGCATTGGCCTAATAAAATTTACATTCATCTTGTAAGCCATTGCATTCTCTTGTATATGCAAGGTTCCCTATGGGAGACTCGCATATATAAGAGAATGCACTGGGCCAGGATCTTTAAAGCTGCACTAGCGCAGCTCCCGTCATGGGACTGGCACAGGATCTTTAATGCCGCTCCAGCGCAGCTCCCGTCATGAAAGGGTTAACGAGTCATTGTAAATATCACAGTGACTAGATTTTTCTTTTCTTTCTGCAACAGTTATTGATAAGAGATAAACTAATTGGTTTTTGTTTCATTTTGCCTTATAAGAGGGATGGGGGATATCTGGAAAATGGTATCTAACACTGAACTTACAGAGACAATGCTGCATACAAAGATTTGATAAACATTTGTATTTAAATGACATCCGATTCTAATTATTCCAGACTCTATATATGATAAACTGAGTCTACTTAATCTCACTACTTAATCATGTATGTAATTCTGCTTTTCATGAATTTAAAACAATGTTTTTCTTGAATCTGCTTACTACTCACAATACTCTTAGACAACTTGATGATACCTCAGAACAATATATCTTCAGTATCATGCCTTATAAACATATCATGTAGCTTAGTGTATCATAGTTATATGAATGAATGTAATTAATTTAAAGATGGTCTATCTCTTCCTGTAACAAGTTTTATATAGTTTCTGGGTAATACAAAAATAAATATCAATCGAAGGTATCTGTCCGGAAATACTTTTATTAAACGCTTGTTCCTAGATTTACAGTGTTATTGCTGTTCCATATTTACAAATCCGTATGGAACATATGTTCCATACGCATCTCATTGACGTAAAATGACGTACATGACTTTCGCCTCAACCATGAATATTGCCATTTTGATTAAGATATTTGTAGGAATAAACCACTTTATTACGGCTTTTAAAATATACAAATAATTGACCCAATCTTCAGTTTTGTCCTTGTTTTATTTACCGAAAAAAAATTGTAGTCTCAAAATCGGGGATTTATAAAAATTATGTTGTTGTTGTAATTGTGGCTTGGAAGAGATACATCATCTATAATATCTATATCAATTCTGGGCTTGAAATGTTTTCAAATTATGACCTGTTGAGGTTTTTTTTATTATTTTTTTTTGTTTGTTTTTCCCCTTCTCCAGCTTGCTCCATCAACAGATTTATTTCCACATCAGATGTTCATAATACAACTAATAAATTACTGTAGCCTTAGCATTGAAATTTAACCCTTCCATGACTGGAGCTTCCTGAAATTTTGTGAAAACCCTGTGTCAATGCATTCTCTTATATATGCGAGTCTCCCATAGGGAGCCTCACATATATAACAAAATGTATTGGCCTAACAATATCTACTTTGACAAACCAAAATTTTACTGCAATAAATTTTGCAAGTTCTCCCTTATAAATTTCATTTCAGGTCAAACTTGCCTAAAAAAAATAACTCCTCACCATTTAATAGAGACCTGTTATTATTTTATTTTATCTTATTGACGGCTAAAAATATACAGTTTTCAAAATCGTTGTTTCAAGCCCAGATAGAAATAATTGTATATATCTCATATCAAGCATGGTGTTCCCCCACTCCCATATATAATACTATATAATACTATATAATACTCGGTGACCTGGTTTATAATATTCTTGCATCATGACACTCATCTATAAGCCTATAATCATTATTATAATTCACTTTTGATTATACACTTATATGAATTGACTTTCTGTGATAATATCTCTGTTCGTGTTGCAAATTAATAATCACTTTCTGTTTATCAGCATCAGGTTTCTGTACTATCATAGTGTGCTAAGAATTTCAGCTAATTTCCTCTTTGTAACATTCCTCAAGAATTCTGTAGCCATTAGTGCTACTCTCGAGACTAGCTCAATTCAATTTAGATGCTTTCTGAATTGACTTCATATTTCATTTGCCGTCTTTCTATAGGAGGCTGATAAGATCGTAAGTAAATGTGTTCAAAATCGTTAGTAAATGCGTTATGATGAATTCAGGGATTCACTCGGTGCACCAGAGCACCACGCTTTGTGTCTTGTGTCTGTAGTGTTTTTATTTGTTCTAAAATATTAAGACATTCCACTGGCATTTGTCAACCCATAGGGCCTTCATCATAAATTAAGGATTATTCTGCCCCAGTTAAAACAGCCAAGCAGTTAACTGTTTAAACTGTCTGGTTTGCCATTGGAAAAATGCATGGTCAGGAGATACCAATTTAATTAGTTGATTTACCAACCAGCGACCAACTGTTTTCCCGAAAAAAAAATAAAAAATATCTAGATATTTTTTCTATGGTGTTCAGTTTATATTAGACCAAACCATTCTATCAGTCATAATAGCGTGGGAAAATGAGAATAATTGAGATCATAATTCGTTGGTTTTATTTAATTTTATTCGCAAAAAATTATATCAAGTGAATAGGTCTGAGATTTGCATTCACCAGTAGTGATCATGTGGAATAATGGCCAATCTGTATGTCAAGACCTGTTGAGGTCTGTTTTTCCACTTCTCCATCTTGCTTCATCAAGAGATTTATTTCCCCACCAGATGTTCGTAAACCCAACTGATTAAATTACTGTGGCCTTAGCATTGAAATTTAACCCTTCCATGACTGGAGCTTCCTGAAATTTTGCGAAAACCCACTGCCAATGCATTTTCTTACCGGTATATACGCGAGTCTCCCATAAGAGAATATATTGGCCTAACAATATTTACTTTGACCATATAAGCCTGTGCATTCTCTTATCTATGCAAGGCTCCCTATAGGAGACATATATAAGAGAATGCACTGGCACAGGATCTTTAATGCTGCACCAGCGCAGCTCCCGCCTTGAAAGGGTTAATACCTATAAATATCCATATTGAAACTAAAAAGCAAGTTTGGTCATGAAAACTCCAACTGTTTGGCTGTTTTACCACATACCTGGTCCCTTGCAATAAATGCCCTGTGTAATTAAAAAGATCTCCAATTGGAATCATATTATTTGAACAAGCATTGCTGGGGAAATCGTTGTTTGATAATCAAAACTATCACCAAGTATTCATAGTAATAAGTTTGATGCCCATGAAAAACGTAAGATTCCCTGGCACTAAACCTACAAAATAAGTCTGTTAAAGAATATAAGAAAGAAATATTAAAATTGTAAAAAATAATGAAAAATTGTTAGGCCAATGCATTCTCTTATATATGCGAAGCGACCTATGGTCGACTCGCATATATAAGAGAATGCATTGGCACAGGGTATATGGGTTGATACAAAAATCAGACTTGGCACTGAAAGGTGTTAAATTAATTCAATTCCTGCAGATCTGGTCTTGTTTATATTGTCACTTTCAATAGATATGATAGCACTTGGGTTTAATATTTATCCTATTTGATGTATTTCTACTTAATAGCGAGTGGCTTTCTAACAAACCAATGTCTGATAAACATGTCTGCAGATCACTGGTCTAATTTTTCACTTTTGTTTTAAAATAAACATTTAACTCAGTAATTAAAATAAAAGTAGTGTCTCAATACTTAGGTACATGTATCCTGTCATTAGCGAGAAATAATATATAATATGTCTCAATACTTAGGTACATGTATCCTGCCATTAGCGAGAAATAATATATAATAAAATACACAAAAAATGTTCCATGACTCCCAGGGAAATTTCCAGGGCTGTTTTGTTACTTGTTACAGGTATGGGCGCCCAAACTCGAGAAGCCCAAATGTCCCCAAATTCCTTGTTGACTGTATTGAGTCAACCTGAATTTTCCAAGGAAATTCAACAATATGATATGTAAATAAAAAATCTGCAGTTGCAACAGAGCCTTTGTTTCATGTTTAATTTTAAAGTCAGAAATATTATGTCATATGTATAATACATGTAAATGTATCTGTGTTGGTTTGGCACAGAAGCCTTATTAAGTTATATGGGAATAAATGTATCCTCTTATGGAAACAGGTGTCCCCAAATTATCTCTGGATTCTTCCCTGCTGACTCCTTTATTTAAACCAAAACCAAAACTACAAAGTTACAGTTAATCCCTGATGATGTAAGAAATGTTACTTAAAATTCAAATCAAGATCTCATGTAATATTCTGTAATATTTGTAAGTATATTTCTCCAGATTTATAATAATTGTGTATTAAACCTTCATAAGAGATTCAAACTTTTCCAGGCAGAACAGAACTGGAAGGTAGAAATTCTTTATCTACAACATTTCATCTTAAATACCTTTTGTTCCCTGGATGCACTACCTTCCTGAAAAACCACAAACAATTTCAAGAACTTTGGATGCATTCCAAGTTTTGCATGATCATCTAATGCCATGACAAAAAGTCCCCTAACTGGCGGAGCACTCTTTGTTGAGGAGGTACTTAATTCTAGTTGCTGTCATACTGCAACAGTTTCCGCAGTTCATTAAGTAAATACTCAATCATTTAGATCACAGGTATCATGAGAACACGCGCACCTAAAAACCTGTGCCAATGCATTCTCTTATATATGTGAGTTGACCATAGGTCGCCTCGCATATATAAGAGAATGCAGTGGCCTAACAAATTATATATTATTTTTTATAATTGTTAAATAAGGTAAGAAAAAGGGGAAAAATTATTACATATTGTTAAAGAATGTAAGAAATAATGATAAACAATGATAAAAATTGTTAAAGAATGTAAGAAAAAATCATAAAAATTGATAAAAGAATGAAAGTAAAAATGATAAAAAAAATATGATAAAATTTATTTTAAAAAATGATAAAAAATTGTTAGGCCAATGCATTCTATCATATATGTGAGGCAACCTATGGTCGACTCGCATATATAAGTCTAAAGAGAATGTGTTGACACAAGGTCTTTAATGTTGCGCCAGTGCAGATCCTGCCATGAAAGGGTTAACGCTAGTTATTGTCATACTGCAACAGTTTCCGCAGTTCATTAATACTCAATCATTTAGATCACAGGTATCTAAGAACACACGCACCTGAAATTAACTGCATATTCTCACACAGAAATTGTAAGTGTGAAAATTTTAAATATGTTAATTGCGTAATCGGAGAATGTTCTTGATGAAACGAAATTACAGAGAGTCCTAATCCTAAATAATCAGCTAAATAGTGTGAGGCGTTTGGTATTTTATCACGTTTTATCAACTATCGTTTCAAATTGGCAGCTCAAGCCAAGGAAAAGTAATACATGTGGTTGCACATTTGAGTAACCCTACCCACCGTAACCTTTCTTTACTAAATGCTCATTGACGAGTAGTTATCCCTTAGTAAATTTTCAGATAATAAGTTCAATGAACAGCCATATAGGCCATTGTTGAACTTATTATGTGAACATTTACCCACCAATGAACATGAATCCTTCTGCACTTGTTTTACCTGTTCGTTCTGTCTGCCGTCTGCTTATATTTCCTGAACATCCCTCCTAGATGAATAATAGACCATTCCAATGGATGATTTCATGATTGAAGAATCCTTTCAGTGAAGGTTAACCCTTTACCCAACAGAAGGGCCCTGTGCCAATGCATTCTCTTATATATGCGAGTCGACCATAGGTCGCCTCGCATATATAAGAGAATGCATTGGCTTAACACATTAAAAATTATAAAATTGTTAAAGAATGTAAGAAAAAATGGTAAAAAGTGTTAAAAAAAGATTTTTTTTAGGCCAATGCATTCTCTTATATATGCGAGGCGACCTATGGTCGACTCGCATATATAAGAGAATGCATTGGCACATGGCATAACTGTAACTATCACAATGTGGTCAAGGAGCCGGTTCCAATGATATTCATATTTGTATGGTTCTATTGAGACAGACCGAAGATATTTTAGGCTGTTGAAGCTTTATTTGGCCGGTTTTGGCCGTTTTGTTGGGTAAAGGGTTAAAGAAAGGATTAAAATTAACCCCCTGAAGATTCTGTAGATAATCTGTCTGATGTGCATTATCAAGGGGAGCTATACACAGCATCCATTTAAGCTGTTAGTGTATTGGCTTGTCTGTCAACATTAATGTATTTTGGAAAACTATATCATTTTTGTTCAACTTTTCTGATATGAATTCTTGGTCACACAGGGATCCATATTTGTTTTTGAAACTGTTCGAGAATTGTCAAGTACTTGGGTCACATTATTCTAAAATAAGATTATCGTTGACATTAAATCTCTTCTTTCTGCATTCAATCTGTTAGAGCCAATTTGACTGATCAGTGATCATTAGGAGCTAATGGTATAACACTAAACTATTACCGTAAAATGGCAGATTTCCTGCTTCTTAAAATTTATATCCTGAAAAGGAAATATTATACAATTCAATATACATGTAATTCTAGCAACCAATACTTTTATGGCATGTAATCACAACCACATTTTATTAAATTAAATGTCTTTAGCCTGCAATCCCTTTGTTAGGGCACTTTGACCCAGGGTGTACTTCATAGAGATAAATTTACTGATGTTAAATGCCGTAAAATTTATTGAAGAAAAGTCTTAAATTTTCATTTTAATATGGCTTGAGCCAGACAAAACATTTAAAAATCATGAAGCGTAAAATTTTATTGTCAGGTGACTAGACGTGCATTTGCCCACCTGAGTCCTAGATTCCAACATAGCGAGTGTGAACAGCAGCCAACTAAATGGTCTGACGAGACTTTGATAAGTCTGTATGTACTCAGCGTAGGCTTTGCTCTGTCAATTATCAAAAGATTTGGTGTCTTTAAAAGTGTATAAATGTCTGTCCTGCTTACTCTTAATGTATAAAAATATATTGTATATGATATTAAATAAACGGAACATAAAGAGAATCTACTCACAGCTCTATTCTTCAAACATATCTAAAAGAACCCAAGTGAATCCAATGACCTATTAACTGATGTTACAGTAATGCCCTAAGTAATTGACCCCTTAACCACAGAAGAATTATGGGTAACTTTTCAAGATTCAGTCGGAAATATGGCTTGTTGCCATTCATCGGAAAGCTCTCACTGAGAGCTTTCCGATGAATGGCAACAAGCCATATTTCCGACTAAATCCTGAAAAGTTACCCATAATTCTGTGGTTAAGGAGTCAATTACTTACCTAGGCATTACTGTATGTGGCCATATCCTTGCTACTATAGTGCATAACCTGGTGATAGCAAGTCATCAGTTTGTGTTAACTTACGCTCAGATTCATACAGATACTGAGCCTATCGTTTCCCCGCCAACTTTTCATTTCTCTGAAAGTGCGACCTTCCCTCAAGTTACATCACATCGCGCTATTTTAATCGTAGCGATTGGACACTTTTATCTTGGTGCTACTAACAGTGACTTCTGATGGGCGCTACTGGAACCCCGCAGTTCGGGAAATAGAAATTTCATGAAAAGTTACCCATAATTCTGTTGTGGTTAAGGAGTCGATTACTTAGGGCATTACTGTAGGTAACTTCGACTGGCAAGTCACTATAAATTCAAATATTTTGTACCAAATGAAAGTCGAAACATTTCAGATAAAATTCCAATATGTTTATTATTAAAATAATGTTAACAAATTATTTGAAAATTTGTGCCCCCAAACCTTTATTGATGTTTCGATATAAATATACAGGTAAAATGTTGTGAGCATAGGGAAATTAATGTGATATCGCCTCATCCATAAACAATTAAATTCAAATAAGCGGTTTTAATAATTTGTCTCTAGCGGGTACCCCAAACTTATATTGATGTTTTTTTGCAGTTTATCATTGTGCTAAAAAATCCTCAGCATAGGAAAGGAAAATTTATGTGATATCCTGTTGCCCCCTAGCCAGTGTGTGTAACCTCTGATGAGTTGGGAATTTATGTGATATCCTGTCGCCCCCTAGCCAGTGTGTGTAACCTCTGATGAGTTGGGAATTTATGTGATATCCTGTCGCCCCCTAGCCAGTGTGTGTAACCTCTGATGAGTTGGGAATTTATGTGATATCCTGTCGCCCCCTAGCCAGTGTGTGTATAACCTCTGATGAGTTGGGAATTTATGTGATATCATGTTGAGCCCTAGCCAGTGTGTGTAACCTCTGATGAGTTGGGAATTTATGTGATATCCTGTCGCCCCCTAGCCAGTGTGTGTATAACCTCTGATGAGTTGGGAATTTATGTGATATCATGTTGAGCCCTAGCCAGTGTGTGTAACCTCTGATGAGCTGATTAACTGTAAACAACTTTATGTTGGTGGAATTGGCTGAAAATTTGTGATTTCATTTTGTTACTCAGATTTTTGGGAATCTTGTTGAATGGCTTGTTGCAGTAGAGGGCAGCAGTAGAGGGGCAGCACTTGCTGTTGATATTTTCTATGTGAAACTCATACTTTTATGGTTATTCATGAACATTGTCTGAGTTCGGCCACATTCTACCAACATTTATTGTTGTTGGGCTTCTAGACCGTTATATCCCTCTGAAATATGCTGAAATTAGACAAAAACATCAATATTTTATGACTAGAAATAAGCAACTAAAAGTTATCTATACATGTATATATAAACCTGATATCTGTCTGTCTGTAACTCTGTCATGTTTATCATTTCACCCATATTTAAAAGTCCCGATTTAGCCCAAATCTGGACCACGTTCTGTCAAGATTGATTAGGACAAAATTGAATGTTACATACATACATTATATATCTGAAATATAATATTTAGAGTATTTTATTCAGAATCCTTTGTCTTGGAGGCACAAATTTTTAACATCAAAATTATGAATAACTTAATGCTGTTATAACATCCGCCAGGCTACCTTGAGTCACCTTACCAAATTTGGTTGAAATTTGTCCAGGGGTCTGGGAGAAAAATCTGAACAGACAGACAGATCCAACTCTTTTATGTATAAGGTTTGAAGAGAAAAACAAATTTTCCTTAACCCTTTACCCCAACAAACCGGCCAAATAAAGCTTCAACAGCCTAAAATATCTTGGGTCTGTCTCAATAGAACCATACAAATATGGATATCATTGGAACCGGCTCCTTGACCACATTGTGATGGTTACAGTTATGCCCTGTGCCAATGCATTCTCTTATATATGCGAGTCGACCATAGGTCTCCTCGCATATATAAGAGAATGCATTGGCCTAAAAAAAATCTTTTTTTAACACTTTTTACAATTTTTTCTTACATTCTTTAACAATTTTATACTTTTTAATGTGTTAAGCCAATGCATTCTCTTATATATGCGAGGCGACCTATGGTCGACTCGCATATATAAGAGAATGCATTGGCACAGGGCCCTTCTGTTGGGTAAAGGGTTAAACAAAAAAATCTTTTTACTGCCAAGCAAACAATTGATACATGTCCTCGATATCTTATGTTCACGTCAAAAATGCTGTATATGACCTTTTAGAAGCCTCGCACCAATAAGGTTGTTTAACTCTTTCATGACGGGAGCTGCGCTGGTGCAGCATTAAATATCATGTGCCAATGTATTCTCTTATATATGCGAGTTTCCCATTGGGAGCCTCACATATATAATATAAGAGAATGTACTGGCTTACAAGATCAATATAAATATTGTTCGGCCAATGCATTATCTCCCTGGGAGACTTGCATATATAAGAGAATGCATTGGCACAGGGTTTTCACAAAATTTCAGGAAGCTCCAGTCATGGAAGGGTTAATAGTTATGAGAGGTTAGTTCAACAGGGGAATGTGTTGTGTCTTGTGTATAGCATGGCTTGTTTGTTTGTTTGTTTTCATTTGTCTTTATTGTTGCACTGTTTTGTATTTGCACAACAAAGGATAAGGATAAACCGTTCACATTTGTAAGTACAGATTAAGAAAATCACGCTCTGCACCTCAGAGGTCCTCTCTGGGTTAAAACTCGTCTCATTTCAGACACTTCTGCTGAAAATGTCTTGGAATTCTTCCAACAATTGGATCAAACTTTCTTTTGTATTTTAACCTCTTTTGGAATGCGTTTGAGCTACAGTATAGAATGAATTTTGCATGTTGGGTTTTAATGCCAGCTTAACACTTGGAATGGCTGGCTTGCGTTATACTTTCTTCATCTTTTCAGGGGCCTGATTGATTTGTCATCAATGCAACTTTTATAATAAACAAGAGATTACATTCGTGTGCCAAATTAACAATTTATCATGTCATGACTTATTCGAAAATGGACCAGTGGTAGATTTAACTGGATTTGCATCGCAATTTGTAATTTTTGCTAACCAATTTAAAATGAAAAAAACATGGATTGGTAGGGAATGCTATACACAATCTACAGAGTGCTGCAAAATGCTATAAAAATATTAAAAATTAAGTCGACCCCTGAAAAGGACCCATTCCAATTGAGATGATCTAATTGAATGTAGAATAATTGTGATGCATATACTGTCTTTTATATTTGATGTTCATATCAAAGCTAGATAATGTCCTTGCACCAACAATATTATTCTGATTCCAACCTGCAAATAGTGTGTCTGTCATTTGTAGAATGAGGTCCACAGAGGGTGAATTTAGTGACACTGTGCTGCATGACAAGCTAGCATCACAATATTCGCCCTCTGGGAACCAGATTCTGCTTGGGCCTCGCCTGCTGTGCGAGACCTTAACCCTTTCAGTGCCAGGGGCCGATCTTATCGGCCCTAATTTACGGTCTGTAAAATCGTCCCTAAAAAAAACAAAAACAAAAAACATTTAGATATTTTGGGGTTGAATTTTTTTTGGGTATGCTTAAAGTGATGTGAAACGTAAATTGAACCTCACAATTGAGTTCCCTGCGTTATTCTGTGGAAAGACTGAATAAAATAACCCCCATACACGAAATGCCCTAACCAGATATCAGTTTGTACTAATTATACGGCCACGTAACTAACTATTTACTTTCCCTCAATCGGGACGAATAATTCCACTGTAAACGCGAAATAAATACACAAACGAGTTGTCGTGTGCAGTCGCGGAAACACCCGAACACTTCCGACTTGGTCGGGATTGAGTCGGCTTTCGTTCTCAGAAAATAGCTTCCGTGGAGGGAGGCCGTTTGCTGGAATAGCGTAACATCAGCTTAATAAAACGAAAAACAAGCGGTATAGTCAATTCGAATGGGAGGGATATAAAAGGAATTATTGCCTGAAATCACCAACGGAAGAACATTGACCGAGTTATGAAAGAATTATAATCAAAGTGGTCATGATCGAGCAATGAACAACGGTAACAGTTGAAAATGTTACTATTTATAGAAATTTGTAATCGTTGCAGATCGTTGACCGATTTTATGATCGAACTACAGCAGGTACAGTCTCGTGCAGAAAGAGTTGTCTTACATGTGTATTTCAAACTGTTTAATTACCTGTGCAATGCTACATGTGTGCCATATTGCTATTCACTATTCTAGTACAGATCGTATTTGTTTGGGACAGCGATAGTGATATAGATATCCATATGGAATTATGTTTTCTTCAATTTTTGAGTTTATATAGGCCCAAATAAATATACCATAAGATGGACTCAATCATTGACAGTTAAAATTGGATGGAAGTAAAGAAGTGTTGTGTATTTGCACTATGTAAGCGCAATTGCTTTATGCTTAAGCGCAAATATTTGTATGCAAATAAATAATAAATGTAAAAAAGACTCCCATGTGATTTGCTCTAAACTCAAATTAACTCAGGCCATAAAACATTACTCAATCATAGGTGAGGACTCCACCCAGATCCCATACTAAGATGGATGTTCAGACTGAGGAAACCAGTTGGAGATAGGTACATGTATTTGCTTAAGCATAATTCATTTCAATTACGCTTAAGTGTAAATGAAATCCACTTAAGCGTAAATGAGTTGCGCTTAACCGTAATTCATATACACCCCCATTGAACTCCACATACTCAAGCTGAAATGGATGCAACCACATTACTAATGCCAGTAAGTTAACATACATCAGATTATACAAATATACATATAAGGTAAGACAGCCGATGAAATTATTGCTCTTAATATAATTCCAATGTATTATGATAACGCATAAGTCAATTATGCTTAAGCGTAAATGATTACATTAAGCGTAACTGATTTACGCTTAAATGCAATTAGTTAATATAAAATGTGAAAATGAATCATTTGCGCTTAAGCGCAAGTATATGTCTATCAATATATTTTCGCTTAAGCGCAAATACCTAACACTCCCTTTATACTTCACTCTGATTGTGAATGATAGAGTCCATCTCATAGTATATTATCATGGACCCATAGTAGTAGCCCCATATAATACTGAAACATTGAAGAAAAAATATTTCCATATGCATATATCAGCATCTCTGTCCCTGGTGTCCCAAGAATTGGTGCCTCACTCCCAGAGCTCTAGTATATTTTATTAAAGGGACATCTCCTACACAGATATATACCATTTCCATGGCCATAAATATGGAATTCGGGGTTACTGGGGACTCGCTTCCCTCATATGGTGTACTTATTGACTTGAAATTGGGGAAAACCCCAATTTTCATATTATCAGCATCCCTGTCCCCAAGAATTTGTGTCTCCATCCCAGAGATCTAGTATATTTTATAAAAGAGATATATCCTGCACGTATCTCTACCATTTCCATGGCCATAAAAGAGATATTGGGGTTACTGGGGGGGGGGGGGGGGTTCTTCCCTCATATAGCGCGTATATCCTACAGGTCTGGGTGAACCACCGATCAATCAATAACAGCCCGATCGGGCTAAAGTAGACCGATCAGGCTAAAATAGACCGATCGTTCTTTCACAGCCAGCTTGAATCTTGGATAAAGGGAGTAGGCCTACTCTAAATTGTTCTTTCAAGTGAAATAGGCCTCCCATACATGAAACGCCTTATCTATATACTATAGCGCGCATACCCTACACGTCTGGGTGAACCACCGATCAATCAATAATAGCCCGATCGGGCTAAAATAGACCGATCGGGCTAAAATAGACCGATCGGTCTTTCACAGCCAGCCTGAATCTTGGATAAAGGGAGTAGGCCTACTATAAATTGTTCTTTCAAGTGAAATAGGCCTCCCATACATGAAACGCCTTATCTATATACTATAGTGCGCATACCCTACAGGTCTGGGCGAACCACCGATCAATCAATAATAGCCCGATCGGGCTAAAATATACCGATCGGGCTAAAATAGACCGATCGGTCTTTCACAGCCAGCCTGAATCTTGGATAAAGGGAGTAGGCCTACTATAAATTGTTCTTTCAAGTGAAATAGGCCTCCCATACATAAAACGCCGTATCTATATCCTATAGTGCGCATATCCTACAGGTCTGGGTGAACCACCGATCAATCAATAATAGCCCGATCGGGCTAAAATATACCGATCGGGCTAAAATAATCCCATCGGTCTTTCACAGCCAGCATGAATCTTGGATAAAGGGAGTAGGCCTACTCTAAATTGTTCTTTCAAGTTACAACCATTTTTTTGTAAAAAAATTATTCTTATTCATTTTGAAACTAATGAAAGACAATTTTGAAACTAATGAAAGACAATGTATAATTTTGTGCTGGTATATTCATCATAAATTTGAACAAATCTTCAAGCAAACAAAATTTCAATATTCAAGAAATCTCTTACAACAGTGTCAGGAAGACCAATCGATCTAGCTCAGCACGATTGGTCTATTGTGATGTCAAATATTATTGAAATATTGCTTATAATTTACATTTACAGAAGTCAATAATTCGCATGCAGATAACTTCACCTTGTATTCGGCCAAATATGTTGACGTTAGATTAGAAGGCAGAATTCCCAGATTTGTTTATTATTGGTGAACCTGGATAATTTCGGAGGTGTGCCAATCGTCTTTTGCACACTGTGAATACGTACTCATTCTCTCCTAAATTTGCAAAAATTCCATATATATATAAATATATATACAGAGTGTGAAAACTTTGTTAGTTGCCAAATAATTGTCGACATTTTACTTAGAAAACTTGAATGCAAAAACTATGAAAGGCCCCCTATTATTTTGTTTGTTTTTTTCTCTTTTTGTTGAATCTACTTTCGTTTTCGACATGCCGGCCTTTGTTTTGGCTGTTCTCCCAGTCGTGCGTGCCAGCCGATCGTCGTTATTCGGGTGGTTCCGATTTCCTCCGAATATAATTCCATGAGACTCCGCGCGCTGATTCGCTCCGAAAATGTGTTAGTATCTGAGAAGATTTCTTACTCTGATCGCAGTTTTCAACAATTTAATACAGGGCGAGTACCGCACTAATAATATGCCACATTGGGGTTTTCTTTCTAGTTTTTTATGACCTTTCTTGTGGTATATCGGGCACAGTTCTGTCTGACATCAAATATATGCCCACCGGGAGTGAAGCTAATGACTTTAAGCATGCTATAGCGAATTTAAAAACAAACTGGATAAAACCTTAGGGGCATGTTATAACTCAAAACTATCACCAAGTTATCATAGTAATAATTTTGATACCCATGAAAAACGTAAGATTCCCTGGCTCTAAACCTAAAGTCTGTTAAAGAATAATTGAAAAAATTATTGAAATTGTAAAAAATAATAACAAATGATGAAAAATTGTTAGGCCAATGCATTCTCTTATATATGCGAGGCGACCTATGGTCGACTCGCATATATAAGAGAATGCATTGGCACAGGGTATATGGGTTGATACAAAAATTGACCTGGCACTCAATTTGACTCAAAGGGTTAAGGATCAGGATTGAATTTCCCCCAGTTGATGTTCACCCATTAGTCACCTCGATTATGAATTTTATCTTCTGCAAATTAGGGGAAAAAGAAACTGAACAGAAGGGGAAAAAGTAATTAAAAACATTGTTTTGAGACTATACATACATGTACTTCCCAGACGATGAGGACTAAGCAGAATGAAGTCCCCAGATGGTGAGCTCAGTAATGCTAGCCCTCTGGGGACCTCATTCTGCAAATGACTGACCCACTATTTGCAGGCTTGTCTGTTTCAAAACCTGAATTTTGTTTGATATTTAGCATATTTTAGCTCTTTAGTTTTAATATATAAGGATTAACTGTCATGTGGTCTGTTTTTATGGAGATGTAACCGTGAAAAAGCCACTTTTGTAAATGTATTTAAATCGAAAAGTGTATCGTGACAAAACCAGCCCAAAATATCCCATAGCACCCTTGGCAAAAGTTAACAGGAACAAATGAAACCCGATGATTTATTAAGTCAATCCTGCGCGAATCCAAATGCGCCCAAAACATTACGCGTTCGTCTTTCCAAACCCAAATGACGTATCGATGTTGTTATGAGCTTGCAGTTATTAGCTGTTGCGCATTCACCGAGAAATAATTGCAACTAGCCACGTGGGCGCCGACCAATCGGAATGCTGGATTTAGTGATGATCACACTTAGTATGTAAATATAGTGCGTACATCGCAAACATGCTGATGACCAATCAAACTGGCCATAATAAAACATTGATTGATGTTTGATTTATTCGGTTTTGTGTGTCACTAACATGCATGTGTTCTGCGACATTTATAAATTCTTCAATTCTGTGAATGCTCTCACGAGTGGGTAGTTACTTTGTTTTCATTGGTTCATTTGCAGGAATGATCAGCTAATGTGGTCAACAAACAGCCTTAAGCGGTTAGCTCTTAGCTGAACATCTTTCCAAATGAATCCCCAAGATTCTATTGAAGCCAATAGTTTATCTGCCTGCCGTCTGCTTCTATGATTTTTATATCCCTATAAATGATTGCATAGTCCATTCTATTCTATACTTTTATAAGATTTCAAGAATTCAAATACAGTAATGCCCTAAGTAATCGGCTCCTTAAACACAGCAGAATTATGGGTAACTTTTCAGGATTTAGTCGGAAATATGGCTTGTTGCCATTCATCGGAAAGCTCTCCTTCTATCCTTCCGCACTGGCACTCGATGCTGGATCGACATATCCATTTCTTACACTCGTGTCGTTCTGTGTATTTCTAGCATGTCCTAAAATTCATGTTTTATGCTTCAATATTTTTAATATTTCAGCATGATTATTACGAGAATGTGAATTATGAAATGGTTACATGTGTTCTTTTTGTCAAATAATTGCTGCATTTTCTTCTGCAATGTCATTTGCCATAGATGAGTTCTTTACAATGTCATTTGCCGCAGATGAGTTCTGTGCGATGTCATTTGCCACAGATGAGTTCTCTACAATGTCATTTCCGCAGATGAGTTATCTGTGATGTCATTTGCTGCAGATGAGTTCTCTGCGATGTCATTTCCGCAGATGAGTTCAATCACCACAGCAGGATAGAGTACATCTTGGTGCACAGAGATATTTTCAGTTCACTGTTTTTTTGTGATTAAGATCACCGTCTGCAAGAAATTAAGCGTATAAATTCTGGCATCCGGTTGTATACTGCATCATCTTGCTCGCGTTAATTGAGACGCTTGGTGACGTTAATTGATGCCTAGGTAAACAGATTGTCTTTTTTGCCAGGAATTGGTCATAAAATCTGCTGGCATGATCTTATCCACAGAGAACTATTTATGGATATAGAACTTTTGGAATGTCTATCAGTCTTTGGTGATCAGTGATGCTTAATAGGTATTAGGATATAATTGGCGTGGAGTTGCGCCAAATTGGTTGCAAGCAAGCCTTGAAATAGTGTGTCTGTCATTTGCAGAATGAGGTCCCCAGAGGGTGAATTTGGTGATGCTACCCCGCATACCCCGGGGTAGCGTCACTAAATTCACCCTCTGGGGACCTCATTCTGCAAATGACAGACACTATTTCAAAGCTTGGTTGCAAGCCTGAGTTTAGTGGGCTAGCATCACTAAATTCACCCTATGTGGACCTCATTCTGCTAAGACCTTATCTTCTCTGAAAAGTTTCTTTATCAAATTTCTATTGAAACTTCTTCACATACATGTAGATTATATTTATTTTTTAGATTAGTTTCTCTATATCCCCAAATTGGCAGATGACACATTGCATATATGAGGTTCCCAATGGGTGTACATCACAATATTCACCATTTGGAAACTTCAAAATTTGAGTCTATGTCTCCCATAGCAGAGGAGGCCATGCAGAATGAGGTCCCCAGAGGATGAATTTGGTGATGCTAGCCCACTATGCGGAATAGCGTCACTAGATTCACCCTCTGGGTACCTCATTCTGTAAATGACAGGCACACTAAACTCAGGCTTGATTGGTGGATGCTTTCTCATTAGTATATCATTCATTCTTCGCTGCCGTGTCTCAGACAAATGCAGCTCTGTTTAGTGTTGCTATTGCCCTGGTATTTCATTCATAATGCCAGTTTTTTTTTTACCGTGCCAAACCACTTCACTACGGCTGCTAGGGTATCTGGTATAGATGTGTTGCAGAATCCATTTCTCTCCCTGTCTACCTATTACACCGGAGTCGTATGTTCATTGTTCTGTCTCTCCCTGTCTACCTATTACACCGGAGTCGTATGTTCATTGTTCTGTCTCTCCCTGTCTACCTATTACACCGGAGTCGTATGTTCATTGTTCTGTCTCTCCCTGTCTACCTATTACACGGGAGTCGTATGTTCATTGTTCTGTCTCTCCCTGTCTACCTATTACACCGGAGTCGTATGTTCATTGTTCTGTCTCTCCCTGTCTACCTATTACACCGGAGTCGTATGTTCATTGTTCTGTCTCTCCCTGTCTACCTATTACACCGGAGTCGTATGTTCATTGTTCTGTCTCTCCCTGTCTACCTATTACACCGGAGTCGTATGTTCATTGTTCTGTCTCTCCCTGTCTACCTATTACACCGGAGTCGTATGTTCATTGTTCTGTCTCTCCCTGTCTACCTATTACACGGGAGTCGTATGTTCATTGTTCTGTCTCTCCCTGTCTACCTATTACACGGGAGTCGTATGTTCATTGTTCTGTCTCTCCCTGTCTACCTATTACACCGGAGTCGTATGTTCATTGTTCTGTCTCTCCCTGTCTACCTATTACACCGGAGTCGTATGTTCATTGTTCTGTCTCTCCCTGTCTACCTATTACACGGGAGTCGTATGTTCATTGTTCTGTCTCTCCCTGTCTACCTATTACACCGGAGTCGTATGTTCATTGTTCTGTCTCTCCCTGTCTACCTATTACACCGGAGTCGTATGTTCATTGTTCTGTCTCTCCCTGTCTACCTATTACACCGGAGTCGTATGTTCATTGTTCTGTCTCTCCCTGTCTACCTATTACACCGGAGTCGTATGTTCATTGTTCTGTCTCTCCCTGTCTACCTATTACACGGGAGTCGTATGTTCATTGTTCTGTCTCTCCCTGTCTACCTATTACACCGGAGTCGTATGTTCATTGTTCTGTCTCTCCCTGTCTACCTATTACACCGGAGTCGTATGTTCATTGTTCTGTCTCTCCCTGTCTACCTATTACACCGGATGTCGTATGTTCATTGTTCTGTCTCTCCCTGTCTACCTATTACACCGGATGTCGTATGTTCATTGTTCTGTCTCTCCCTGTCTACCTATTACACCGGAGTCGTATGTTCATTGTTCTGTCTCTCCCTGTCTACCTATTACACCGGAGTTGTATGTTCATTGTTCTGTCTCTACCTATTACACCGGAGTCGTATGTTCATTGTTCTGTCTCTCCCTGTCTACCTATTACACCGGAGTCGTATGTTCATTGTTCTGTCTCTCCCTGTCTACCTATTACACCGGAGTCGTATGTTCATTGTTCTGTCTCTCCCTGTCTACCTATTACACCGGAGTCGTATGTTCATTGTTCTGTCTCTCCCTGTCTACCTATTACACGAGAGTCGTATGTTCATTGTTCTGTCTATGATCCAATCCTGCAAATAGTGTGTCTGTCATTTTGCAGAATGACAGGTTTTATTTAGTGACGCTATCCCACATAGCGGGCTAGCATTGCCAAATTCACCCTCTGGGAACCTCATTCTGCTTAGGTCTTAACTGCTATAGGAGACCTTAAGGGTTAGATTGAAGTTCCCCAGTTGAAGTTTGTGACATTCACCCATTAGTCACCTCAATTATTCATCTTATTTTCTGCAATTTCAGGGATATAAAAACTTTCCGGAAGGGAAAATTTAAAAACAATGTTATTTTGAAACTATAGATATTTCCCTGAATAGATGAGGCCTGACCAGAATGAGGTCCCCAGAAGATGAATTTGGTGATGCTAGCCCGCTAAGCAGGATGGCATCATTAAATTCACCCTGTGGGGACCTCATTCTACAATTGACAGACACACTATTTGCAGTTTCTCGTTAACCATTTTGTCTCATTAACCTAATGTATATTCTATGAACTCTAACATTCTCCTATTAGCCGAAGAAAAGATATATTTCTGCTTGTTGCAAACCACTTCTTTATAAATGAAATACGGAAGTTGTAACGGATAATCTTCATTATATTGGGGAGGCTAACTAAGTGGAAGGTTAATTTTTTATCACTTCCATTATTTGTTTTTTTCTGAAAGAGAGAATTGTCCTAACCCTTAACCCTTTGTTAACAGGGTACCATCTGATTCGAACCACAGTAATGAGCTAAAAAATCAACTCCTGAACCATAGAAGAATTATGGGTAAGTTTTCAGGATTTAGTCGGAAATATGGCTTGTTGCCATTCATTGGACAGCTCTCAGTGAGAACTTTCCGATGAATGGCAACAAGCCATATTTTCGACTAAATCCTGGAAAATTACCCATAATTCTGCTGTGGTTAAGGAGTCGATTACTTAGGGCATTACTGTAATGGTCAAAAGTTTTGTCTCTGATTGTAATGATCTCTGCCTTCTAGGTTTAACTTGAGTGTTGTGAGTTTTGTCTCTGATTGTGGACATCCCTAATAATCAGGAAAGTTCAATATTAGGTTTATTTAGGTTAGTTTTGATTGATGGCAACATTGTGTAACATTGACAAGTTGAAGTTATTCAACTGAGTTTCGGAGCCACAAAGTTGAACAGAGATTTGATCCCATCAATTAACATCAATCAACGTCAGTAATGTATGTTTTGCTTGGTCATCCATGGCTATTCACCTTTTGTTTAACGAAGTGATCAGCAAATAACATGTCAAATTCTATTAATATTTCTCAATAACATTGTTTTGTGCATGTGATGTGATGATAGTTAGAGCTGCGGTATAGGTTTCCGTTATATTTTCATCTCGAGACGACATCATTGGAATGTACAAAACAGCTTTCAAGTTGATCAAAGACATTGTTCCTTACTGTAGTCAAAACATAGTTATATATAGCAACATTAAAAATAAAATATTTCTACAAGTCTGCACAGTGATACTCGTTTGATAAATTTTTCTTGTATCAAAGACCGAGTATTAAAATTATTGAATTGAGGAATATCATATCTGTGGTGGAATAATATACGATAGTTACGTCTAGACTTCAGGTTGTTGGAATAATATCCTCATTGATATATTAATGTTCTATTGAAGTCACCGACTCACCATTGATATAATATTTAGGTAAGCTCTGATATGATCTCCGAGCATTCAGTGACTTGACCTGCTCGAGTCATTTGACACAGTACATTTGCATGTTATCCCATGGTGAAATGTTGCTTCATGCACACATCAATCATAAAGTGTTTAAATGTGTGAGACTTTCACATCTTCTGAGTGTGAATGCATTCAACTGCTTAAGGCTCTTGGCTGCTCTCCACAAACGAGGAATTTAGTAGCGCATTCATCTGCATGATAGATAACTAGTAACAAGGGAGACATTTACACTTCCCCTCAGTTGTATTCAGTGCACGTATCTGCTAGAAAACTCATTGATCGTGCTCAACCTCTAGTAACGGGAGGCAATTACACCTCCCCTCCATTTTATTCAGGGCAATGGGGAGACATTTACACCTCCCCTCCGATGTATTCAGGGCACGTATCTACTAGATAACTCATTGAGTTCATCTAGTAATGGGGGGGGGGGGGGCATTTACACCTCCTGTCCATGGTAGACATTTACACCTCGGTTGTTTTCAGGGCACTTGCAACAGGAAACAGTTACACTTCCCTTCGGTTGTATTCAGGGCACGTATCTACTAGAGAACTCAATGAATGTGCTCAATGTCTAATAACAAGGGAGACATTTACACCTCCCCTCGTAGTAATCAGGGCGCATGTAACATGGGAGACATTTATACTTCCCCTCCATGTTAATTGGGGCCCTTGTAACAAGGAGACATTTACACCTACCCTCGGTTCTTTTCAGGGCACTTATAACAAGGAGACATATACACCTCCCCTTGGTTGTTTTCAGGGCACTTGTAACAATGAGACAGTTACACTTCCTTTCAGTTGTATTCAGGGCACGTATCGACTAGAGAACTCAATGAATGTGCTCAATTTCTAATAACAAGGGAGACAGACATTTACACCTCCCCTCTTATGTAATCGGGGCACGTGTAACAGGGGAGACATTTACACTTTCCCTCCATGGTAATTGGGACCCTTGTAACAAGGTGACAGTTACACCTACCCTCGGTTATTTTCAGGGCACTTGTAACAAGGAGACATATACACCTCCCCTTGGTTGTATTCAGGGATCGTATCTACTAGAGAACTCAATGAATGTGCTCAACCTCTGATAACAAGGGAGACATTTACACCTCCCCTCTTATGTAATCAGGGCACATGTAACATGGGAGACATTTACACTTCCCCTCCATGTTAATTGGGACCCTTGTAACAAGGTGACAGTTACACCTACCCTCGGTTGTTTTCAGGGCACTTGTAACAAGGAGACATATACACCTCCCCTTTGTTGTATTCAGGGATCGTATCTACTAGAGAACTCAATGAATGTGCTCAACGTCTAATAACAAGGGAGACATTTACACCTCCCCTCATAGTAATCAGGGCGCATGTAACATGGGAGACATTTATACTTCCCCTCCATGTTAATTGGGGCCCTTGTAACAAGGAGACATTTACACCTACCCTCGGTTGTTTTCAGGGCACTTATAACAAGGAGACATTTACACCTCCCCTTGGTTGTTTTCAGGGCACTTGTAACAATGAGACAGTTACACTTCCCTTCAGTTGTATTCAGGGATGGTATCTACTAGAGAACTCAATGAATGTGCTCAACATCTAATAACAAGGGAGACATTTACACCTCCCCGCATTGTAATCAGGGCGCATGTAACATGGGGGACTTTTACACCTCCCCTCTTATGTAATCAGGGCACATGTAACAGGGGAGACATTTACACTTCCCTTCGGTTGTATTCAGGGCACTTATCTACCAGAGAACTCAATGAATGTGTTCAGCCTCAGATAACAGGGGAGACATTTACACCTCCCCTCTTATGTAATCATGGCACATGTAACATGGAAACATTTACACATCCCATCCATGGTAATCAGGGCTCTTGTACACAAGGAGACAGTTACACCTCCCCTCCTTTGTAATCAGGGCACATGTAACAGGGGAGACATTTACACTTCCCTTCGGTTGTATTCAGGGCACTTATCTACTAGAGAACTCAATGAATGTGTTCAGCCTCTGATAACAGGGGAGACATTTACACCTCCCCTCTTATGTAATCAGGGCACATGTAACATGGAAACATTTACACTTCCCTTCGTTGTATTCAGGGCCCTTATCTACTAGAGAACTCAATGAATGTGTTCAGCCTCTGATAACAGGGGAGACATTTACACCTCCCCTCTTATGTAATCATGGCACATGTAACATGGAAACATTTACACATCCCATCCATGGTAATCAGGGCTCTTGTACACAAGGAGACAGTTACACCTCCCCTCCTTTGTAATCAGGGCACATGTAACAGGGGAGACATTTACACTTCCCTTCGGTTGTATTCAGGGCACTTATCTACTAGAGAACTCAATGAATGTGTTCAGCCTCTGATAACAGGGGAGACATTTACACCTCCCCTCTTATGTAATCAGGGCACATGTAACATGGAAACATTTACACTTCCCTTCGTTGTATTCAGGGCCCTTATCTACTAGAGAACTCAATGAATGTGTTCAGCCTCTGATAACAGGGGAGACATTTACACCTCCCCTCTTATGTAATCATGGCACATGTAACATGGAAACATTTACACATCCCATCCATGGTAATCAGGGCTCTTGTACACAAGGAGACAGTTACACCTCCCCTCCTTTGTAATCAGGGCACATGTAACAGGGGAGACATTTACACTTCCCTTCGGTTGTATTCAGGGCACTTATCTACTAGAGAACTCAATGAATGTGTTCAGCCTCTGATAACAGGGGAGACATTTACACCTCCCCTCTTATGTAATCATGGCACATGTAACATGGAAACATTTACACTTCCCTTCGTTGTATTCAGGGCCCTTATCTACTAGAGAACTCAATGAATGTGTTCAGCCTCTGATAACAGGGGAGACATTTACACCTCCCCTCTTATGTAATCAGGGCACATGTAACATGGAAACATTTACACTTCCCTTCGTTGTATTCAGGGCACTTATCTACCAGAGAACTCATTGAGTGTGTTCAGCCTCTGATAACAGGGGAGACATTTACACCTCCCCTCTTATGTAATCAGGGCACATGTAACATGGAAACATTTACACATCCCATCCATGGTAATCAGGGCCCTTGTAACAAGGAAGACAGTTGCATCTCCCCTCGGTTGTTTTCAGGGCACTTGTTTGTAACAAGGAGACAGTTACACCTCCTTTGTACTCAGGGCACCTATCTACTAGAGAACTCATTGAGTGTGCTAACCTCGCCACACATGGCTGAGGAGATTGTTCGGGATCATCCAGGCATAAGACTTGAATAACCAGTTTGTTTGAGAAGTACTTTATGGTATATTATATTATTAGTGCCCTGCTGTGTCGGCACTTATCTATTGTCAGCTACATCTGCCCTACAAATTATAGGATATATGTGACCCGCCATATCAAATCCAGTTGTAAGTTGGGATTTTTTTACCCTGTGCCAATCCATTCTCTTATATATGCGATATATAAGAGAATGCATTGGTCTAACAATTTTTTTTTAATAAATGTTTCTTACATTTTTTTACCCTGCATGGAGCCCCACACATATATAGAAGCATATAGAAGAGTGTGGTCTGCTCATGTTTGTCTGGGGCTCTGTATGGGTGAAATTATAAAATTGTTAAAGAATACAAGACAAAATTATTAAAATTGTAAAAAATTGTTAGGCCAATGCATTCTCTTATATATGTGCATTGGCACAGGGTAAAAAAAATCCCGACTTAAGACTGGATTTGATATGGCGGGTCATATATTATTTCTTACCAGATGCATCAGCATCATAACATTGAGAAAGAGGATGCTAATTCCTGTGTTTAACTTCTATCTAGTCACATTCATGCTGTTTTGGTAGTTGTTTTAACCCTTTCAGTGCCAAGTCCGATTTTTGTATCAACACATATTTCCTTGATCATTTTTCAAATTTATTGATTATAATAATGTGATAAATTATTCAATGTATCACATTATTATTATCAATAAATTTGAAAAATGATCAAGGAAATATGGGTTGATACAAAAATCGGACTTTAAGAGCTCTTTCCATCAATTTATCACATTATTATAATCAATAAATTTGAAAAATGATCAAGGAAATATGGGTTGATACAAAAATCGGACTTTGCACTGAAAAGGTTAAGTAATATTATGAATACTTTTGATTTGTGGGTTCAACCTGTTTTTATGCTTAGGTGACTTAATAGAGTTGCTGACAATACAACAGTTTTGAGGACCCAGATTATTCAGTGGTATTTCACCTTGATTTAACCTTTATTTAATCCTTTGATTGTTGAATATTCACTGATGTCTTAATGTCATATTATGAATCTCTTTTGATATTTGTTTTTGCCTGAATGAATGTTATGCTGCTGTGATTACACAGACTACCCAGAGAGACTAACAACAGATTTGGGGATTCATAGCACACAGTATACCACTTAACTCTTTCAGCACTGGCATAGCATTAAAGATCTTGTGCCAGCGCATTCTCTTATGTATGTCAGTCTCCCACAGGGAGCCTCACATATATAAGAGAATGCACTGGCTTACAAGGTCATGGTAAATATTGTTAAGTCGATGTATTCTCTTACATATGCGAGGCGCCCTATGGGAGACTTGCATATACTTGTATAAGAGAATGCATTGGCACAGGGTTTTCGCAAAATTTCAGGAAACTCCAGTCATGGAGGGGTTAATGTTATTAATCCTTTAATATATTACTGATTATTCACTGTAATGCCCATTCATTCACTTCTCACCATAGTCTGCTAATATTATATGAAGTTTTGGAAGTGGTAGCCCAGTGGTTAGAGTGTCGGACTTTATGTAATGGTGTTAACACACCAGCATGAGTTCGCGCCCGCAGGTGGATATGGTCTCCGCAACAGTTGCTTGGCCAGATTAAGTGGTGTTGTGTGCTATATAGAGCTACATGCTGTTTCAAATCTCGGGCCATGTTGTGACCCTTGAGCAAGTTCACTTGTACTGTGCTCGCTTCGTCGTACCTACAGTAATGCTCTAAGTAATCGATTCCTCAACCACAGCAGAATTATGGGTAACTTTTCAGGATTTAGTTGGAAATATGGCTTGTTGCCATTCATCGAAAAGCTCTCCCCGAGAGCTTTCCGATGAATGGCAACAAGCCATATTTCCGACTAAATCCTGAAAAGTTACCCATAATTTTGCTGTGGTTAAGGAGTCGATTACTTAGGGCATTACTGTAAACACCATTATTATTATTATTTACACTCCTACATGCATTCGTGCTGTGGAACTTGATTGATGTATGTTGGTTGAAATTACGTCACATGACGTACTTGCACTCAGACCCCTACTTGTTTTCATAGTGTATGGACACACCTTGTAAAGAGCTATCAACATGAGGTTGGAAGGGGCACTATATGCTCTTTTAACCCTTTACCCAACAAAACGGCCAAAACCGGCCAAATAAAGCTTCAACAGCCTAAAATATCTTCGGTTTGTCTCAATAGAACCATACAAATATGGATATCATTGGAACCGACTCCTTGACCACATTGTGATAATTACAGTTATGCCCTGTGCCAATGCATTCTCTTATATATGCGAGTCGACCATAGGTCGCCTCGCATATATAAGAGAATGCATTGGCCTAAAAAAAAAAAAAATTACCATTTTTTCTTACATTCTTTAACAATTTTATAATTTTTAATGTGTTAAGCCAATGCATTCTCTTATATATGTGAGGCGATCTATGGTCGACTTGCATATATAAGAGAATGCATTGGCACAGGGCCCTTCTGTTGGGTAAAGGGTTAATCTGCTAGTTGAGTGTGAATATTAGTAATGCATGTTGATTTGTTGCGTTCCATTAAAGTGATGTGAAACACTGATCAAATAGAAATGGAGAGTAATTTTACAAATATTATATCCAAATTGACAACAAACACTGCCATTCATACATATTAATTAAATACAGTGACTCTCGATGGCGAAATCGTTTTCTTTAGCTTATCACAGATAGTTGTGTCCCGAATCGAGAAGTCAATATTTACAATTGCACGTAGTTCAGCCGATGTTTTCTATGGAGTGGTAAAGTCGATTTGTTTGAAATTTTCGGCGATGTTACTAGAATGCTATATTCCTCCAGTTGACATAGTGCCTGAATTCCAACTTACTAGTTTCACGCACCCGAATAAGTACATAATATATCTTTAAGAAATGCTTTGCTTGTGTTTCATGGAATTTATGGATCCAAGTTGGTCTGGCATTTTATGTGTGGAATGGGGAACATTTGTTCATTGGCAACTGTCCCTTTAGCACATCAATCTGGTTAAAAATAGCGCCTAAGATCCTTTTTTATTAACTATAACTGATGTCCTTATCAGCAGAACTTTGTCTTCTTTCAATAATTAGTTTCATTTATCATGAAACAAAATACTAAGAAATACTTGAAACCTTTAGAAATTCTTGAATAACCAATTCATGGGTGATTAAAAAATAAAAATAATGGAATTAAATTTTAAACTCACTAGAGAGCAATTTAAGCAGATTAAACCTTGATCATTATTTAAACAGATTAAGTCTTGATCATTATTTAAACAGATTAAGCATCGATCATTATTTAAACAGATTAAGCCTTGATCATTATTTAAACAGATTAAACCTTGATCATTATTTAAACAGATTAAACCTTGATCACATGATGTACACTTATTGAGTGGTGCCTTGATGTGGTGCCTTGATATGTTGCCTGAAAGCATCCCATGGATTGTAATGGACTCTCTTAGTACCCGGAAATAACTCAAATTATGGTGCTGGACAATATGACAGGCACCAAATGGTTTTGGCCAGTCGTTAATAATTTTGTGTGTGTCAAATAAATTTTTATGTCTTTGCTACTTTGCTAAATGTTAGACTCGACTCCTTAACCACAGCAGAATTATGGTAACTTTTTCAGGATTTTAGTCGGAAATATGGCTTGTTGCCATTCATCGGAAAGCTCTCAGTGAAAGCTTTCCGATGAATGCCAACAAGCCATATTTCCGACTAAATCCTGAAAGGTCACCCATAATTCTGCTGTGTTTAAGGAGTCGATTATTTAGAACATTACTGTACTGTAGACGGGGGGGGGGGGGGGGGGGGGGCTTATTTTCAGACTTGCTAAGTGTGGATATGATCGCTATTTGGAAAGAAATTATAAATGTTTAGGTTGTGCAAATATTTGCATTCGTAGGAATGATATTCTTATTAATAAAGTAAACAATATTTCTCTATAATTTACAAAGTGAATTTCGTGTGTGCTTTAATATAATTTCATTCATAATTTCATTATAGAGAATGCCTGCTCTTATGTTCCTCTAACTTGTGGCATTGAGTGTAAAAAATGTCCTTGAAATAGATTGCATCTTGTGTCTATTAACTTTGTTAACATAGTGATTGATGTGTTAAATGAGTTTTTTAAACATACATGTCTGCACTGCACTTATTTATTCCAGGGTGAATTGGAAAACCAGCTGCTTCAGGCCAACCCAATCCTTGAAGCTTTTGGAAACGCCAAAACAATCAAGAATGACAACTCTTCCAGATTTGTAAGTTTAATCTTCTTATATCACTTTCATCATGGGAGCTGTGCTGGTGCAGCATTGACCCCCTTTCATGACGGGGGAACTGCCAAGCATGAGTATAAGGTCCCTGTCATTTGCAGAATGAGGTCCCTAGAGGGTGAATTTAGTGATGCCACCCCACACATCGGGCTAGCATAACTAAATTCACCCTCTGGGGACCTCATTCTGACCCAGTGCCTTGTCATTCTGATATATAATATCTTATTATGGAGGTTATCAGTTGAAATTTCCAGTAGTTATGAAAATGCCTAAAATTTCAGTAAGACATAGTAAACAGACATTGGTATCAAATTCAGATTATGAAAGCATTTGTCAAAAACAGCTCAAATCCTTGTCAGGTCTATTGAGTGAGTTACCCCTGGAGCTTCATAACCAGTGATGTTTAGGAGAAACACGGCCATTTTCTTTTTAGGCAGTATATGATTCTTCGATGTTGGAAAGGCCAGTTTCAATATATTTAAATTCTGATGGCAAACTATTCAACTGAGATATTGTATGATATATTGTTGCATTTTACTACTATTTGTCTGGTGTAAACATTCAGAACATATTATTTGACTTGGTAAGGCAGGAACGCAATGTACTTGACAGTCACTACAGTAATGCCCTAAATAATCGACTTGTTAATCACAGCAGCATTATGGGTAATTTTTCAGGATTTAGTCGGAAATATGGCTTGTTGGCATTCATCATAAAGATCTCGGGGAGAGCTTTCCGATGAACGGCAACAAGCCATATTTCCGACTAAATCCTGAAAAATTACCTATAATTCTGCTGTGGTTAAAGGGTCGATTATTTAGAGCGTTACTGTACCTCGTAAAGGTATTGAAGCATGCCATTTCTTATCTGCATTATCGTGTTTCTGATTTATTCATTGACTAGACTCAGTTTAGAAATAGGTCTCCATTTCCGTTCATCATTGGATGTGAATGCCATTGCAGTGCACCTGCACAGAGATTTATATGATTGGTGCAGCTATGAGCTGAGAAATCAAATGCACCTGTGCATTGTTTTCTTTACACAACTCACAATTTCAATTCACTTGTTGAACAGCGAGGTATTCTCATACTGGTCTATGTAATCCAACATTCTCACACAGTTCTGCAACATTTTGCTACACAATCGAAAATTCAAGCTTAATGATAGTGACTTAAACAGCAAGTGTTCTTGTTCAAAATTATTACCATATTAACCTTCACACTGCTTAATTAAACGGCCTGATCTGCACCCACAATTACTGATTTTTCCAGAGTTATGGCCCTTATTATGTAAATGGGACTTAGTGTGCAAATGGATTTGAATTTGCATGATTAAATTCTTTGGGACTACCTACTGGCCACATCCCTCATCCAATCATCATCAAACTTCATATGTGGATGCGGATAATATTGCATTCATACTATCATTATAATGTACTGTTAGCATGTTCTTGAGGAAATTTTCATAATTATTTGGTAACCTTTATTTATTAAATTATAACCTACAACCAAGGCCATCCGTGCCTTTAATTCATCAGGATATCATGTTGATCCATCTTATTAAACATCCGCTCCTTAATTATCAACCCGATAAACTGGTATGTTGTAAACAACTTGGTGGCAGTTTTAACTCCCTTGTGTTGAGTGTTTTGCTAATCACACACTCTTTAGGAACTGTACTGTAACATAACATGGCTTTCGTTTACTACAACATTATGTACAATCTTGACAATAACATGCTATTTATGTGATATTTATGATTGGTATAGGAACAAAATGTCAATATTTTAATGTTCTTCTTTCTGTATATGGCAGTTTTAACGGATGTGACTATTTTAACAATACCAATCGCGAAGGCCATCCGTATCTTTAAGTTTTGCCGGGGAGCATCAAAAAGGAAGGCAATAAAGAAGTTTAATAAATAGGAGGAAATAACATTGAATTGCTCTCCTATCATCGGATGCTTATCATGCTAACATGGAATCTCTCTCTTTCAGGGAAAATTCATCAGAATCAACTTTGATGCTTCAGGTTACATATCAGGTGCAAATATCGAAACATGTATCCTTTTTTCTGCTCCACTAATGGAGAAACAGCCTGCAGGTTGCGATAAGTTCATGCAGTTAGTTGATATAGTACATGATGATGAGAAGGTGTCATGGGCTTCCCATACTTTTTCTTCAAATAAATAATGCGAGTGATACGGCTGTGATTGACAGTCGCCCATTACGAGCCAAATTCATTTCATGGTCGGTTGAATAATCTTCCTCTTATCAGAGATATTTGTTACAAAAACAGATTCTTTTTCCCTAGTTGTTAATGCATTGTTGATAATAAGGGGGTACCTTTGCACTTTACATATAATCGGAGCGGTGAGGGTGATACTGTTTGGGTAATGATAACAATGTGTTGTAATATGTTTGCATTGCCTGCTTCCTTGTTTATGATGGACCAGTGCAGGTGTTTTTGTTGGCTTTGATTCATGTATCAGATTGGTCACTTAGTGTATGAAAAGAAAAAAAAAAACTGGTTATGTTATTATGTTGGTGGGTACTTTCCTTGTATTCATAATAATGTGACGATTATTTGATTATCCAAATAATCATTGAATAGCAGCCTAATCAACAATTGCAGTTGATTTTCTTATTAATTGATGAAGCCCTAGTTCAATAAGTCATTGGTGTTTGGTGTATATATAGCTCAGATAATGTTATATATGAGAAATGGATATTTTTGTTAGTACACGTCTATGAGTATATATAGCTCAGATAATGTTATATTAATATATGAGAAATGGATGGGTTTTTTTTAGTACACGTCGATGAGTATAGAGACCAGATTGCATCAAAGCTCCATGAAAGTACACAATTCATTTCACTCTTTATTTTTGGTTTATTTTATTTAAATTTTGTTTACATGTAAACATATGTATGTATTTTATATATGATACCCATGCTGTAGATTGTACTTGGTTGAACTAGATATCAGCTGATCAGTTCATAATATAATATGGAACAAATATAGAATATCTAAAGCTATTTCACGGTGCTAAAATGTGCACCCAAAGTTTAGTTCATGTTCATAAACATTCACTTGCATTGTGTTGAGTATGTGAGTATGGAGAGATGTCACTCATCTAAATTTATTTTGGAGATTACTGTTTACAGCAAGTTTGTAGTTTTAAGTAAGTAATGCTTTATTCTCAGCCATTATTAATGGGATATGAGAAAATGTATATACACTATATACAAATGAGAACGTTCCAGTGGTTTGTTACGAATATTGGAACTTACATTAAATACATGCACATAAATAAAATACAACTGAAACAATCATCAGTTACGATCAAAAATTACATTATCATGTCCGGAAAGAAATAAAACAAAATCAAGACAGATCTGTCAAAGATTTTAAGCGAACCAAAGAAGGAATTACATTTATAAGTATACATCATGGTCACTATATAGATGATGCTGTTTTGCCAGTGTTTTTGAAGCCAAGATGTTGTAAATGATCATAGGTTGTTCAGCACTTATGTTAAACTATTAGAAGCAAATTTAAATTTTGAGACAGTGCAAATTTTTTGGGGATTGGGTGGGAGTCGAACCCCGGCCCATGACAGCTATTAATTTGTTTGAGTTGTAGATATTTATAATTGAATCCTTAATAAGTGAACAGATCTTTTGGAAAAGTCCCGAGCTGTGCGCCAGGCAGAATCGGAGAGGACCTTCCATATATTTTACCAATTCATGAATGGTTCAACAAAGGAACAAAAGAGTAAGTGCTTGCATATAATGATCCAATTGACATTTAGTTATAAAAATATAGACAAGGAAATGACAGCAATTCACTCGAATATGATGTAGCATTGCTAATGGGTGGCCTGATGCAGATAGACTGCTATTTGATTATGTAATAACGTTTTAGTCCTTCCTGGTGAATGATTGTCTTATAGTTCACTGACATTTATCTGTGTTGTGTCTGAATTAACTGAACAATATCGGTCCTGCAGCTTGCTAGCAGTATCTAAGAAGTACAAGTGAATAGTTTATATTATGAATCATATAATGGCTCATTTCCTGCATCCTCTTCACATACATGTTGTCATTAGTACAAAGCCTAAATCCAGTGTGTCTGACCTTTGCAGAATGAGGTCCCCAGAAGGTGAATTTAGTGACACTAACCAGTAGCAATTGCTATGGAGACCTAGGATCAGATTGAAGTTTCCCAGTTCACCCATTAGTCACCTCGATTATGCATATTATCTTCTGCAAATTAGGGGGTATAGAAACTAAACAGAAGGGGAAAAGTAACTAAAAATAATGTTAGTTTAACCCTTCTGTGCGGGGTAGCATCACTAAATTCACCCTCTGGGGACCTCATTCTGCAAATGTCTACATAGTTCATCTGGCTTAAATTGCACATCTAAAAATAATGTTAAAGACACATTACGTGTTTATTTCACTATTTTATTGTTATATTTTGTGATTCCGCAATGCACCCATTAGAAGAATTAATAATAAACTATTACTGAGAAAATATTATACAAAATGGGCCGCGCCATGTCCTAAAACACCATGTCTGAATTACAGAAAATATTATACAAAATGGGCCGCGCCATGTCCTAAAACACCATGTCTGAACTACGCACAAACTATTCTGAGAAAATATTATACAAAATGGGCAGTGCCATGTCCTAAAACACGATGTCTGAACTACGCAATTATACAAAATGGGCAGTGCCGTGTCCTAAAACACGATGTCTGAACTACGCACAAATGAAATATTATACAAAATGGTCAATGTCGTGTTCTAAAACACGATGTCTGAACTACGTCCAAAATATAATACAAAATGGGCAGTGCCGTGTCCTAAAACACGATGTCTGAACTACGCACAAAATATTATACAAAATGGGCAGTGCCGTGTCCTAAAACACGATGTCTGAACTACACACAAAATATTATACAAAATGGGCAATGTCGTGTTCTAAAACACGATGTCTGAACTACGTACAAAATATTATACAAAATGGACAGTGCCGTGTTTTAAAACACGATGTCTGAACTACGCACAAATGAAATGTTATACAAAATGGGCAGTGCCGTGTCCTAAAACACGATGTCTGAACTACGCAATTATACAAAATGGGCAGTGTCGTGTCCTAAAACACGATGTCTGAACTACGCACAAATGAAATATTATACAAAATGGGCAATGTCGTGTTCTAAAACACGATGTCTGAACTACGCACAAAATATTATACAAAATGGGCAGTGCCGTGTCCTAAAACACGATGTCTGAACTACGCACAAATGAAATATTATACAAAATGGGCAGTGCCATGTCCTAAAACACGATGTCTGAACTACGCACAAATGAAATGTTGGGTCTCAGCATGGGATAATCAGCTGATCAGGGACTGTTTTGTCACATATTATCTCTAAAATTAACCAAAAAATTTAATGATGGAAAGTGTGTAATAAACAAATTAATCAAGTGGTTTAGATTTTTACCTGACAAACTTTATGAGGGCATTCGGACTTGTTCACTCAGCTCACTTGGGTTTTAACCATTTACCTAACACAGATTTTTCAAAAAATTAATTAAAATTCACTTTTTTCAGATAAATTTCAACAATTTTTCAATATAAAACATAAATATGGATAAAATTAGAACCGGCTTGATGAACCAGTTCTAACGAGACTCATATTTGTATAGTTTTGTTGAGAAATTAGTTTTATTTTTGCCTGTGGAAGGCATTATGTTGGTTCATTTTCTGGCCGTTTTTGGCCGTTATGTTAGGTTAAGGGTTAAAGGGGCCCGACTCACGTCGTGAATTATGTCACGTAATCATCAAAACCAAATGATTGCTCTCTATATATGCTCTCCTAGCTGCAGCATCATTGACATCCATGGCAATATGTTACCATCTGACTCCTACATGTTTCCCAGCCAGACTATCTGTAGATTTTATTGTTTTCTATATGAGATGTTTTATCAGCTAATGGCAGTTTATAGCTGGTATCAGCTCTGAGGTAGTGTTGACTGGTATTAAGGTCATACATACACTGACGTTTACCATATCATTCTTCTGTGCATTTATTGTAGCTATTACAGATAGAAAATAGATTTTATTTTATGTGGTGATGTTATTCCAAGATACAACTACTGCATGATGATAATGTCAGGGGGTTACTTTATTCATTTGAATGTTTGATTAAGATTAATGAGTTTTATGTCTTACCGTTAAGATTAACCCTACAGAACGGCCCTGTGCCAATGCATTCTCTTATATATGCGAGTCGACCATAGGTCGCCTCGCATATATAAGAGAATGCATTGTCTTAACACATATTAAAAATGATAAAATTGTCAAAGAATGTAGAAAAATATTATAAAAATGTTAAAAAAGATTTTTTTTAGGCCAATGCATTCTCTTATATATGCGAGGCGACCTATGGTCGACTCGCATATATAAGAGAATGCATTGGCACAGGGCATAACTGTAACTATCACAATGTGGTCAAGGAGCCGGTTCCAATGATATCCATATTTGTATGGTGTTATTGAGACAGACCCAAGATATTTTAGGCTGTTGAAGCTTTATTTGGCCGGTTTTGGCCGTTTTGTTGGGTAAAGGGTTAATGAGTTTTATGTCTTACCGTCATGTAATATCTTATATTAATTATTCATCAGATATTCCTATAGTGTCTGAAACAGGTAACAATAAATGTATGCCATTGGAGGTTACTTTACCCTTACATGACTGGAGCTTCCAGTCATTTTGCGAAAAATACTGTACCAATTAATGCATTCTCTTATATATATGTATGTGAGTCTCCCATAGGTAGCTTCGCATATGTAAGATAACACATTGGCCTAACAATATTTACCTTGACTTTGTAAGCCAGTGAACTCTCTTATATATGTGAGGCTCAATCTGCAAATGACAGGCACACTATATCAAGGCTTGATAGGTGCAAAGATAAAAGCTATTTCTAATTGAGGTGCCCAATGGGTGAACATCACCAACTCAATTGGGGAACTTCAATCTGATCCTAGGCTCCCATTGAGGCCTAAGCAGAATGAGGGTCCCAGAGGGTGAATTTGGAGATGATAGCCTGCCATGCGGGTTAGCATCATTAAATTCTCCCTCTGGGGACCTCATTATGCAAATGACAGACACACTATTTCTAGGCTTGATACCTGCGTTATTAGAAATTAACTCGACTGAATATTTGAGCATTTGAATTTGATGTCTTACTGTCATGGAGAATCTCTTATTAATTATTGATCAGAGTATTCTTATAGAGTCTGGAACTCTCAACATGCAACAGTTTATATATCGATGTAAGAACTAAATATACAGAGTAATCTCCCTTGATAAGTTAAAACAATTAAACGACATCTGCTATGGGAGACAGACTCAGATTGAAGTTCCCAAATGGTGAATATTGTGATGACCACACTTTGGGAACCTCGATTATGCAATGTGTCGTCTGCCAATTTGTGGATATAGAGAAACTAAACTATAAAAGAAATAGAATCTATGTGAAGAAGTTTCTGTAGAAATTTGATTATAAAGAAACTTTCCAGAGAAGATGAGGGCTAAGCAGAATGAGGTCCCCAGAGGGTGAATTTAGTGATGCTAGCCTTCTATGATATAGATATCGTCACTAAATTCACCCTCTGGGAACCTCATTCTGCTAATGACAGACACACTAAACTCAGGTTTGAGTTGCTAGCTCTTACAGGGGATTGCTTTCATATCTCTGTGTAGTATTGTTGATTTCAAGGTTGAATTAACCCTTTACCCAACAAACCGGCCAAATAAAGCTTCAACAGCCTAAAATATCTTCGGTCTGTCTCAATAAAACCATACAAATATGGATATCATTGGAACCGGCTCCTTGACCACATTGTGATAGTTACAACAGTTATGCCCTGTGCCAATGCATTCTCTTATATATGCGAGTCGACCATAGGTCGCCTAGCATATATAAGAGAATGCATTGGCCTAAAAAAATCTTTTTTTACCATTTTTTCTTACATTCTTTAACAATTTTATAATTTTTAATGTGTTAAGCCAATGCATTCTCTTATATATGCGAGGCGACCTATGGTCGACTCGCATATATAAGAGAATGCATTGGCACAGGGCCGTTCTGTTGGGTAAAGGGTTAAAAAAGAAACACCAAACTCAAAGTTTGATAAATAGCCCTCAGAATGGTATACAGAAACAACATGCCTGATCAGCCGGGATGATATATGGATACCCCACAGGAGCAATCATACTGGGCTGCTAGTAGACAAACCTGCAAATAGTATGTCTCATTTGCAGAATGAGGTCCCCAGAGGGTTAATTTAGTGATGCGGGGGGAATAGACAGGCCTGCAAATAGTATTCTGTCATTTGCACAATGAGGTCCCCAGAGGGTTAATTTAGTGATGTTAACCCACACAGCGGGCTAGCCAATTCACCCTCTGTGGACCTCATTCTGCATTAGGGACTCATCGTCTGTGAAGTATCTAGAGTCCCACCAAATCAACATTGTTTTTAGTTACCTTTTGTCCTTTTCTTCAGTTTCTATATCCCCTAATTTGTTTCTATATCCCCTAATTTGCTGAAGATAAAATGCAAAGGTGAATTGAGGTGACTAATGGGTGAATATCACCAACTTCAATCAGGGAACTTCAATCTGATCCCATAACAGTTGAGGACTAAGCAGAATGGTGTCTCTTGAGGGTGAATTAGATGATGCTGTGCGGGATAGCATCAGTAAATTCACCCTCTAGGGTCCTCATTCTGCACATGACAGAATGTGTTGCCTTGCCAGTAGAACCCCTTGTGTTGTTCTACAATCCCCATAGATACTGAGTAATTTCTTGTTTTGATAAGGCTCACAATATCAAACCATACAGGTTATTAATGGTAGCCACTCTGTCAAATTCCAATTAAAACTCCTCTCTGTGTTACTATTGCTCAGTGTGAAACAGTAGGTGTACTGTTGGTGTATGCCATTGGTATGCATATCTAGCATAGCTGGGTATTAACCCCAGCCTACTTCTCAGCTATGTTATATTGAGTTGACTGTTTTAGCTCTGATATTAACAATTATCAGTAACATTTCTTGTTATTAACCTATATATGATCATAAATAAGATAGAGATAAGATCAATTTTATTTAAAAGTCGGGGTAAAAACATTATACAAACACAAGCTCTGAAGAGCTTTTGACCGACTGTAAAACAAATGCATTTATAAATTAAACACATACACATTATCATATAAATTTTATACAAGTTAAAATAAGTTATCCTAGGTTAAAATACCAAACTCTTAAGTTGTAACAGTTAAAATTTTGATTCATTGAGTAATAAATTTACTTTTTTTTCTTTCTTTTTTTTAAATAACACCAGAAAAATCAGTATAATTTAATTTGCCACTTCCAGTAATAAATCTGAAAAGGAAATTAGAATTTGCTTGAAATTCATGTTTCTAGTTTATGGAATGCTTTCAACGTATAGTTAGCCAAAAATGATCTTCTGTAATATTAATATAGATAAAATATTAGTGGTTGTGTTATTTACCTTTATTTGATAATTTAAAATGGTTTAAATGGGCTGTGACTCGTATTTTCATCAACAATAATAAGTTTCAGTACAGCCCAACAAATTAATTATAATTGCTTTGATTGAATAGGATAATAGGAATGATCTCCGTCTGCAAGCCTTGAAATAGTGTGCCTGTCATTTGCAGTATGAGGTCCCCAGAGGGTGAATTTAGTGATGCTACCCCGCATAGCGGGCTAGCATCACCAAATTCACCCTCTGGGAACCTCATTCTGCTGAGTTGTAAGCAGAATGAGGTTCCCAGAGAGTGAATTTGGTGATGCTAGCCCGCTATGCGGGGTAGCATCACTAAATTCACCCTCTGGGGACCTCATTCTGCAAATGACAGGCACACTATTTCAAGGCTTGTCCGTATGCCCATCTGGTTGTAGGTTGCTTCAGACGCAGTTCACATGTAATTCTTTTTGGATGAAAATTTTGGGGGATTGTTTCCAACATGTTGAAACTTGTTTACAGATGAAACAGAAGTTCTGAGCAGTTTCCGACAAGATTATGCTTCTTTGCCCACCTAGATACCTATAAATTTCATGTACTGACATGGTATAATTAACTCTGGATTTCATGTTCTGACATGATATAATTAACTCTGGATTTCATGTACTGACATGATGTAATTAACTTCGGATTTCATGTAATGACATGATGTAATTAGCTCCGGATTTCATGTAATGCCATGGTGTAATTAGTTCCTCCTAAAGTAATGTATTGGAGTGAATTGAATCTTTATGACTTCGTCATATTCTCTAAATTTATAATATCTAGAGAGATGACATAATAGTATATTTTTTACAAGAGTTTTTGTTTGGGAAAATTTTCATTGATTATTAAATTTTTTTGTAAATACTTGGTGCAATCAAACACTACAGTTAGTATTGGATAAATTTCCAAACAAGATCTTCATGCAAACATAATTTAAAGGTACTCTATCCGATTTGATGGTCCCCATATCGTCAGATTCTAACAACAACAAATTGTTTTGAAATACTGCTTCAGTTATCAGAATCGAGTAATTGCCCAAAAATAATGATAACCACAGTCAACTATAGTATAAAATTGCCCAAAACCTGTGTTATTTATCAACATGTTGTTCAATGAAATTTTACAGGTTTGTCAAATATCTGACACAAAAAAGCCACTTGATTTTAGAGTTATCAATCTTCATCCGCAATTTGGTCACAGAAAGTCTTCTCAACGACTGTTTACTGGGCCACACAAAATTATCGGTGGTGAAAAATAATAGATTTCAAACATCAATATCTGATCACTCTGAGCTTTGATGGGTGTGTTCCTCGACTAGAATCAAATATTTTTTACCCCCAAACCCAAGGAAATAGTAATTTGCGAGCTTTAACCCTTTACCCAACAGAAGGGCCCTGTGCCAATGCATTCTCTTATATATGCGAGTCGACCATAGGTCGCCTCACATATATAAGAGAATTCATTGGCTTAACACATATTAAAAATGATAAAATTGTCAAAGAATGTAGAAAAATATTATAAAAATTGTTAAAAAATGTAAGAAAAAATTATAAAATTGTTAAAGGATGTAAGAAAAAATGGTAAAAAGTGTTAAAGATTTTTTTTAGGCCAATGCATTCTCTTATATATGCGAGGCGACCTATGGTCGACTCGCATATATAAGAGATTGCATTGGCACAGGGCATAACTGTAACCATCACAATGTGGTCAATGAGCCGGTTCCAATGATATCCATATTTGTATGGTGTTATTGAGACAGACCCAAGATATTTTAGGCTGTTGAAGCTTTATTTGGGCGTTTTTGGCCGTTTTGTTGGGTAAAGGGTTAATTAAGAGATTTATCCCACAGGGAGCCTCACACAGATGGAAGCATGCACTGCAGAGTGTCGTCTGCTCCAGTCTATGTGGGGCTCTATAAAGGGTTAATTCGGAATATGCATCTTTAAATTGGCATCATTTATTGATAAATTATTTTCTAATCAAATTTTAATTTTCCCCTTTTTTGACTTCCAAATTTCCAATACTTTACAATTTAGGGTAACCTCATGGGGTAGTCAACTACTTCTACAGTATGTGTTGCAGATAATTGAAAGATTAAGACCTTCTTTCAGACATAATATACATTTACATAGATAGTCATTTTTAATTGGTATGTATATTTTTGTGTATCTTCGAGTATCTCCTGGAGTTTCTAAGGAAATTCAACTTAGGATTGCAGTTTTGTAACATACACAAATATGGCATAATGAAATTTTGTCACAGTTATTGCCCATTTATCAACTTAAAAAATCATTAAATTAGTCAAACCTGTCAGTGCACTATTCCTTTCCAAAACCCAGAAACATGAAATTCTAGTTAATTAAAATTCCTTTTTTTCTCTTATATTACTGGACGTGGCAAATTTAAATTATACATACTGATTTCTCTGATTTTATTTATTTTCTGTTTTTTTTTTTATAAATTAGAAATTTAGTACTTGATAGATAAAATTTTAGCTGTTGTCAGTTAGGTATTTTAACTATGATTCAACTAATTTTAATTTGCATAAAATTGATATGCTACCCTGTGCTATGTATGTTTTAATTTATATATGTATTTGTTTTACAGTCGGTCAAAAGCTATTCAGAGCTTGTGTTTGTAATATGTTTAAATACCTCCGACTTTTAAATAAAATTTATCTTATCTTATCTTATATGTTTCAATCAATTATTTATTATTTCTGTTTTATCAGTTATTTATTATTTCTGTTTTATCAATTATTTAATATTTCTGTTTTCAACCAATTATTTAATATTTCTGTTTTCAACCAATTATTGAATATTTCTGTTTTAATTTTTCCAGAGGAGTTTCTCCTTGAAGATGCAAAGAATTATAAATATCTGTCGTATGGGAACATCAATGTTCCTGTTTTCGATGAGACTCAAGAATTTCATTGGACGGTGGAAGCAATGACGATTATGGGGATATCTGCTGAAGATCAATCAGGTACTTCACTCTTTCTTCATATAATTAACTTCTCCACTGCTGGCTGACATCATGATGGTGTGTTTTGGGCTGTTGAAGTTATGGCCATATTGCAATGGAAAAATCATAACGAGAATGTTGTGAAAACCCTAATTATTACATGATCTGACCCTCACTTCATTCATTAAACCAATCTATAAAAATGACATACAACGGTCATTGTATAACAGGAAATAGTGTCAGGTGTACCCAAATTTATTATTGTTGCGCAAACGTGACTTTGGACATCCACCTAGTCTGTTTGCTTTCTGTATGCTATGTACGCTAAATCAATGTTTGTGACTATGTTGATTTAGTTTGAACAAATTTTTTTATTAAATTTACGCCATTGAATACATCAAGGTGTCAAATTTATATACGACTGTTTATTTATGCAGACAAACATTGCATAGTTAAGTGAAACTTCATCACAGGCCTCATAGAAGCTACTGTTAGTTTCACATCGCATTGATTGATTTAATATGTTTTATGTACGTTTTGGATCAAGTAATAAATAGAATCTACAACTCATCCCCAGAATATAGTGAAATTTACAAAACTCGTCCAATAAATTAGGTCTGAACCGAGCCAAGTCAAGCATTTGGCGACATCCAGACCTAATTTACTGGACTCATTTTGTAAATTTTCGCTATAAACTGCATACTCGTTGTAGATCCTCTATATTTTACTTCATACAAAGACTATTATCATAAATAATCCTGGAACATCATATATGATTTTAAAAATTAGATGCTTTGTTTCTCAGACAATACTTCAACATAAAAGTTATTAGTTATGTTTTACGATCGATTTTACATTGCAGTTTGTAGATAACTTCGATTTTTATATTTTGGCACTTCACCGAATTCTCCTGCCAAATAGTACTATACTAAATATACTGTTGTTGACAACATCGCTCATTTCAGTTATATCTCATTTCAGCTATTCTCCGAACTGTCTCTGCTGTATTACATTTTGGAAACATGACTTTCAAACAAGAAAGAAACTCAGATCAAGCCACTATGCCTGATAACACAGGTTTGTTTAAGCCACTATGATTTGTTATGATTCTTGTTATGGGGAATTTACTTTTAAATTTTGTTACAGCTGTAACTAAGTAACTATACCCCCACTCTCGAAGAGAATGGGGGTATACTGGATTCACCTTGTCCTAAGAGAATGGGGGGGGATATCCTGGATTGACCTTGTCCTAAGAGAATGGGGGGTATCCTGGATTGATCTTGTCCTAAGAGAATGGGGGGTATCCTGGATTGACCTTGTCCTAAGAGAGGGGGGGCGGTATAATTTATTCCTCCGGTTTTTCGTCCGTCCGGGCCGATATCTCAAACACCAGTTATCTGATCTGAATTAAAGTTTGTATGTATGTTCTCTACTATGTGGGCATTCAATGGAGTGCTCAATTGTTTTTTTCTGGATTTACCGTTCTAGAGTTATTCATCTTTGTTTATCTGGAAATGTTGTTTTTTTGTCTATCTCTACCACCGGTTGATGGATATCAATGAAATTTGTTATGGATGTTCACCTCTATGATGGCAATCAATATAGTGTTCAATCATTTTGTTCATGTTTCCATTCAAGAGTTATTTATTTTGTCCGTCTGTTCGAGCAGATATCTCCACCACTGGTCGACGAATCTCAGTGAAATTTGGTATATGGATGTTACTATGAGGGCAATCAATTGAGTGTCCAATCGTTTTTTCCCCCCCCGGTTTTACGGTATAGAGTTATTAATGTTGTCCGTATCTCCACCTCCGGTTGATGGATATCAATGAAATTTGTTATGGATGTTCACTTCGATAATGGCAATCAATTAAGCATTGAATCGTTTTGTTCATGTTTTCCGTTCAAGAGTTATTTATTTTGTCTTGTTTTCCAGTTGCTCAGAAAGCATGTCATTTAATGGCACTTCCAGTAACGGCAGTAACTCAGGCATTCCTTAGACCAAAGATTAAAGTAGGCAGAGATTTTGTCCAAAAGGCACAAACGAAGGAACAGGTGGGTTAATATTCCTAGGATTCTTTAACCCTTTCATGACAGGAGCGGCGCTATTGCAGCAGTAAAGATCCTCTGTCAGTGCATTCTCTTATATATGCTAGTCTCTATACGGAGCATCGCATATATAAGAGATTGTACTGGCTTACAAGATCGAGGTAAATATTGTTAGGCCAATGCATTCTCTTATATATTGGAGGCTCCCTATGGGATACTTGCATATATAAGAGAATGCATTGGCACAGGGTTTTCACAAAATTTCAGGAAACTCCAGTCATGAAAGGGTTAAAAATTAGTTTATCACAGTATTTGGTTTTGTTTAAAATTATTGTATGGCATTCGTAGTTTGATTATATCCATGTCGGTAAAAAGGCTATCAAATAATTATTCAACCAGGTATTTTATATTTCTCAATAAGTTGTTTATAAGTTATGTAACATACATTTAGTGTGTTACATGTTTATAATTAAGTTATGTAACATACGTTTAGTGTGTTACAGGATCAGCACCTTACAACTGATGATGATTCTGTTGTAATTTTGACTTTTAAGCCTTTACCCAACATAATGGCCCTGTGCCAATGCATTCTCTTATATATGCGAGTCGACCATAGGTCGCCTCGCATATATAAGAGAATGCATTGGCTTAACACATTAAAAATTATAAAATTGTTAAAGAATGTAAGAAAAAATGGTAAAAAGATTTTTTTTTAGGCCAATGCATTCTCTTATATATGCGAGGCGACCTATGGTCGACTCGCATATATAAGAGAATGCATTGGCACAGGGCTAACTGTAACTATCACAATGTGGTCAAGGAGCCGGTTCCAATGATATCCATATTTGTATGGTTCTATTGAGACAGACCGAAGATATTTTAGGCTGTTGAAGCTTTATTTGGCCGGTTTGTTGGGTAAAGGGTTAACCGTCTTTTACACTTTCTAAACTTCATCTCTTTAGACTTTTTAATTCCTTTTCGATTATGCTTTCCAAATTTTTTCCAAATTCTGTTACACCGCTCCGCGGTTCTGCTTTCTACCACGAAATTCCATGTCTTCTGAACGGGGAACAATTTGTCTGCTCAAAATTGGGTCCCTGACCTTAAAAATTCCATTATCTTTCATATGCTTTGCAGACATCCTCCCCTTTCAATTGACAAATTTATTTTCAGCATCCAGACTTACATTTTGTACCCCACCATGTGAACAAATTAACATAACTAATTAGTTATAGCCGTTTTATCTATCTCTAAACCTAAGTTGACATTCATAAATCCGTTAGGTGACCGGCCGGCATTCTAATCTGATTAAGTTTGTCATCCTAGCTAACTGGGATGGCTAACCCTGCCTTTTGATTACTTCTGAGACACCCACTTACCGATTATTGTTACTTATAAACAATCATTATTCTACCGGGTATTTTATATTTTCTCAATAAGTGAATTATGTTCACCGTCAGTATTTGGCTCAGTTTAAAATTTTCATATTTTTTGGTATTTTTGATAAATTCCATTTCGGTCAAAAAAGCTATACAATAATTATTCTTTTTTATATTCCTCAATAGGTAAATAATTATGTTGACCATCATTTATATGATCAGGTGATGGCCAAATTGAAAACCATTGAACAAAACATATTACTATAATAGTGGATTTCAGGCCATGTGGCACCTGGCCGTGACATTGAGAGAATACTCAAGTTTATAACTTGCTGCTGTCTCTTGACCTCAAAATTGTCCTTGAGCTCTCATTTTGAGACTATTTTACAACAAATAAAATATTCCCCAGTTATTAATGAGATAATCTGAAGCTATTGTAAGCATACATGCCCTGCCCACTAGCTAACAGTAACATGCTTCGAACAAGAGATTACATAATACACCATGACCAGCAGAATTATATGACAACAATCGGTAGATTTTATTTCGAAAACCAGGGACATTGGCTACGACATCATTGTTATGCACAAGTATCAACAAAATCCACACAATACTCCATAAGTAATATGTTGAAAATTACCACCAAACTCATCATTGATATATCTCTTGTTTTGGGCAACAGCAGCACGCTATTGTGATACATGTTCATGACTAATTCAATGATGATGGTTTTGTAAACAGGTTGAGTTTGCAGTGGAGGCAATATCTAAAGCTCTCTATGAACGACTCTTCAAATGGATCGTGACCAGAATAAATAAATCTTTGGATAGAACGAAGCGACAAGGAGCATCCTTCATTGGTATACTCGATATAGCTGGATTTGAAATCTTCAAGGTCAGTGAGTTAAGAATTATTTCAGAACCAGGATATTTCAATAAGAAAAAGTTGATTCCATGCAAGTTTGCAAATAGCGTGTCTGTCATTTGCAGAATGAGGTCCCTAGAGGGTGAGTTTAGTGATGCTATCCCGCACATCGGCCTAGCATCACCAAATTCACCCTCTGGAGACCTCATTCTGCTTAGGCCTCATCTTCTGGGAAGTATCTATAGTATCAAATTAACATTGTTCTTAGTTACGTTTTCCCATCTGGGAAGTTTCTATATCCCCTAATTTGCAGAAGGTAAAATCCATAATCGTGGTGCCCAATGGGTGATCATCACCAACTTCAACTGGGGAACTTCAATCTGGTCCTAGATCTACCATAGCACTTGATGCCCTATTAAAACAGGTCGAGGTTCCCAGAGGGTGAATTTAGTGATGCTAACTCGCTGTGCGGGATAGCGTCACCAAGTTCACCCTCTGGGGACCTCATTCTGCAAATGACAGGCACACTATTTGCAGGCTTGATTCCATGATGTTTATGAGATAAATGTGTGCTTTCAAGCTTGGATATAGTGTGTCTGACATTAGCAGAAAGAGGTCCCCAGAGGGTGAATTTGGTGACTATCCTGCGCAGCTGATTAGCATCACCAAATTCACTTTCTGGGGCCCTCATTCTGTTTAGCCCTCAACTGCTATGGGAGACCTAGGATCAGTTTGAAGTTCCCCAGTTGAATTTGGTGATGTTCGTTCACCATTTAGACACCTCGATTAATGCAAATTAGGGGAATATAAAAACTGAACAGAACATTAAAAGTAACTATAAACAATGTTAATTTGAGACCATTCATACTTCCCAGAAGATGAGGCTTAAGTAGAATGAGGTTCCCAGAGGGTGAATTTGGTAATGCTAGCCCACCCTCTGGGGGCCTCTTTCTGCAACTGTCAGACACACTATATCCAGGATTGTTGGCTTGTTCTATGATATATATCTCTTTCATTTCATTACCTTATAAACAGCTTATGTCTCTTGGTGTTTAATTTCATTGTGTTCTGCTCTCATATGTTATTAGCCACCAATTTATGCCACAAGTGCGATCAAAATATTTGTGGCTGATTGTCCGATAGTACATAAGATAAGGATCAAACCACTATCATTCTATACAGGGTTCCCACGCTCTTGAAAAGTACTTGAATATCAGACCATTCCTTGAAAAGTGCTTAAATTCATGTTATTCCTTGAATAGTACTTGATTTTCACCCATCACCTTTGATAAGTGCTTGATTTAGTCAAATTGAGTATTTTTGAACAATAATTTCTCTCAAATCCTTATAAAAAATGTATCTGATAATTTTCGTTGAGTCGCATTTTCATAGAATTTAATCCTTACTCTGTTTTTTTTCTCAATATTATAAGAAAACAAATTCTAATATGGGAAGAATGTTTACAGGCTATTTTATGATAGCGCCAAAATATAATGGTCAACTGTAATTGTCCTTGAAATTTATCACTGCGGTCCATGAAAAGTGCTTGAATAGTGCTTAAATTTGGATAGCAGTAATGAGTGGGAACCCTGCTATAGTAAACAATAGTATGATACACGTCATAGATAAGGGTATCATGGTATTTTGACCTTATTTGGACACATGATACACCATACGTTGGAATAACTACTAGTGTCGAGAAATACCGAGACACTCCAACTCTAACCGCCGTTCCACCAACTCCTCTGTTCATCTATACCGATGCTTGCTATGTTTATCGAGAGAGACTTATACAAATATAAAGTTATTGAATCTTCTGGACTCTTGATTATTTATTGTTCCCATACGCGGCCAACTGTACCTTCAACACTGGACACTATGGGACACTGATCTCAAATTTTTAGCCTCATTTTAGAGTTATTTTAACGCTTTCTATACTAAACACTCATTTTTAACCATAGGTCGCCTCGCATATATAAGAGAATGCATTGGCCTAACAATCGTTTACAATTTTAATAATTTTTTCTTGTATTCTTTAACAATTTTATAATTTCACCCATACAGAGCCCCAGACAAACATGAGCAGACGGCACTCTTCTATATGCTTCTATATTTGTGTGGGGCTCCCTGCAGGGTAATGGATGTTTTTTATTTTATGTCCTTAGGAACTTATTTTCTGAACATATCCCACCAAAGAATATTAATCCTCGATGAACTTATTTTCTGAACATATCCCACCAAAGAATATTAATCCTCGATGAACTTATTTTCTGAACATTTCCCACCAAAGAATATTAATCCTCGATGAACTTATTTTCTGAACATTTCCCACCAAAGAATATTAATCCTCGATGAACTTATTTTCTGAACATTTCCCACCAAAGAATATTAATCCTCGATGAACTTATTTTCTGAACATTTCCCACCAATGAATATTAATCCTCCTGCTCTTGTATTTTTGTTTTCTGTCTGTCTGCTTTTATTACCTGACCACCCCTCCAAATGAATAATAAATAAGTCGTTCCAATATATACTTTTATAACTGAGTGGGAGAATCCACTTAGTATAGAAAGGGTTAAAGTTGTTGTTTCAACTTGTTTGTGTTTCAAACCTCAAGATTTCAACAACTAAAAAGCTCAATGCATTCAAATACACCGAATAATTTGCACTTTTTAAATAAAAAATAAAACTTTGAACACAATGTATATGGGCCCCTTACAATAACTGCCATTTGTATTCATCGGAATTCTGGCATGTCTGGAAAAGCCATAATGCGTTATCTTAACATGAAACCTTTCAAAAATTTCAGTTGCAATTTTTACAGGTCCGCTGATTTAAACAAATTAAACCTGGCACAAATTAAACGATCTCAAATTTATCGAAAAATATAATAAAAAACACGTAATTTCAGAGCAATGTTGACGAATTGTTCAGAAATATTCCGCGTTGGTATGTTTTGAGATACATCTTACCAAATTGTTTATGCATAATTTTGGGGTTAGAACGAGCTATGTCCGTTTAAGACATTGGATTAGGACATTTTTGTTCAATAACAGACTTTAAATAATAATTCTTTCTATGTTAATATAATTATTATTATAAATTCGCCAAATATAATCTTTGTAGCAGTTTCAGGCTGTTTTGCTAACATTGATGTTTTGTGTAATCGTTTGCCAAGATATATATATGTAGAATTTCAGGGCATGTAATTCCTAACAAAATTATTTTATTGTAAATCTGTTTTCACACTTATTCATCCTGATTCATATTGAAGGAGGCATCAAAAATGATATTTAACATGTTGTGCTATGTTCCCAGTTGGTGTTTCATTCTCAGTAACTTATTTGTCATTAATTCTTTGATCATATCAAATTTGATAAAATACTTTACAATCTTGTGTGAAGTATACCCTTTACAGACCCATAATCTTGTTAACCCTTTCATGATGGGAGCAGCGTTGGTGCAGTATTATAGATCCTATGCCAGTGCATTCTTTTATATATGCAAGTCTCCCATAGGGAGCCTCACATATATAATAGAATGCACTTGCTTACAAAGTCGAGGTAAATATTGTTAGGCGATGCATTCTCTTATATATGCAAGGCTCCCTATGGGAGAGTCGCATATATAAGAGAATGCAATGGCACAGGGTTTTCGCAAAATTTCAGGAAGCTCCTGTCATGGAAGGGTTAAGCTACCCTTATGGAGCCTCTCACAGACGTGAGCAGACAACACTCAGCTATACAAGCTGCTACACGTATGGGGCTCCACACAGTAAGCTAGTCATGGAAGGGTTGAAGGCCAACCATGGCATTCATAATGTGAATAGAAATTTATTGTAACTTCGCCGATCAAATAATAAAAAAACAACTTGTGCAAATGATACCGTTACACCATCATATATCACATGAAGAATTATCTGCTTCTCGAGGTGTCCCAAATTTTACTCATTACCGTGGTTACCAGAACATTTATATGCAAATTGCTACAACTGATTACTCTTGTTTTTTAAATACCATTAAGATAATATAAGCAGTCTTAAGTGCTTAACTGTAATATTTTTCAGCTGTACCCATCGCGAATGCCTTCTATAGCTTCAAAAGGGTACTGTAAACTAAATCTGGCCATTTATGGGATCATCTCCTACTATAATCTGACAACAGAATATATGCAACAAATGAATGAATTTGAGCCATGGATGATAGCCAAATAACACTCATGTGCTCTATGAACGATGCAAACAACATGGTAATTATAATACACTCATGTGCTCTATGAACGATGCAAACAACATGGTAATTATAATGAAAATACACTCATGTGCTCTATGAACGATGCAAACAACATGGTAATTATAATACCCTCATGTGCTCTATGAACGATGCAAACAACATGGTAATTATAATACACTCATGTGCTCTATGAACGATGCAAACAACATGGTAATTATAATGAAAATACACTCATGTGCTCTATGAACGATGCAAACAACATGGTAATTATAATACACTCATGTGCTCTATGAACGATGCAAACAACATGGTAATTATACTACACTCATGTGCTCTATGAACGATGCAAACAACATGGTAATTATAATACACTCTTGTGCTCTATGAACGATGCAAACAACATGGTAATTATAATACACTCGTGTGCTCTATGAACGAAGCAAACAACATGGTGATTATAATGAAAATACACTCATGTGCTCTATGAACGATGCAAACAACATGGTAACTATAATACACTCGTGTGCTCTATGAACGATGCAAACAACATGGTAATTATAATACACTCGTGTGGTCTATGAACGATGCAAACAACATGGTAATTATAATAAACTCTTGTGCTCTATGAACGATGCAAACAACATGGTAATTATAATGAAAATACGCTCATGTGCTCTATGAACGATGCAAACAACATGGTAATTATAATACACTCATGTGCTCTATGAACGATGCAAACAACATGGTAATTATAATACACTCATGTGCTCTATGAACGATGCAAACAACATGGTAATTATAATACACTCATGTGCTCTATGAACGATGCAAACAACATGGTAATTATAATACACTCATGTGCTCTATGAACGATGCAAACAACATGGTAATTATAATACACTCATGTGCTCTATGAACGATGCAAACAACATGGTAATTATAATACACTCATGTGCTCTATGAACGATGCAAACAACATGGTAATTATAATAAACTCATGTGCTCTATGAACGATGCAAACAACATGGTAATTATAATTAAAATACACTCATGTGCTCTATGAACGATGCAAACAACATGGTAATTATAATAAACTCTTGTGCTCTATGAACGATGCAAACAACATGGTAATTATAATGAAAATACACTCATGTGCTCTATGAACGATGCAAACAACATGGTAATTATAATACCCTCATGTGCTCTATGAACGATGCAAACAACATGGTAATTATAATACACTCATGTGCTCTATGAACGATGCAAACAACATGGTAATTATAATACACTCATGTGCTCTATGAACGATGCAAACAACATGGTAATTATAATAAACTCATGTGCTCTATGAACGATGCAAACAACATGGTAATTATAATACACTCATGTGCTCTATGAACGATGCTAACAACATGGTAATTATAATACACTCTGGTGCTCTATGAACGATGCAAACAACATGGTAATTATAATACACTCATGTGCTCTATGAACAATGCAAACAACATGGTAATTATAATACACTCATGTGCTCTATGAACGATGCAAACAACATGGTAATTATAATACACTCATGTGCTCTATGAACGATGCAAACAACATGGTAATTATAATACACTCATGTGCTCTATGAACGATGCAAACAACATGGTAATTATAATACACTCATGTGCTCTATGAACGATGCAAACAACATGGTAATTATAATACACTCATGCGCTCTGTGACAGTGACTGATGCAAACAACATGGTAATTAAAATGAAAATGAATAAATGACTGAAGTCATAAATTCATTTTCATTATAATTACCATGTTGTTAGCATCAGTCACTGTCACAGAGCGCATGAGTGTATTTTGAACTAATCCATGGCTCAAATTCATTCATTTGTTGCATATATTCTGTTGTCAGACTCTAATAGGAGATGGTCCCATAAATGGTTGGATTTAGTGTACAGTACCCTTTTAACATACAGTAATGCCCTAAATAATCGACTCCTTAACCACAGCAGAATTATGGTTAACTTTTCAGGATTTAGTCGGAAATATGGTTTGTTGCCATTCATCGGAAAGCTCGCAGTGAGAGCTTTCTGGTAAATGGCAACAAGCCATATTTCTGACTAAATCCTGAATAGTTACCCATAATTCTGCTGTGGTTAAGGAAACGATTATTTAGGGCATTACTGTACTTTAATATTTTTCAGCTATACCCATCGCGAACGCCTTTCATAGCTTTAAATAACTAGCCTGTAATATTATCAAATTGAGTGACAAACTATACATTGCTATTGTTTTCTGCAGCCGTTGGATGGAAAGGTAACAGAATGTTCACCATGTTATCTGTTACATATTGAGAAGAATTGAACTGTGATAGTGCAAATATTTTGTCGAAGTTCACTGTTATAGTTCATTTCAAATTTCTTCCACTTTCAGTATTCTTCCCTGTGCTTTGAGCGAACATTGCCCATGAAAAATTTAGATATTAAACTTCACCAGTGTTTTATTTACTTCCCTTTATTTGAATGTTAGACAATTTTTAAGGAATTTGTGTTTTAAAGGTACTCAATCCGATCAGATGGTCCCCATATCATCCAGTTACAACAACAACAATATTTCTTCAAATTACGCTTTCTTTAGTTAACAGAATTTATTAATTACAGCAAAAATAATGCTAACCACTGTCAACTATGGTAAAAAATTTCCCAACAATATCAATGTCTTTCAACCAAATATGGCCGTATTACCACTTGATTATCACAAAATTTGGCAGTATTACCACTTGATTTTAGAGTTATCCATCTTCATCTGCAATTTTGAGAGACCATCGCCTTGACAATTTTTTCCAGGCCACAAAGAAGTACATGTCTCGAGAAATAACATATTTCAAAAATATATATCTGATCACTCTTGAGCGTTGATGGGTGGGTTCCTCGACTCAACCCCCTTGGCCAAAGAAATATTTTGGGAGTGTTAATTCGGATTATGCATCTTTAATCTTTGTCATGAAGCCTGTTTATTGCATGAATGTTAGGCCAAACAAACAAAAATGATTTGAGTCTCAGACAATTTGTTTTCTGAATCAATGAGGGAAGGACTTGATTTTGATTTTTGATTTTTTTGTGCACATCGTATTGAGCATGGATTATTATAGCTCCCTTGTCTTTAAATTGACACCTCTCCATTATAACATGTGATCCTATTACCTCCAGTGACTTTCAATTGTTCTGGATTTACAATTAGTACACCAGATTATGATGATCAGCTAATCATTTTCTTCCATGTAGTTAACTACTTAATGTTCTGTCACTATATGTATAAATGATAGTCAATCTTCACATATTACACAGAGATATGTTAAGAGTTCGTGTATTTTGCAATTAATGCTCAATACATATGGATATGTTTGTAAAAATATACCAAAATATTTAGCTTTTTTTCTTTTACATTTTTGTCGTATCAAAAATGGAAATATAACGTCCAATGCGGGCCATTTATTTCAATGCTGCGGTGTCCGAGACTTAAATAATATTTTTTATTTGGCCTTAGATTCTGTTTACACACGCTACACTTTGCCCCTGCTAGTGTCATATCGGTGTAGTGTTTTGACTGTCACATAAAAGAGTGAGACAATTGATGCCCACATTGGTCTTAAAGTCTGAATCCTATAGGTTTGACGCATGCTTTTCTAGTATAGCTTCGCTCAACTGTGAACCAGTGAGAAAGCGCATGTAAAAACTAGAGAATTAGATCCAATCGTTGGCATTAAATGTTTTGCTCGCTGTGTGACAATCACAACAAAACGCTGATACTACCAAAATACGTTTGCTAACCGGGGCAGAGCGTAGCGTATGTAAACATTGCCTCAGATTGATTTGTTGATATTTGACATTTTGATTGAATTAGTTCAATAGTTGAGATATATTCTTTCATTTTAATCACTCAATATTGCTATGATTTTTGAGAATGCCATACAATAATAGATATCGAGAATTGTCCTCATTTTCTTGACTGCAGTATCTATCCATGTGGGAAAATAATAAACTAAAAAGTATATGAACATTAAATAAATCTTGTTAGAATACTTCCCTCATCGGTGTACCTGTCTTAATTCTTTTTACACTTCCACACTGTAGTATGATCATGAATCTCTAATATACAGTAATGCCCTAAGTAATCGACTCCTTAACCACAGCAGAATTATGGGTAACTTTTCAGGATTTAGTCGGGAATATGGCTTGTTGCCATTCATCAGAAAGCTCTCGGGGAGAGCTTTCCGATGAATGGCAACAAGCCATATTTCCGACTAAATCCTGAAAAGTTACCCATAATTCTCCTGTGGTTAAGGGGTCGATTATTTAGAGCATTACTGTAGCTATGCCTGTAGAGATCTTATTCCACCAGTACAAAACCGGGGAACTTTAAACAGAGAAGTTTATAACATTGAAAATCAGTGCAGGTAATATATTTCTGAGTTAATACCTGTTCCTTAATAATGTATTTCACTGTAGGCGAAGGTCCCAACTCAAAATTTTATACGATTTAAGTGACTTTGTGAGCAATTTTACTTTGTGTCTCTTAGAATCATGGACTTTCTCCCGTGTAATTAATGCAATGCTTATTGTGAGATCAGCTCACAAAAGTCATAAAAAAACATGCAATCTCTAGTTGGGACCCCCCCTAATTTTAAGTAGATTATTGTGGAACAAGTATTAACAAAGAAAAATATATCCCTGCCTTATTTGTTCAATGCTATAAAGTTCCCTGTAAAGAACATCAAAAGTTTCCAGGTTTTGTACTGGTGGAATATGATCTCTATGTGGGTAGCTAAGCATAGAGATTCATGGAATGGAGTGAGATTCACGTACATATTTGATAATTACGATCACATAATTGGTGCAATGCCATACTAATATGATATTTTGGTGTAAATGCCCACATGGATTGTTTCTGTAGAAAGTAATGTTCAATAAAATGCCTGCTGGAAATAATAGCTTTAGTCTTCATTGCTCAGTGTAAAAGCATGAAAAAGTGCTATTTAAATTCTTCATTTAGTTCATATTAAAAAATATTGGTCTGCATCTCGGTCGTCAACTCGTCATGTCCAATTATTTAAGGGTGAAATATGTTTCTTGGGTGTAAAGATGGTCATAGCAAATAATCATGCTGATAATTTCATAAATTTATATCCAAATTGGCCAGCACGCAAGCGTCATTCTAATTCTTATGCACAAATAATATAAATTGACTCTCGTTGGAAATCATTTTCATTGCTGAATATGATGTTGCAAATGGTTACATTTCTGCATATTTCAGTTGTCATGTTTTCTGAAACTGATAAGGTTGTATTTTTCACAATAATGGTTGATTGTTTCATACTTCCAGCTGTTTTGCTGCCCGAGTACTGAAATCAGTTTGATACACTCCGACTGAAGTGCACAATATGCCTTTAATTTAATGCAAATAAATTATTTCACAAACTTTTAACTAATAAATTGTATGCGTGTTGCATGTACATCATCTGAATGGTAATGTTAATCATCTGATAATATGATATACCATATCTGTCCATTTAACTGTTGCATATGCCATATTTATTATCAAAACTAACGAACAATATTTTATAAATTCATAGTTAACATGAAATAACAAGCATCAGCATGCATATTATAACATATGAAAAAATTAAATCTCTATCCATTATTTCTATTTTAAGACCTGACATTGTTTAATTGATGAATTCAGGGGCCGGGAACCTACTTCCATTATTTGGGTGAAAATGGCGGCAACATTTTTTCCTCTATATTTTCCAAAGATATCAGAAAGCTATTAGACTAACTTATCTCTGAAAAAAACGAATATCAATCAGATATAAGGAGATTTTGGCATTAAAATTTCACAACCTCGAAAAATGGTGACTGTGCAGCTCGAACACTTATATCTTCTCAACAGTCATTATATAATTGGGACTGGATTCATAGTGAGTTAGCAAAAATTATATATAGCTCATTCGCTATCTATTTTGGTTGAGGTATAAATGTAGGTGAAGAAAACGATGAATACTCTAGAGTGCCTAATAGTAGTACGGGCTGAATAATAGTACAGGGCGGAAATCTCCAAAATTTATTAACAGTGCAGGTCGGAATAATAGTACAGGGGTACATCCATATAACAGTACCAGATATCAACTATAAATAGTTTCTTGTAAATGTTAGACAGGCACGAGTGAATATAAAGATAAATAATATGTACCCATTAACCGAGTGTATACAGCACTGCTCAAATTAAGCGACCTGTTTTAACGAGGTGTACATGCATTAATACCGCGACGTTCACGGTACCACCGCACTACCAGCGGTAACGAATGTTGGTAGCGCGATGGCACGCGGTAATGCACCGCACAAACGCGGTGACATTACCGCTACGCGGTAGCATTTTTGTAACGAGGTTAATGACGGGATTCGATGGCTGACCGTCAATCTTCCAAAATAGGACTGCCGTTCTCACGATTCCGTCCATGATTGTGTACCGTGAAGAGTATTATTAAAAATATTGAAATAGATGAAAGCTGAGTATCGGGAAATATGCCCATTATAACGGGCTTCCAGATTAAGTAAAGGTAAGTATAAGTTACTTTGAGAAAGTCATTTTTCAATTAATGGGAATATTAAAATATTACAATAACATTTCTAGTCTCGTTTTATTGCCAAAAATTCCCATAAATGACACTATTTGTAATCAGTGTTGGTTATCGGGAAGGGGACAAATGATTTAGACAGCTCGATAAATCCCGTATCTACAGTTTATATCAATGTTCAGATGTACGTGATCCCTAAATTGAATGATAACGACACTATTTAAATAGTCCCCAGAATAAATATCATTATAAACTTTATTGACATTCATTAACTGCAAATCACAAACACCATTTGTTCGTATAACGGGAATTATTGTCTTAGCAATAAAAGACACAAAGTGGAACTCCCGTATATCCAGGAAAAAAACACATTCTGCGCAAAAGCACGTGTCACTGATTACGTCATACTGCAGCTGGCAGACTTTGTTAATATAGCGCACGGGCACTTAAATTAAGATGTCGTCATGTCTTTTTATACGCCCCTTTAAAAAAAAGGCCGTATTATAGTATTGGTCTGCCCGTCCGGGCGGGCGTCCGTCCGTCCGTTAAAATTTGGTATGTGGGTTTATTAGCCGAAAAGTAAGTTCAAGTTCGAATTTGGGTTCCGCCCGCCAATTTTCACCGGAGTTATGCCCCTTATTTAATGTTTTTTGACTTAGAAAATCCTTGAAATTTGTTGTCCGGATGATAACTTTAGTATAGTTTATCGGAATGAATCCAAATTTGGTATATTACTTTCTCCCACCAAACCACAGGTCAAGTTCGAACTTGGGTTCTGTCCGACCATTTTTGGCAGAGTTATGCCCCTTTTTCGACTCAGAAAATTCAGTTTTTCTTATGTTTTTTGGTTTCCGGATGATAACTCGATTTTGGAATGTTTATACGCAAAACTCGTTTTTTTGTGGATTACATATATCGAAATACAGCTCAAGTCCGAATTTCGTTTTAATCCGATAATTTTTGCGAGAGTTATGGCCCCTCTTTTGATGTAATTTGACTTAGAAAATCCCTGTAATTTGTTGTCCGGATGATAACTTTAGTTAGAGTGAACCGATTTCAATCAAATTTGGTATGTGGGTTTATTAGGAAAAAAGACAGTTCGAATTTGGGTTCTGTCCGCCAATTTTCACCAGAGTTATGCCCCTTATTTGACGTAATTTGACTTGGAAAATCCCTGAAATTTGTTGTCCGGATGATAACTTTACTAGAGCTTATCGGATTCAATGATAATTTGGTATATTACTTTCTCCCACCAAAACACAGGTCAAGTTCAAATTTGAGTTCCGTCCGCCAATTTTTACCAGAGTTATGCCCCTTTTTTACCAGTTTCCGCCGACCCAAGAGAGGGCGTATATTGCACGCCCAGCGTAGCTCTTGTTATAACTGGCCTCAATGGGTGAAATAAATATTTGTGTTTTGTTGATGGTGCTATTAGTAAAACTACACACGTGACGCGCGAATGGCTGTTTTGTGTTTTGGACACTTTGTATTTCCATTACTTCAATGCGTCCGTTTGGCTTACATAATGCTCGCAGAAGGTAGTTCAGATATTTATCGATCTATTTTGGTATTGCGAATAGTTTTATGTGCGAACCGCCACGTGGCTTTAAACAGACAAGTCTCATTCGATCTTAAAATGTTGTGCACGTAATAGCTATTTATAAATATTTGTCGCACAAAAGTGAGACAAACGCTCTTTGTTGCTACCGTATCGGGAATAAACTAACAAGGACTAAAACACACCGAATTCGATCACTTGAAATAATTATGTTACAATGTTAACCTCTGTATATAACCAAACAAACATATTTAGAGGTCAACTTTCCAACACCATGCATGTTTTCTTCCGAATAACGATTAGATAGGAATACCGGTATGTGATATAATTTATACTGCGACCCACCGAGAACTACAAGTGCACGCCCTCGCCAAAAGTTGCAATTTCACATCAAACGATGCCGCCCGACACACACTCGTGAGCTCAATGAATGTTCACGTAACAAAATCAAAGACTGATTTAACAACGTTGTGTCTTTCAATGTTTGGTGTTTTGCGTGTGTCTTTTGTCGCGCACATTGGTGATGATAACAACTTTACTTTGCGGCATGACATGTGCCATGCTTTCTTAGTTATACATTTTATTCCCACCGACAAGAAATCTTCAGGAGCAAATGTTTGTAAATTGCTTTACTATTTCACGCATGCGTACAATCATACATCTTGGCGATAATATACTATTTACGCGCCGATTGTGTTTGGCATATGAACAAAACTATAGATTTGAATGAATATGAATATTTCTGCAATGATCGCCGCCCTGGCCTCTAAGACTAAAATCGGACTCAGTGTTACTAATGCACCGTCCCCGCTGGTTTCGACCAAATTCAGATAAATGGAGGATTTACTTTTTCCATTTTATAAGAAATTTAGATTTCGGAAACACAAACAAAACAAAAAATTCTGCATGAGTGGAAACCGACATAGGAATCGGGTGCGTAAATCATTTGATGATATGTAAGATAGATGCTAACAACAAAACTATTACTCCATGGTGTTTTGCGTAATCCAGTCGCCGTAAGCAACTATAACTGAGTTCAAAAACCGCCGACGTGATCAAACGTGATGTTCGTGTACATTTGTAATATGTTACATGTAAACCCGACATGTTCATATGTAATCCGATTGCATTATTATTCATTTATATTCATTACGTATACATAATTACGTACAGCTTACAGGTATTCATTCAATTCAAAAGTTATTCATAATCATTTACCTTCTGTGTGACGCCTTGTTTCAGTCGTGTTCTCTCCGCGGTGGAGGGCCGTTAGCGGCAATTTGAACGCGGTTACGAAAAAAATAACGCGGTGTATGTCGGTAACGAACACCAATAACGCGGTGACCTGCGGTAACCAACGGTAAAAATACCGTACCAGTACCGCGGGTCAACCGCCCTCCGTCACGGTACAGAATGATAACCGCGGTAGTTTGGTGGTAACACCGCGGTAAGTACCGGCCCATAACCTCGTTAAACAGGTCGCTTACTGAGAGCATAGCTGTACTTCTATTATTGAGCAGTTCATACTGAAATTTGAATAATCGAAGCATTAGGCATGTTCCCATATTACACATAGCGAAAATCAATAAACGTACAGGGCCAATTTATGATCGTACAGGTGCAAATTTCATCAGGAAAATATTAAACATACATGTATTATTATTTTTAGGCACTAGAGTACTCACATCAATGTAGACATTTTGCTGCCATTTTCGAGTAAATTATGACATAGGTTTCTGACCCTGGTATGTTTCTCGAGCAGTTTGTAATTCATCTTTTAACGACCTTTTCAGATGAACTCTTTCGAGCAGCTGTGTATTAACTACACCAATGAGAAGCTACAGCAGTTGTTTAACCACACCATGTTTATACTGGAGCAGGAGGAGTATCAGAGGGAAGGAATCGAATGGAAGTTTATAGATTTCGGATTAGACTTACAACCAACTATAGACTTGTTAGAGAAGGTATGCATGGCTTAAAATATCATTAGATTCACAATCAAGCCTGAGTTTAGTGTGCCTGTCAATTGCAGAATGAGGTCCCGCAGAGGGTGAATTTAGTGACGTTATCCCCAGTGAACAAATTACTTTTGAAATTTTGATTACTTTTGAAATTTTGATTAGCATATAACCTCACATTGACACGATTAGATAGCATTGTTCAAAAAGCATAAAAAATTCATACCAAAATGCATAGCTATTATCCAAATTTGGGTAGCATATTCACGGGGCGTCATGTGCCTCGCGAGAATCGGTTCGAAATCTGCAGATGACCCAGCGCGAAATCGCACGTGTCTCAGCGCCCTTCCGGTCACAAATGTCAGGGTCGGCTCCAAACTTGAATTAAACAGCGACAAAGGTGAGTTAATGCAGAATATAACACACAATGCATACTCCACAATGATTACTAGTATCGAATCAGTAGCTTTTATGGAGTATTGTGCGATAAGATTTGTTTATTTTACATGTTTACAAAAGTCATTATTTCCAAGTGCATTTTCAATGAAATATTCCACCAATTTCCACGAGTGATTAACCGCAATTCTGGAAGCTACGCTTGAGTATACTGTTGCTCAATGTTAGATACATACATCTCCTAGCTCCCAAACCACAAGTAAGTTTAGTATTATACTTGTATGCCACAAAAAATGAATCTTAAAATTACCCGAAAATGTCACGGTTCCCTTCCGGTCAACTGTTAGCATTTGGGTTCGCATCGTTTTGATCATGCCCCAGTTCTGAATCTGCACGTATTTAGTTTTCGCATTATTTTACCAGTATTTTCGTGCTCGTTGGAGACTTATCACGCATATTTTATTTCCATATTTACTAGTAATGACTAGCACCACATATAACACTATTTATACAGCAATATCTTGTTAAATGCACCTTGCTAGGCGACTTCGTAGCACGAACTATTATTTTATTTAAAAGGATGTCGTTTTTATGTGTAAACAATAAGTGGGAATACATATACACACCTGGCATTGATCCGATATGACTCGTGTTGCGTACACGTCGCTAAAATCATAATAGGCCTACTGTCTACATTACAGCCTAAAATATCTTCGGTCTGTCTCAATAAAACCATACAAATATGGATATCATTGGAACCGGCTATTGACCACATTGTGATGGTTACAGTTATGCCCTGTGCCAATGCATTCTCTTATATATGCGAGTCGACCATAGGTCGCCTCGCATATATAAGAGAATGCATTGGCCTAAAAAAAATCTTTTTTTAACACTTTTTACCATTTTTTTCTTACATTCTTTAACAATTTTATAATTTTTAATGTGTTAAGCCAATGCATTCTCTTATATATGCGAGGCGACCTATGGTCGACTCGCATATATAAGAGAATGCATTGGCACAGGGCCGTTCTGTTGGGTAAAGGGTTAATATATTATCTTGGCACCTCATGCTGCATAGGACACCATGACGTCATCATTTAGCAGTGAAAAGGTTAACCCTTTGAGTGCCAGGGGCCGATCTCATCGGCCCTAAACCTACAAAATAAGTCTGTTAAAGAATATAAGAATAAATTATTAAAATTGTAAAAAAAAAATAATTAATTGTTAGGCCAATGCATTCTCTTATATATGCGAGGCGACCTATGGTCGACTCGCATATATAAGAGAATGCATTGGCACAGGGTATATGGGTTGATACAAAAATCAACCTGGCACTCAAAGGGTTAACTGAGAAAAACTTCTGAAATTTGATCCATTTTGGATCTTGGATATTTATTTAAAAAATTAAGGTTATTATAAACTCGGCTAAATGTATGGAGCCTGCCCGGTATTTTATTCAGTGTTGCACTTTTTCCTTTTTATGTCCTTTGTTTATGTACATGTCTTTGTAGCATCAAGTGAACATTACATTTGATTCAGGCAAAAAATATCAACCATAAATAATATTGTTAATATTTCTTTCACGCAATCTCATGATGTGTTAGGCAGTATGTCGGTAGAAATTGAATAAGTTTCAAAAATATCTTTATATTAATTATGTTAATTTTTTTCAGCCAATGGGTATTCTAGCTCTTTTGGATGAAGAGTGCTGGTTCCCGAAGGCAACAGATAAAACACTCATTGACAAACTAGTGTCACAACATTCCCAACATCCAAAGTTCCAGAAATCTGACTTCAGGGCAGATGCTGACTTCTCACTCGTTCATTATGCAGGAAGGGTATGCTTTTAGTTTCTCAATATAAACACTAAAGTATATGTCATTTGAGCAACAATGACTGTCATCTTAGGCCTTATGTTCAGGAATGGGCCCTTCGAATCGGGGTGTTTTCATTTCGAATCGAATCTCGAATCGAATCAGGCAAACGATTCAAAATCGAATCAAATCTCGAATCGAATAATTGTTACTGAGCCAATCGAGTTCAGTGCATAGAAACACCTAAAAGTGCCTGTTGAAAACTGCCTGGTGATCGTCGATGTAGTGCAATATGCACAGATTATGCGCTTATCTACTCTATGCATTTTCTGTGCCTAAGCAATCTTACAGATAAGAGCATACATTCATGAGAGAACCAATGTCGACAAAAATACGGATGCCTGTTTCATGTCATTGAATAGTGCAGTATTTTTCGCTATGATTGTGATGTCTGTCGCTTGAACTGACAGACTTGCCAGACAATGTTTACAAAAATACTCTGGAGTTAGATTCAGACTCGCGTTTACGCAAATCAAGCAAATATCTATAATCTGGCATACATGTGTGTTTTGGAATTCCCATGATTCCTGGAACGACACTAGCTCACAGCTTTGTATGGCAATTTTGTTGTTCACTTATGTCATTCTTGCAGATTGGGTCAATTAATTATAGATTAGTTGGCAATAACATTACATGTCCTGACATAACGGTAAGCGCATACGTTTAAGTCGTTTACTACGTTATTATAGTGAATTTTCTGGTAATAGCATTGTGGTCTGTAGAAAGCACGGAAATGCACCTGTCGCCAAAGATTCGACAACATATGAATCATGGTAGCAGATTTCGAATCGAATCAGACGAATGATTTCGCATCGATTCGATTCACGGAGCCTATGTTCAGAATCTTCTTGTTGGTATATAACTTGATTTTGCTACAACGGAGTCAAATGAAATAATTTAAATTACAAAATTAAATACAACTGATATGCTAAAGATTTTTAACATGTCACTCGGTTGTAAAAAGTAAGATATCTGTGTTGATTTGAATGCTAAAACAAGTATTAGTTATTAATTGTGATGTAGTGAAGTAAGTGTGAGAGTTGTATATAAGGTTGACTACACTGTGGCTTATGAAGTAAATTGTCGCCTGACAATCAAAAGGATGTAAAAATTCGGATTTGACTTTTATTTCAGGTCGACTATGCTGCAGCTATGTGGCTAATGAAGAACATGGACCCGCTCAATGAGAACGTAGTTTCTCTTCTCCAGTCATCATCAGACACTTTTGTCCAGGCAATATGGAAAGACGGTATGTATGTTTTATCCACAAACTTTTGTTATTCGCAAAATTGCAGGAAGCTCCAGTCATGGAAGGGTTAAAGACATATTATGGACTTGTTTGTTCGAGTTCGTGAAACTGATAAATTAGTACTCAGGCGCTATACCAACTGGGAGAATGTAGAATTCTACTAACATCGCCCAAAATCTCGAAAGAAATCGACCATACAACTCCATAGAAAACAACATCCGAACTACTCTCAATTGTAAATATTTACATCTCGATTCGGGACGCAACAATCGGCGACAAACTAACGCAATGATTTCGCCATCGATACTCATTGCATTCAATAAATGTATATGACTGACGGTGTGTGGTGTAAACTTGGATTAATATTCATAAAAATAACTACTTTGGGCAAGATTATTCTCCATTTCTATTTGATGACCCAACCGGAGTGTTTCACATCACTTTAAAGACATATTATGTACTTTTATCATTGAATAAAACCCATCAGTTAGTATCCAAACACTATCCCCATTGGAAGAATGTAGCAATGAACTAAGATTGTCGAATGTTCCTACCACATCGACTGTAACATTTCAGAGATCCCAACGTTTGAACTACAGTAGTGCCCTAAGTAATCGACCCCTTAACCACAGCAGAATTATGGGTAACTTTTCAGTATTTAGTCGGAAATATGGCTTGTTGCCATTCATTGGAAAGCTCTCGATGAATGGCAACAAGCCATATTTACGACTAAATCCTGAAAAGTTACCCATAATTCTGCTGTGGTTAAGAGGTCGATTACTTAGGGCATTACTGTATGCACAAATGTAAATATTTACTACTTTATTTGGGATGCTTGATTCGGCATAAACTTTCCAGCAATGATTGTGCCAATAATAGTCACTGCTTATAATTCATTTATAATAATTAAGCTGTTATCTGACTATTTAGATATCAAATATATGAAAATAACTTATTTTGGCATGAGCATGTCTTATTCTGTTTGGAACCAAGTCTGAGTTTAGTGTGTTTGTCATTTGCAGAATTAGGTCCCCAGAGGGTGAATTTCGTGATGCTAACCCACTGGGGACCTCATTCTGCTTAGGCCTCATCTTCTAGGAAATATCTACAGTCTCAAATTAACATTGTTTTAGTTACTTTTCCCTACTGGGAAGTTTCTATATCCCCTAATTTGCAGAAGTTAAATTGTATAATTGAGGAGACTAATAGGTAAACATCACCAACTTCAACTGGGGAACTTCAATCTGATCCTACGTCTCCCACAGCAGTTGAGGCCTAAGCAGAATGAGGTTCCCAGAGTGTGAATTTGGTTATGCTAGCCCACCGTACAGGGTAGCGTCACTGAATTCACCCTCTAGCCTCATTCTGTAAATGACAAACACTATTTGAAGGTTTGATAGTTCTGCTTACTGTACAAAAGACATCACCTCGTGAAATTATTTCTTGCTACCGCTATACTTAAAGTAATTGACCACCAATAATGTGGTGTCACCCCGTTAATATGGCGGTACTATACCGCAGTATCCTCCAATACCGCGGTACTGATACCGCTTGTTAACGCGAACAAGTATGTGTGAGTAAATACCTCCCCTAAAAGAGTTCCATGAAAATCACCGCGGTATTCAACAAAATTAATGCGGTGCCCGCTAAAAGACCACGGTATCATTATCGCCCAATACCGTAACTCCTCGCCATGACCGTCGCGATACCGCTACCGTTTATTACCGGTATCACCGCGGTCATGACCGGGGTATTACCCCGTTTTTCTGGTCAATTACTTTGAGAATAGCGGTATTCCACCACAAGCCTCATTCTCTAAATGACAAACACTATTTGAAGGTTTGATAGTTCTGCTTACTGTACAAAAGACATCACCTCGTGAAGACTGTCATTAGGTCTATAATGTTAATGATTCTCTCCCATCAGCTGAAATCGTTGGAATGGGTGCTCAAAATCAGGGTGATACCATGTTTGGACAGAGAACAAGGAAAGGCATGTTCCGAACTGTGGGACAGTTATACAAAGAACAACTCGCCAAATTGATGGCGACTCTTCGTAACACAAATCCAAATTTCGTCAGATGTATCATTCCAAATTATGAAAAGAAGGTAAGTTTATGAATCAAGTATTTTACACGAACATTGATAGTAATATCACTAAACGGCCACCAAATGCTACCATAAGAAGACAAGACATTCATTGTAACAATCAGTAGTCTAATAATCTAATTCATGCAATATAGTTGATATAATTATGATACTAGATACAGTACTTGACAAAAGTATGTGCACAATGTTTGTAATACCACTGATAATATACAGCCTGTTGCATATGTTGAGTCAAATGAAAAATGATCACCAAAACTACAGTTTAACCCTTTACCCAACAGAAGGGCCCTATGCCAATGCATTCTCTTATATATGCGAGTCGACCATAGGTCGCCTCGCATATATAAGAGAATGCATTGGCTTAACACATTAAAAATTATAAAATTGTTAAAGAATGTAAGAAAAAGTGTTAAAAAAAGATTTTTTTTAGGCCAATGCATTCTCTTATATATGCGAGGCGACCTATGGTCGACTCGCATATATAAGAGAATGCATTGGCACAGGGCATAACTGTAACTATCATAATGTGGTCAAGGAGCCGGTTCCAATGATATCCATATTTGTATGGTTCTATTGAGACAGACCGAAGATATTTTAGGCTGTTGAAGCTTTATTTGGCCGGTTTTGGCCGGTTTGTTGGGTAAAGGGTTAACAGTGACTATATTGTAAATTATCGTTTTAATGATACATGTTATCAAAAGACAAGTGATTGAAGCCAAATTGTAAATCATAACGAATTGTAATGTGACAAATACACTGGTAAATTATACTCCATCATAATCGCTGCCAAGAGTCTATCACGAATACACCAGGAGAGTATGTGTTTTCTATAGAAGGCCATAGCTGCCTTATGGGGTTGTTGTCTATTCTATGATATCCATTCCGCCTTTATATGGTGTTCATTCACCTTTATATGGTATTCATTCACCTTTATATGGTATGCATATGTCTTTATATGCTGTCCATTCATCTTTATATGATGTCCATACACATTTTATGGCATTCACCCTCTGGGGACCTCATTCTGCAAATGACTAGCACCTTATACGCATATTAATTATTACAGGGAGGCAAGATTGATTCCAATCTGGTGCTAGACCAGCTGAAGTGTAATGGTGTGCTGGAGGGCATCAGGATCTGTCGTCAAGGATTCCCAAACAGGATTATATTCCAAGAGTTCAGACAGCGATATGAGATTCTCACACCTAACTGCATACAGAAGGGATTCATGGATGGCAAGAAAGCGGCAGAAAAGATGGTTGGTATTTATTGTGTGTACCCATAGTTCCATTCCATGCATATTCAGCCCTCTTAATTAGTATCGGCTAGCTGGTTGACCCGAGGCAAAGAGAAAATTCTCCGGCTATTTTTTTTTTCCGAGGCAAATTTCAGAACCTGCCAATGTTTTGTGCAAAATTGAAACAAATTGCTGCAGACATTGTCTTAATGTCACAGGGCCTCTGTGGCCCAATCGGTTAGGGTACAACTCCAAGCCGTTTCGCCCACCAGTGCTGGCGATAAGGATTCAAATCCTCATGTTTCCATCATGTACTTTGTAACTCAAAATCGTTATCTGGTGGAGTTGCCAGTTACTTGCTGATGGCCGGTGGTTTGCCGCACATGATTGACGAGTTTATCAGCCATTGAAATCACTGTTAGATTAGCCGTAAGTGTGCGGATTTCCTCCACCACGAAAACTGGTAATGTCGTGATATGGCCTTGGTTGCTGAAAGCGACATTAAACCCCAATCAATCAGTCTTGATGAATGTCACACTGGAAGTCTGCAGGCAGCAAAAATTCATTGTTGAATGCCAAAGACTACCGAGATAACAAGGGCTACTGAGATAACAAACACTACTGAGATAACAAGGGCTACTGAGATAACAAGGAATACTGAGATAACAAGGGCTACTGAGATAACAAGGGCTACTGAGATAACAAGGACTACTGAGATAACAAGGGCTACTGAGATAACAAGGGCTACTGAGATAACAAGGGCTACTGAGATAACAAGGGCTACTGAGATAACAATGACTACTGAGATAACAATGACTACTGAGATAACAAGGGCTACTGAGATAACAATGACTACTGAGATAACAAGGACTACTGAGATAACAAGGGCTACTGAGATAACAATGACTACTGAGATAACAAGGGCTACTGAGATAACAATGACTACTGAGATAACAAGGACTACTGAGATAACAAGGGCTACTGAGATAACAAAGACTACTGAGATAACAAGGGCTACTGAGATAACAAGGGCTACTGAGATAACAAGGAATACTGAGATAACAAGGGCTACTGAGATAACAATGACTACTGAGATAACAAGGACTACTGAGATAACAAGGGCTACTGAGATAACAAGGGCTACTGAGATAACAAAGGCTACTGAGATAACAATGAATACTGAGATAACAAGGGCTACTGAGATAACATGGACTACTGAGATAACAAGGGCTACTGAGATAACAAGGACCACTGAGATAACAAGGACTACTGAGATAACAAGGGCTACTGAGATAACAAGGGCTACTGAGATAACAATGACTACTGAGATAACAAGGGCTACTGAGATAACAATGACTACTGAGATAACAAGGGATACTGAGATAACAAGGGCTACTGAGATAACAAGGACTACTGAGATAACAAGGGCTATCATGCTAATCAGCAATTTTAACCCTTTACCCAACAAACCGGCCAAAACCGGCCAAATAAAGCTTCAACAGCCTAAAATATCTTCGGTCTGTCTCAATAGAACCATACAAATATGGATATCATTGGAACCGGCTCCTTGACCACATTGTGATAGTTAGTTATGCCCTGTGCCAATGCATTCTCTTATATATGCGAGTCGACCATAGGTCGCCTCGCATATATAAGAGAATGCATTGGCCTAAAAAAAAAAAAAATTTAACACTTTTTACCATTTTTTCTTACATTCTTTAACAATTTTATAATTTTTAATGTGTTAAGCCAATGCATTCTCTTATATATGCGAGGCGACCTATGGTCGACTCGCATATATAAGAGAATGCATTGGCACAGGGCCGTTCTGTTGGGTAAAGGGTTAAGCCAGACCTCCTGGGTTTATTTTGACACACCACTCACCTTTATAGTTTTTGACATTGATAAAAACAGTTTTAGAAAATATTAACGCATTTCACTCATTACCGTGTGTGTTATCCATTGTAATAATATTTAATAACTCACATATTACATGTCCAGTTTTTCATTACACCAGGCCTTAATATTCCCCACAACTCACAGCGTTTACCGATGTCCCCAAATTATAGAAATGTCCCCAAATTAGAAGGCACATTTGACAAAATGTCACTGCAAAATCACCCTTTTTATGACCTGTTTGTGTGTGTATATTGCTTCATTTGACCACAACAAATCAACTTTCTAACTTTTTTCAGGTTCACATATACATGTACATGTAGTTAGATTAAATTAAATTTTAATTGGAAATACCCATGAACAGTGTGTTGGTGGACTGCTTGGTGAACTTTCAAGCACCATACATCTATAAAATGGCTTTGTTGATGTCAAATGATCCAATATTCCCAATATTCAATAAATTGTGACCTACAAAACTTGAAAATGTAAGGGTAATATAACTTGCTGAATGCTGAAACAAGCCCAAGTTGCCAGGAAATGATATGGGGGCCATTGGTTCATTTCTTTCACCTTTCATATGCTTCCTAAACAACTAGACAGCCCCCATTTTAGGCTCACTTTAAAAAATATTCTCCCCGGGGAAAACCCCGTACCCCCAATAGTCACTAGGGAGTACCCCCCCTCCTCGCAAACCCACCACCTCGGTCCCCCAAAATGTCCCCAAATTAGCCTAATATAAAGGCCTGCATTACACGCACCACACCTGTGCAGATTGTTGTATCGATTGGTAGTCTGGTTTGAACAAAAATATTAAGTCAATTAATTTCCACATGTTTGCATTATCACAAGGAAAAAATCCTCATAAAATGATTGAAGTTTCAAAACACAAACTTTAACTTTCAAAACACAAACCTTAACCCTTTACCCAACAGAACGGCCCTGTTACAATGCATTCTCTTATATATGCGAGTCGACCATAGGTCGCCTCACATATATAAGAGAATGCATTGGCTTAACACATTAAAAATTATAAAATTGTTAAAGAATGTAAGAAAAAATGGTAAAAAGTGTTAAAAAAAGATTTTTTTTAGGCCAATGCATTCTCTTATATATGCGAGGCGACCTATGTATTATGTAATCAGTCTGTCCGCCCGTCCATCTGTATGCCTGTCATGGTCTGTCCTTCCGCCTGTCCATCAATTAACATTTTTGGTTTCCGATCCATAACTCCAGTTTGGATTATTTGATCTGAACCAAAGTTCGTATTTGTATATCCCAGCTAAAACTACAGGCCTTGTTCCAATATGGGTTCTGTCCAGTTATTTTTACACAAGTTACAGACCTTTTTAGACTTAGAATTTGACCGTCTGTTAACATTTATGGTTTATGATCGATAAACTCCATTTTGGATTATTTGATCTGAACTAAAGTTGGTATTTGTATTTCCCAGCTAAAACTTAAGGCCAAGTTCGAATATAGGTTCTGTCCAATTATGTTCACATGAGTTACGGCCATTTTTGTACTTAGTATTTGACTGCATTTTGGCATTGAAATTAGGGGTATATCAGATATTCTTTGTAAGCTCAAATTATTATTTTATATTGCTGTAGTATAATTTGAAATGGCTAAAGGGCGTATTTTGTCATGCCCTAGCGATGCTCTTGTTATTTTTTTTTGCGAGTAACGATAATGAGCATTAAAGTAAATTTCTTCTCTTTTGTAGATTGAAGCTTTGGAACTGGAGCCAAACTTATATCGTATTGGTCAGAGTAAGATATTCTTCCGAGCTGGTGTATTAGCTCATCTAGAGGAGGAGAGAGATCTTAAATTGACTGACATCATTGTCCAGTTCCAAGCGTTGTCACGAGGTCTGTTGGCAAGGCGGAACTATCAGAAGAGACTACAGCAACTCAGTGCCATCAGAGTCGTTCAAAGGAACTGTGCTGCATATCTCAAATTAAGGAACTGGCCCTGGTGGAGGCTCTTCACAAAGGTAGGATTCCACTCAATTTCTGCTTCTTTAGTGCTTTTTTTATTAGGGTAATATTACAAAATTACTTTATTCGCATCCCCATACAATAATATTTTTGGCCCCTCCTCAATTTTTTTTTTTTTTTATATTTGGATTTTGAGGTATATCTTATCATAGGCTGATATCTTAATCCTTCTGTACTTAAATACTCATTATTGGAATTTTCAGGGATACAAATATTTGCATTTCAATAAATTTCGTCTTTGCCACTGGACAGATAACCCTGTATGAGAGTTTATTACCATGTATGAGAGTTTATTACCCTGTATGAGAGTTTATTACCATGTATGAGAGTTTATTACCATGTATGAGAGTTTATAACCATGTATGAGAGTTTATTACCATGTATGACAGTTTATTACCATGTATGACAGTTTATAACCATGTATGAGAGTTTATTACCATGTATGAGAGTTTATTACCATGTATGAGAGTTTATAACCATGTATGAGAGTTTATTACCCTGTATGGGAGTTTATTACCCTGTATGAGAGTTTATTACCATGTATGAGAGTTTATAACCATGTATGTGAGTTTATTACCATGTATGACAGTTTATTACCATGTATGAGAGTTTATAACTATGTATGAGAGTTTATTACCATGTATGAGAGTTTATTACCATGTATGTGAGTTTATTACCCTGTATGAGAGTTTATTACCACGTATGAGAGTTTATTACACTGTATGAGAGTGTATTACCATGTATGAGAGTTTATTACCATGTATGAAAGTTTAATCTCATTTAAGGCACCAGGTTTTCAGTGTTTGGCATCATATTTTGTGATATGTACAAATTCAGTAAGGAATACTAGGTGGGATGGGAGGGTATTAATTGTGGTTTATTTATTACATAGGGTTAGTTTGAGAGATTCTCTGATTGATTGATTGTTTATTTGTTTAATATTTACAAGCTTATGATAATGGTGATAATAAAAAACAAATATGATATTATACAGGACCGACATGGCCCAGATGGGCCATCTTCCTGTCGTCCCTACATATACAAACATGAAGCGGCAACTAATGAAGTGAAATAATAGGAAAGGATAGAATCTAGTTCATAATAGACAAATAAGGTATCCAAACCACTTATGGGATGAACCTATATGTGTTGATACATATGTATTGGTTGTTTTCATGGGCTTATTACAAATCTGTCACTAATAATGGGGGTATGGTCGTGGCTGTTTCAATTGTTTACTGGTTAAGAAAATAATAGCTTCCGATTTTCAAATTCATTGAAATATCGTTGTTGCTAAAGTTGATATTTTGTTTCAGGCTATCGATTAATTCATAATTCTGATAAAAGTTCAATATAGGTTTGTATTGTATTATATTTAGACAGTTGTTATTATTTATATCATAAACACTCAACAGGTTAAGCCTCTGTTGCCTGTCACTGGCCAAGAAGAGAAACTGAATGCCAAAGATGATGAACTCAAGAAGGTAACGGAGACATTTGAACGACAGAAGAATGAGTATTTCGACCTGGAGAAGAAATTTGCTCAGATCGTCGAGGAGAAATCTATATTATCCGAGCAGCTACAGAATGAGACGGAGCTCTGTGCGGAGGCAGATGAGGTATGTTCACTAGATGTATCACAATCCTGTGTGGTTCACATTAAATTGACCCAAGGCACTCGCTGTGGGTAAATGTGCAAAAAATATAAAAGTCTGTAAAACATCACCACTAAAGTGACCCAAGGCACTCGCAGTGGGTAAATGTAAAAAAAATATATACGTCTATAAAGACATCACCACTGTTAAAGTATATAACCATGCACATATATGACATATTTTTAAATTAGATAAACACAGAGGAGATTTACAGGCTGCAATTGGAACTATTACTTGATCAATTGCTGATATTAGCAAGCCCAGGTCCACACCTATCACATTATCAACCTTATTGCCGCCATCGTCTACAAGTGCTAGTACAGGTGCTCGACTTGGTCCTATTGCATTTGCACCAATTTCATCAGAGGTTCTAATTATATATAATTGCCAAATAATATCTGCAGTTCACATGTTCACAAAACTAATATCCTAGTAATTTAAAAGGTTAAATTACAAGTCAAACATTTATATATTGAGCATTGTGTCCAAAGCGATTATGTTGTTGTCTTCCGTTCTTCACTGTAAGAGCTCTTGTACTATATTTTCTCTGGTATGTTTTTCTACAATAATACTTTACTCTCAACTGCCATAACCGAATAACTGTTGGTTTTTTTTAATTCTCTTATTGGTGGTCCGAAGGTATTTATGTAATGCCTGGTCAGGCCTTCGATTCTGTAAAATGCAGGAGTGTGGTTGGTCACTCGCCTAACCTGAAACCCAGGCGTGTGATTTTGGTGGATATTTCGGGGTATAAAATGACAAACGAAGACTCAAAATTAAATCAATTTTATCACCATTGTGATTCATCTTGTACACATGTATTCTCCACATTGAAGTAATTAAAACTCCATTCTCGAATTGCGTCGTAATGCTTCCGTTGGATGTAAGTTGTTATGAAATGCGGTCAGAGACCATGTAATATCTAGCCGAGAATTACTCAGACCTACATACGAATGCGACGACATCGCTAAACGCACCTGACTATAATAATGTTCTAGCGCATGCGCAAAACTTAAAACAATTACTTCCGTCGTATACGGCATGTCTGTCAGTCTTCTCCAGCAAACAAGGTTGATCGTTATTATAAACCCTTTTTCAATCGTGCGCCTAATATCACCGAGGAGTGTGATTAATTACTCGCCAAGATTTAATTTCAGGCGTGCTATGGTGCGCGAGCGCGAGCGCACGCCTCATAATCGAAGGCCTGGCCTGGTGTATGATGAGTCTCATGTTCGGGTTGAGGTCTGAATTGTCTCCAATCAGGTACTTGAGGTTTATGATTATCATATCCGGTGCAACTTCTGTCTCCATGAATCTCAAGTTCAATCTGATTTATCATTTCCTTTCTCCGAGTTGTGTATATGGGACAATCCAGAAGGTAGTGTCGGATTGTTTCGGTTATTCCACATTTACATCTTGTTGGTACTTCTTTGATAAATTTCCCAATATGTCCCCTGAGACTAGTATGACCGGTTCTGAGTTTGTTTATCTGTTGTTGAGTTTTGTTCTGTTCATGAATGTATTCTTTTATTGTTTGCTGGGAGCATTTAATGTCTGGAAACAATTCCTCAGTGAATCTTGCTTTTTCAAGATTTGCCCACTGAAATTGCCGTTCTGTCAAGATATTTTCTTTGATTGTTCTTTTGATGTCATTAATAGTTTTCATTTCTTCTCCAAGGCCTTGATGTAGTAGATTGGATTCTTCTGTTGCTTCTTTTGCTGCACAATCTGCTATATCGTAGCCATTGATGTTTGTATGTCCTCCAATCCATTTGATATTAATTTCAGCTCCTGTTCTGAGTTTTTTACGACATTCACTTATTGTTGTATAATAGCTTTTATTTCAGTTTTACATTTCTCGAAGCTCTTTATGTTTATGTTTCATAAGTTCATTAAGGAAAACCCTAATTAATTTTGGTCATACATTTTCTAAACTGTTTTATTTACAATATTGTAGAAGTTTCCACACATTCCTAAAATCTATTTTTACTTATTATCTCAGATTATCTTGTTGAAAATACGTGATCGATTGAATTTTTCTAAAAATGTCCATGCCGGGTTGTTTCCACATGGTATCGGGAAGGAAGTTTTGTCACTGTCCCATATGCAACATGCCATAATCACTAAGGCCCACATGAGCTCCCAGTAACATAAATATGTTGTTTTTTACAGTTTTAATATGTTCTAAACTGTTACAAATGTCAAATACAGGCACAAAAGGTCTTCAGTAAACAAAAATGCATGATGTCAAAAATGCGTTTTTTGCCTCTTTGACCACCCACCCACCCCGGCATACCTTCCTGCTAATTTTTTATTAGGTTTTATCTTAATTTAAATGCAAAAGCTTATTGGTGTGAAATTCAAAATAGTGTTCCCTGTCACAAAACACTTGCAAACTATAGGGCTGAAGTTCTATGTTGTTTGTGCTAACTCCTGATACTTCAAATGCTCATATTTCAATTAAACATTGTTTACTTCAATCTCACCTGAGTTAGTACCAGATTATAGAATGCATTTACTCATATTTACTCATAGCTAAGATCAGCTATGAATACAAAATATGTCTGGCCAGTTGTATAGCTATGTCCACTTCATTTCTTTCTTTATTAGTCTTTTTTCAAATCTATTTGAATTTTTGCAGTTGAAGAAACGTGCCTCATTGGTAAAATAAAATTCATATTCAGGGCCAAATAAATAAGAATTCTGTGTTCTTAGGCACCTCAATTATCACTCAAAATTCTTTTCAAAAAGCCTTGTCAAACATTTTTTTCTCATTATTTTCTGTTTTAACTCTTTGAGTGCCAGGGGCCGATCTCATCGGCCCTAAACCTACAAAATAAGTCTGTTAAAGAATATAAGAATAAATTATTAAAATTGTAAAAAAAAAAAAAAATTGTTAGGCCAATGCATTCTCTTATATATGCGAGGCGACCTATGATCGACTCGCATATATAAGATAATGCATTGGCACAGGGTATATGGGTTGATACAAAAATCGACCTGGCACTCAAAGGGTTAACTCTTCCATTTCTGGAGCTTCCTGAAATTTTTTGAAAACCCTGTGCCAATGCATTATCTTATATATGCGAGTCTCTCGAGGCTCCATATGGGAGACTAACATATATAAGAGAATGCACTAGCACATGATCTTTAATGCTGCACCAGCAGAGGTCCCGTCGTGAAAGGGTTAAATATTGGATTTGTTTCCTCATCTTAAAATTGAGATGTAATTGCCTCAGAACACAGATATTTTATTTTAATGGCCTAGTTTTGAAATATTTCTTTTAAGAAATGTAGTACTGAAAGTGTTATCAAAGCGTTATAAAACATGTCCAAAAACATGGATTTATTTTTGTCTTCTTTTGACGAAATATAACTGAAATTTGTGATTGAAACAAATCAGACGGCTCTCATGTAACACCTCTGTATCTTGGGTAAAATCATGAATCTATAAATGCTTTTCTTGTTTGATAACTCTTTCAAGGCCACATTTCTACATCATTCCTGTTATTTATGTTGGTTGAGAAAGTGTTAAAATTAAAGAGTTCTGATTTTACCCATTGAACTGAGTTGCATCATTGAAGTCTTGTTTGATAACTTAATTTCATTTCAAATGATTGTCTGATATATATGAAGAATATAATGGTTGCATATTGAGACTTGTTATAATTTAATGGCACAAGCTTTCAACCATTATAGTGGCTGCTTTCAACAGCTTTCAAGTTTGCGGTCAAATCAAAACCGTTTGATCTGGTTCAGGTCGCCAATGAAAAATTAATTTTAAGTGATAAAAATCTCAAAAAGGTATCAGTTACACGCAGAAACTAATTGTTGTAAAATGTGGATAACATTGTGGTGTTTTGTGATTTCGGAAAGATACTGGGCGAATAAACTATACCTGTTAAATGGCTCCGGCTTCACCATAACCGATTAACTAAATTTGCCACAATATATTTGCCCTGTACATTTCCAAAATTACAAAACACCACACCCTTATCCCCTAATTCAACCATTATAGTGGCGTTACCATGGATGTGAAATGACAGCACAGGATTGTTTAAACTTGGCTCTCCTGTCATTTCAGCTGGTATATGAGAACAGTCTTGTATGGCGATATACAAAATGATTATCTGAAAAACTATTATAAAACATTAATTGAGTTATACCATCATGTGACCAACAGCTGTATTTTGCCTAAAATCTCACACATTGAATTGGTATGACGTAATCAGATTCTGCTTATTATAAAATTATGGTTTCACAACTCTCACACACATAAAGTCTGATTATAATTTATATGGGACAATAATTGAAGTCAGCTTGAAGTCAGAAATATCTAGTCCCAATTGTAAAATAGGTTCAATAATTAGCTAGATCTTATCAATAAAAAAGATAAGTAATACGGTGCTTTTATTTGAGAAAACACATTTAATGCCAGCAAGCCTTGAAATAGTGTGTCTGTCATTTGCAGAATGAGGTCCCCAGAGGGTGAATTTAGTGATGCTAACTAGCATAGCGGGCTAGTATCACCAAATTCACCCTCTGGGGACCTCATTCTGCAAATGACAGACACACAATTTCAAGGCTTGGCTGTGATAAGAAATTCCAGATAAAATTTATATTAATTGATAGAGACTTTTCTATTATTTTATACCCAGGAATCTATTTTAAACTTTCTGGGAAGAGTTAGAGCATCTTTAAAATCTTACTTGAATCCAAATTCCTAATTATATAATTTAAACCTTTGAGTTCCAGGGGCCGATCTCATCGGCCCTAAACCTACAAAATAAGTGTGTTAAAGAATATAAGAATAAATTACTAAAATTGTAAAAAACAAACAAAAAAAATTGTTAGGCCAATGCATTTTTTTATATATGTGAGGCGACCTATGGTCGACTCGCATATATAAGAGAATGCATTGGTACAGGGTATATGGGTTGATACAAAAATTGACCTGGCACTCAAAGGGTAAAAGGATGTGTGTTTTCATTAGTTTCTGCTATTTAGATTTCTAGTTCGTTCAAAACAACATTATAAGCTTCAAATGAGGAACTAATTATTTATTTATTGTTTGTATTTCTGTTCTGTTTAGTTCAAATAAACTATTGTTTAAACTAAATGAGGAACTATTTAGTGAATAAAATTCATATGTACTTCTTTTTCAGTCAAGGGGACGATTGGCTCTTCGAAAGGAAGAACTAGAAGATATTCTTCGCGACCTTGAACTTCGAATGGAGGAAGAAGAAGACAGATCTAATTTACTATCAGACGAAAAGAAGAAGATGAATCAAATGATAAATGATTTAGAAGAACAGTGAGTATATGAGCAGTTGCTGGTCCCTGGTTTGAATTTGTGCATCTAAGATTACAGTCAAACACTCCGTTGTGCTGTTCAAACCCGCATAGCGAATAAATTAGGCCTACACTGGTATTTACATACAGTTTCTATCAAGATTTTAATAGGTTTAACATCAATAATTTTACAGTTATCATATGTAGTGACTCTAGTTGGCATCAGCATTCCCGTTTGTTTGAGTGATTTCATTCGGGATGAATTAGAAACTAAATGTTAACATTTTTGCATAGTTCATGTACTTTACGAAAGAGTACAATCAATGTTGAACAAGGTCTGCGCTGGACCGAAATTTACTTTTGCCAAATAATTTGCCAAATGAAATTTATTTTTCCCAAATTCTTTTAGAATTTGCTAAATGCCATCCCTGAGAGTATCATTTTCTGCAACCTTGAGTCTTAGGTTTCGACACTCGCGGAATTGAACGAGGTTTTATATCGATAGGAAAGCAGTTAGTTAATAATTATACTCGCATCTCTATTGCGGTTTATAATACAGCAATAAACCAATCGCCGAACAATACAATACAATACAATACAATAATTAATTTGTATAGCGCTCAATATTATGAGTACATATTCAACGGCGCTTTACATTACATCGAGCTCATTGCCTAATCAGCATAATACATGTACATGCACATATATCTAGGAATTAAATGCTACATCAAAGAGATATGTTTTGAGGCCGGTCTTAAACATATTTAAATCAGTGAATATTTTCAAGTGAGGTGGAATGCTATTCCATAGATGTGGACCTGCAAATGAAAATGCCCTATCGCCAAACGTTTTCTGTTTGTTGAAAGGAGTGTACAAAAGCATACTGCTATCAGATCGTAATCCATATGTACACACATTTCTGTCTTTGATCATATCCTGTATATACAATGGTGACATGTTATTACGAGATTTGAATACAAGCAAAATAATTTTGAACATGATTCGATACTCCACTGGCAGCCAATGATAGAAGGACTGCTTCATCAGAAGGGTACACCAAAAGAGGATTAGCTATGTAAACACCACCACACTAAATACGGGTAAACCCTCCACCCACGGATACTAATGCTATCAGATTAACTGTATCTTAATAGGTGTTAACCCTTTACCCAACAAAACGGCCAAAACCGGCCAAATAAAGCTTCAACAGCCTAAAATATCTTCGGTCTGTCTCAATAGAACCATACAAATATGGATATCATTGGAACCGGCTCCTTGACCACATTGTGATAGTTACAGTTATGCCCTGTGCCAATGCATTCTCTTATATATAGGTCGCCTCGCATATATAAGAGAATGCATTGGCCTAAAAAAAAAAATTCTTACATTCTTTAACAATTTTATCATTTTTAATGTGTTAAGCCAATGCATTCTCTTATATATGTGAGGCGACCTATGGTCGACTCGCATATATAAGAGAATGCATTGGCACAGGGCCCTTTTTTTGGGTAAAGGGTTAACTGTTCCTAAACCATATAAAACACCACTCATTATTTTATTGTAAGAGTTTCCTGAATTGATTGACCAATATTTTTTTCCAACTTTCTTGAGGAATTAAAAAGTGACTTGCCAAAACCTTTGCCAAACGAAAATATTTTTTGCCATATGTGAATTATTTTTGCCATTGGCAAGTGGCAGCGCGAACCCTGATGTTGAAGCAACCCACATATTCTGTGTTTATAGTGAGAAGTTTGTACCATTGATAAAGGCTGTGACGGCAAAACTTCCAAAAAATGACTTCTTGTATTTCTGTGTTGACAAATTTAAATGTGTGTCAGCTTTATATAACATCTTACTTCTAACATTCAACATTATTCTTCCCACCAAACTTGGTTGTGTATCAGAAGTTTTACTCTAAGAATGACACTTTCAGGCTCGAGGATGAAGAGCAGCAGCGGCAGAAATTACAACTAGATAAAGTAGCCTGTGATAGCAAACTGAGGAAACTCGATGAAGAATTAGCAATCCAAGATGACTCAAACCATAAATTAGTAAAAGAAAAGAAGAGTTTAGAAGAACGGCTGAGCGAGATGTCAATACAGTTTGTAGAAGAGGAAGAAAAATCTAAACAGCTCGGCAAACTGAAAACTAAATATGAATCGATCATTGCTGATCTGGAGGACAAACTACGTAAAGAGCAACAGGTAAATATGTTAACGGTACTCAATACGATCAGAGGGTCCCCATATCGTCAAGATACAACAACAATATTCTTCAAAATACGCTTTAGTTATCAGAATCGATTAATTGCAACAAAACAATGCTAACCACTGTCAACTATGGTATCAAATTTCCCATAACGAAATATGACCGTATTATCACTTGAGTATTCACTAATTTGGCAGAGAGACCATCCATTTGACGGCGTTTTCTGGGCCACAAACAATTGAAATAACAAACTTCAAAATCAATATCTGATCACTCTTGAGCTTTGATGGGTAGGTTCCTCGACTCGAATCAAATATTTTTTACCCCAAAGGCTAATAACCTTCCTTGACTTCCTGTTTTTTATGCAGTACTTTTGTTGGTCTTGAACCCAGTTCTCACTGTGGATCTCCGTGGTCCAGTGGTTAGTGTGTTGGACTTGTATTCGTTGTAAACACATCGATATGGGTTCGCAGCGCATCGCCGGTACTTGAGTCTCCACATAGCAGTGGCTTGGCTGCTTTTAAGCGATGTGCAATTGTCTGATTGCTCGCTGTTTCAAAACCCACACCAAGTTATGACCTTGAGCAAGGTCGCTCGTACTGTGTTGGCTTCGCATCACTCATGTGCTCAAAGAGTACTAGTTAGCTTGTCATAATGATGAGTATCAGAGCATGTTCTGATCAAACTAGAGCAGCGCCTGCAATGACTGCAGCCGGTTCATTTGTTGGCTTGTACAAATGACGGGTAATATTGTAGCAAGCGTGTTAGAGCAAGTAATTGGTTAATCACTATATAAAAATGGTCATTATTATATTATGGGGAGGGGTACCCTGTAATCAGCTTGTCCGTACATCTATGGACGGAACTTTGTCCGAGCTTGTATTCCTACAATTTTCAGTCAGTTGTTTTTATAACTAATATTTAGTACCATGGAATCCTGTGCACCTGCGATATTATGAGGGTACCATGGGAACCTTTGCACCTGTGATACTATGAGGGTACCATGGGAACCTGTGAACCTGCTGTATTATGAGGGTACCATGGGAACCTGTGCACCTGCGATATTATGAGGGTACCATGGGAACCTGCGATATTATGAGGTTACCATGGCAACCTGTGCACCTGCTGTATTATGAGGGTACCATGGGAACCTGTGCACCTGCTGTATTATGAGGGTACCATGGGAACCTTTGCACCTGCGATACTATGAGGGTACCATGGGAACCTGTGCACCTGCTGTATTATGAGGGTACCATGGGAACCTGTGCACCTGCGATATTATGAGGGTACCATGGGAACCTGTGCACCTGCGATATTATGAGGGTACCACGGGAACCTGTGCACCTGCGATATTATGAGGGTACCACGGGAACCTGTGCACCTGCGATATTATGAGGGTACCACGGGAACCTGTCACCCTGCGATATTACGAGGTCCTTCCAACTTTGTTTAGCATAGTTATTCCCCTTTTTCTACTTAGAAATTTTTTTGCAACAATGTAATTTTATCCTAGCTTGTTTACTTCATTTACTGGTCAATGCTATGTTCACCCATGAATTCAATTGAACTCAATTATAGTTACAGCTGTGTTTGTATTTTCTGTATTCTTGTAAAAGATATGCACTTTTGCAAATAAGTCATCCACATATGGTGTTTTATAAAGCTTTTGTATAATTTGTGACATGCTAAACTCATCATTTGTTGTTTCTAGGCTAGGGCAGAGCTGGAGAAGATTAGGCGGCGATTGGAATCTGAATTAAATGATATGCGGGAGCAGCTTAATGAGAAACGGACACAAGTTGAAGAGTTACAAGCACAACTAGCAAAAAGTCAGGATGAAGTACACTCCCAACTTCAGAAGTATGTATAATCAGCCCTCTTAATTCAGATTGTTTGGCTTCGGCAATCCGCTACGGCAATAGTATGCCATGGCCGAGTTTGCTTCAGCAATGCTGATTGCCGTAGCCAATTATGAAGGCTGTATAATATAACAAGTATAACATAACAAACAGAAGTGTGTATAACTAATGAACAGAAGTGTGTATAACTAATGAACAGAAGTGTGTGTAACTAATGAACAGAAGTGTGTATAACTAATGAACAGAAGTGTGTATAACTAATGAACAGAAGTGTGTGTAACTAATGAACAGAAGTGTGTATAACTAATGAACAGAAGTGTGTGTAACTAATGAACAGAAGTGTGTATAACTAATGAAAAGAAGTATGTATAATGTAACTGACAGAAGTATGTATAACGTAACAGACAGAAATATGTATAAAGTAACATGTATAACTTAACAGACAGAAGTATGTATAACGTAACAGACAGAAACATGTATTTTCAGTGCTGTATCAATGAATTTCTTTGGAAATCTTTCTCATAGGTCTGTTTTGAGATTCTCTTTTGGGGTTCAAATGAGCCAAGTCCGTTTAAATCACCATATTTATAGGTTAAGATAAGAGATGTTTACCCAGCCTTAATTAGATGTTAATTATACCCCCTGCAACGAGTTGTGGGGGGGGGGGGGGGTATACTGGAATCAGCTTGTCCCCATCCGACTAGCCACGAGTTGTGGGGGTATACTGGAATCAGCTTGTCCCCATCCGTCTAGCCATCCATCCGTGAACGCAATTTTGTCCTACATACACGCGATTATCAGGTCTGTTTGATTTTTGTTTCTGGAGTTATCCTCCTTTTGCAACTTATAACATTTTCAATACAGGGGTGTACAGGGGGGGGGGGGTTTTACCCTTGTCCGCGCTTTTATTCCTAAATTTGTTTTTATAAATTTTTTTGAAACTTGCCACAGATATTTATTACCATGGGAACCTGTGCACCTGCAATTATGAGGTCTGTCTGACTTTTTTTTGTGGAGTTATCCCCCTTTTTCGACTTGGAAAGTTTTAAATACAGGGGTATACCTTTGTCCGAGCTTTTATTCCTACATTTTTTGGTCAATTGTTTTAAATTTGTTATTTTTAGGACTGATGAGGAAACTGTGCAGCGGTCAGTTCTTCATAAACAATTCAGAGAATCACAAAATCATCTCCAAGAGTTACAAGAAGACCTCGAAGCAGAAAAAGAATCAAGAAATAAAGCTGAGAAACAGAAGAGGGATCTGAATGAGGTAATAACTCATGCTCTCTCTATTGTTTAAAGAATAATCTTTATTTCCTCATGTTATTACCCTCTATAAATATATTTGAGCCGAATCACAAATAAATAAATCGAAGCAGTTTATAAAAATTTGGTTGGCAAAAATGTATTTATACTGTGTAATTATATCAAGAATGAAGATTATTCCTTGTTAATTACGAGTGTATTTGAGCAACACAGGCTACAGCTGTAGCCGGCTAGGCATACGCAGTAGAAAGCTGCAGCTGGTGGTCACGAACTATTGTACCGCTACTCCGAACTTGGAATGTGGCTGATGGATAATATTATACCGGCATAATGTTGGCATTATGTTGCGATTATCAATTCACCAATGGTCTCGCTCGCTGAAGCAAGCACAATTGAAGCAATTAACACTCGTACTAAGTCCATGCCTCCATAAATCTGATATTTAAAAGAGTATGATATGTGATTATATCTTGTTCTCTAAATCGGCAAATGCAAACAAGATATAATTATACCCCCACTTTCGAAGAAAATGGGGGGGGGGTATACTGGATTGACTGCGTCCGTCCGTCACGCTTTCTCCCTCCGTTTGTCCGTCCATCCATCCGACCTCATAACTCGAACTGCAGAAGATATTTGTATAGGGGCGTACTAAGAATGGTAGCAAAATCATTCAAACTCGGAATGAGCAGCTTGTTCAATAGTCTGCATTAGTCCAACAACTATAGTTAGGATCACTGCTATGCAGAGTTTAGCCCCTGTGTTATGAAATATAATTGAGTTTTGGCAGTAAATGTGAACACGTGCGTTGTTATTTATGTGTTTGTGCTTGGGGCCGGTTCGCGGGGTAATGAAACTATTATTCACCGTACTTTTACTTTATCTTCATATTGGGGGGTATGTTTTGCACGGGATCTCAGAGCGTGAGCAGAGCAGACTTCCCTTGCACACAATATCCATACTCAGCATACCGGCATTCTTTGATGTTACCGCGACATTTTCTTATGTGTATTACGCTGTATACAATTACAATTAACGTCTCTATTTGACCGCACACCAAACATTGCTTTGTAGTTTTGGCGATTTTAGTTCAAAGGGTTACACTGTAACGGTAACATACTGTGCTCAATTGACCCGTCTTTCACCAGTATTCTGTTTAACCCTTGAACTCCCGTTGGAGTAGAATTCTTTTTACGATATATTGCTAATAACATTAGGTACCTGTATGTCTCAAACACATCATCAGTGAGGGGAATGAGGCCGTTACACGGACGCTGAGCCGTAGTAACGGAAACCCTGGATATTGACGAATTTAACATTGTGTATTTGTGTATGACCACGCACAGTATATGTCCAATTAGATATTCATGATTGCCATTGAAATTACGGAGTAAACACCAGTTCGAAAAGGGCATGAAACACGAACCATTACTTCGAGTCAATTTAGAAATTGTTGTTATATCAAACTCACTGTGACTGCATCCCCCGAATATCTGTTATGTTGGACGTAAACACCTCGCTTCGATTAGCACCCCTCAAAATTGGGAAAATGTCCCATGGCAAATTTAATGCTGTGGCGTGTTAGATTCCACATGTTGCCACAGCAATGCTTATTGGGTTATCAGCCGAGTTTGGTGGGTTATCAGCCGAGTTTGGTGGGTTATCAGCCGAGTTTGGTGGGTTATCAGCCAAGTTTGGTGGGTTATCAGCCGAGTTTGGTGGGTTATCAGCCAAGTTTTGTGGGTTATCAGCCGAGGTCTATATATCGTGAGAACTCTGAGCCAATAACCATCTCAAGTCTTTTGTTTATTCTCTTATCTTTTGTTTCCTCTCTCATCCTAGGAATTGGAAGCCCTCAAGAGTGAACTTGAGGATTCTCTGGATGCCACAGTCCAAGTCCAAGAGTTGAGGACGAAGCGTGAAGATGACTTGAAAGAACTCAAGAGACGATTGGAGACATCGTCAAAAAGCCATGACGATCAGATAAGTGACATGAGGTCAAAGCATACAACGCAGATAGATTCTCTCAATGATGAAGTCGAGAATGTTAGAAAGGTGATTTATTGAGGGTTATATAGTACTAGTAATGCTAATTAATTTATTGGTTTTGTGTTCAGTACTCTGTATAGACTGTATATGTGATGTTTCCCAGTGAATACCTCCGTCTCTACTAATTTGATTAACCCTGTAAAAAAAAATGCCAAAAATTGTGTTAATTGACCTCAGATTGTAGTCAAACTGCCTATCAGTCGCCGATCTGCATTATTGCCAACGACGATCACTATGAAGAAAAGGACATTGTTTATGTCATGGTATAAACTTTGCCTATATTGGTCAGTGTGCTTTTGTACTTTGATTGTGTTGTGTGCAAGTCAATGAATATGTCATCATATATGCTGCAGATCTATTGTTGAGTGATTTCTACCATGCTATAGGCATAAGTTTATACAGTAAAACCTCTACAAACTGAACACCCTTCAGACTGGCCCTTCTGTTCGGTTGAGAGAGGTGTTTGCTTTATAGAAAATCGCACTACGATCGGAATGTATTGACGTCGTTGTCGAAGCACAACCAACTCATTATTGATTAATTAAAATATCATCCATAAAGTACCAAATAAAATATAAATAACAACAGGGACCAGCCTAGGGGGCGACGTGGGCGAAATAGTCGCCCTGTGTGGCCGCAAGTCTCCCTGAAATGACGTCAGGGAGAAGTGGATGTCTCCCTAAAAAAAAATAATATATATATATATATTTTTTTAGTTAAATTTTTAATCTCCCTGAAGAATTGGTGACTGGATGATCTACTGCTCAGCTTAACACTTCCAGTTTATCCTCACCCATGTAGAAAATCTATTGTGGACAATAATAACAGCTAAAACAATCAGTTCTAATGAATAGTTACTAGCGACAAATAGTCGCACTAACGCTCCACTTCTCCCTGATAAGCCCTCACTTCTCCTTATTTTTCCAAGAGGGAGAAGTCACTTCTCCCTATATTTTGACCCTAGGCTGGTCCCTGAATAACAATAGATAAAACATATAATAAGAATTAAAAACATGGTATAGTAAGACATAATACATGTATAGATAAGACAGGAAACATGGAAATGATAAATTTTACGGTAATTAAAAATGTTGCATCGTTAGTATAGTAGTTCCATACTCTTGTATATGCGTACCATATTTAATTACTGGTGTTTTGTTCTGTGACCGCTTTGAACTGAAATATAACAACAGGTGTCTGATTAGTTAACTGAATGCTTATTTAACACATTGAGTGAACAATGGTGACTTCACGGAGATTACAGCACTGACATTTGGTTTTTACATCAATCATTGCACTGAATTGGACTCATATTTAGGACCACTGTCCACAAAGTAAACACTAATAAGCTAAACGTACATGATGTAGTGTATTGTCACCAATACAGTTTTAATCCACCTGTCACAATGAATGAGCCATCACAAAAACGGCTGCTCAAAGTTTAATTTATTGACCAGAAATTTAAACTTATAAAGGATCCCCAGTCTACACTAGAGCCAACACGACCTCAGCATCAAGTATATCAAATCTACTGCACGTGCGTTCAGTTGGTATCGCATTCCGTGTTCGGATTTCGGAGGTAAAAATTTATGTATTCGTTCACTTTTGGACTAGAAAAATTGTCCTATGTTCGGAATAGATAGTTTCCGGTTTGCAGAGGTAATTTTTAGTGAGAATGCACTTGGGTGAAATCGGGACCGGACAATTTGGTCAGTATGGAGAGGGATTCGGTTTATAGAGGGTCCATTTTGGAGAGGTTTTTCTGTACCCACGTTTTTTTGGTGACTTTTAGCGGATTATCCCTGAGAAACGAACTAGTTTGTTTATCTGTCCTAACAGGGTCTTCATTTTTCTGCCAATTTTTCAGGTCAAAATATCTCTTGAAAAATCTAAAAATAATCTGGAAACAGAAAATAAGGAAATGGCAAATGACCTCAAACAAGTACAGATGGCGAAGCAAGAGTCAGAACGAAAGAGGAAGCAACTGGACCAACAATTCGGAGAAATTAACGTAAAACATGCAGAAGTGGAACGTCAGAAAACAGACGGAAGTGAAAAGCTAACGAAGACCCAGGTAGTTATTCTTAATTTTAAACTTTTACATTGTTGTTCCGTTCATATATTTCCTTCTTCCCCGCACAAACATCATTCAAACCGACCAACGTATCTTCTTCACCTCTGCACTCACTTCCGATATTTACAGATTGCTCTCCAAGAGCAATAACTATCTCTCTCAATCACAGTCTCTCCAACAGCAGATTGCTATCCAAGAGCAGTAACTCTATCTCTCTTATCACAGGCAGTCTCTTCAACATGTAGTTAACAACAAATTCCTTGCCACCATATCTCATGAGCAAATCAGGTTTATCCCAGATATTTTATCCGAGTTACAGTCCTTCGTTTGTCTATTTTCTCTAATTGTTTTCCATCCAGCTTGATTACTCCCAACAAATATGAACCAATTTCAATAAGTTTTGGTTTACAAGTTGCTTGCCACACTCTTGAATTAGTGTGAAAATAAGGTTTATCCCTATTGCCTGAGTTATGGCCCTTATTAGTAGTAAAAAAAATCGCGATTTTTTGATCATCCGGTTCTTTGGCTGCTTTTTAACCATTATTTGACTGACTGATTTTACGGAGGAGAGAATTGCAGAGGTCCCTCTCAGCTGGTGGTTCTTACCTGCCCATTTTTGATTTTTCACCATGGAGGTATGCCAGCACTGGCGGTGCGACCTCTTGTTTGTCTTTTTATTTAACCCTTTCAGTGCCAGGGGCCGATCTCATCGGCCCTAATTTACGGTCTGTAAAATCGGCCCGAAAAAAATGAAAATTTTTGTTTTTGTTTATATTATTTTCGGTTGAAATTTTTTTTGGGTATGCTTAAGCATGCTATAACGAATTTAAAAACAAACTGGATAAAACCTTAGGGGCATGTTATAACTCAAAAACTATCACCAAGTATTCATAGTAATAATTTTGATGCCCATGAAACCTACAAAATAAGTCTGTTAAAGAATATAAGAAAAAATTATTAAAATTGTAAAAAATAATAACAAATGATGAAAAATTGTTAGGCCAATGCATTCTCTTATATATGCGAGGCGACCTATGGTCGACTCGCATATATAAGAGAATGCATTGGCACAGGGTATATGGGTTGATACAAAAATCGGACCTGGCACTGAAAGGGTTAAACATGGTTTTCTTAAGACCATACAACCAGAAACGGAACATCTTGTTTTAAATGTTTAATCCGAGTTCAAGAGCAATACAAATTTAGCAGTTAGCGATGCCTCGACATAAAGAAACCGATTTTATTTTGACGAATTGATTTTTTGTCGTGGACCCTCAATTTGGTGTCATGCATGAGTACTATCGAGTTAAATGCTCTAGGTACCCCATAGCAGATCAGGCCTTTTGTTAACACCATCACTTTCTATATTTTTTATTTTAGAGTGAACTTGAGCAGTCACAGATTCAGTTGGAGCAGGCGGACACCAAAGGACTGCAGCTGTCACAGAAAGTCAGCTCACTGGAAGCTCAGCTCGGAAATGCTGGGGAGACTCTGTCAGAGGAGACACGACAAAAGTTAGGTCTGCAGTCAAAACTCCGGCAAATTACGGAAGAGAACAGTCAGATACAGGAGAAGTTCGACGACGAGGAAGAGGCTAAAATTTCATTACAGAAACAACTGTCCGATTCTCAGATAAAGGTAAGATCCATGAAATAACAGATTTTGTAAACAACTTTAATCTCGACACATCATTTGGAAACTTTCTATTCAGTTCTTCAAAAGTGATTGAATTATTCTTTGAAAAGTACTGGAATTCAAACAATAGCGATATATATAAACATACTTCTCCGATTTTTCTGATATGAACATACTTCTCCGATGAAATACTGCTTAGTAGCATATCGGGTCTGCCTAATTTTTGCATGCCAGTCACAACTAGTTATCTTGTGATTTAATTGTAAAATTCAACGGATTTAGGTTGTCTTTTGTTTATAAAATGATGGGATTGAAAAAATTGTTGAAAAGGGCATTTCCGCCCCGATAATTTTGAGACATGTATATTCGATCGATATACAGTTTCATCATTGTGCGGTCTTTTTTCAATCCCGAAATTTTTACTCAATTTCGATGTATACACCAGTTTTTTCGATGTTTTAATGACATTTGACCTGTTATGTTCTTTTTTGCTGCATCCTATACATAAAAATGCAAAAACCAGAAAAGTTTATTTTTTCAAGACCGCTGTGGTTGTTTCGACCACACAATGATGAAATTATATATCGACAGAATATACATGTCTCAAAACTAACAGGGCTGAAATGCCTTTAACAAATGTTTTTTTCAATCCCATCATTTTGTTAATGATCTGTTTTCAGCTCCATAAAAATAAGCGCCGCTGGCTGGTTTTTATCACACACTACCAAAAAAATGTATAATTCATCCTGCCTGCCATAAAAATAAAAAAAAATTGTTGAAATTTTTATTTTATGTTTCCAGCAACATGGTGGTGTATGTTCACCTGTGTTTTATAAAATACATAATTTCTACACCTGTTGAATTCCAGTACTACTTATTATTTGAGAATAATGGAGAGTATTATTCAATATTTTTCCTAGGCATTTTGTTTTGCTTAGGAGTTTTTTTCTAATTAACATGGTTACATATAACATCATAGCTACATTGGATATATATATATATATACAAGGTTGCACTATCAACTAGAATGCACTCAGAGAGATGCCAACGTGCGCAAAAATGTAATAAACAATAATTTAAAATATAATTTCACTGTATTTTACTTAATTTATTTAATTTAATTTAATGTTAGAAAAATTACCATTTCTCATTTCATCACAGATAAATGCAAATTACTATATTAATCATTTAAGTAATTAAAACCAATTCCATGTTGCCAAAATGATGAGACTTTAATATCGATTACATTTTTTTCAGCGGCATATTTTGATTTTCATTTTCCGATAGTCAAAGTTGACCAAAGGAGCAATTATAAGAAATAATTAATACTATTTGTGTAAATATTGATAGCAGCCAATATGCAACAATAAATATCAATAATTAATCAATAACGATCATTTTATGTAATAATAAACTCTTCAAACGGTGTTTGTGTCAACAAATGCGTTTTGTTTTGTGTTACGTCATTCGTCGTATTTGACCCGGAACTCGGCTGAAGGTTAGGCTATTCAGCCTATTGCGTCGAATTACGAAATCGCGTTTTGAATGTCTCTTTCCCCGCACGATAAAAAGAGGTCTTCGCACGAACCAAAAATGATAAAACTTCCCAATTATAAGTAAAAATACCCAAATGAAGGAGTCTATGTAGGTCCCGAAGGAGTCTATAGACTCTTTGGTGTAGAGTTCTGATGGAGAAAATGTAGGTCGATCTATTTTTGTCATAACTCTGACGTATTTTGACCTGGGAGAAAAAATCGAAATCGAGGCTCACTATGAGCATGCCAGTTTTAAATATAGAAACAGGGAATCCCGACAAATGGCGATATCGCCGACAAACAAATAATCGAAAACAACACATAAAATAAACATAGCAAAAACGCGGCACAGTAAAAATGTCAAAACACCACGAGGTTATACGTCGTTTTTGGTGACGTCATGGAGTGAAATGGAGTAGGGTGACACCAACCTACGAATCTGTCTGATCGCCATACTGTTGCACGAGCGCACGTAACAAGTTGAACCTTCCCAAGCGACATCAGTAGTGGTGACAGAGAAAAATAAAGTTAATTAATTTGTTATTCCACTGTTATAAAAGTTGATATGTTTTTGTTTTTTTATTGTATACATTATACATGGCACAGTCAAGTCTGACTAGTAATGCGCTTAATACATTAAACTTGTTAAATCAAATCAAATAGTCAGATTTAAGTCCAAAACATTGGTTATTCAATTCTGGGATAAACAAATAGAAACCTGACTGTCAGAACATAATGGTCATAAAATATGGAAATATAAACGTGCCTGCCCATAGCTTTTGGCCCTAAAAAAATAAATATAGAAACCTGCCTGCTTGTTTTAAAAAAAAAGTGTCTGAGAAACAGATTATCAACTTCATGTGGGCTTACATATTATATAAATGACAACATTTCAGTTCAGTTGAACGCATACCTTTCATTTTGTGACGGGTGACATTGCTTTGATTTCCTGGTTTAGTTTCTTTGCTTGACAACAGAAGTCTATTTTATACGCCCAGGTTTTATTTCGTTTTTAGTTTGTCCGTCCATCAAACTGTCCGTCCGTTCATATTTCATTTCCAACTGATAACTTTAGTTCTACTGAACTTAATGAAATGAAATTTGGTATGTGTGTTCACTGTCAGAAATACAGTTTATGTTCGGTTTTGAGTTCCATCTGCCCATTTAACCAATTATGGACCATTTTGACTTAGAAATTCTTGTTTTCTTAGTTTCCGATGGTATGTGGATGAATTGGCTCAAATGTGTTTAAATCGAGGATATGTTCAATGATAATTTTGTCCGTGTTATGAGCCTTTCAGGTATTCTTACAAAATTCAGTTTGAAACAAGACAGCTTGATTGTTATGCCACACCTGTTGGTTCTCTTGTTAATACCCTAAATTTTTTGGATTTTGTAGATGGAAGATCTGAAGAAGAAACTAGAAAATGACGTAGAAAAAATAGAGTCTGCTGAGGAGCAAAAGAAGAAGGCTGCCCGAGACGCTGATGCATTCCATTCCCAACTCGAAGAGTCGAGAGTTCAGAGCGAGAGACTGGATAAATCCAGGCGAAAACTCCAGCAAGAGGTAAGGAACATAGCGATTAGCGCTCCAAAATACCCATTATCAAAATAGGTCAATAAATATCTAAAATTCCTTGCTACAACCATTTAAATATCACAGAAAGACACATTGAAGTCATAAACATACAACTAACGATTCTTATGCCTGTCAATCATTTGAGGTCAAAACCGTCTGTCCCATGACAATCCCCTGGTCAGGTGACCCATCTGTACCAATGTTCCTACATATCTTCTCTGCTGATAAAAAACGCTGTTAATTGCACATATTTCCCCTTTAAAAAGTCTGAGGTCAACGGAATCTATCTCATGATACTCTACGGGTCAATTTATCCCTGTGTTTCAATTTTCACTGATCAGAATGCAACCATTTTGGGTTTATTGTTAATTATTTAATTAAATTAAGTATTAGTGCCCTTTTAAGATATCTGCGGTCAACGGGATGTATATATGTTCTTTGTGTATGAGCGATCCTTAAAGACTTTTTCTTTGATTACTTGTTGATCAATTACAAATTTATTTCTGTCGTAATACAGATAATTTGCCTGACCCCCATTTTGATGTAAAAAGCTTTATATGAAATAAATTTGAACTGCAATGTTTAAAATATAGTGGTATTAAGTCTGGTATAATCTGGTGGACAAGCCTTGAAATAGTGTGTCTGTCATTTGCAGAATGAGGTCACCAGAGGGTGAATTTAGTGATGCTACCCTGCACAGCAGGTTAGCATCACCAAATTCACCCTCTGGGGACCTCATTCTGCTTACACCTTTGGTGATGCTAGCCCACTGCTTACACCTTTGGTGATGCTAGCCCACTATGCGCGGTAGCATCACTAAATTCAGCCTCTGGGAACCTCATTCTGCAAATGACAGACACAATATTTCAAGGCTTGCTGGTGGAATCCGAACATGCATAGTGATATATGTTCAGCAATGTGTGTCTTTACATTTTCCATTATGCCCCCCGAAGGAGGTTTGACACATTTGTGACCCGCCATATCAAATCCAGTCGGAAGTCGGGATTTTTTTACCCTGTGCCAATGCATTCTCTTATATATGCGAGTCGACCATAGGTCGCCTCGCATATATAAGAGAATGCATTGGCCTAACAATTTTTTACAATTTTAATAATTTTTTCTTGTATTCTTTAACAATTTTATAATTTTACCCATACAGAGCCCCAGACAAACATGAGCAGACGACACTCTTCTATATGCTTCTATATATGTGTGGGGCTCCCTGCAGGGTAATGGATGTTTTTTATTTTATGTCCTAAAAATTGTCAGAAACATTTATTTTTAAAAAATGATAAAAAATTGTTAGGCCAATGCATTCTCTTATATATGCGAGGCGACCTATGGTCGACTCGCATATATAAGAGAATGCATTGGCACAGGGTAAAAAAATCCCGACTTATAGTCGAGGACATTGTCTTCTGTAGGAACATATCACCTTGTAACTCTGGTGTAATGATCGCATTTTTTTCCCCTTTGATTCGGTGATAGCCTAGCTTGGGGGATAACATATAACCATGTACCGCGTACTCCGGGTTTCGTTAATTTACTTTCACCAGAGCTATGGCCATTGTTAGACTTGGGAAATTTGTGAATTTTTTGTCTGTACAATCATATCATATTGTAACCAAAGTGTGGATCTTTGGATTTTGTTGTCCTTTGGTGATAGCCCAGATTTAGCATTGTTACTCAAGTACTAAGAGTTTGATTTGAATAACTTTTGGTACTGTGATAGACCAATGTGAGTACATTCATACAATGCGTTTCAACAATTGATTTTCACCCGAGTTGCGGAACTTCTTGAACTTAGCACAATTTTTTCTCCAAATGTTAAGCATTGCCCACTCTTCAAACTGAATTTCGGGAGCTTATACATTGCTTGGTGTTGATATGAAGCATTGATTTTTTTTTTAGGTTGAAGATGCCAATAATGAGTTAGATTCCATGAAGAACAACTTTGGTAATATGGAAAAGAAACAGCGCAAATTCGATCAACTGCTGTCAGAAGAAAAGTCTAAGAGCGAGAAGTAAGTTTGAATTTATGTATGGAATCATTGGAAATATTGAAAACATTTGACGGCTGCGAACGATCTTGATTAATCAGACGTATGTTCTTCTAGGCCTTCTCGAAAGGTACTTCCAGATTTGTACAATGTTCATGATTACCCGGATTTGGGCTCATTTATATATTCGATCACATTTTGTCTTAACAGATTGGTGGCAGACAGAGATAGCGCTGAGAGAGAATTGCGAGATAGAGAAACAAAGATCTTAAATCACCAGCGAGAGCTCGAAGAGCTGAGGGAGAGGCAAGAAAACACAGAAAGACAGCGACTTGCACAACAAAGAGAACTCGAAGATGTCATGTCCTCAAAGGATGATGTCGGCAAAAATGTCAGTTGAGTTCAGTCGATCATAATGTTAAACTTTTGAAGAATGAGGACCCCAGAGGGCGAATTTAGTGATGCTACCCCACACAGTCCTCTGGGGACCTCATTCTGTTTAGGCCTCATCTTCTGGGAAGTATTCATAGTCTCAAATTAACATTATTTTTAGTTACTTTTTCGCTTCTGTTTCAGTGTCTATACACTGTAAATTTCCCTGTTTCTCTGGCCCGCACTCATGGTCCCGAAACCCTGCATTTGCAACCTTTTTATTTGCGTTTGATATGTCGGAAAAAATTCTAATCTGCAAAATAACTGTGGTACGTTTTTATACAAACTGCTTGGAACTTATCCTGATTTATTACTGTAATTTGTAATCATGTGTTAAACTTGTGATGTTTTGCATCTGCAAACACAATAACACGTGTCTCAATGATACGTTATTGGGTGATTTTTGACGAAATAAATCACATGAAATCTGTCAACAATTTTTTTTATGAATGTATATTAGGGAAATAATGGCTGCGGGCAACTGAAATTAAATCCATAGCTACCAACGCAGACGTGGATTACTTCTTTGGCATGTGCCCAGAAATAAATATTTAAATTAAAAAATATACAGATCTGATAGCTCAAGCCTCCGATTCTGCATTCAGTTAAAACCTTCTTCTGTGTGGTAGATAAAACCTTCTTCTGTGTGGTAGAAAGCCCCTGGACACCTTCGGGAGTTTTTAGCTCACCTGAGACGAAGTCTCCGGTGGAGCTATAGTCATCACTCCTCGTCCGTCATCCGTCCATCGTCCGTCCGTCAACAATTCTTTAAACATCTTCTCCTCTGATTCCATCGGACGGAATGGGTTCACATTTGGTGTGGATGTTCCCTAGGTGACTCCCATTCAGATTTGTTCAAATGAGGTCACTGGGTCAAATAGTTGCGAAGCCAGGGCACAACTCTTTCCCTCCATAGTATTTCTTAAAACGACTTCTTGTCTAGAACCATTGGTCCGATTTAGCTTATATTTGGTATGAAGAGTTCTTGAATGACTGGAGTTCAGATTTGTTCAAATGAGGTCACCAGGTTGATTAGTTGAGAAACCAGGGCCATAACTCTATTCCTCCATAGTAATTCTTAAAATGACATCTTCTCAAGAAACATTGGGCCGATTTAGCTTATATTTGGTACGGAGGGACCTTGGGTGACTGGGGTTCAGATTTGTTCAAATTGGGTCACTGTGTCAAATAGGGGCAGAGTCATAACTCTAAAAACAAAAAATTACATTTTTGCATTTTGATCTTTGATTTTTTTTAGACACATCACAGCTACCCAACCCCCCCCCCCCACCCACCTCCTGTCCCTGCCACACCATGCTGTACCATACCATATTATCTCTGCCTACTTCACCCCATTAAAATCCTTGTTTTGATCACAGCTGTAGGAGTAACACAATACATTGGTATTGCTCTGCAAAATGTTTGCAGTCATTAATTATCTCAATGTCAACATCTCTCCAAGACATACTGGTAGCTGATAGTGGCTTTATGAATGGAATTTTATTCCATGTTTATCTCGGATACAAATTACCTGTTTGACAGATAGTTTTTTTTACTATTAATATTAAAGGTACTCAACCCGTAAAGAGGGTCCCCATCTCAACAGATTCCAACAACAACAATCCGATCAGAGGGTCCTATATTACTATTTCTTTGGCTTTGGGGGTAAAAAATATTTGATTCGAGTCGAGGAACCCATCAAACAAAGCTCAGAGTTATTAGATATTGATTTTTCAAATTTGTTATGTTCTCGAGATTAGTACTAATAACTGCCGTAATCTGCTCTGGATGTGTACTCAAAATCTATTCAAACAGACAAGGATGAATAACTCTAAAATCAAGTGGTAATTTTAACGCAATTTTTACTGAGTTCTGGGCCAGATAGTATTCCCGATAATGAAAAATAATAGATTTCGAAAATCGATATCTAACAAATCTGAGCTTTGATGGGTGACTTCCTCGACTCGAATCAAATATTTTTGACCCCCGAAGCCATTGAAATAGTAATTGAGAGGAGTTTTATCGGGTTGAGTACCTTTAACCATTTCATGACCAGAGTTGTGCTGGTGAGAGCAATGAAGACCCTTTGCTTGTGCATTCTCTTATATATGCGAGTCTCCCATGGGGAGCCTCCCATATAATAGAGAATGCACTGGCTTTCAAGGTCATGGAAATTTTGTTAAGCCAATATAGTCAGGCATTCAAATAAATCATGTATGTCATATTCTTGCAGGGATGTCCCCACAGTGTTGGGCGGGGGGATTTACAGATTTGTTCAATGAAATGTAATTTTTAAGCTCACCTGAGACGAAGCTAAAGTCATCACTTCTCATCTGTCACCTGTTCATCTGTCTGTCCGCCCATCCATCTGTCAACAATTCTTTGAACATCTTCTCCCGGTCGGGAGGGGATATGTTGAGCTGGAGTGGGGGGTGATCAGTAGTGTACAGTTGGTAATTTAAAAGTAGATATTCACCGATCTACATACATGAAGCCTCTCTAGCCACATATCCTGTTTAGATCTACTTCTTTTAAAGTGATTATGAAAAGTTCTGACTGTTATGGTCTCCAGAGTCCCAGTCTTATCAGTCTTTGCAGTCTGGTGAGCGACCCCACAGTCTTTGACTGTCTTGTTAATCATCTGCTGCCTATTTGTTAGTGTTCCTTTAAATTGAATGATGCTATTGTGAATTTGTGCAATAAATAGGGGAAAAAAATCTAAATATTTTATCAGAGGGTCATAACTGCTAAACTGGAATTTTCATAACAAATACCGGAAATGATATAGCAAGAGCTATACCACAATTATTAAATTGTGATGATATATTTTCGGCAAAATATCACTCGTGAGCCAGCCACAATAAGTTCTTCCTTTACATCTATTTTGCCAAAAACAAAAGTCATGTTTCCTGTAACCCAGCCGTCCCAAGTCCAGACTTCGACCCCGTGCTGATATCATATGTGGTGCCTGGGGCATATAATCAGAAACAGAATGGATATATTCCATGTATGGATGTTTCAACAAATTTTTTTTAATAACCCCTAATTTTTGTTCATCTGTCACTTGAAATATTAATTTATTTTTTACCTAATATTGAATTATTTGCTCACAGAAAGCATAATCAAATAAGCCTTGAAATAGTGAGCCTGTCATTTGCAGAATGATGTTCCCAGAGGGTGAATTTAGTGATGCTATCCCGCATAGCGGGCTAGAATCACCAAATTCACCCTCTGGGAACCTCATTCTGCTAAGGCCTAAGCAGAATGAGGTCCCCAGAGGGTGAATTACCTAATATTGAATTTTTTGCTCACTGAAAGCATAATCAAACAAGCCTTGAAATAGTGAGCCTGTCATTTGCAGAATGAGGTTCCCAGAGGGTGAATTTAGTGATGCTATCCCGCATAGCGGCCTAGCATCACTAAATTCACCCTCTGGGGACCTCATTCTGCAAATGACAGGCTCACTATTTCAAGGCTTGTAATCAAACATCAAAGTTTGAACATTTCCAAGAACGGGCCTTGAATATCCTAGAAAGAATTTTTATCAAGTATGAGACATAATGAGTTCTTTTCTCAGATCCATGCGATGGAGAAAGCCAGACGACAGCTCGAGGGCTTGGTTGAGGAACAGAAGGTGCAGATAGAAGAACATGAGGATGAGATTCAGGTCCTTGAAGATGCTAAGCTTCGTATGGAGGTCAACATGCAAGCTCTCAAAACTCAATTCGAGAGAGAACTACAAAGTAAAGATGACCAGGTGGAGGAGAACAGGAAAGGACTCATCCGACAGGTACGTTTAACCTCTATTATACCAGGTCAGGCAGAAAGGACTCATCCGACAGGTACGTTTAACCTCTATTATACCAGGTCAGACAGAAAGGACTCATCCGACAGGTACGTTTAACCTCTATTATACCAGGTCAGGCAGAAAGGACTCATCCGACAGGTATGTTTAACCTCTATTATACCAGGTCAGGCAGAAAGGACTCATCCGACAGGTACGTTTAACCTCTATTATACCAGGTCAGACAGAAAGGACTCATCCGACAGGTACGTTTAACCTCTATTATACCAGGTCAGGCAGAAAGGACTCATCCGACAGGTACGTTTAACCTCTATTATACCAGGTCAGGCATATCTTAAATTTAACTATTATAAATGATAAGTAATAAATAACAGTTTTATGTAGCATAAAATCCACCGAAGTGCTCTAACATGCTTGATAGGTTGAACATAAAATCCAATTGCATAAAGATGATATATGAACAACAATAAAATAGAAACACTACCTTATAAAATAGAGTACACAGTTTAGAATAACATTACGTTATTTAAAAAGTCACAATTAATTTAGTAGTGATATTAGGCTATGCTAAAAAATAATAATAACTGCGAAAGGGTAAAAAATGGAGGACGGGAAACAATAAAATACTTATATAAATTGCAATAACCGGCCAAATAAAGCTTCAACAGCCTAAAATATCTTCGGTCTGTCTCAATAAAACCATACAAATATGGATATCATTGGAACCGGCTCCTTGACCACATTGTGATGGTTACAGTTATGCCCTGTGCCAATGCATTCTCTTATATATGCGAGTCGACCATAGGTCGCCTCGCATACATAAGAGAATGCATTGGCCTAAAAAAAAAAAAACTTTTTACCATTTTTTCTTACATTCTTTAACAATTTTATAATGTTTAATCTGTTAAGCCAATGCATTCTCTTATATATGCGAGGCGACCTATGGTCGACTCGCATATATAAGAGAATGCATTGGCACAGGGCCCTTCTGTTGGGTAAAGGGTTAATTCACCGCATGGATCGAGACATGTTATTTTGTAACAAAAACAGACACTAACCACACTCAAAGTATTCTCCCATTCATTTATATATCACTTACCCAAATAAAACTTAATATTAGGAATATCCAATTATTCAGGATTTTGAATATGGTTCCAGTCCGTTGTTTTTTGTCCAAGCTATCAAACATTTTTCCGACTTAAAAATAACAACCGATTGTAAGCAATGTTTGATTCCATGATTATTTGCAGAATCAAATTTTTCATTTAAAAAAAAAGCCACTGGAAAATAAAGCCACTTAATTCGGGGGACTTGTGGCCTTTTGTTTGAAGTCGAATACTAGGGTTCAAAGTACAAAATGTTGAAGTAATTGAAATTTATTAAAATTTTTTCATTACAATTTGTATGGTTACATATGAATTCCCTGAAAGAGCATTTTAGTAAAAGATATATGTTGATATTGATCTATCAATTATCTGCTCTCATGAAAAATGTGTCATATATATTTGGGCAGAGATCTTTTTATGAGCCAGCTCTCCCTTCATATAATCCACCATCTGTCCCATGCCCTCCAGTGTGAATTAGTTCACATGGGACATTGGGGCAGAAGTTGGAAGAATGAACGGACATGTTATTTAATTATATTTATTGTTCATTGTACAATGAAAGCTGGTTTTGTTTTATTTTGCAAGAAACTTTTAGGTGAAAACTGCAGAGGTTGTATATCAAGCAGATTTTTGGGTTTATTGTTTTCATAGGGAAATTTTATGCTGATTACCAGTTTATGGATGTCAATGTAATAATTTTGGACACTGTCCCACTGAAGTAATTGAATTTGTTTCAGCTCCGAGAGATGGAGGCAGAGCTGGAGGATGAGAGGAAACAGAGAGCGCTGGCCGTTAGCGCCAGAAAGAAGTTAGAAGGCGACGTCAATGATCTCAACAGCCAGATCGGTATGATGAACAAAGTGAAGGAAGACGCTGTCAAACAGCTCCGACGTGCCCAAGGTCAAATGAAAGATTTCCAGCGAGAGCTTGATGATTCGAGAACCTCCCGTGATGATGCTGTCCAATCAGCAAAGGACAGTGAGAAGAGGTTCAAAAATATGGAAGCGGAAGTGGCACGGCTACAGGAGGATCTGGCCGCTGCAGAGAGGGCAAGAAGGGCAGCAGAGAATGATCGAGATGAGCTTGGTGAAGAGCTCGGAGGGCTTTCAACAGGAAAGTGAGTACACACATCGTTAATTAAATGAAGAGCTCGGAGGGCTTTCAACAGGAAAGTGAGTACACACATCGTTAATTAAATGAAGAGCTCGGAGGGCTTTCAACTGGAAAGTGAGTACAAAACTCTAGTTAATTAACCCTTTACCCAACAAACCGGCCAAAAACGGCCAAATAAAGCTGCAACAGCCTAAATTATCTTGGGTCTGTCTCAATAAAACCATACACATATGGATATCATTGGAACCGGCTCATTGACCACATTGTGATGGTTACAGTTATGCCCTGTGCCAATGCATTCTCTTATATATGCGAGTCGACCATAGGTCGCCTCGCATATATAAGAGAATGCATTGGCACAGGGCCGTTCTGTTGGGTAAAGGGTTAACCCGTAAGGGCCTGGAGATAGCAATATAATGACTATTCTAGAGTGGTATTAGTATAGCTCACACAACACAACAAAGGATTAAGGTACAGTGAAGTAACATATGTCAATCTCAAGGTAAATGAAAGTTCTATAAATTGTGACATGTCGCACCTGAGCTAACATTGTTGTCACCTGTAAAATTTACCTGTAATCAACAGGCAAAATATTGAAAATATTTTGGAAGATCTGTCTGTGTGTTCGCGATGGACTCGAAAACGGCCGAACCGATTTCGATGAAACTTGGTATGTGGGGGTATTTTCAGCCGAGAACTGGCATGGGCCTATTAATTTGTCCGTGCGACGTGACCTTGAAATCGGGTAATTTCAAGGTCAAACGCCCGAATATCTCGGGATTTAGATGAAACTTGGTATGTGGGGATATTTTCGGCCGAGGGGTGACATGAGCCTATTAATTTGCCTGTGACCTTGACCTTGAAATCGGGTAACTTCAAGGTCTAATCGCCAATTTTGATGGGATTTCGACGAAATTTGATACGTGGGGTTACTTTTGTCCACTGATTGTTTTGGACAGGTCCAATCGTGACCCCGACCAGACCTTGACCTTCAAAATGATCAATTCAAGGTCAAATCGGGTAAAACCGGATGGATTTCGACGGGCACGTTTGTCGGGTACTTTTGTCCGGGCAGTGTTTTTGGACTGGTCAAATCGTGACCCCACTTGACCTTGAACAATTCAAGGTCAAAGCCCGGACGAAGTCGGGTCACCTTCTAGTTTGATATATAAGATCAAATATAACCTTTGTTGGTCAATTTCCACAACTTTGGATGGATGAAAACAATTATCTCAGTCTCAGGTAAAAGACTAACAACCGATGGTTATAAGACAAAATATTCACAGATTCTGAGTTTTACCTGTTGTAATAAAATCATTATTATTGTTACTTTGTGTCCCTGTATATTGTCCTGAAATGTTGTGTGGGCCAATATATCTGGATGGGGGTGTCAACGTTTGACCCAGGGCTTCATCTGTCAATCAGCTGACAGTTACCTGTGAACAGGTAACTGAAAGCAATGAAATTTGCAAATATTATTTCATAACATAAAATTTATATTGAATGTCTCAAAATAACATGTTTTCATATACATGTATAGATGTAATGTCTTTCACATACTAATAATGTCCCAATTTGTGAGAAACTGTACCAATTACAGATGAGTTTATCCATAAATGTCCATTTCCTGGATATAGGTGTGTCTTCCTCAACTTGTGATGAAAACAAATTTGTTTGGTAAACAATCAAGTCTAAAACTTCATCTGTCAGAAAAAGTTCCAAGAACTCAATTTCTGTTGAATTCTCATCCAAAGAAAGCTGAGGACCGGTATTTTTTCTGTCAAATCCTGGAATTGACAACGAACAAGATTTTGAGTCCAGGTATCAGCAGGTGTGACAGGTGTTGTTGATTGTTGAGGTGCGTCACCGTGATCATCGCTATTTTCATCATCGTCGGAGATTCATTTTCTTCTGAGTCCGATAAACTGTCATCTAAGTCAGAATAATCTGGTATTTCAACCGGAATTATTTTCTTTCTCTGCCGCAAAGATGGCATATAGTATCCGCAGAAACTCAGGTGGTCTAAACCAGGTGTATCATGAGAAACAACATTGAAAAATTACTGATAAAAACATGTATGGGCGCGGCCATTTTTGTATGCGTAATACGTCATCATTACCGGGGTGAATACCATACCGGAAATAGCTGATTCTATTAGAATTACGATGTTTACCGCGGGAGTTTTGAAAATTTGTAATATGCGTATCTCGGCCCTTAAGGGTTAAAGAAAGAGCTTGTGAGTACGAACCTTTCATTAATTAAAGAAAGAGCTCGGGGGCTTTCAACTGGAATGTGAGCACAAACTTCCATTAATTAACAGATTTAAAAAGAATATAATTCATATGTGAATGAGAAGCCTTTATTTTGGATGGCTTATGAATATCTTTTACAATTCCCAAAAGCTCGATAAAATGTGCATATGCACCATTTCCACCAATTTTATAAAAGATTTAAGAATTTGATTCTCATAACTTTCAACAGTTATTACACATCTTTACATCTAATTAAGCCAGTTTCCCTTTTAATTTTTTTTTGTGTGAGTTTCCTTGATACCTGGTTAGCATACGAGTTGAGGCATAATAACTTGGTACGTATATTGTTTGCTGTTAACTGCACAAGCACCAATGTTTCCACTATTCAACTGGATACTTTTAAATGCATGATGAGCTAAGAACGTAAGTAATTTCACCATTTAGATCTATTGATGAGATTAATTTTCCATTTATTAGATCTATTGATGAAATTAATTCACCATTTATTAGATCTATTGATGAGATTGAAATGAAGACTCATTGTTTTTATTTTCTTCCTGCAGATCATCATGGCTGGATGAGAAGAGGCGCTTAGACTCTAGGATATCTGAGCTTGAAGATGAACTAGAAGACGAACAATCTAACTCAGAATCACTCATAGACAAGCACCGAAAATCACAATTACAAGTATATATAATTAACATACATGAGTCATTTTGATAATAAAAATTCATAAGATGTTCTTAACAATGAATTCTCTTATATATACGAAGCTCCCTTTGGGGACTCGCATATATAAGAAGATGCATTGACACATGGTTTCGCAAAATTTCAGGAAGCCCCAGTTATGGAAGTGTTCAGATGTATGTAATCAGACAGAAATCACAACACACATACCATGAACAATTTCAACTGTCAATGTTAATAATAATAAAAAATTTGTGATTTCAATATATCATACTATTAATATCATTAATTTGCAACTACTTATTGAGGATTCTAAGGATATATAGGTTATGCCCCCCTCCTCTTTCTGTGACACACAGACAATGTTTGATCAGCAGTATTATGTTGATACCGTGTTTGTAGTCATATCAAGAAATGGAATTATTTCTAATAATTATATCTCTGGAAAATATCAACGTGAAATTGAGTATGGAATTGTAAATGTTGATTATTTAGCATAGTGGTAATATCATGGTAAATTCCAGGTGGACCAAATGAATGCAGACCTGAGTTCTGAAAGGTCGTCGTACCAAAAACTGGACAGTCAGAGAGCCGCTCTGGAGCGACAGAACAAAGAACTACACGAGAAGCTGTCCGAGCTCGAGGGTGTCAGTAAGGCGAAGATAAAGGCAACAATCGCTTCACTAGAGAGCAAAAACGCAAACCTCGAAGAACAGCTCGACCAGGAGTCAAAGTAGGTTTTTATACCGCCTTTTTAAATGAAAGTGTCAATGACACTGTAGCTCAACTTGGAAAGGGAATAATTTAATGTATTACAGTCAATGGAGCGATTAGGAATGTGGAAAGTTGACTGTCTAATACTAGTTTATAGACATGAAGAGAAAAGTAAAATCCAAGATGGCTGCTGGCGGCCATGTTTTCGGCCGAATGACCCCAAAATGATTGTATCCCATCTACATGTCATCGTTAACATCCATGACAAATATTATGACGATCAGACTAAAGGTACGACCTGTAGCCTATGCTAAAGAATTTAGTCAAACAAAGAGTAAAATCCAAGATGGCTGCTGGCGGCCATGTTTTTTGGCCGAATGACACCGAAATGACTCGTTCCCATCTACATGTCATTATTAACATCTATGACAAATTTTATGACGATCAGACTAAAGGTACGACCTGTAGCCCATGCTAAAGAATTTAGTCATACAAAGAGTAAAATCCAATATTAACAACCATTACAAATTTCATGATGATCAGACGAACAGTACGACCTGTGGCCCATGCTAATGGAATAAATTTTGAAATCCAAGATGGCCACTGGCGGCCATGTTTTTTGTCCGAATGACCCCAAAATGACTCGTTCCCATTTACATTCCAATTTCAACAGCCATGACAAATTTTATGATGATCAGACTAAATGTACGACCTGTAGCCCGTGCTAAAGGATTTAGTCATACAAAGAGTAAAATCAAAGATGGCTGCTGGCGGCCATGTTTTTCTGCCGAATGACCCCAAAATTACTCGTTCCCATTTACATTCCAATTTCAACAGCCATGACAAATTTTATGATGATCAGACTAAAGGTACGACCTGTAGCCCGTGCTAAAGGATTTAGTCATACAAAGAGTAAAATCAAAGATGGCTGCTGGCGGCCATGTTTTTCTGCCGAATGACCCCAAAATGACTCGTTCCCATATACATGTCATTATTAACATTCACGACAAATTTTATGATGATCAGACTAAAGGTACAACCTGTAGCCCGTGCTAAAGGATTTAGTCATACAAAGAGTAAAATCCAAGATGGCTGCTGGCGACCATGTTTTTTGGCCGAATGACCCCAAAATTACTCGTTCCCATCTACATGTCATTGTTAACATCCATGACAAATTTTATGATGATCAGACGAACAGTACGACCTGTGGCCCGTGCTAATGGATTAAATTTTGAAATCCAAGATGGCCACTGGCGGCCATGTTTATTGGCCGAATGACCCCAAAATGACTCGTTCCCATCTACATGTCATTATTAACATTCACGACAAATTTTATGATGATCAGACGAACAGTACGACCTGTGGCCCGTGCTAATGGATTAAATTTTGAAATCCAAGATGGCCACTGGCGGCCATGTTTATTGGCCGAATGACCCCAAAATGACTCGTTCCCATCTACATGTCATTATTAACATTCACGACAAATTTTATGATGATCAGACTAAAGGTACGGCCTGTAGCCCGTGCTAAAGGATTTAGTCATACAAAGAGTAAAATCCAAGATGGCTGCTGGCGGCCATGTTTTTTGGCCGATTGACCCCAAAATGACTCGTTCCCATCTACATGTCATTATTAACATTCTTGACAAATTTTATGATGATCAGACTAAAAGTAGGACCTGTAGCCCATGCTAAAGAATTTAGTCATACAAAGAGTAAAATCCAATATTAACAACCATTACAAATTTCATGATGATCAGACGAACAGTACGACCTGTGGCCCATGCTAATGGAATAAATTTTGAAATCCAAGATGGCCACTGGCGGCCATGTTTTTTGTCCGAATGACCCCAAAATGACTCGTTCCCATTTACATTCCAATTTCAACAGCCATGACAAATTTTATGATGATCAGACTAAATGTACGACCTGTAGCCCGTGCTAAAGGATTTAGTCATACAAAGAGTAAAATCAAAGATGGCTGCTGGCGGCCATGTTTTTCTGCCGAATGACCCCAAAATTACTCGTTCCCATTTGCATTCCAATTTCAACAGCCATGACAAATTTTATGATGATCAGACTAAAGGTACGACCTGTAGCCCGTGCTAAAGGATTTAGTCATACAAAGAGTAAAATCAAAGATGGCTGCTGGCGGCCATGTTTTTCTGCCGAATGACCCCAAAATGACTCGTTCCCATATACATGTCATTATTAACATTCACGACAAATTTTATGATGATCAGACTAAAGGTACAACCTGTAGCCCGTGCTAAAGGATTTAGTCATACAAAGAGTAAAATCCAAGATGGCTGCTGGCGACCATGTTTTTTGGCCGAATGACCCCAAAATTACTCGTTCCCATCTACATGTCATTGTTAACATCCATGACAAATTTTATGATGATCAGACGAACAGTACGACCTGTGGCCCGTGCTAATGGATTAAATTTTGAAATCCAAGATGGCCACTGGCGGCCATGTTTATTGGCCGAATGACCCCAAAATGACTCGTTCCCATCTACATGTCATTATTAACATTCACGACAAATTTTATGATGATCAGACGAACAGTACGACCTGTGGCCCGTGCTAATGGATTAAATTTTGAAATCCAAGATGGCCACTGGCGGCCATGTTTATTGGCCGAATGACCCCAAAATGACTCGTTCCCATCTACATGTCATTATTAACATTCACGACAAATTTTATGATGATCAGACTAAAGGTACGGCCTGTAGCCCGTGCTAAAGGATTTAGTCATACAAAGAGTAAAATCCAAGATGGCTGCTGGCGGCCATGTTTTTTGGCCGATTGACCCCAAAATGACTCGTTCCCATCTACATGTCATTATTAACATTCTTGACAAATTTTATGATGATCAGACTAAAAGTAGGACCTGTAGCCCATGCTAAAGAATTTAGTCATACAAAGAGTAAAATCCAATATTAACAACCATTACAAATTTCATGATGATCAGACGAACAGTACGACCTGTGGCCCATGCTAATGGAATAAATTTTGAAATCCAAGATGGCCACTGGCGGCCATGTTTTTTGTCCGAATGACCCCAAAATGACTCGTTCCCATTTACATTCCAATTTCAACAGCCATGACAAATTTTATGATGATCAGACTAAATGTACGACCTGTAGCCCGTGCTAAAGGATTTAGTCATACAAAGAGTAAAATCAAAGATGGCTGCTGGCGGCCATGTTTTTCTGCCGAATGACCCCAAAATTACTCGTTCCCATTTGCATTCCAATTTCAACAGCCATGACAAATTTTATGATGATCAGACTAAAGGTACGACCTGTAGCCCGTGCTAAAGGATTTAGTCATACAAAGAGTAAAATCAAAGATGGCTGCTGGCGGCCATGTTTTTCTGCCGAATGACCCCAAAATGACTCGTTCCCATATACATGTCATTATTAACATTCACGACAAATTTTATGATGATCAGACTAAAGGTACAACCTGTAGCCCGTGCTAAAGGATTTAGTCATACAAAGAGTAAAATCCAAGATGGCTGCTGGCGACCATGTTTTTTGGCCGAATGACCCCAAAATTACTCGTTCCCATCTACATGTCATTGTTAACATCCATGACAAATTTTATGATGATCAGACGAACAGTACGACCTGTGGCCCGTGCTAATGGATTAAATTTTGAAATCCAAGATGGCCACTGGCGGCCATGTTTATTGGCCGAATGACCCCAAAATGACTCGTTCCCATCTACATGTCATTATTAACATTCACGACAAATTTTATGATGATCAGACGAACAGTACGACCTGTGGCCCGTGCTAATGGATTAAATTTTGAAATCCAAGATGGCCACTGGCGGCCATGTTTATTGGCCGAATGACCCCAAAATGACTCGTTCCCATCTACATGTCATTATTAACATTCACGACAAATTTTATGATGATCAGACTAAAGGTACGGCCTGTAGCCCGTGCTAAAGGATTTAGTCATACAAAGAGTAAAATCCAAGATGGCTGCTGGCGGCCATGTTTTTTGTCCGATTGACCCCAAAATGACTCGTTCCCATCTACATGTCATTATTAACATTCTTGACAAATTTTATGATGATCAGACTAAAAGTAGGACCTGTAGCCCGTGCTAAAGGATTTAGTCATACAAAGAGTAAAATCCAAGATGGCTGCTGGCGGCCATGTTTTTTGGCCGAATGACCCCAAAATTACTCGTTCCCATCTACATGTCAATATTAACATCCATGACAAATTTGATGATGATCAGACTAAAGGTACGACCTGTAGCCCGTGCTAAAGAATTTAGTCATACAAAGAGTAAAATCCAAGAAGGCTGCTGGCCGCCATGTTTTTTGGCCGAATGACCCCAAAATTACTCGTTCCCATCTAAATGTTGATGTCAACAGCTATGACAAATTTCATAATGATCCGACCAAAGGTACGACCTGTAGACTGCATTGTTGACGCCTTACGTACACACGCACACACGGACGACAAAGCCATGGCAATAGCTCAAACTTTACAAAGTAAAGTTGAGCTAAAAAGGGGGGGCTACTATTTTGCATCTGTACATCTGTGTGTGTGTATGTGCATTCATCCGATGTCTGTTTAAGTCATAAATTGAACAGTAGTGTTCGGTTCTCAATGAAATTTGGTATGGATGTTCACTACTATGAGGATGTTCAATGAAGTGTTCAATCTAGGCCCCTGCGAATATTCGAAATTTCGAATCGTTTGTGCGATTCGATTCGATTTCGAATATCTCGTCGACGAATACCTAGATCGAATATCTCACGGACGGTTGGGCAAAATCATGTCGTGTATACGGTCGGCGTTTATCCAGTCGCACACGATTCCGTGGCTTGCCCGTTGGCGGTAAAACACTGTTGTGCCGTCACAAGGGGTCTATAATGCTAGAAAAAAGGTAATGACCCACTTCTCCGAGCTTCTAAATAACGATGAGTATTGTTGAATCAATTTATTTTTCGCGACATAGGCCTATGCCCAAAGAGTCTGACCATTATCTCCCAGCGACATGTTTTATATAAGCTATGCAATTGCGATCTAAACATTAATTAGACTACTAAGGCTGAAGGCCAGTGAAGGGGCCAAGTCCCACCACATATAGGCATTAGGGTACCCGAGTTTGTGCACGAGGGAACTAGAGTATATACCCGGTGGTTTGACAAAATTGACAGATTGTCGCAAAAGTCAACGATCATGCGAGAGGTCGACGTACTCAGTATAGTTTCTAATTAATAGTGTGTACTTAAATGTATAAATGTAAATTATGGTATTAAAAGATTAAAAAGAAACTAATTTGCAACAAACATGGCACCAGATTTCTGAGTTGACATTGCCTGTTTGAAGTTATGTTTTTTCGCTGAGTACGATATTTCATTCGTCCTCTCGCGTTTAGTTCTGGCAGGCCTATACTCTAGTTGAACTAGTTCCCACGTGCCTAACTCGGGTACCATAATGCTTATAGGTGGTGGAAGTTGGAACTTTACCCTTCAACATTACTAATAGGCCGTACTGTAGTCGTCAGCATACTCTGAGCTATATTAAATATGCTTCCAAGAGTCCAACTTTCAAGATTTTAATTCATATCGCCAGGCTCCAGTAGAATCTTATGCTCCCTGTTCCTTGAATGTTTTAGTTGGGTACACAAGTTGTGGTATAATAGATTTATAGATACAAAATACAACCACCAGGAGCAGCGCAAATGACTCGTTCCGATGTATCATTCCCGATTTTGAGTAATCCCAACTTATTTCCGTTTTACATCGTCCATATTCGGCTGTTTCCGTGGATAAAATGAATGGCTTCCGGTTGACAACTCCACACGGGATTACTGCCGAGGTGTACGATGAATTCTCTCATAGGTATTTACGTTTTGTTTATGAACTCCTCACATTTCAACACGGTGTCTGATTCGATTCGAAATCGAATATCATTTACCTGATTCGATTCGGTATTCGATTCGGTCGAAAAAAATCCGATTCGCAGGGGCCTAGTTCAATCATTTTGTTCTGACTTTCAGTCATAGGATATAGGTATGCCCACACTCGGCAGTATGTCACATGGGGGGGGGGGGGGGCGGTATGCGCTGAACGACAGTCCATCTCTTGTTTGATTTACCTCATGGAATTTGTTAATTTCAGTTATTTCTACATCTGGACATTACTGCATCTATACATTATTACGTCTGTACATTACTACATACATCTTCCATATTACTCACCGAGAGCTTTCCGATGAATGGCAACAAGCCATATTTCCGACTAAATCCTGAAAAGTTACCCATAATACTGTTGTGGTTAAGGAGTCAATTATTTAGGGCATTACTGTAGGTAGGTACGGAATGATACATATTACTGTAGGTAGGTACGGAATGATACATATTACTGTAGGTAGGTACGGAATGATACATATTTCCCTTCAGAAGAAGTAAACTATAAATTCAAATTTGCGACAGGTAATTGTCATTTTATGGCTGAGTAAAGGGGGTAACCACATGCCTTTTACATAGTTTTATCCAATCAGCTTGGTGTATTTTATTTAATGGTGGGGAATTATTAAGAAGTGAATTAGAACATTCATTTTACTTGTAAACTAGTGAGTGTAAATTGAAAAAAAAGGTTAGGGAATATGGTCTGTATGGAGATCACAAACACAATTCTCTTTCTCTTGGCATAAAACAGTATTTTTCGCATGTAGATTTGAATATATTTGTTTAGTAATAGTAATCATCTTACTTTTATAGGGATCGACAGCTCCTACAAAAACAGACTCGAAAAATGGAAAGGAAGTTAAAAGAAATTGTGCTCCAAAATGACGAGGAGAGAAGGCATGCAGACCAATACAAAGAACAGGTATGTATATAAATTATACAAAGAACAGGTATGTATATGCATTATACAAAAACAGGTATGTATATAAATTATCAAAGAACTCATATGCACATAAATTATACAAAAAACAGGTATGTATACAAAGTATACAAAGAACGGGTATGCACATAAATTATACAAAGAACAGACCTGTATGCTTATAAATTATACAAAGAACAGACCTGTATGCTTATAAATTATACAAAGAACAGACCTGTATGCTTATAAATTCACTTATATATTGTTTGTTTTCTTAAAGACATATTATGGACTTGTTCGGGTGCGTTAAACTGTTAAGTTAGTATTCAGGCACTATGCGAACTGGTTGACTGGAGCATTCTACTACATCGCTGAAAATCTGAAGCAAATCGACCCTACCACTCCATAGAAAAGATTATCTGAACTACGCTCACTTGTAAATATTTACTTCTCGATTCGGGACGCAACTATCGGCGATAAAGTAACGACAATGATTTCGCCTTCGCGAGTCACTGAATTTAATTAATATATAATAATGACGGTATGTGTTGTCAGTTTGGATTTAATATTTGTAAAAATAACTGCTTTGAGCAAGATTATCCTCCATTTCTGTTTGATCACCCAATCGGAGTGATTCACATCACTTTAACACAATCCAGCTAGTGAAATCAGTACGGATTATACTTGTTTACTTCGACGTTTCAACCAGCTAGTCAAACTGGTAGGGATAGAACAAGTTTGGTGCCTTACTCTTCTATAGTGGACTTTAAGCGAATCACCCGACTGTCTAAAATGACCAATAATGGTAATAACATGTCACAATCGTGAAAGTAACATGTTTATTCCATAGAAAACATTATATTGTTCTGAACTCCCCAAGAGTTTCCAACTGAAAGTAGTAATTTAATTTGAAGAATATATTTTATCACAAAGTTTACATAATTTCAAAGAATATGAACTCATTTGACTTCGTAAATTAGTTTGGTCTTCTCTAGTTGTAAACAAACAGATCAAATTTGAGGTTACTCCCATGATTACATGGCACATTATGTGCATAATTTAACCCAACATTTGTTTATAATACATCAGTATGACCATAAGGTATCATATAAGATACCATGATTTTGTGGTAACCTCATGCAGATTTTCAAAATGTGAATGTAATATATGGTAGATTGAATAGAAAATAATTTATATTCTTGCTCTAGAATTGACCGATTAAATTATTCTTCAGTTGGACAAGAGTACTGCTCGAGTCAGAAACTTAAAGCGACAATTAGAAGAAACGGAGGAGGAAACAACTCGACTGAATGCACAGAAGCGAAAGTTGCAGCGAGATTTAGAGGAGCAAATGGAGCAAGTGGAGTCGCAGACGAGAGAGCTATCTCAGCTCAGATCCAGAGCAAGGTAATCAACCGAGATCAACATAATCAACATACCCAGCTTATAACATCTCTCCTCAAATGTGCTCCGTAACCATTTCTCAAGTAAAATGTGAACATATGGTACATGGCTTATAACATCTCCCCCTCTGAGGGACTCATTATACTCTCGCACCATAATCATTTGAACATCCAGTCATACATGGCTTATAACATCTCCCCTTTTAGGGACTCATTATATCGTATTGTAAACATTACTTCAGCACAAAGTAAGCACACATGGCTTATAACATATCACTTGGAGGGGCTCTTTTTACGGCACCATTAGCATTACTCTAGTCTAGCAAAATATGAATATAAGTACATGGCTTATAACATCTCCAATTCGATTAGCTCTGTTTATGGTACCGTAACCATTTCTCCACCACAATGTGAACGTACGGTACATGGCTTATAGCATTTCCCCTCGGAGGGGCTCTGTTGAGCCACAATGTGAACATACATGGGCTTATAACATTTCCCCTCAGAGGGGCTCATTATACGGTATTGTAAGCATTACTCTCGCACGATATAATTTATATGAACGCACATAAACATATGAACGCACATGGCTTATAACTTCTCTGCTCATAATGGTTCATTGCATCGTATTGCAAACATTACTTCATCGCAATGAGAGTGTACATGACTTATAACATCTCCGCTTGGAGTCTCACCCTTTTATGGCATACATAACTCCAACACAATATAATTCATTTGAACATATATGGCTTTATATTAACAGTTTTCTACATCTCATTAGTTTTATCGAATTGTAAACATTACTCCAGCGCAATGTCATACTTTTAAGCTTATTCTCGACTTACCTCATTAAAAGCAAGCCTTGAAATAGTGTGCCTGTCATTTGCAGAATGAGGTCCCCAGAGGATGAATTTAGTGATGCTACCCCGCATAGTGGGCTAGCATCACCAAATTCACCCTCTGGGGACCTCATTCTGCTTACACCTCAGCAGAATGAGGTTCACAGAGGGTGAATTTGGTGATGCTAGCCCACTATATGGGGTAGCATCACTAAATTCACCCTCTGGGGACCTCATTCTGCAAATGACAGACACTATTTCAAGGCTTGAGTGAAGCTTAAGCCAAATAAATGAAAATTTTGTGTTCACAGGCAGCTCCCTCATCACTGAATTATCTTTTAAAAAGCCTCGTCAAATACCCCCATCCAAATGGGGGGGGGGGGGGGGTATACTGGCAGGGTTCCCGCGGGGCCTTGGATTCTAGGAACGGCCTTGAATTTGACAAGGTGTGATTCAAGGCCTTGAAATCCTGGAATATGGGCAATGGGCCTTGAAAAACCTTGAATATTCGCGATACAACAACACGCCGATGATCCGTAATTAATCACCTCTTACATTTCCGGGTTTACAGTAAATGACCGCATTGGAGCGAGATATAAATAGCGCAGTTATATTATAATAGAGCAGCGATGTATCGAGCATTCTCATTGGATAGTTGCAGTGACGTTGGTCAATCGCGACGTATTATCGCATGTGACTGTCGTGTCAGTCTGCTAAAATGTTGTCGTGTGTTAACTGTTTTTCGATGATTGTTTTCGATAATTACCAATAAAAAATGGGGAAATGCACATTCCAAGATTGTTGGTTAACTTCCGAAAGTTACAAAGACTGGTTAATGATCTTTCTGGGCGACAGGTATTCTGCAAAATGCAAACTTTGCCTGAAAACATTTAGCGTGGCGAACATGGGAAAAGCCGCGTTGGATTCCCATGTGAAATCTGACAAACATCTTAAAGTTTTGAAGGACTAAAAAAAGACGCTACCATTTGTTGATGTTGATGTTAAAAAAAAATATTCCTAGCTTATCTGCATTGAATTGTGTGAGTATAATAATCTGGAAAAAGTACCAGGTATTATAGTACCCAACCTGAGTAATGTTAATAATTACTAACATGGCAATTTGTGATAGAATACTGATTAATTTATTTTAAGGCCTTGAAAATCCTTGAATTTGGGTATCAAAGGGCGTTGAAAATAGCTGAAAAATGTCGCGAAACGGCCTTGAATAGCCTTAAATTTGATCAGTCCTTGCTTGCAGGAACCCTGACTGGATTGCATGTGCCTGTCCGTCCATGTGTCCATCTGCACATATATCTCAATCATGGGTTATTTGATCTTGCTAAAAAATTGGTACATAGGTTTGGCATCAGGAGGGCTTTCATAAAAGGGTTTATTGATTTTGTTCACATTTTCCGTTCAAGAGTTATCCCTCTTTGTTTATCTGAAAATGTTGGATTTCCGTCCGTCCCCTCATATATTTCAACCATGGGTTATCGGATCTTGATTAAATTTGGTATGCAGGTTTAGCACGAGGTAGGCTTTCAAAAGAGGGTTCACTAATGTTGTTCTCATTTTCCGTTAAAGACTTATCCCTTTTTGTTTATCTGAAAACGTTGGATTTCCGTCCGTCTGCTCACGGTTGACAAATATCGCTCATCATTCTTTATCATACTAACTTCTCTTGTTATTTTTCAGCAGTAACATTAACCGTTTATGTATACCTAAATGACCCGTAATCCCTGTGGTTTAACTCCACTGTTAATTTTAGAGCTTTCTTTGTTTTATAAAGTGGGCCGTACCTAGTAGCTTTTCTCTGTATAGATATACTGATACTCTATTTCACTTCTATTTTCCATTATCGTGGAGGATATACAATTGAGTTTGTTTGTCTTCTGTCATGTTTTCTATTCTTTCCATTTGCTGGTAGCTAAGCAATTTCATAATAGGATTGCCACAATATGGGATAAATGGATGATATTTTTAATATTATGCAATTTTACAGTTGAAAAAATACGATAGCGACATTATGACATAAATGTATGTAAAATCCTCTTGGCATATCATAGATTCATCATACCATCAGAAATACTTAATTGTCTTTCAATATCTTTTCGGATGAAAGGATCAAAAATATTTTTATATATGAACTTATATTTAACTTAACAGAAAATCCTGCAGTTTATAGAATATAATCTAGTTGGTCTCGACCAGGTTTTTGAACCTTTACTAGATAAAAACGGAAATTTTAATAAGAAAATGGTCCCAAAAAGTTTAAATTTATCGAGAATATTATTTTTAATGCACCCAAATGTCTTTCAGATGAAGCCTCACCCTAAGCCAATCAAAGTATGTGTGGATTATTCTTATGAATTGGCTGTCTCTACATCTTAAAATGTTGCTTTAGCAAAAGGCTCTTCTGTATGATCATTTCTGCTCTGAGCTGTTGTCTTCTCTGTAGTTCATGGTGAATGGATCGGTGTAAATTTACTTTCTGTTATAAACATTTCCTGGCAACCAACGCTCAAAGTATGTTGCTTAACCCTTTCAGTGCCAAGTCCGATTTTTGTATCAACCCATATTTCCTTGATCATTTTTGAAATTTATTGATTATTATAATGTGATACATTGATGGAAAGAGCTCTAAGAGCTCGTTCCATCAATGTATCACATTATTATAATCAATAAATTTGAAAAATGATCAAGGAAATATGGGTTGATACAAAAATCGGACTTGGCACTTAAAGGGTTAAGTAGTGTCCAGACGAATCTATTGTGTTGAAATTGAATTACCGATAATAACACTAAGGCGATCAGACGGCTAAGATGTGTTCGTTACGTTATTTCTGTTAACGTATGCAACAGAGAGATTCCTTTTTCGACGCAACATAAAGTGTAACGCATACATTATATGGCATGTGTCATGACGGTTCTTCTTTTCAATCGATAATAGATTGCGGCTGTCCTATTAAGCGAAGGAAAATCAACTTGTGTTAATGTATTAAAGTGTTAGTTGTTGGAGACGTGACAGATTTAACATAATCGTAGAATAAATTTATTACAGATCGATTCATTTACAATATTGCGTTTATTCCAAAATCAAACTTATTAGCTGCAATTATTAATCGGAAGCTCTTCATTATAACACAACGCACACACTCATGTTAACGCAGACAATGGATCGGGTCAACGAAATGTACAGACCAATGCAACAGATTCGACTGAACGCTGCTTTACAAGTGCATATCGTGTTTATGACTATTATTATACCCCTACTTTCAAAGATCCTTTTCTTTTTATGTTTCTGCGACCAAAATAGAAAAGTGAAAATTACTCTGCTCATATACTCTCAATATAGCTCTCAACATTAATTATGGCAAAGACAATACTGTAGAAGTTAAAATAGGCTGAAATATCCGAACTCATGAAAATGTGTGCAAAATTTTAATTCTCTTGTGGCTGTTTTGAAGATCATTTACCTAATTCATGTGATTGTTCTGGGAATATGATTTTATTTTTGGAGAAATCGATCAAAAGACAAAAACTCGGAATTTAGGCCAATATAATGATGATTAAAGAATCATTGCAATCTACTATGAAGCTTAAGGCACTAGAAAAAAACAGTTTACATAAAAATTATCCGAATAAAAAAAACTTGAGAGGGTAGGGGGCCAAATATATGGTCGATAGGGATAAGAGTCTTGCAATTTTGTTATATTGGCATAAGTCAGTTTTTAAACTTATTAAATGCCTTCTAGCTGAAGATATTTGTTTATCACATAATTAGCCCCGAAACCCAGCCTCATTTGTTAGTAAGCACACGTGTATTATCAGCACGCGAGGTGGCGTAAGAGCTTAGCGCAATGCTTCGATGGCAATGCCAGAACTTTATTATTATGTTAATTAGAAGATAATGATATTAGATTTGTGTTCAGTTATTTAGTGTTGACTGAGATACACATTTAAAATGGAGCTATATTTTTCCTTGAAGGTGTCTTTACTTCCTCTTCAGTTGTGACAAGGAAATCAATATTAATTTGTTTATCCCCAGTCGTTTCTAGATCGTTTTTCCTTGCTAAAATGTGGTTATGTGATAAAATGGATCTCAAATTTGACGCAATTTCAATACAAAATTTATCAACCTCTTCCACTAATTTTGATTCGAGCCTCGCTAAAGCTCAGCTCGAATTTGAATTTAGTGGTTAAACCTTTGAGTGCCAGGGGCCGATATTATCGGCCCTAAACCTACACAAAAAGTCTGTTAAAGAATATAATAAAATCTATTAAAATTGTAAAAAACAAAAACAAAAAAACAAATTGTTAAGCCAATGCATTCTCTTATATATGCGAGGCGACCTATGGTCGACTCGCATATATAAGAGAATGCATTGGCACAGGGTATATGGGTTCATACAAAAATCAGACCTGGTACTCAAAGTGTTAATAAATTTTGTATATAATTGCGACTCATTCGAGATTCTCTACATATTAAGTGTAATAGGATATCGCTGTATAAATGGAGACTGTGTCACAGTTTATTTATCTATTTATATTTTTGTATTTAGTCTGAAGGAGTAAGGTCAGATTATCATAAGATATCATTATATATTTATCTATGAGTTAACCTAAAATCGCTTGCATACTAATTGAGTAATAATGTTGATCAGGATTTCACTTTTTTGTAACAGACCTTATGGGAAATGTGAGACTTATAATTGAGTTTAATTTCATTGGATTTTTGCCCAGAAGGCCAGCTACATTGTAAGAAGGCTGGTATATTCTTCCTAAACTTATTGCATGCACATGTTCGTACAGGTCTGGACTCTCCAACTCAGGCCTGTCGGGATATAGGTCTAGTAAGTGAGTATTAGAGTATCGGTGTCCCTCACAAAACATTGTTGTGATGTGATTTTAATCCAAATATAAATTTGTTGTTGCCAGATGTGCGTAATATTGCTTAAACTCAACACTAAATATCTAAAAACAAGAATTGTTCCTTGTTTCATGACTGTCAACAGTCTAACTTTAATCTAAGAGCCCAGCAAAGTGTTATAAATGTGAATATCAAGTTATTGGAATTTTGCCGCTCAGCTAACAAATAACAACATCTGCCATTCATAACATATCGGTATATCAACTAAAATCATACCTGTTTTGTTAGGTGTCAAATTTTACTCATTACGGTATTTACAGAATATTTTTTGCAAACTGCTACAACTAATGTTTTCTTGTGTTTTAACACCAAGAAATTATTATCAGATGACTTAAGTTCCGCCACTGCTGTTAATAATAATGCAGTAATGAAATATGCAGCACAAACTAACTAATCGTGATCAATGCTGTTGTCCGTTGCTGAAAACACAACACTGGCGTCCGTTGCTGAAAACACAACACTGGCTTCCATGTTACAGTAACGTGTGTAAACAATGGCTTCCATGTTACAGTAATGTGTGTAAACACTGGCTTCCATGTTACAGTAATGTGTGCAGTCGTAAGTCGGGATTTGTTTACCCTGTGCCAATGCATTCTCTTATATATGCGAGTCGACCATAGGTCGCCTCGCATATATAAGAGAATGCATTGGCCTAACAATTTTTTACAATTTTAATAATTTTTTCTTGTATTCTTTAACAATTTTAGAATTTTACCCATACAGAGCCCCAGACAAACATGAGCAGACGACACTCTTCTATATGCTTCTATATATGTGTGGGGCTCCCTGCAGGGTAATGGATGTTTTTTATTTTATGTCCTAAAAATTGTAAGAAACATTTATTTAAAAAAATGATAAACAATTGTTAGGCCAATGCATTCTCTTATATATGCGAGGCGACCTATGGTCGACTCGCATATATAAGAGAATGCATTGGCACAGGGTAAAAAAATCCCGACTTACGACTGGATTTGATATGGCGGGTCACATATTTTTAATGAGTTAAGTATTTGAGTAAATAATTGCACGTGCTCATCTGACTTCTGTAATAGTTTTAGTTGATACTCTTATCTATCGTGAAGCTAGTCAGTTTTACCCTGCTGCCTATTGCTTTCAAGCCTTGAAATAATGTGTCTGTCATTTGCAGAATGAGGTCCCCAGAGGGTGAATTTAGTGATGCTACCCCGCATAGCGGGTTAGCATCACCAAATTCACCCTCTGGGGACCTCATTCTGCTTACACCTCAGCAGAATGAGGTTCCCAGACGGTGAATTTGGTGATGCTAGCCCGCTATGCGGGGTAGCATCACTAAATTCACCCTCTGGGGACCTCATTCTGCAAATGACAGACACATTATTTCAAGGCTGCCTATTGCTTTAGGAGCATGTTGAACAACACATTTCGCTTATGGTGAATGGATAATGTCGTTCTAACGGGCAGATCATTAATTTCTGGCAAAATATCTTGTTCATATCACATCACATAATTAAACCCGAAGCCGCAAACAGTCTCTATTTGTACATTTCATTCATACTTCAACCAAATTTTCTATGTAATATTTTTTCTCAATTTATCATACGTGTGTAATGATTACTCCGATTATACACAAGTCTGCATCAAGCCTGAGTTTAGTGTGCCTGTCATTTGCAGAATGAGGTCACCAGAGGGTGAATTTAGTGACGCTATCCCACACAGCGGGATAGCATCACTAAATTCACCCTCTAGGGACCTCATTCAGCATGGCTTCATCTGCAATGGGAGACATAGACTCAGATTGAAGTTCCCAAATGGTGAATATTGTAATGTACACACATTGGGAACCTCAATTATGCAATGTGTCATCTGCCAATTTGGTGATATAGAGAAACTAAACTAAAAAAAGAAATTGAATCTATGTGAAGAAGTTTCTATAGAAATTTGATAATAAAGAAACTTACCAGAGAAGATGAGGCTTAAGCAGAATGAAGTTGCCAGAGGGTGAATTTAGTGATGCTAGCCCACTATGTTTCACTAAATTCACCCTCTTGGGACCTCATTCTGCAAATCGCAGTCACCCTAAACTCAGACATGTACAAAAGTCTGCATGTTTTCCTGAATTAAGAAATATGTTTCTATATTGTGAACAAGCCTTGAAATAGGGTGTCTGTCATTTGCAGAATGAGGTCCCAAGAGGGTGAATTTGGTGATCCGCTATGCAGGGTAGCATCACTAAATTCACCCTCTGGGGACCTCATTCTGCAAATGACACACACACTATTTCAAGGCTTGCTGTCATGTTTCTCCTTGTTAGCTCAACTTGAATTTTTTTTAAAGATTCTTGTGTTATTGTCATGGCTTGCATCTGTGAAATTTTATCCGACCTTCACGAATCTTCTCGTGCTTGTTCTGGTTAACATAAAGATGAAAGCTAACAATAGTTTTTGGTAGTCGGCACTCTGATTGTCATGTTCTGGTTAACATAAAGATGAAAGCTAACAATAGTTTTTGGTAGTCGGCACTCTGATTGTCATGTTCTGGTTAACATAAAGATGAAAGCTAACAATAGTTTTTGGTAGTCGGCACTCTGATTGTCATGTTCTGGTTAACATAAAGATGAAAGCTAACAATAGTTTTTGGTAGTCGGCACTCTGATTGTCATGTTCTGGTTAACATAAAGATGAAAGCTAACAATAGTTTTTGGTAGTCGGCACTCTGATTGTCATATTTGACTCACTTTAATAGTCTTTATAAACTATCCAAATTTCTTTGAACTGTTGTTACAATAGTTATTTGGATTAACCCTTGCGTGACAGGAGCTGTGCTGGTGCAGCATTAAAGATAATGTGCCAGTGCATTCTCTTATATATGTGAGTCTCTCTTAGGGAGCCTCGCCTTGCATTTATAAGAGAATGCACTGGTTTGCAAGGTCAATGTAAATGTATTCTCTTATATATGTAAGGCTCCCTATGGAAAACTCGCATATACAAGAGAATGCATTGGCACAGGGTTTTCGCAAATTCAGAATGCTCCTTTCATGGAAGGATTAACATCTTGGTGGAGCTTTCAGTTCTTTTGATTGGTCGCTAAAACCATGGATTTCAGGAAACATTTTCTATCTCAACATTGCAAAGATAAATTACAGTATAATGGACTGACTTTTGTCTGTTCTTCCGTCTGTAAAGATTTCACTGTCATCGATCAGCCGATCTCAATGAAATTTAGTGTAGAAGTTGCAGTGAGGAGCGCCAAAATAAAAAAGACAAATTCTGTTTGTGTCTTTCATTCTAGAGTTTATTAAACCTTGCAGTTTGTTGTCAATATCAAGTTGAGCACTACTTGTATATAAATATCCTGTTGTCTAACATGGGTTTTAAATATCCTGTTATCTAACATGGGTTTTATATATCCTGTTGTCTAACATGGGTTTTATATATCCTGTTGTCTAACATGGGTTTTAAATATCCTATTGTCAAACATGGGTTTTGTTTAATCATTCCATTAATTCATCTATTGTAAGTTTTTGATATTATTTGTAGCTCATTTTCAACATAGAAAAACATGTTCATCATCATATAAACTTGGCATTGATTGATGCTTAAAAAAATACATGCAGAATGCAATTTTCTGCCAAATACTTAACCCTGTGTATACTAAATGGATTCTCCCATTCATTTATAAAAGTATAGATGGGAATAGTCCATTATTTGTCTGAAGGGATGTTAAGGTAATAAAAGCAGACAACAGATGAAAAGATAATACAAGTTCAGAAGAATTTATACTCTTTTGTTGGAAATGTTCAGATAATACGGTATTTGTGATTTGTGATGGATAACTCTAAAATCGAGTGGTAATAATAACCACTTGATTTTAGAGTTATCCTGAGTTATCCATCTTTATCTGCAAGACCGTCCGTTTGAACACGTGTTTCTGGCCCACAAACAATTGAAATAACAAACTTCAAAAATCGATATCTGATCAATCTGAGTTCTAATGGGCGGGTTCCTCGACTCGAATCAAATATTTTTATAGTAATTTAAGAGCGTCTGATCGGATTGAGTACCTTTAAAACATTAAACACATGATTGTGGTTACAGGCCTGGATTCTATCTGTGCATGAGTCATTGAGATTGTGGAATTCAATGTAATTCCATTTTGAGATATAGATCTAGGGTATATTAAGTTTTAACACTCATTCTGGTATTGGATATCATATTCTATCATGTCATTTCTTATCAACAAGTTTTGAGACCAATGTGATTGTTTATGAACTGCATTCTATCACGTCATTTCGTATGAACAGCTTTTGAGACCAAGGTGATTGTTTGTGAACTGCATTTGCAAAGAGTTCTGCAGAAAAAAAATCAATTTGAAAAGGAATATATGTTGTGCTGTATGATTGTAATTCATGTGCGATTATTTTAGCAATTTGTTCCATTGACTTCCCAATAAAATCGGAAAAGGATGTGGAAATCGATAACAACTGTAATTAAATACTTGGAAATTTCAGCGGTGGTGGTAAGAAAAAAAGTAAAGACCATGATGAAGGGTAAGGGAATGGATTGTGGCCCCTTCACCTAATATGTTACTACAAACCATAATGTAATGTCGCAGGTTGTCCAAAGCTCATCCATGTCTTGTTTGGTTTTCAGGTTATGAAAGTTTTCTGCCATAAGGTTCACAAAAATATTTTTGACTATTGAAGATAATCATTGTAGTACAATTGTTTTATTTTGTCTCAACAAATTTGTTCACTGTTGGTCAGTGCTGAGCAGTATTTGCATATCAAATTGGGGCGGTAATTCTAAAACCTTCAAAATATTCACCAACTATACTATGACTTCGGTGTACCGATTAAAAACATAATCTACGGTATCAAAATTTATACTGATTATAATCGGTATAATAAAATACCGCCCAGCACTACTGTTGGTTCGTATTCAGTTGAAACCAAAAGCATTATGAAAAACTTGGCTGACTACAATCTTGTTCGAACCAAAAATGGGGTCTCGCGCAAATATTTAGAAATGAAAATTTCAAAACATGTTTCGATTACTTTTTGTTTCAGTTGAATATAAGGTAATCATTAAGGCAAATATGTTGTTAGTAAATATAACCATGTGAAATGAATAAAATTTTAGGAAACAAGCATATAAAATTGATGTAACCAAACTTATTCATAGGACATGGATCAGCTTTTAACTGACAGTTGAAACACAACCCCCACCTCATAACTCAAACTTGAATGAACATTAGACGAGTTGATTTAGCAGATATGCATGTTACTATCCAACATATAGTGTGTTCTATTGGTCTTCCCACAAGCTTTGATATAGTGTGTCTGTCGTTTACAGAATGATGTCCCCAGAGGGTGAATGATGGCCCCAGAGGGTGAATTTAGTGATGCTATCCCACACAGCAGGCTAGCATGTCTAAATTCACTGGCAACTTTATTCTGCTTCGGCCTTAACCCTTTACCCAACAGAAGGGCCCTGTGCCAATGCATTCTCTTATATATGCGAGTCGACCATAGGTCGCCTCGCATATATAAGAGAATGCATTGGCTTAACACATTAAAAATTATAAAATTGTTAAAGAATGTAAGAAAAAATGGTAAAAAGTGTTAAAAAAAAATTTTGTTTAGGCCAATGCATTCTCTTATATATGCGAGGCGACCTATGGTCGACTCGCATATATAAGAGAATGCATTGGCACAGGGCATAACTGTAACTATCACAATGTGGTCAAGGAGCCGGTTCCAATGATATCCATATTTGTATGGTTCTATTGAGACAGACCGAAGATATTTTAGGCTGTTTAAGCTTTATTTGGCCGGTTTGTTGGGTAAAGGGTTAACTGCTATGCGAGACCTAGTATCAGATTGAAGTTGAAGTTGGTGATATTCACCCATTAGTCACCTCAATTATTCATTTGATATTTTGCAAATCAGGGGATATAGAAACTGATCAGAAGGAAAAAGTAACTAAAACAATGTTAATTTGAGATTATGGATATTTCCCAGACGATGATTGCTAAGCAAAATGTGGTCCACAGAGGCTAAATTCACCCTCTGAGGACTTCATTCTGCAATTGTCAGATACACTAAATCGAGGCTTGGATGTAACATTAAATCTTACAGCAATAAAGTATCTTCTTCTGAAGAGATTCACATCTTCCGTTATGTAAGAGATTGACATCTTCCGTTATGTTTTCCTGTTTTCTCTTATGAATTTTTCTTGGTTTTGACTGAATCCTGAGTGAAGTTTACCTACTAAAATAATATAACTTATCCTTTTTCAAATATTAACATGTTATTCAACAGTGTGGAATGCCATTCAGATGTAGGTTATAAAAATAACTTATCCTGTTTCAAATATTAACATGTTATTCAACAGTGTGGAATACCATTGAGATGTAGGTTATAAAAATAACTTATCCTGTTCAAATATTAACATGTCATGTTCTTAAAGCCACATGGTGGTTTGTGCTCCAAAATACACCTATAATAATATTGACGATGGTCCGATGCTGTCGTTTGTGGTCACCTATAATAATATTGACTTATGGTCCAATGCGGTCGTTTGTGGTCACCTATAATAATATTGACTTATGGTCCGATGCGGTCGTTTGTGGTCACCTATAATAATATTGACTTATGGTCCGATGCGGTCGTTTGTGGTCACCTATAATAATATTGACTTATGGTCCGATGCAGTCGTTTGTGGTCACCTATAATAATATTGATTTATGGTCTGATGCGGTCGTTTGTGGTCACCTATAATAATATTGACTTATGGTCCGATGCGGTCGTTTGTGGTCACCTATAATAATATTGACTTATGGTCCGATGCGGTCGTTTGTGGTCACCTATAATAATATTGACTTATGGTCCGATGCGGTCGTTTGTGGTCACCTATAATAATATTGACTTATGGTCCGATGCAGTCGTTTGTGGTCACCTATAATAATATTGACTTATGGTCCGATGCGGTCGTTTGTGGTCACCTATAATAATATTGACTTATGGTCCGATGCGGTCGTTTGTGGTCACCTATAATAATATTGACTTATGGTCCGATGCGGTCGTTTGTGGTCACCTATAATAATATTGACTTATGGTCCGATGCGGTCGTTTGTGGTCACCTATAATAATATTGACTTATGGTCCTTTTTGATTTAAGATTACTTCTATGCTTCTTTAACCCTTTACCCAACAGAACGGCCCTGTGCCAATGCATTCTCTTATATATGCGAGTCGACCATAGGTCGCCTCGCATATATAAGAGAATACATTGGCTTAATACATTAAAAATTATAAAATTGTTAAAGAATGTAAGAAAAAATGGTAAAAAGTGTTAAAAAAAGATTTTTTTTAAGCCAATGCATTCTCTTATATATGCGAGGCGACCTATGGTCGACTCGCATATATAAGAGAATGCATTGGCACAGGGCATAACTATAACCATCACAATGTGGTCAATGAGCCGGTTCCAATGATATCCATATTTGTATGGTTTTATTGAGACAGACCCAAGATATTTTAGGCTGTTGAAGCTTTATTTGGCCGGTTTGTTGGGTAAAGGGTTAACCCTCTCATAACGAGAGCTGCAACTGTTGCAGCATTAAAGATCCTGTGCCAGTGCATTCTCTTATATATGCTAATCTCCCATAGGGAGCCTCGCATATATATAAGAGATTATACTGTTCTTAAAAGATCAAGGTAAATATTGTTAGGCCAATGCATTCTCTTGTATATTCAAGGCTCCCTATGGGAGACTCGCATATATAAGAGAATGCATTGGCACGGGGTTTTCTCAAAATTTCAGGAAGCTTTAGTCATGGATTAAAAAGCCACATTTTTTGGGAAACATGGAGTCTAGTGGCCTTTATATGTGGCTGGATATTGGTACGAATGATGTCTATGTTTTGCTGAATCAGTTGAATTAGTTAGTTTCGTTAACCCCTTTCTTTACCAAATGTATTCTTCCAACAGTTATATAATTATCCATTGGAATAGTCTATTTTATTACATGATCCGACCCTTATTCCATTCAATAAACCCATTCTATAAATTGTGATATTAAACGTTCGTTTAATAACAGGAAATAGTGCCAGGTGACCTTTGACTTCCAGTTTGTCGTCTGTTAACATTCCGTGCGCTACTTCTTAAAATACTATGGCTTCCAATATTTTTCCAACAAACTATCATGAATGAAGAGTTTTAAAAGTTATGTCATTAAATATATGCCATTAAATGCGCCAAAGAGTCTTTATTTATCTGGAACTATTTCTTTATGCGGGCAAAAAAAGAATAGTTAAGTGAAACGACATCGCATGCCTTATAGAAGAATGATAGTTTCGTGTCCCATTTGTTGATTTAAGCATGTTTTGTCGAGGTTTTGGATCATGTAATAAATAGAATCTACAACTCGTCCCCAGTTTATAGCGGAAATTACAAAACTCGTCCAGTAAATTAGGTCTGGACCTCACCAAATGCTCGGTCCAGACCGAATTTACTGGACTCGTTTTGTAAATTCCGCTATAAACTGGGGACTCGTTGTAGATCCTCTATTTTATCATCAGGAGGGATGCTAATAAACATAACAGATGACAGACAGAGAAACAGATATTGCAAGAACATAATGATACTAGTAACCTATCATTGGTGGGAAATGTTCACATAATAAGTTCAACAAATGATCAGCCGTTTGCAAGCCTTGAAATAGTGTGTCTGTCATTTGCAGAATGAGGTCCCCAGAGGGTGAATTTGGTGATGCTAGCCCGCTATGCGGGGTAGCATCACTAAATTCACCCTCTGGGGACCTCATTCTGCAAATGACAGACACACTATTTCCAGGCTTGGCCGTTGAACTTATTATCTGAACATTTCCTATGGGAACTACTCATTAATGAGTATTTAATATAGAAATGGTTTGAAACTTATTATCTGAACATTTCCTAAGGGAACTACTCATCAATGAGTATTTAATATAGAAATGGTTTGAAACTTATTATCTAAACATTTCCTAAGGGAACTACTCATTAATGAGTATTTAATATAGAATGGGCTTAAATTAAATAAATTGTTAAAGTTAAGTTTATAGAATGTTTGTGTGGCAGTCAAAACATCTTATTTTTGTTTTTCTAGGCAGAGAGCTATGGTTGTGTCCATCCTTTAGTGAATATTCAATTGAAAAAGATTTCCAAATAGAAAACTTAAAAAACAATTTCTCAGCTTACTTCAAAAGAAATTTGCTGGTAGATTGGCCTTAATGTATTTTTTTCTTTTGGAAATACGGTGCATGACAACGTGCATGGTATGTAAGGTTACAGTAATATCTAGTATTTGTAGAGGCACCACAATGTTTGCTTTAGTCAGTTCTGGTGTAGCTTTTTAAGGCCAAATGTAAACAAATACCGGGCATTTACATTTTCAGATGATACGTGGCTGTAAAATAATTATTATTATGATCAGATGAGTGACTTATCTCTTATATCAGTGAGTTAAACACTTAATAAATAAGTATTATTGAGGCCATACACACTTAATAGTTCGTTTCTCAGGGATCGCCGCGTCCCCCAAAAACCTGCGCCTCCCCCAAAAACCTGCGCCTCCCCCTTATTTATTGGCACCTATAAAATAATAAATATATATAAATATATAAATACCGCATGTCCCGAACCGCCCCAGACCGATAACTTCGTCATGAAACTTTACGCAAACTGCAAATCTATCCGGACTGCAAATCTATCCGGACTTTACATTCACAAACAAGGGCGGATAATTCTGACGAACTTCCTGTTTAAAATAATAACAAAATGGCGACTTTGGTGAACATTTGTATCCTGCAGAATGCGTCGGAAGGCAAATGGACAATTATATCAGACAACAGATCAAAAACTGTTCCTCAAATGGCTGATGATTTCATGTCCACGAAAGACATTGACGATGATTTTGACCTGGTTGTTTCAAAAACGAAAACGGGGGACTTTGACACAGTTGCAGGAGACATCATGATCATCATGTTTTCTGAAGTCACGCAATTTTTCGGACGATAATTTCAAATTCGAGTGACCAAAGAAGATGTACCAGAGAATAAATCGGGAGAAGTAGTTGACAAGTTGCAAGGAGGTGGTGTTGCCCAGTAAGACAAATGTGAAAAACAAACGTAACAAATTGTGCAATTCATTCATTGACTGGTTGAAAACAAAGTGGGCTTCCGAAAGGTTAGCGTTGACAGTGTGGGTCGGCAATATGTGGCTATTGTATGTAATGCACTCTGGTTTGTGGATCAGCACTATTCCAAACTTCACGATTTTTATGAAAGTCTGTGATTAATTAGAAAATAAACCTTTTATTTCATAAATTATTGTTGTGATTTAATATTATCAATTCATGTGTAGTCCAGTGGAACTCCTTCCAATAAAGCTTGATCTGGCTGGTGGTCACCCTGAGTTACATCAAATTTCACCGATGTAGTTTCCACATCTTCTGCCATGAGTGAATAACTCAAACTGTTTCCTCTATAGACTATACAACTTTATTACAAATCTAGATTATTAAGGGGATATATGATGGTCAGCTTCCCTGCTTCAGTATATTGCCCATATCCAGTATTATTCCTCATATCCAGTAGGGGTGCCACGATTAATCGTATAATCGATGAACCGTTGATAAAGCCGATAATCGATTACCATTTCCGTCGTCGATTAATCTGCGTTATTTATTTCGGACGTTGGAAAATGCCGGTTATTGTTGAATACCCTGATAAGAGATTCCGACAACTTGAGTACTACTAGTATATGTTGCAAACAGCCGGCAGTTCATTTGATGACATGGTTACTCTTCGAGTCATTGTATATTCTTCAAATTGCATGGCGCCATGATGGCGGCACTGCAGCTTTGAACTTATGCCGACATTGTTGTATATTTCTACAAGAAAGGCGGCACTACGTCTTTGAAATGGACTGACTGTCAGTGAACTGAATGCCCTCGCCCTTGAATCTCATTGGACCAAAGGGGAGTTGATTGACATTCTCTCAATATCAGGGAACCTACGGCATTTTAATCAGCGATATTCTCGGCGGTGTCATTTGCAGCAAGTATACTTTGTTTGTATAAGTATACTTAGATGTTACTAGTACAGGCTATCGCTTATAGTGTGGTGACTGCTAAATGAAATTAACTATTACCAAATACTTATTTTTTTATGAGTCCTGAAATTTGCGGGCAGGGGCCCACCTTTGTAATTGTTATCCATGCTCTGGAAGTTCGCTGAAACTTAGTTTCCGTAACATTAGATTCCTTTTTTTTAGGAACCACCGTCGGTCCGTCGTGCATTCCTACTTTTATATTGCTTGTATGTTTGGCTGTTAAATTAATCGCTAAGTTCGTTCCAATGAACTCACAAATATTATAACCATGACATCGCCGAGAACTGTGCTTGTATTGAACACATTGTGCTCATTAGTCATTACCGGTGGTTTATGATGCACTTTATTAACACAAAAACAAGCAGCGAAGCAGTTAACCAGCATCCAGCCAATATGGCAATAGGCCATATTACGGAATACTTCTACTAATGTTATTATTATTATGTACGATTAATCGATTATAGTCGATTATTGACGACCGATTATCGATTATCAAAATAAATAATCGTGGCACCTCTAATATCCAGTATTATTCCTTAATATGGGACTCCGATAAATATTATATATATAAATACCTGCCTCACCACAAAATTAATTTGAAAAAAATAATAAATATAAATAACTGCCTCCCTCATCACTTTGGAAAAAAAAATCCCTGAGAAACAAACTATTAAGTTTATATGGCCTGATGTTAAATCCAATGGCGTAGCAGCCCATATAAAATTTCATGCAATTCTACAGAAATTCTGTAGAAGAAAAGTGCCAATTTCAAGGGCGGAATGATGTTATATTGAGGTGTTGAGATTTATGTTATTCTGAGATTAACACTGAATTGCGTTTCTTTTTACTTAACCCTTTCACTATGGGAACTGCGCTGGTGTAGCATGAAATATCCTGTATCAGTGTATTTTCTTATATATGCGAGTTCAGAACAAATATAGGGAGTCTCGCATTATAAGAGAATACACTGCTGTCAAGGTTAATATGGTTAGGCCAATGTATTCTCTAATATATGCTAGGCTCCCTATGGGAGACTCGCATATATAAGAGAATGCATTGGCACAGGGTTTCCGCAAAATTTCAGAAAGCTCCAGTCATGAAAATGTTAAATAAAATTATCACTGAACTTGATTTGGACTATATACTGATGTTAGTGATTTGATGCGTACTGTGAGTAGGTTAAATTGATGTACATGTTATATCATTCTATATTTTCTCATATCATTCCATTTCTTGAGTTCTCACCCATTTAATTAACTTTTCAGGCCTCGGACTCATTCTCATGCAGTGGACGATTAATATTTACACGTCAAGTATGGGCTGCATCATAATAAAGATCCCCTTAAACTCACTAATATACATCTCAACTTTCATTCACATCTCCCTACTCAAATGCTTGGAAACTCTCCGCACATGCACTTGAAAACATTCTCCATACAAACCCAACTGATCCACCTAGTCCAAGTTTTCTTTGATGTATACCAGCTGGTGAAATGGGTAGGGATAATGTTTGTTTACATTCAAGCCCCGTCCCTGTACTTATCTATATAGCGGTTTAAGCATTGTTGAACCGCTCATCTAAAATCACCAATAACTAATAAAATGTCACAATTGTGACAATAATCCAGTTTATTCCATAGAAAACATATTTGTTCTGAACCCCACAAGAGTTGACAACTAGTGATGAGCCGATTGTCAAATAGAGCCGTGCGCCGATTGCCGATTATTTGAGATCACAATCGGCCGATTCAGGTGCCGATTCCGATTATTTCAATAATGTATAGCAGAATATGTTATATGTGTTATATAATACTTAGAATTAGAAGCTATCAACAAACGTAGTAATATGCCAGTACACTGTATACATAAGTATATGTTTGGGTAAGTAGATAGGTGGGTATGGGCAGACTAGTGATCGAATACAGGCAACATACCCATGTATTCTAGGCTATTCCACAACAAATTTTTTGAAAGTTTGATGTAGCCACGTGCATGACGACATGTCCATGGTCCGTTTTTGATAACAATTCATCAAACGGCATTTTTCTTTTATCCCAATTCAAAGACATCACGTCAATCAATTTCACAGACACGATTCGATTTCGGCGTGGTCATCATAATAATCATTTGTGGTGACATATACGTGACGTCACACGAGGCTGACTGGATGGAATGACATTGTCTTCAACTATTTAAAGTCACGTGACATGCACTTTCGGTTTCTATAGTAGTGTTTATACCTGTTACGCTGTATGTACTATATAGATAGCTTTGTTGTACTGGGTATGCATACATTTTGATTTTTGATAGTTTGACATACATAAATCAAAATGTCTACATGTTGACGAACAATAAAGTTACCTATGGGCGTACATGAGTCCCATGACATGTACGTTGTGTACATCACAATGCTAAAGAAATCAATCGACTGAAACGACTGTTCCGGTATGCCAATAATTAATGAATTATTATGCGCAATCACGGCGTCATGCTCGCTGCCTCACTCTAACTCAAAGTGTCACGTGCTTCCCGGCGACCCCCACTAATATAATGTTCACACATGGACCCAGGTACGGCCGGGGTATTGCAGAGGGCATGTATGTATATCAAGTTTGTGTTTGGTATCACTTTCCCCATGTTTACTGGTCATTTATTCAACAAAACATCGTCATGTTTAAAACAGTTTATTAAAGAAAAACAAGCACTCATTTATTATTTAGACAATCGGAAATCCCGATGTTCAAACCCGAGTACCGATTGTCATCCGATGGGCCACAATCGGCCGATTCCGATTGTCGTTCCCGATTATCGGCTCATCACTATTGACAACTGAAAGTAGTAATTTAATGTGAAAAATATATTTGATCACAGTACTCACATAATTTCACTAAAATATGGACTCATTTGATCTCGCGAAGTGACGGTAATACCATAAATGTAAACAAGTTCCACGTGATCATTGAGTAAAAGAAATTATATTGTGTACCGGGTAATTTGTAAATTGGAAATTACATATAAATCACAAGACATCCAGTGTAAGACTTAATAATTAACTGGTAAAATGTGACCACTTATAATTTTAAAAAGCCCATAATAGTGATGCTGGGATAAAATCATAGAGCATGTGTTGGCATGCTATTGATTTTGGGTGGGTTTGAATGTCCATCCATTTAGCCAAAGGTTGCTGATTATATCTCGGAACACTTCGGATCTGGTTTAAATGTAAACAAACAGGTTACTCATAATTACATTGCATATTCTATGCAAAAATTAACATGAAAGTTGGATTATAATACATCCTTATGACCATAAGATGTCGCTCTTTCTGATATATTTGTATATATATGTATTGATTTATAGGTAAAAATAGTTTAAAATTGACAAAAAAATCCCCCCCCCCCCCCCCACTTGATCTGGGCATGAAGTCCTCTATGGAAAGGTATAGGGACGGGTCTTGGGCTTCAACAAGCTTTATCCCTATTGATTTCACTAGCTGGTATACGTCGAAGGGTGCTTGTACTAGGAACCACCAAACATTTATCTAAATGAAATAATACCCATTCTCCTACAGGTTAATTGTCATCTAAGAGTAACCGAAAATATTAACTGAAAAAGATAGTTCAAGAATTGAGGTGACTCATGTTTAGTATGGACTCAATAGCCTTGAAACAGTTTGTCTGTCATTTGCAGAATGAGGTCACCAGAGGGTGAATTTAGTGACCTAGTCCGCTTGGTGGGCTAGCATCACCAAATTCACCATCTGTGAACCTCATTCTGCTGGGGCCTAAGCAGAATGAGGTCCCCAGTGGGTTAATTTAGTGATTTAAATACACACTATTTCAAGGCCTGAATTAAAGATGGGTCGCTCTTGGGAAAAAAATTTCAATTGAGAAGTGAAATCAGATCTGTAAAAATATTGAATTGTTATTTCTTGCTTACACATTTTTTGTGAATTTATTCACAAAATGCATGAATGTTTGACGAGATGAAAATTTCATATTCACAATTGTTAATTCTTTTTCTCACTTCTGATTGGAGGAGACATATATTACCTGGAACTAACCTTTTTTCCTGTTTGATTACTATGTATATTTACCAGTGTATATCTATACAGAAGTGTACACAGTAACCACATTTTCAGCGCTAATTTGATACCTGTAACGGATGGGCAGCCAATCTATAAAGCCCACATTATATATACACCAGAGACACTCAATGTTAGAAATCCAAAATATCATTGACCGTGTCTGTTACTGATCATTATTAAAGACGTATTATGTACTTGTTCGGGCGCGTGGAACTGACAAGTTAGTACTCATGCACTATGTCAACTGGAGGAATGTTGCATTCTACTAACATCGTAAAAAATCAATCCTAAAACTGCATAGAATACATCGTCTGAACTATGCTCCATTATAAATATTTACTTCTGGATTTGGGACGCAACTATCGGCGATAAACTAACGCAAATGATTTCGCCATCGAGATTCATTGCATTTAATTAATACATAAGAATGACGATGTGTGTGTCAATTTGGATATAACATTTGTAAACATAACTACTTTAATCAAGATTATTCTCCATTTCTATTTGATCACCCTACAAGAGTGTGCTACATCACTTTAAATTTCAGGAAGCTCCAGTCATGGAGGGATTAACAAATAATAATATCCCATAATTTATTTGGGGTTCTGTACACAGAAAACACAAGCCCCCAAAAGGTCTACAGAGGTATTTTATACCAATGATTGATGTCTTCTTTGCTTTGAAAAAGTTTAGGTCTATATGCATCTTAAATCCAATCTGGATTGTTCAAGCTCATTAGCCAACCTTGAATTATGTTGTTCAACTTTTCAAACTATATTTGGAATATGATTTTTACTTTAAAATGTAATCGTTAGTTATAAACCTGTCCTACCAAGAATTTTCCCAGATGTATACCTTTCAGATAGTTTTCCAGTGTTGTGATTTGATTATAATATCTCCAACTAATGTGGTCAGATTTATAATGTTTTTCTCTCGAACAGAACCGGGTATACTGGATTGACCTTGTCCTTCCGTCCATCTGTTCAGACTTATATCCCTCCCTTTTTCCATCCGTTCGTCCTTCCGAGCTGATATTTCAAACACCAGTTGTCAGATCTGAATGAAATTTGGTTTGGATGTTCACTACTGTGAGAAATTTACACCGTATTTTCCGGATTTTCCGTTCTAGAGTTATTCATCTTTGTAGATTTGGAAGTGTTGGTTTTTTGTCTGTATCTCCACCACCGGCTGATGGATATCAATGAAAATTGGTATGAATGTTCACTATTATGTTCGCAATAAATTGAGTGTTCAATTGTTTTGTTCATGTTTTCCTTTCTATAGTTATTTATCTTTGTTTATGTGAAAATGTTGGGGTTTTTTGCCCCCCCCCCCCCCCCCCTTTCAAGCAGATATCTCACCCATACTTTGTCGGTTCAAATTTGCCACCGTGGGGGTATGTCAGCACCGCCGGTGAAATCTCTTGTTATTTATAGAAATTATGTACAATGACCTCAGGTTTCCTGTGTTCATGATGTGATTTAAAATCTATCCAAGTTGGGGCAGTATATGCAGTATTGCTCTAAGTAATCGACTCCTTAACCACAGCAGAATTATGGGTAACTTTTCAGGATTTAGTCGGGAAATATGGCTTGTTGCCATTCATTGGAAAGCTTTCAGGGAGAGCTTTCCGATGAATGGCAACAAGCCATATTTCTGACTAAATCCTGAAAAGTTACCCATAATTCTGCTGTGGTTAAGGAGTCGATTACTTAGAGCATTACTATATTTGATTTAGAGCTGAATTTGTTAATCCATTCAGTAATCAAAAGGTTATTCGGGGAAAGGTTTTAGTCTATTATGTATTTCCCCACATTGTTTGTTTATATTTCATTCTTTAAAGTAATAAGGTATGTTCATATAACATTTTTTCAAAACTTCACATTAAACGATTGTGAGAACTATGTGAATATCTAGTAAATATACGTCACTATTCATTCCTTGATATAACAATAGCTTATTTATTATTTTTCAGCAGGTACAATATGACAGTTGTGCTCGTTTAAACCTTTTCCATGTAGTAAGTGCTGTCCGAATCATAGAATTCCTATGCATAAGACAAACGATCTGTTGGGATAATGATAGACAGAATAAAACGATATACTAAAATTATTTTTTGCTGTTTTTTCAGAGGACCATCTGCTAGAGTTAGTGGCCGAGCCGTTATAGCTGCCTTACGCAACGCTGACGATAGCGATGATGGTGAACGTGTGGATGGAGTAAAGGAGGAAACGACAGAGGCATAAGGCCAAAATTAAAATTGTGTTTGTTTGCCTTGCCCACTCCCTCTGTAAAATATTGATCATAAATTGGTTTGTAAAATAATACTTGACAGTGGCTAAAATAGTGATGGCCTAATAGCAGTGATGGGTGGGATTTTTGGCTAATATTACTAATATTGATGGCAATTTCACTCTGTCTCATTGCCAAATAATAGTAATCATGGGAAATTTTCTGAAAAAAAATAATAAGTGGCTCTCGAGGCACCCGAAAGTACATTAATATATCTGATAAGATTGGATATTATTTTATCTTATAGACAAAATTCAGGTTGAAAACGATGAAAATACAAAATAATTAATTATATGACGACGTACCAACTTAAACTTTTTATATTAGGTGGGGCATGGGCAAACAAAGATTTTAATATTTGCGGCGTAACTACGACGCCGTCTTCTCTACTTCCATGACTCTTGATAGAAGTTAACCAAGGCTCGCTGTTATGTTATACATATTCCTTCTTATGCTTCACCTGCTTCGTTACTATTATCTCCCTTACGTTGATTCAGGGGCCACGAACCTATGTCACAAATCACGTCTCTAACCCAAAGCAGAATCTACGACACCAATCACGTCTCTAACCCAAAGCACTTTTTATTTAATATTTGTTTACATAATGTTTGTCTGATGGAATAAACTACCACATGAGCTGTGGAAATTCACACTTCACATTAAAAAAATCAGTAATCGTTAAAATCTCATATTTATATCTGAAATTTACAAGGGAAAGACGTATCGATTTTGAACATCAAACACACCTCAACCATTTAATAGATGTTCCTAAAATGCACATAATGCCTTTCACTCGTAAGTACAACTCCTGCAACAAATATCTAGCTCGTCCGTCTGTCTAAGGCGATGGTTTAGAGATTACATTAGTCATGTAGATTCCTCGACGTCTAAGGCGATGGTTTAGAGATTACATTAGTCATGTAGATTCCTCGACATCTTAAGGCGATGGTTTAGAGATTACATTAGTCATGTAGATTCCTGGCCCCTATTTGTGGATATGTGAGTTAAATCTGAATAACTGTCATCTAATCGTCTAGGTAATGAACAAATTTACGTCATTTTTGGTGCATTCACACCCACTTATCCCTTCCCCTTCATACGTGTGAGTGATTGTGTGCGGTGAATGTTCATTTGTTAGAGAAATTATATTTAAAATGACAAACTTCCTGATTCCAGAGGCATTTTTTAATCCTTTCTTTCCTAAATTTTCATTGACGAGTAGTTCCCTTAAGAAATGTTCAGATAATAAGTTCAACAAACGACCATAAAACATTTATTGAATTTATTATCTGAACATTTCCCATCAATGAAAATGAATCCTTCTGCACTCGTATTTGTCTGCTAATATTTCCTGAACCCTTTCATGGCGGGAGATGCGCTGGTAAATAACCTATGCCAGTGCATTCTCTTATATATAAGAGAATGCACCGGCTTACAAGATAAAGGTAAATATAGTTAGGCCAATGTATTCTCTTATATATGTGAGGCGCCCTATGGGTGACTCGCATATATAAGAGAATGCATTGGCACATGTGTTTTTTGTAAAATTTCAGGAAGCTCCAGTCATGAAAGGGTTTAACATCCATCCCGATGAATAATAGATCATTCCAATGTATAATTTTATAACTGAATGGGTGAATCCATTTAGTAAAGAAAGGGTTGATCGGCAGTTTGTAATCTTATATCAGTTTTAAAGGTAGATATATGTAGCTCACGTCTGTCCAAGTGGCATTGGCCTCCTCGATACTTTTTTTATCTGAATAAATAAGTTTCTGCTCAGTTCTCACATATCAGTCATATTTATCATCTGCCATGATCACTGCTTGTATGATCTCGATCCCCAGGGGTCTTTTAAACTATAACGTCGATTTGAGCACCCTACTTCCAAAAAAACTATTTTTTATATATATTTAGGCTAAACAAAATATTTTGTTGGGACTGGTTTAAAATTGCTGATTTATATAAAGATAATCCTTGTTATCTTGGCATTCAACAATGAACTTTTGCTGTTCCACAGTGCAACATTAGACAAGATCTCCAATGCTCCATCAGTTTGTTTCAAGTTTGCACAAAAACATGGCAGGCCCTGAAATTTGCCTCAACAGAATTTCTTTTTGCCTTGGCCGATAGCTGATGATAATTAACAGTATATCCAGTATAGTTCTAGAAAGCAGAAAACACATACATCATCTTTTGCATGATGACAAAATTTCATCAACGGAATACCATCTGAGTGCAGATTTATCCCTTTGTTAGAATTACTGTTCATGTTTCAAGTTAGTGCTACTTATAGACCGGGTGTTTTTCATCGTATGATAGCGATTTGACGTGTTCATTTTATATCATGTTCTGTAGTTAACCATCATATCACCATTTGAATATGAGCGTGATGTAACCATCCAGTTGTGCTATTTTAGGGTCATTTTAGATTCTTCCCGGCTTGATTTTGATGCTTATTTTGGGATTGTGTTTGTATATTTTGAGATAATATCCCATATTTTGCTGAACTGATTCTGTAGTTCTTTGTGTGCGGTTGATGGGAACGGATTACTTTGAATTTATTTCAAAGTTAGAACAAACATAAGCTTAAAAAATATGAAGTCATAATTTTATAGAATCCTTGCTTAACCTCTTCGCTGCTATGATGTCCGTAACTATTACAGACATAAAAGTGCACGTCATGTGCGATATGGTCCGTAGTACCTACGGACTTTCACAACAATAGCAGTAGGCCATCATTCATAACTGGAACTCTGAGATTGGTACATTGGAACAACTGTATTTCGAAGTTTTCGAAGTGTATGGTGTTCCACGATTGTGTTTGATAATAGTGTTTCAACTGAGTCAGTTTTATGGTTCTTGTAATATTCTGTTTATATTTTTCCACTGGAAAGAGGCAATAACGTCAAGAGCCCAGCACAAAATGTTATTTAGCAGTGAAGAGGTTAACCCTATGATAATGGGAGCTGCGCTGATGCAGTTTTAATGTTAAAGTGAGCCATTACCTACCATGAGGATCAATTTTCCTTAACCTTTCCATGACGGGAGCTGCACTGGTGTGGCATTAAAGATCCTGTGCCAGTGCATTATCCCTATGGGAGACTCACATATTTAAGAGAATGCATTGGCACAGGGTTTTCTCAAAATTCCAGGAGCTACTTTTTTTTCGACCCAAATGTTGGTAAACCAGGCTATTTTGGTGGTGTGGCTGTATTAGTGAGGTTGATATAGAATCTCTCATGAACACCTGTCTAAATCTTAACTTTCAGTAGATTGGATTTAAGAATAGATTTGACAGTTGTTTGGGTGGCGGGTCTCATGCTATTTCTTATGTTACTTTGTGTTCATTGCATCTGCTACAGGTCTGAGAATATGGTGCTGGACATTTACAGAATACGGTCCCCAGAGGGTGTATTTAGTGACGCTACCCCACACAGACGGCTAGCATAACTAAATTAACCCTCCGGGGACCTCATTCTGTAAATGTCCAGCACTATATTCTCTCATCTGATCTGCTATCTGTTTCTGTTGTTTCGATATCGTTTATCACTTTCAGTGCTATGCATTTATTGAATAATGTTATTTTTGTATGATGTGGGTTGATATAATCAAATAATCATGGTGTAATAATCACTAAGTAAAACTCTCTTGAATTTCCTCAAGTATTCTCATCATATTTTCATAGTGAGCATTTATATGCAGATCTCTTGGGGACCTGGGGCTAAATTTGAATTTTCTAAATATTAGTATGTCAGTGCGGGGACCAACCAGCCTGGATGTTTCAAAGATGGAGAAGTTATTTCTCCCTGTTTGGTTTTTAGCGAGAAGTGGTCTGTTATCAGGGAGAAGTCATAATGGCTGATGTTAAAGTTACACCCCAACATCACCCTTTTATGATCCAACAAGTATAATTCAACACAAGAGCCCATTTATAAACCATTATAGTGAGTAAGAACACCATTATATTCAGTAAATATACTTTAAATATGCTGTTGGGATATATCTCTTACAGTAATGCCCTAATTAATCGACTCCTTAACCACAGCAGAATTATGGGTAACTTTTCAGGATTTAGTTGGAAATATGGCTCATCGGAAAGCTCTCATTGAGAAATATGGCTTGTTGCCATTCATCGGAAACCATTCATTGAGAGCTTTCCGATGAATGGCAACAAGCCATATTTCCGACTAAATCCTGAAAAGTTACCCATAATTCTGCTGTGGTTAAGGAGTTGATTATTTAGGGCATTACTGTATCTCTCGTACAAACATTAGGGAGAAGTGGGACATTTTAGGGAGAAGATGTCTCCCAAATCGCCCTCAAGGATGGTCCCTGTATGTATTCTTACGGTGACATTACAGAAATATTTCCTCAATCATCTTCATTTTCATTAGTTCTGACCTGCACTAATTCATGCCAAATGATAGAAGTTACAGCTTATGAATTATATATGATTCCATGGACTACTAGGATTAGAATGTAAGACGATTACTGTAATTTACAAGGCTATATAGTGTAAGACGATTACTGTAATTTATAAGGCTATATTAGTGTAAGACGATTACTGTAATTTATGGGCCTATATTGCTATCAATAGCAAATTTGCTACCTCCCAGAATTGAACATATATTATGATCATGTAGAATTTTATACCTGAGGAATCTCAAGACTAATAAATGAGCCTTGCTATAATTGAATCAATTGAAGCATGTATGAAATCACACCACTTGTAGATACTCAATTTATCCACTAGCTATTTTGCATAGAAAAAAGGGATATCCCCGGTTTTAATGCATGAACTGCATCAAAGTTAATGTTGAACATCATCGGTAAGCTCATGGGGAAATATCAGTTAATCAAAGATATAGACTGAATTTCTATTGTTTCCACAAATTTCCAATCATCTACTAAACAAACTTGAACTTGTTATATATTGAATGAGTTTTATGACGAGATGTAATACTAATATTTTACCAGTCTTTGATACTCAAACCGGGACTGCCCCTTCAAAGAGATACTGTACACTAAATCCGGACATTTATGGAACCATCTCCTTTTATACTCAACAGAATATATGCAACAAATGAATTTGAGCCATGGATTAGTGCAAAATACACTTGTGTCATCAAATTCATTCATTTGTAGGATATATTCTGCTGAGTATAAATGACGGTTCCATAAATGGCCGGATTTAGTGTACAGTACCCCTTTAAGACAATTGTAGATACGCATTCCCTTCCAACTACACAAAACTGATTGAGCTAGCATGAATAAGGTTTCTATTTGGAGCCGAATTCTTCCCGGAGAGCGAGATCTTCCTTGAGAAGTATATTTTTTGTTATCTTAACATTTATTTGCTACTCTAAGAATAACTTATAATAAATCTATTATCACAGACACACTGCATTTCTTCTGTTATTACCTCACCAACACAAGTTTAGCCAAAAGTTTAGCCAAATGAAATTTTTATTAGCCAAATTCGAAAAAGATTAGCCATTGGCTAATTTGGCTACCGACAGCGCGAACACTGATAGATACTGAATCGAATTTAGCAATCTCTTGGTGGCCAACGACCCCCTGGATCACAAAATCGAGGGCGATATATTGGCAATTGTAACGTTCGCAGGGGACCGGCGCTTCCAAATGATGCTGTATATATGCAGGTGGTAAGAGAACTGTCTGGCGATGGTCTGCTATCATGGACTCTACTCAAGAAAAACAATCACTCTTGAGACATGACAATCTGCGGGATGGGATGGAATATGGAATAGAATGACAATCTGCGGAACAGAATTTGAAATTGCGTGGAACGGACACCAGAAGTTGCATTATTCGGTCGACAACTGACCTAACATAAAATTGTCGAAATCAGGCCGTGGAACAGCGTGGACTGATTGATTGATTGATCTTTATTTACATAATTTCAATCAGCATTGTACACTATATAATTACAGATCACATACATTGATAAAAGTCATAAATAAAATTAACAGAGCTGAAAATTTTAATGAGAAGGTATTTATGTTGGCTTATACGAGGCTGTAAAAATGATTGTCAGACGATTGGGACCTTGGACGATTGGGACCTCGGACGATTGGGACCTTGGACGATTGGGACCTCGGACGATTGGGACCTTGGACGATTGGGACCTCGGACGATTGGGACCTTGGACGATTGGGACCTCGGACGATTGGGACCTTGAGTCAGGACGATTGGGACCTTGAGTAATTGATTTCTTCAGTTATATATAAGAAATTATAAGTACGGTATATTAGTTTAAAATCAAATTTTATTTATGTAACGGAATTAACAAATGATATAATACAAAACAACTTCTTTCAGCAGTGATGACGATGAAATTTCTTTTGAGTCGTAACTGTCCCACAGTTTAAAGATTCTTCCCTGCAATTCTTTAGTTTCAGCTTTTTGTCTTCGGCTCAGTTTCCCTTCGCTGACCATCTTCACTTGTACTGGAATCTCCGACGCCTCTTGGTACAGTAATGTGAGTAGCAAATAGAATGGGAGGTTGTTGTTAGTCGCCCGTTGGTTAAGTCTGGTGTGCCATCCCTCGACGTCATTGTTGGTTCTAATACTGCGCCCAAACACACACCACTCCTCTGGACTCCACACTGTACTTTCCAGCCACGTTGCCTCGACATAATCCATAAAGGTGACCATCCGATGTGCATCTGGTTGAATCTTTCGAGCTGGCGTCTTTCTCTTAGGAGGCTCCTCTTTCATGGTACGGCTGGTCTTGGCGTTCCTGCTCCGGGTGGAAGATCTCTGGATACCAGCATCTTCCGTACGGAATTCATAATCCTCATGTGGCAGGAACGTAATGGCCAGACACCGTCGGAAATAACAACACGACCGGCACCTACTTTTAAGTAGGCTGCCGTTAAGTAAACATTGATAAACTGTACTCACCGTGAGTATACTTACTAACACTAACCCAATGTAATAGTTATTTAATAGGAACATATAAATGAAATATAAACGTATATTACGGTATAAACATATTAACTTGAATAAGGTCCCAATCGTCTTGACCCAAGGTCCCAATCGTCCGAGGTCCCAATCGTCCAAGGTCCCAATCGTCCCGAGGTCCCAATCGTCCAAGGTCCCAATCGTCCAACTTAAGGTCCCAATCGTCCAAGGTCCCAATCGTCCAAGGTCCCAATCGTCTGGATACCGTAAAAATAGAGATGTTAGAGAGGAGAGTAGGCCGGCAGACTAATCGAAAATAGGAATATAAATGTTGATGGCTATCAAGGATGACACGAAAAGTCCCAGAAGGGACTTATTTCCATTGTGGTCCTTAGGAAGCTCCCAGCAATACGGGAGTGTTGAAATAATTCCACTGTTGTCAATTGGTCAGTTTAGTTTTGTATTATTTAAAATAGCATGAGACTACTCTATGACAGGAATTGGGTTTTAAAATATGTTAAAAATTACTTCATTAACCCTTTCAATTGATAATTGAAAGTAACTAAACATTCGAGAAGGATATACCCAGATGGTTATAACGGAATAGGAGAAGGGGGGGGGGGGGGGGGGGTCATCGTATGTTTAGTGCAAACAAAGGGGGGGTAAAATGTGGAAAAGTTAAGATGTTATAAAGACACTGACTGAAGTCTCGGGGTTCTGCGACGGGTTCAGCAGTCTATTGAGGATGGTATGGTGGGCACCAACTTATCACAATGAAGTGAACACTTACTCCATTGCACAATCCGGAGACCTCAGACATATGCCTTTGTTGGTTTGTGATGTATATACGAAATATTCCTCAAACTTAAAAGTATACAAAGGGATTGTCATCGCGTATTTTCAAACTGTTGAGAAGATGATCTTTTACACGTTTCTTTCAGTGTTTATAATCAAAGATATGGTGAAAGGCTTTGTCGTGGTTGTTCCAAAGTCAAATACATATGTAATAAAATGATTTCTTTCCATAAGTTCACACTGAGGAAAGTGAAAATCTGAGAGGACCTGTCTGACTGTCGTAAGGCGAATGAGCACGGGCATATGATAAATGTTCCTTCATATATTCTGGTACTTTGTTTTCTGAGATCTTTAGGATCATACTAATTTTCAATAAATTAACCCTTTCACTAGTTGGTAACCAATTTAGTCCCTTGAATTCCATGTACCCAATCGTGGTACGATAATGGAGGGATAACCCTTTACCCAACAAAACGGCCAAAACCGGCCAAATAAAGCTTCAACAGCCTAAAATATCTTCGGTCTGTCTCAATAGAACCATACAAATATGGATATCATTGGAACCGGCTCCTTGACCACATTGTGATAGTTACAGTTATGCCCTGTGCCAATGCATTCTCTTATATATGCGAGTCGACCATAGGTCGCCTCGCATATATAAGAGAATGCATTAACACTTTTTACCATTTGTTCTTACATTCTTTAACAATTTTATAATTTTTAATGTGTTAAGCCAATGTATTCTCTTATATATGCGAGGCGACCTATGGTCGACTCGCATATATAAGAGAATACATTGGCACAGGGCCCTTCTGTTGGGTAAAGGGTTAAGATATATCTCGCCAGTCTGTTTTGTGTTGCCTGCAGACGTTTCTTAGTTTTGACTGTGAGACTGGAAAACCAGAAGCCGCATGAATAATCAAAATGGCAGTGAATTAATGCAGATACTAACAGGATTCTACATTTCTTGTTGAGAAAAGATGCCTTCCTGTAGAGATATTTTTATCTAGAGTTGGATTTGAAAGGATTGACCCATTAATTCACCATTTAGATTTTGATCTAGTTGAACTCCAAGGTATTTGACCGAGTTAGTGGACCTGATGTCGATACCATTACATGATACGAATAGATGTGATGATCCCTTGTGATTTCGAGGTTTAAACAAGATGGATTCAGTCTTTCCTAAATGTAACGACAACTTGTTGTCCACTAACCACATACCGGTACTAAGTTTGTCCATTTCCTGGCTGAGGGTATTTTGAATGGTATCGACATCACGACCAGATACTACGAGGGCTGAGTCGTCCGCATACAAGAGAAGTTGACAATTTATGGCACCTGTAGAAATGTATTTTTTACAGCCATAATGCTATGCACACAAGCATACTTGGTATTAAAATGAAGTTTATCATATGTTGCACAACAAAAATCTATTAATTCGATCAAAGCTGCGATTTATGTACATCTAGAGACCGATTAACCCACCCACGCGAAGGTGCCACAAAACATGCAAAACTGCATTCGACATCGATGTCTATAGAATTTATATTTTCTCAAATGACGCAGTGGAATATATACACTGTCATTTCGGCTATTACTCACTGTGTTGTTCGTTTTACAAGTTAGCCATCTGAACAAGGATATTGTTTTGAATTACGTAACTGATTCCACATTGTTCTCTTGTAGATAATTTGTTGTAGAATCCGCGTACCATTTTCTTTTGCAATGTCCCCAATATAGTCAAATTAGAACTGATCTGATAGCCGCTCTGCAATGTCCCCAATATAGTCAAATTAGAACTGATCTGATAGTCGCTCTGCAATGTCCCCAATATAGTCAAATTAGAACTGATCTGATAGCCGCTCTGCAATGTCCCCAATATAGTCAAATTAGAACTGATCTGATAGCCGCTCTGCAATGTCCCCAATATAGTCAAATTAGAACTTATCTGATAGCCGCTCTGCAATGTCCCCAATATAGTCAAATTAGAACTGATCTGATAGCCGCTCTACCATTTTCCCGAGCACATGCGAACGTTGATGTCTTATTGTGTGGGTCTAATGAGATGTCCGATGAAACAAATTCAATGATATTTGAAGTTATAACAAAATTTATAATCCAAAGTCGATGTTTCCCATAATGTGTGAACTTCGTGTGCAGGGGGTGGGTGGGCGTGTATGTGGACATGGTTGCATAACTTGTTTGTATAAATATGTAAGTCGCATTTCGGCACCTTGTGGCCGCGGGCATATCCGACTGTCTGCCAACCGTGATGACCTTGGCATATTGATGGACTTAATACTGATTGTATTTACCAATGGTATTTACTTTATTGATACACACTACCAGCATAACCATGATCTTTATATATATATATACCTAGTTTCATGATATCAGCCGTTCCACGCAATTTCAAATTCTGTTCCGCAGATTGTCAACCTATTTCGTATTCCATCCCATCCCGCAGATTGTCATGTCCCTAACTCTTGACAAATTGTGCGAAGAAGCTAAAGTACATGCAGACATTTGATTACGCCTGACATATCTATCGATAATAAAACATGCTTGATGGGACATACATGTATGGCAAAGACAATGGCTCAGCATAGATTTGCAGTACAGTTCCCACTCGCTATACCATATAGAAAACAAAAACGAATGTCGAAATTACTAGGCGTCATAATTATCTTGTCGCTATTTGCGACCAAACTATGACGTAGCCAGTGTGTTCCCTGTTGAATAAACTTGGTGCCCCCCCCCCCCCCCCCCGGTTGGATCACGAAGAGGCTACAGTTATCCGCATCAGACATCGTACGGCGATACTCCAAATCGACATAAATCAAAGGCAAAATAATTTTTGAGGACTTGTCTATACAAGTACGTTAATCCAGGTAAAATAAAGGTACATGGTCTATATACTAAAGTGCCGACATGTCGGGATAATTGAAAGCGACGCAAATTCACATAAATCATGCAATTTCGAAGTGTAACCTTCACATACAGTGAAATGCATTATTAAGGAACAGTAACAACTGAGAAATATATTACCTGCACTATTTTGTTTTTCAATGTTATAAACGTCCCTGTCGTGACATCAAACATATTACAGGTTTTGATCGGTACGATCTCTATCTGGAGTAGAGATTCATTGCACGATCTATACATATTATATAGAAATCATCTCTCTTTTTGAAAAGTCTGCGAACTTAACCCTCCCAAAATGTTTCAGTGGTCACATGAACATACCTATTGCAGTGGACATAGCGAGCAAAAGAAGTATTCCAACAAGAGAAAAAAACAAGCCCCTCCATATACTATCCATGTCGAATGGTTAACGCAGGTATCACACATTGGTTGATGTCGAATTTCAATGCTATATTATATACCCTTACGTAATTGGCGAGAATGTGAAGTTGATACAGTCTGAATAACAGTTCATTGCTTATAATACGCCGTCATCCCTCTGTATCTACGTTCTGGTGCGTGAAAGCCATCAACTAGTTCAGATTAGAGATTATTATCATTAATATTCGATATCACGAATTTCAATGCGATTTTACATACCATTATGTAATTGACAAGAATGTGAAGTGGATACAGTCCGGACCACTGCATGTGACGTCACTACGGGCGTGTGGATTAATACGGAATGACAGTGTTCATCATCTTGAATGATTTTTTTTTTACGAGTTATACTATCTCTGAATTATATTACCGTATGAACGCCGCTTTTGTTGTCAGGAATATTGCGTATCACAGAGGCGTTATTTCGCTAAAATCCGATTCAGATTCTGGATTCAGATTACAGATTTGTCCCCGTACGACTTGGTTCGGCAAAAGAACAGACCAGAAATTGGCAGAATCAGTAAACGAACAGACCGTAATCTCAATTTCGTGGTAATCCGATTGGGATTCGGATTCCGATTACGGACTCAAATGTTCGTAATGTAAACAAACCGAGATTTCGCCACCTCAGAGTTTAAAAACACAATAAAACATAAGAATCCGTCTCTTGTGTACAAATTATTGCAGAATATAAACGATCTATATCAAAGAATTTTAAATGCGGAGACAAATTTGTTTTATTGAATGTAAACTGGGAGAATATTACTGAAATTAGCCAAATAATAACGCTATTGATAGTAACGCTGGGGGAGCACTTCGGTTGATGGCGAAGCAATTGCAAAATGTAGAACATTAATATTCACTCTTACATAGTTCCACATCCAAGGTTCGTCTTGTGTAATCGTATGTCAGTTGTAACGTTGTGAAACTGCAACCGAACTGAATCATTCTATGCTAAATAGTTCATGGGTGACCTGATGCATGCATCTTAGTTTTCTTGTGCTTACTGGTCGGGTCTTTCAAGATACAGGAGAGAGACCAGACACATGCATGTGAATATAAAATATGAAAAACATGTCATAACAATCATCGCTATTATTTAGTTGTGTTCTTTCATCCCTGAATATACAGATATATATGTCCAGGAACCCTGGATTATCAGCTTGCTTAAGTAAAATTATGTATCCCTGATGTATTGCTGCAACACTACCTTTAGAGTGATGTCGGGTATGGCAAACTGCACGTTTTATGATCGTTAACAAGCGAACTTCAATTTGTGTTATATACCAGTTAGGGGCATCACATCTAATTGATATATCAGGTGTGTGCAGGTGAGAACCGAGAAAGGACATTGAACCCCAAATTCCCCAGTATATGCTATAGTTCCATGTATCACCTGTATCTGGGATTATCAACTTCGCATATCAATGTTTTCCACAAATAAATTACATACATTTATGTGTCATTCTTTGTAAGTGTGGTGTATAAATGTTGTTGTGCATATGACACCCTGCATGGTTTCAAATGTTTTACCAATCGGTTCATTGAACAAAATTGCTTTATCAAAGGCAAGAGCAGACCAGTACTAACATAGCTAGTATGCACACAAAACGCTATTTCAACGAAACAGACATATATTCCCACATTTAGCAATTTTATACCAACAGGGATTTACTTGTCAGTAAGTTGAGGAATTATGAGTAACAATGTCCTGATCGGATTCCCAAAATGATTATGAATGTCGGTGTCATGTTTATAATATGCACGTGCAGCTATTATTATTAAAGTCGCGCCGTTGTGCGGCACGGTGATTTTCGTAACATTGCGTCGAAAATAGGAGACAATAGACGGATACCACAAATAAAACATCGTTGGAAAGGTCAAAGTTATCTTCTTTATTTCATAAACGTAATCATAATAATGTTATCGGTATCTGTTTGTGATAAACAAAAATCAAAATCGAAATGTGACTCAAAACACCACACCTGTCGGCAGTATTGCGTCATCGATTTTTAGGAAACCCCAAAATTGTAATCGTGACGTCATACAGGAGCTGTCTATAATTAGGCCCGGAAATTCTTTTAATGTCGCACATGCTAGGTATTCGTGAGCACCACTAAATTAGTATTGATACCAAATATCACCCAAAGGATATACAAGTCGCTAACCAATAAAATCATTTGTAAATCTGAGGAAATATTGTATTATTCCCGACAATTGCGCTCTGCCCGCTAAAGCGGGCTGCCGGGATGAACGTAAATTACGTTGTGCCTGCTTTAGCGGGCTGCCGGGTTGAAAGCATGTTATTTTGTTCCTCATTTATAGGGCCCAATAGTAGCACTTGAAGAGATACATGCTGCATATCATACTCTGTCATATGGGGTATTCTATAAGTCCACAAGAATGGTCCACTGTAAGCGTTACCGCTTGTATCTTTCAAACGGGTGTAGACATGGGAAGGGGGCACCGACATTGCTAAACAGTGGATGCTGGCATCACCAAACTTACATAGTCATGTGCACAATTCGTCGTGGCAGCGTTCGATCCATTGTTAGGGATACGGGTTAATAATTGACATTGTTATATCGTCGCGTGAAAACCAGAAGGTTCTAACTGTATTTTGGCGGGAAAATGAGTTATTGGTACCGATAGAACCGGCAGCTCATAATCTGTCCGTTAAACGCATGATCACATGACCTCGAGTCCCAGTTTTCACACAAAATGCTGTGCAAATACGTTCTATCTCCAATCTGCATTCTTTTGGTAGAGCAAGATGGTTCTATCTACAGAGCCAATAGGATTGGCAGATCCGCGTCACGTGATGTAAGTTTGGCGAATGGCTGTCGACGAAATGTGAATTGTGTTGTCTCGACAATAATATGAGATAAATATTATAACGTTTCAACATTATTACGGTATAGCCCAATATAAATGTTCCCTTGAATACTATTTACCTCTTCAACCTACAAAAGTATCAAGATCAAGTCAATAAGACACTTTTGTGAGCTATATTGTAGATAGAACGTTCTGACATTGTGATGTTCAATCCTAGGATTTCCACTTAGACCTTGTGCGTGTAGATAGAACGTTCTTGCGCTACGGGCGAGTGATTGATGTGTTACTTCATAGTGTTCCATCTACGTTTGATATAGTGATTTAAGGACTCGTCATGTCATGCGTGTGAGTTAGACCTTCGAGTTCTGTCTCGTGTATCGACTTGCACTGCCCGATTTGACCTTAGACCTAACGAATCCCGATTTAGCTCAAAAATTCAAAGCCATGCTGAGCCGTTGTCATTACTTGTCTCAGAGTCTTGTCATATATCATGGAATTAGGATGTATCTGAGGAGGTTTATGTTATGGTAGAGTCTATTTTTGTTTAAATATTTGATTTTTGTGGGTGAATTAGCTAAACGTTTTGATTATTTTTAAGTTAAGTGTGTAAGCGTGTCACTGTCCAAAACCCAATTCGTTCCTAAATATGCCATGACTTCAATATATTTTGATCGTCTTTCCGCAACTTTCAGACAAGTGTTTTTTCCTTTTTGGAAGGTAATCATTACCCGTGATGGGATGGAACCCAATAAGTGTATTTTTATGTATATTTGACATCTCGATATCATAAATATTGATTAACTATTATCAGGGGGAATCATTTAACGTTTCCTCCATCGTGGATAAACGCCATCAACATGGAGAACTATATATTACTATATCGTTGAGTTATTGTGGAAAGCAATAGCGATCCAAGGTACACATGTACAACCAACCCAGTAACATACAGTCACTCCATATATATACACAAAAACACCACACGAATGGCAAGATGGTCACTCACTCTATACGCATACACCTGAACCATGAACATATAGTCAAACCCTGTATACCTATTCACCACTTTCATGATCATAAGTCAATGCTTGTATGCCTATTTATCTCACCATTGTCCATACAGTCAATCCCCGTATACCTATTCGCCATGGCCAAAATAGCCATTCGAGATAAATATATACACCCCATCCATGACCATAGAGTCACTCCATGTACATGTATACATATGCATATCACCATTGGCCATATAGCCACTCACCATGACCATATATATCCACACTCGTGTATACCTGTACACCCCCACACATGCATGCCAATAAAGCCATGCACACATGTAGACACACTAGGTATACTTATACACCTGACCCATGACCATATAGTCAGCCATGTGTACCTATTCAACGCATTCCTGATCATACAGTCAATCATTGTATACCTATACACCTCACCATTGGTCATCGGTCACTCGCTGTATACATGTTCACTAAACCCATGGCAAAATAGCCACGCAAGTTATACATATATTCCCAACCATGACCATAGAATCACTCCAGTTAAACATATATATGCACCTCACTAATGGATATATAGCCACTCACTTTATACACATACCTCTCCATAACCATAGCCACACTAGTGTATACCAGTACACCCTACACATGACCATACAGCCATGCAGGCCCACTAGGTTAGGTATACTCCTACACCTGACCCATAACCATATACATGACATTGTAGTCACTCCCTGTATACATATTCACCACATTCATGATCATACAGTCACTCCTTGTATACCTGTTCACCTCACCATTGGCCATACAGTGAGTCCCTGGAAACATAGCTGCACATCGATTTATCCATTCACCCCACCCATGATCATACAGCCAACACATGTACATCATATACATATACACCTACCCATGGTAATACAACCACACAAGGTACACATGTGGATCCCACCCATGACCATGCAGTCACTCCATATATACATAAACAGACATATTACCATGTATGTACTCTCGTTAATTACATAAACCACACCAATGCCCATTAAGCCACATTATGTACACATGTACTGGGTAGTCATAGCCATAAAAACCATACAGTCACTCCCTGTATACATATTCACCTCACACATGACCATACACTCACTCCTTGCATACATAAACATCTCACAATGCCCACCCCTTTCATGACCATATTGCTAATCATGTACCTATTTACATCGAATAATGTTCGAGATATGTGTAAAAAGTTGTTGCCATTTTGGAAGCCTTATACATATATGGTCCACATTCGAGAAAAGTGAATTAAGCTAGGTGGGTAAACTTTCAGCAAAAGTTCGAGAATCAGCAAAAGGTAGCTGATCTTTCTGCACTTCCACCGTGTTAGGATTTTTTAATTCTGCACTCAAAAAAAAGCCAATATGATAGCAAAACAGTGGAGACTTGCAACCGTTGCCAAATCAACCACTCCCAGTGTAGCACTTTATGGATGGACGGCCAATTATAGATAGCCTGCGTTGTTTGAACCATTCTTCCTGTAAGATGCTGCACAGAATTTCTATTGACTGATACCATCACATTTGACAGTGACAGTGAAGATGAGATTACATAATCCGTGGGCAGAACAATTGCAATTTATTATATGAATCTTCTGTCAACTAGTACGAATGACCTTTCGAGTTTAGTATAAAATTGAAAGCATTGAGAACACTATCTTGGGGTAGGGTTAAGTTTTACTTTATTTCTTAATTCTGGTCTGGTACATGATTATAGCATTTCATGTCTGATATTGGGGAAGAATTTGTGCTTATTGTGGTGCATGTTTTGCAGCTGTATCCATAAAACTGACAAAGTCATGTGAATTTTTCAAAAACATTTCCTATAAAAATAATAATTTTTTTTTAGCCAATTTACCCCCAAAAAATCAAATATTTAAACAAAATAGACTCAACCATAACACAAACCTCCTCAGATACATGCTAATTCCATGATATATGATAAGACTCTGAATTGGTTGACAAAACGGAAATAAAACGGGCTATTCTGACTTGACAGGTATTTTCAAATAGAAAATCAGTTTATGGGGAGGGTTAAGTTTTTGGAAATATCTCCGCTTGTTGTATATCATTGCTTGTGACGTTGATATTAATAAATCAGGTATATAATGCTGAAACTTTTGATGCACCAATGACAATCATTTATACAATACAATAGTACCACACGTTACAAGTTACACGTACATATGTCTGATCCTGTCTATTAACTGACCATTGGGTTGTGCTTATTCAATTTGAATTCCTTCATTATATTGCACCAAACAATCTTTATAGAATTCACAAAATTTAATAGTCCCTGTTTCTACCAGACACAATCGTCAATCTGACATGGTTTCATTGCAGACTGAGGTTTGTGTCAGATGAAAACCCGGGCTACAATTTGAAGTGTGGTTATCCAGAGATTATCGTAGATAGAACTCACAAGTTTGAGAAGGTCCGTGATTTATTGTGCCACAGTGTCCTATCTACTAGGGCATTCTGATCCGCACATAATCTGACCATTTTGTGTTCAAATGGTTCTATCTGCAAACACATTTTTACATATCACGCCGTGAATCCGTTTTGTTTGGGCATGAAACCTCGCATTTACATAAAGTCCGACCATGGGCACAACATATAACTTCCGCGCATATAACAAATGGGTTTTAGTACGAAATTCCGGTGCTCAAAATTTCAATGTCGATTTTCTCTAAAATTGAGTAATGGTAGTTAGAACCTTCTGGTTCTCACGCGACGATATGTTACAGTGAAGTAATTATTTCCCTTAGTATAATATGGGCACCAGCGTTAACATAATAACGGTCTGCAGCCCTGAGTCTCCATGCATTGTTATAAATGAATACATAATCACCAGACTTGGCATCTGCGGTATTTTCAAAACTACTATTAACCAACAAGGAACCATGATTGTTTCAATTCACTCATTCATCTTGACGCAAAATCCATTGGCGGGCGCTACGAATCGAATTACTTCACTGTAACTTATAGAGAATACCGAACTATTCAGCATATTTGTCGATAGACTCAGGGGGGGGGGGGGTCGGAAAAAAGTGCCATGACAGTAGGCTGAATTTTTTTTTCCGCCTCTTGGGTACCCACCACTCCCCCCTATTTGAAGGAATTTTTTTTTTCCAATTTCATGCGGGGTACCCACCCTATTTTTTACCCCCAAATCCAGCCAAATCACCCCTTATTTGAAGGAATATTTTTCCAATTTCATGCAGGGTACCCACCCACGTTTTACCTAAAAATCTGTAGTTTAACAGATTGATCAGCATTCATATGGCTTTGATGTGAAATTGTGTCCAAAAAAAAATCAAAAAATAAATTCAACTAAAAAATCAAAAAAAAATCTGGATGTGGCTTTAAATAGCATTCAATACTTTCTAGCATGATTGGATTTCCATGTTTTGCCTCTTATGCTGTCTGATCAGGTCTAAGGGTGGATACACACATGCATGTAATCTATGTAATTATCGTGTATTTGGCGTTTTACATGGATCATACAGACAATGCAATATGTGTCCACTGACAACCCAATCATTGCCGACGTGTTGACTGAACTTGGTTCTAGTTCCAATTAAGTCGGAATATAGATAAACCGCTATCTTAGACCGAGTCGCCAGGCCACTTAAAATATTTGTTCGTGGGATAACCCATATGGTGGACGTTCTATTTAAATAATTACCAATCATCTCTTGATATTCATAGCAGTGGTGGATCAGGATTTCCACCAACTTGGGGCTATATGTGACCCCGAAAGCTACCAGGTGGTATGGCTAACTCTGAGCTATTCAACTAAAACATATTATATTGTACCTTTTTCCCCAGTTTATTCCGACCGATGCATTCAATTAAGTCCCTTAGCGATTTGAAGCTTTCGCGACCCCACGCCAAACAAGCATCATGGTCGAAATTGTTCAATATCAAGCCTGTATATTCCAGACGTGTCGCTTCTGTTGTTTGTGTATTAATAAAATGCCAGATATCACATATAGACTTGGCTAATTTCCCCATCCGTAAGAGAAGACATGTTTTGGATTGGCCTTAAATGTCCTGATAGCAGACAGTTTTACTTCGCTTATCACTACTCACTTGTCTGGCCTGTTAACAATGAACCTCTTGAGCGCAGGTGACTAATGTTGTCAATTATTGGTGTGGCCATGTAAAATACATGTATTTTACATACATACATTACATGCATGTGTGTATCCACCCTATTGGCCTAATGAGTAAACATTAATGATATAAATGAATAGCTTTATTAATTTTGTATTTACTTTAATCATGGGTGTCATAACTGTCCATTTTCATCTTGAACCAGTGGCGTTGGTACTTGACAATGTGATCTGATGCAAAAGACGAAATTGTAAGTGTTGGTTTGTAACCGGGATTTATGAGAAGCATTATACCTATATCCACACTAACTACCCCCTAAGCCCTGACCTAAGTATCATACATACCATAACAATGATGCTGAACACTTTGAGGCAATTATATTGCAGAAATGTTGTAAGAGGAAAAATCTGTGACCACTTGGAAAAAAGTTACTTTTTTCGCGGCTGAACCACCCACCCACCGGCCTACTGTATGGAAAAAGTGAATGACCCCCCCCCCCCCTGATAGACTGAACACATATCATAATTTTTTTTAATTTTTCAACAAGGACAACGCTGAGGTACCATGCTAGTTAAAACAATAAAGATAATAGTTTCATGGAAGATATGTTTAATTTAAGCGGTTAAGATGGAGGTCTAATGCAGTGACATTTGTCATTGATGCAGTGCCATTGCGAGTTACCGGAACAGGCGTGCAAACCGTCCTCACACATTACGTTATGGTCAGGTCCACATTCTGGAAGATAAAAAGAGAGTAAAATGCAGTAAATGGCAGAAAATATATCTTTAAACTTTTACGCAAAATCTATGAAAGACAATAAAGTTATATTAATAGTTGTATAGACCAACTCTGAATTTCTCCCATAGTAAATGCATTGGGCTAGGATAGTGGATGGGCGCGAAGCGCCCGGGATGGTCTAAAAGATCGAGTGATCTTCTCCTTCACCCCACAAAATGCATGCGGCTCGAGCCAGGTGGTCTTTTGTTTGGATAGAAACATTCCCATGATACAACAGTAAAAATGGTTATCCCTAAAAATAGTCTATGAAGTCCAGACACATGTCAAGTATCACTTGGGTAGTTTTACTTTTTGTTTGTGTTTTATGTCGTTTTCGATGCATCTGTCTGCGAAAAGAAGTGTCTGATTAAAGTAGTAAATATTTACATTTGTGCGCAGTTCAAAAGTTGTGTTCTCTGAAATGTTACAGTCGGTGTGATAAATATGTTACAGTCGATGTGATAAATATGTTACAGTCGATGTGATAAATATGTTACAGTCGATGTGGTTAAATGCTACAGTCGATGTGGTTAAATGCTACAGTCGATGTGGTTAAATGCTACAGTCGATGTGGTTAAATGCTACAGTCGATGTGGTTAAATGTTACAGTCGATGTGGTTAAATGCTACAGTCGATGTGGTTAAATGTTACAGTCGATGTGATAAATATGTTACAGTCGATGTGATAAATATGTTACGATAAATATGTTACAGTCGATGTGATAAATATGTTACAGTCGATGTGATAAATATGTTACAGTCGATGTGATCAATATCACAAACCGGCGATAGAACGATTTCCGATGTAACAGTTCCTACACAGTGGACACAAGTATCACTTGGGTAGTTTTGCTATTTTTGTCGTTTTACGTCGGTTTCGATGGATCTGCAGTGTCTGATTAAAGTAGTAAATATTTATATTTGTGTGCAGTTCAAACTTCGTGTTCTCTGAAATGTTACAGTCGATGTGGTTAAATGTTACAGTCGATGTGGTTAAATGTTACAGTCGATGTGGTTAAATGTTACAGTCGATGTGGTTGGATTTTTCCTAGTTGAATGCGACATTCTGTCGGTTGAGATAAGTCTTTGGATACTAACTTATCGGTTTTATTCAGTGAAATAAGTCCATAATATGTCTTTAATTCTCTAACAATGTAAATCAAACCTTAGATGAACCACATCGATACTCAAACGAATGCCAATCCAAAATGTCTGTCATTTATAAATTTATGACGTCATTGCAGGCTGTAATAAGTAATTAGTCCCGATGTGTATTAGGTAATACATACGATCGTCGCCTGCGCACGCGCATACATTATAGTGCAGACCATTGACAGTGATGTTGGTGCAGATTGGGTGCCGGTCAGCTGAGCATGTTAACTGGCCGACACAATGTATGTCATATAAGCAATCTCCAATGACAACGACGGCTACAAATATAGAATAATTTACATGTATATATTAGTCATTATATTTACACTTTTAATTATCATTTGAACATTTTTATGGGGAGGGGGAAGTTTTGATATTACAAGTGCACGAAGCACAGTAATCACTGTCAGTTATAAAGTAATCACAAGTCAGTAATAGATGAAATAAATAACAAAGTATCTAGCAAATGTTCAGTTCATTTACTATTGTTGTATTTTGGTTATTGCAGAGAAATTCCGAAGATCTGTAGAAGTTAGACACGTGTATACCTGTAGCACGACATTTGTACAGCGCTGTATACCTATATCATCCAATATATATATATATATAAAGACATTTTAAGGTGAGACCTTTCCATTATTCACCTCCAACCCTCATGGCGAAGAAATTAGATATATACACATGTTTCTCGGACTCATACAATTACTTGACTGTCGTGTATACACATGCATACCGAAAATATATATGCATATAACGATTTCCCTGAGAAAGGAATCCCTGCGACATATATGGAATCATGAATATTCAAATATTCCATATATGGAACGCACCTACTGAACTTTGACATGTAGCACTTAAACCGCGGTTGGATGAATCCAATGGCCGCGACTCAGTGACAAGACATTTGGACCTACTCGTCAATGAGTATTCAGTACAGAAAGGGTTAATCAACAAACTCAAGAGACTTACCTCCAATTAACGCACACGCGACCAGGCATAACAACAGCTTCATGATCAAACCTCCAATATAAAATGGCGGCGGACAGATAAGTAATGTCGGTTCTTATCTTGATACCGTTACAAGATTATTATGTCTAGACCAGACATGCATGAGAAGGCGAAATTATCATGGACGAATATATAACACGTACAATCTAGAGAAGTTTATAAGAATTGTTTTTTAAATTACGGAAACTAACCATACCACATAATATATTATTTAATCAGATTGTTTCCTTGAAAGATTATGTGAAATAAGCCTCTGCCACGGCATGGTACGGTGGGTCTTCCACGGCATGGTACGGTGGGTCTTCCACGACATGGGGCGGTGGGTCTTCCACGGCATGGGGCGGTGGGTCTACCACGGCATGGGGCGGTGGGTCTTCCACGGCATGGGGCGGTGTGTCTTCCACGACATGGGGCGGTGTGTCTACCACGGCATGGTACGGTGTGTCTTCCACGGCATGGTACGGTGTGTCTTCCACTGCATGGTACGGTGGGTCTTCCACGGTATGGTACGGTGTGTCTTCCACGGCATGGGGCGGTGTGTCTACCACGGCATGGGGCGGTGTGTCTATCACGGCATGGTACGGTGGGTCTACCACGGCATGGGGCGGTGTGTCTTCCACGGCATGGGGCGGTGTGTCTTCCACGGCATGGGACGGTGGGTCTTCCATGGCATGGGGCGGTGTGTCTTCCACGGCATGGGGCGGTGTGTCTTCCACGGCATGGGGCGGTGTGTCTTCCACGGCATGGGGCGGTGTGTCTTCCACGGCATGGGCGGTGTGTCTTCCACGGCATGGGACGGTGGGTCTTCCACGACATGGTACGGTGGGTCTTCCACGGCATGGGGCGGTGTGTCTACCACGGCATGGTACGGTGGGTCTACCACGGCATGGGGCGGTGTGTCTACCACGGCATGGTACGGTGGGTCTACCACGGCATGGGGCGGTGTGTCTTCCACGGCATGGCACGGTGGGTCTTCCACGACATGGGGCGGTGTGTCTACCACGGCATGGGGCGGTGTGTCTACCACGACATGGGGCGGTGTGTCTTCCACGACATGGGGCGGTGTGTCTTTCACGACATGGGACGGTGTGTCTTCCACGACATGGGGCGGTGTGTCTGTCTGGGGAATGTTGGGAACAGTTAAACGTTCTTACTTTTGTCTGCATGTCTCCGAAGGTTCATATTGGACCTAAATATTCACATATGTTCACATTGGACCTATTTGATTCTGAAATAAGCATATGATGGACTATATAAACCCGTTATTCCGGCGAATGGCGCGGGCCACAGTGAAAACACATTGTAAACAGCGTGAATCTGGTAAGTCGTGGTATAAGGCTCCTTCGTTTTGGTGTTCTCACTAAAGGCCGTTATTCGCTTCAGCAAAATATGTTAACCCCGCCACTGACCGGACCCAGAAGTTTCATTATTTTGTCGACGACTGACCTACCCTAACATTGTCGAAATCAAGGCTGTGGAACAGCTGTATAATTGTATTTTTACAGCGATAAAGCTATGACCAGAAGCAAAATGTAGTTTAGCATCTATTGCGCAATAGAAATGTATTCATTCGAGCGAAGCGGTTGTTTTTGTACTTCTAGAGACCGCTTAACACAATATGCGAATGTACCACGAAAAATAGAAAACTGCATTCGACATCAATGTTTAGAGCTCACATTTTTCGATGAATATGGAAGCAAACAACACGTATTAGGTATAAAAAAAATTAACTACGATATGGCTGTGGTAATACGAATACTGACTCGGCGAACACGCAAATACGGTATAAATTGACGCCAATGAAAACACTGGCAGTTAAAAGGAGACTGCGAGTTTATGATTTATTCCATATGATTGGGGTGTATCGAGTATATATTCCATATGATTGGGGTGTATCGAGTATCAAAATGATGTAGGATTAGACACAGGGAATGCAAAGTTTTGCAAATATTTCCACTACCCAGTGAATTGTGACAGAAATTCGCTCCAAGAACGAGCGCTCCATTTTTCTCGTAAAAATAGAATGGCCGACTTTTCAAAGCCGTTTTATCGTTCCAACTGATTCGTTCTTAGCAGCACTCTCACCCACAAATTACGAGTATACACCACGCATGTATCAGAGGACGCCCCAAAGGTGTAAACAAATTTATATGAATTTTGCGTTCTTCATTTGTTTTAATTCTTAGGTATTTTCTATTCCAGGTGTGACTAAAAGCCCAGACCGGAAGCCGGTGCTCGGCGAGTACAAGCTGAGTTACACCATAGATTAACGGGTTTAAACTCTCAAATATGCCAATGGCCAGAAAATAGTTGTAAACGTGATGTTTCATGTTCCATATTATTATATAGCTGAGAATAAAGCATTCATTCAGAGTATAAAGTGGCCATGGGATTTTGACCGAAAAAAATAAAAATTTATGTTGGATCCACGGTGTATTAATTATATTTTATTTATATACTTAAATGCATCACGAATTAGGATTGTTTTAGTATATGTCATTCCCATTATTTAATCAACGTGGAACCCGCGGAGTGGCTAAACGAACACCGACATGTCGAGTTTAATGCGGAAGACATATTTCTGTGATATGCTTTATTCTCTGATCCAATGTACATAAATGGGTATTGAGAAATATAAATGGAGATAGCATTAAAAAAAATCATCGTCGTCGTCAACACCCTTGAACAATCGTATATAAGCTGTGTAAAGCATACTAAGCAGAATCTTCCTACAAGAGCCGGTACGGATATGTCATTGACTCTGTTAGGACTACGAGTCATACCCGTCCAACATCTTCAATAAGAGATTTCTAGGCGATCTTACAAACTTACTTGCCGAACCTCCCACCTCTGGTTAAGTGGTCCTGCTATGTGTTATGATGCTGGTGGGTCCTGCTGAATTGCTATGATGCTGGTGGGTCCTGCTGAATTGCTGTGATGCTGGTGGGTCCTGCTATGTGTTATGATGCTGGTGGGTCCTGCTGAATTGCTATGATGCTGGTGGGTCCTGCTGAATTGATATTGATGCTGTTAGGGCAAACTGATGCTGTTAACAAAAAGTACCGTTATATTTTTTTTTAGTTTGACTTTTCGCTGTGTTCAGATATTCTGAACATATACAGGGAAAGCCATTATGCGTATCAAACATTCAAAAACATATTTATTGCGAAATATTTTTAATACTGGTTGTATTAGTTGTTGAAAATCGCATCATAGCAAATCAGAATCATAGCAATTCATCAGGACCACCAGCATCATAGCATAATTAGCAGGACCACTTGACCAGGGGTGGATACAGAGACACTACTGCTGAACCATGGGTCTGGCTTGGCCATGTTAGCGCTAACACCGCCTAACAATTTAATAGGTTTCCCCTTGTAGCATATACCATTATAAGAATCGGAGGGGGGGGGGGGGCATTTATCGGCCTCGTGTATTTTGATAGCCAGACCGTGACACAAGTGAGAAATGACTATGACAAATTTAGGCCTGAAGATTACTGGTATAGCATTAATGTGACCATGGTGTATGATAACTGGGGCATATAATTAAACAATTGAGGCAATACGTTCATGCAAAATATGTTTTATTCAGGTGGTTAATTGTGAGGTCTACGGCAGTGACATCTGTCATTGACATAGTGTCATTGGCCGCCACATGCGTGTACACTGTCCGCTCATGCTACGGATTTTGAGGAGGTGTAATGCAGTGACATTTATCATCATCGGCACAGTGCCATACCGAGTTACCGGGACAAGCGTGCAAACCATCATCGCAATCTACGTCATGGTTAGGTCCACATTCTGGAAGATAAAACAGAGGTAAAATGCAGTAAATGGCACAAAATACGACTCACGGAGAAATCTAACTCTATATCAAATCATATGAGGGTGACACCACATACCCCCTTGAATCCTGAATACCATGCAGTCAACATAGAGGGGTGAATCGTGCGTACCGCGGTTATACACAGAACGACACGATGTGTAAATGGGTTTGTCAATATAGGGCACTCGCGGAGGATAGAACGAGTTCTATCCTTCCGCGACATCACGAGTGCCGTATCGACAAACCCATTTACACATCGTGTCGTTATGTGTTTATTACACGCTTCGCGTCCTAGAATCCGTGCATTAAAATACATAATTAAAGGTTTATTTATACTCATACAGGGCGTGTTTGTTATGTGTACGAGTAGCACATGCATTGCACCTACGGTTTCGGTTATCGCCGATAACATTTCGCTGGATCCCCACAAACAAAATGACGAACCACGCATGTGTAGTATTAATTATGAGCTGTCGAATGTCCTTCGAGAAGCTCGAGAAACTATATATGACTCAGTTGATACATGTACACCGATAACAGATACATGTACAAGCAACACACATATGATTGATTCAGATCCGTCAATTGTATCGCACCACTTGAAAATACTTACCTTGAACGTGTGTGGCCTTAGACGACGACTGAAATATCCTGAATTTTGTAATTTGTGTGAAAATCATGACATACTGTGTTTCGTAGATACAAAAACTGACGATTGCGACCAACATATATTAGAATTATCGGGTTTCACGTTATTCATGAAAAATAGAATAACACTGTCAAACATTCGATCAGGTGGTATTGTCATCGGATTGAGAAATGAAATAATTAGTTTTTCAAATATTATAGATACTGATTCTAAATACTTCAGCTGGGTAGAGCTAAAGAAAATTAACTCATCAACTGGACTTGTCTCTCATATTATAATTGGAGTTGTGTACATACCTCCCGAAGGAAGCAAATATACAGCTAAGGACTCTTTCGATGAAATAGTGAGCGAATGTATTACACTGACTAGCCGAACGAATAACATTTTTCTTACAGGTGATTTTAATGCTCGAACTGCTTCCGACCTCGATGTGTGTATTGATGACACCGAAGAAAATATGTTAGGGGCTAATTTACCACCTGTGCTTAACTTGAGTAACGAACAATTATTTTATCTTGACATCACAAATACATCCTTAATAAGAGAGATCCATGATGGCTCTATGAACAAATATGGGCGATTACTTCTAAATACATGTCAACACAATGGATTTCTCATACTAAACGGTAGATTTGGTAGCGATTGCGGAATTGGAAATTTGACATGCCGCGATGCTTCCGTAGTTGATTATACAATTTGTTCGGCTGTAGTCCTCCCATTGGTTAAAGACTTTCAAGTGTGTCCGTTCAGCTCAGTGTTTTCTGATGTTCACTGCCCATTGTCTACGCATTTGGTCTTTGCAGATAATAGGGAAACCATACCTGAACCATCAGTGCACATGAACCATAATAGACAATGGGACACATGTAAAATATCTGATTTTTTGTATCGAATATCGATGTAACTACACTAAATGAGATACACAAGACGCTAGATTCCTACTCATCGAATAGTGTGACGCAAGTACAAATTAATACGATTGTTAAATATGTTACCGGTGTGTTTATTAAATCAGCCGAGCATTCATTCGGCACACGCACGCCCCGTCCACGTAAAACTAAGAACTCGCATACAGCAAACAAGCCATGGTTCAATAAAGCATGTCGAGACGCCAGCCGAGCTTATCGTAAAGCGATACGTGAATATAAATCGCGACAAGATACTCCCACTGAAATAGAAATGAAACGAACCTCGCGTGCTTATAAACAGCAAATGGACAAAGCTATAAATCATCACCGCGAGGCAATATCTCGAGATATGGCGGAAATGAAACGTTTTAATTCTCGAGAATTCTGGAGAAGATTTAAAGATTTTACAACACAACGGCGTCTGAATATAAATTTGACCACTCTCGAAAATTATTTCCGCCGCATTAATGCTATTACTTACGAAGATGACGTTGCTCTAGATATATATATTGGTCAGAATTCGAATCTGAATCCAATCACAGACCTGAATAAAGGCATTACCCGCGAAGAAATTAGTCACGCCATTAAAAGCTTAAAAAAATGGGAAATCCTCAGGTCATGATGGTATAATGAATGAGTATATAAAATGTACTTCTGAGATGATGATGGAACTTTATTACAAGCTTTTTAATGTAATTCTTGATTCTGGTGTAATACCAGAAGATTTGGTACTTGGATCGATTATTCCCTTATACAAGAACAAGGGCGAATCTACTGATCCTAGTAATTACAGGCCAATCACGATTCTCGGTTGTCTCGGTAAAGTCTTTACAAAAATTTGTCAAACAGTTTAAGTATATACACCGATGAACATAGTACTATTTCCGAGAACCAAGCGGGATTTCGAAAAGATCATTCCATTGTGGATAATATTTTCATATTACACCTTCTTTCTGAGATTAGCAGGAAACTAAACAAGAAACTCATATGCGCCTTCATCGATTTCCAAAATGCATTTGGCATGGTATGGAGGCAAGGATTATGGTATAAGTTGATTAAATCTGGAATTAATGGAAAAATTTGGAAAATAGTTCAAAATATGTACCAACACATTATGTCTTGCGTTCAGTTAAATGGCAACCGTTCTGAATATTTCCCATGTTTATCTGGTGTTAGACAAGGAAAAAATCTATCACCTCTCCTCTTCTCGTTATACCTCAATGATATGGAATGTTACTTGTCCAAACAAAATGTGATCGGCTTACGTAAAGTTAACAGTGAAATTGAGAACAGGCTGGGCTGTTACCTGAAAATATTCTTAATATTATACGCTGATGATACTGTAAGCATGGCCGAGAAACCAAAGGCACTACAAAAACAATTAAATGAATTTGAAAAATATTGCAACAAGTGGAAGTTGACGGTTAATACTGATAAGACTAAAATTCTGAACCTGTCGAAAAGTAGCCTCCCAAAGAAAACGAAATTCATATTTAAAGGGAGTAAGATTGATATTGTCAAACAGTTTAACTACCTACATGTAGGTATAAGTTTATGCAAATCTGGCTCATTCAACCCAACTAAAAAGATATTAACGGACAAGGCCACGCGAGCCATGTATTCCATTATAGGTAAGTCACGGAAACATTGTTTATCCATCAGTAATCAGCTCGACCTATTTGATACATACGTGACACCCATTCTTCTTTATGGCTGTGAGGTATGGGGGTTCGATAATATTGACATACTCGAGAGCGTACAAAGAAAATTCATAAAACATATTCTTGGACTGAGACCGTCGAACCCAAATTTTATGATATATGGTGAAAGTGGCAAACTACCACTTGAAATAATGATTAAAGTCAGAATGGTTAAATATTGGTGCAAGGTTGTCAATAGTGGCGCTGATCGATTTCCCAAAGTTCTACTGAAATTGGCACAATCCATATCTGACGACCCCAATTTTCAAGATAGCAGTTTCCCCTGGCTAAACCGAATACAGGGGTTACTAGATGATTTTAGTCAGCCACACATTTGGTGCTCAGGACGTGTAACGGACATTAACCAATTAGTCGCATAGTGAAATGCGGTCTAATATCAGAATTCAGAGATACATGGGAGAGAGATATCCACAATAGCAGTCGTGGTAGAATTTACCGAATATTTAAACACAGTATATCCTTTGAAAGTTATCTCGAAAACCTGAATCACACCAATAGAAGTTTATTCTGTAAATTCCGTACAAGTAACCATAAACTACCAATCCAGACAGGGCGGTGGAATGGGTCTGATCGCCGTGACCGGATTTGCCCATTATGTGACTCTGGGGAAGTAGGAGACGAATTCCACTACCTTTTTAGCTGCACAGATCTAACAATTCATCGGAATTGCTTGTTATCCCAACTCATGAGAAGACCAACAAATACCATAGTGATGAGCGAACTCATGAATGAACAAAATCCGAAGGGTCTCCCCAAATTATGCGATTTCATCAAGTTAGTAAACAGCAAAATGTCAGTGAATAAGCGCTTAAGTTAACTTAGATTTATTTCAGAGTTGTTGTTACTATTAGTAGGGTTCTTTATGATACTATCGTTTGTGCTAATCAAATCACCGATTAAGATCCCAAGCATAAGGACTTATTGATAAATGATTTGAAGTTAATATATATAGACTCGTGGCAGTATACATAGAGGATATAACATGAGTGTTTCTCTCATATGATATTTATGAAACGAGTCTAAGAATTTTCAGTTTTCTAGAGCCTCTGGCGAGAGAAAACTGAAAATTCGTGACGAGTTTCATAAATATCATATGAGAGAAACACGAATTACATATTCTATTTATCATATGACACCTATAAATTGATTATGGTGTCCAAAACGCACACAAATCACTAAATAGCTATATGACATCGGCAGCAAAATGTTAATGTGACGTCACGTCATTGCACCGGAAGCCCAATTACACCTGGTGAACTAGCAGAAATAATATGCACGCGAAGATATAGTGCGCTATTCTGTTCTCGGTTTGTGACATTATATCGTATGTTTATTAGATAAATACGAATTACATATTCTATTTATCGTATAACAATGTCCAAAACAATATATTTCAAGATTATAATTGCGAGAAGTTCGGCACCGCGTTGATTGACGCGTACGAATTTGACCTGCATTTAATTAGAGATGCGCTCGGCTTAGGCTGCCATTCAGCCAATCAGAACACACTTTTTGTCAACAAACCAATCAAATTATCGGAAGGTGATATGAACTAGTAGTTCATATGAAATTGATTTATGACATACTTTCCAACGTAAATAATGATTGAGTCATATGATAAAAGAATATATATATACATAATTATGTTAAATTATTTATAAACATCTGCGGATGCATGTTTGTTTATATTGAATGTATTTGACGTTATAGCACTTATATATAGTGACCAAAATTGTTCACCTTGTATATAATGTACATATTGTAAATGTGTTTTCTCCATACCATTATTTTAACCCTTTGAGTGCCAGGTCCGATTTTTGTATCAACCCATATACCCTGTGCCAATGCATTCTCTTATATATAACAATTTTTTTTTTTTTTTTTTTTTTTTTTACAATTTTAATATATTTTATTATATTCTTTAACAGACTTATTGTGTAGGTTTAGGGCCGATAATATCGCCCCTGGCACTCAAAGGGTTAAGGTGATGATAATAAAGAATTGAATGTGATGATTCTTTTATTTAAATAGTTCCAGTTTTATGGTTAAGGCGAACGTCATGTACGTCACGAGATGTGTATGGAACGTACGTTCGATACGGATTTGTAAATATGGAACAGCAATAACACTATATTTCTAGGAACAAGCGAGTAATAATATACAGTTATCGCCCGCGATTGAGTGAGACACGGGGATTTGTCGCCCGCTCGAGACCTGGAATGTCACCCGATGGCCGCCAGGCCCGAGGGTGACATTCCAGGTCGAGAGCGGCGACAAATCCCCGTGTCGCACGAAAACAAGGGTGATAACTGTTTTGTTATCTGACAAAGGAGTACACACGAACCTCCTTAATAGCAGGCATAAATGCGCGCATATATTCTTTAATCCAGTTCGAAAAGTTAATTTTATGTTGGAATCATCGCTATTTAGAAAATAAAACATATATAATCTGGATCAATTAACAGACCCGTTGTTTGCGCAGCTACTCTCCGGTCAGTTTGCTGGTTGCATGGTGGAAATCGGTTCACGGAAAGAGGAGTAAAGCAATTTCAAAGTTGAGTAGCCATGCAGCGAAATGTTCGGTTTCGTTTAAAATGAGCGCGAAGACGCCGACAGACGTGTTCATTTCCAGAATGCTAAAATGTGAAAATAACACGTTGTAGTAGTGCAAAAAGAAATTGACATGATTATGTCACAGATCGTTACGCAACATACGGGTATTCTCTGAAGTCTGAGGAATGTATTGAAGAAAAGAAATAGTCAATTGATAAACAGCAAAGAGTGGCCATTTGATCTAGTACATAAACGTAGTTGTAACGTATGTACATCGTATGTGCAATTGTCTGCAGCACATACCAACTGCATAATAAGGTTTATCTATTTGTCCCACGGTCTTTATTATTGATATAAAAAGGTCCAAAAGGAACATTACACCTTATAACGGATTTGTGTCTGTGATAAAACCATTTATACATAGCGTGCTTTAATTGCAAATAAAAAACACACAATTATGCAAATTAGCAAACACCACAGTTCGCGGTTGTTATGAAACAGTGGGGTTTATAAAAACAGTGTTTTTAGAAAATATTAGAGAGCTGTCAGAGAAGTTCTGCGCGTTGAGTTCTTCGTAGTTCTGTGTTTACTGGTAACAGCTGAGCGGTCAATAACTGAGACAATGTTACCCTCGAGGGTAATATGGTGATTTACGGCCCGCCATGTGACGCACTCTCAGTCAAAATCCCATATATATATATATATATATTCACAGTGGATCAAGGTAGCGGGGTAATGTCGCAAGAGCTATACTCGTCCTTGACCTCGATAAATGGTAAACTCGTAGGGCGCGCATCTATAATCTCAAATCGACTCCATTCCACCCGCACATGCAATTTGACTTATATATCAAGATGTTCCACCCACTTTGGTGTTCTAGAAACCACAAGAAAAAGACCTTTTAATAAGTTGAATATAACGTGACTGCAAATTCTGAGGTGAAGGTCGAGTATAGCTCTTGCGACATTAACCCTCTACCGTGGATGAACTGATACAAACGAAAACCGATGAGTAGTTATCAAAGATATCTTCTGTATGATCTAAAATCGGAGTTCACACAACATACCAACAATCATCGGATGTATTCGCGGGTCGGAGGAATCCAGGACTATTACAGTTCGACGGGATCTTCATTGAAAAATTGCCATGTTTTTGTTGAATTATTGTCTATACTCATCATATAAAACCCTACCAACATAGACTATATGGCCACTTCAGCCCAACCTGTAGTATGTGCCTACATTGTACCTAGCACTAAACAATTATAGACTGCACAGTGTTTGTAGCTGGTTGCTAAAAATATGGCTACAAGCAATTTTCGTGTCCGCGGACTGAACGACAATTTATTGTAAACAAAAGAAATTAATCGGCTTAGCACAAGACGACTTAACGTTAATCGCGAGAGCGGACGAGAAAGGACGATATTACGAATGTGTTCGATTATTTATACTATAGGGTGTCGGTTTCACGCCCTGGGCAATTAGTTAATGGTCGTTTAAAGGTCGATTCTTTAGACGCTATCACAATTGAGTAAATATGGATTTATGAAATGGCTTCTTGTGTAACAAAAGGGCTTTAATTTATGGTGTTTTAAACTGGTTGCAAAATAGTGAAGTCATATATACGATCAATTAAATAGCTTCTCACATCTCATTGCCGTTAATGGAGTGGACAGTGTTGAATGGGGCAATGAGACTCGCGGACATGAAATTAAAGATGGAACTAAACTTAGACAAGATGCAGTGTCGGACTGCAGGAAGTATGCGTCTGTTCTGGTTGATATTTGAAGAGTAGATTCGCCGATGACGACGACTTGGAGAGCCTCTCTAGTTTGACCAAACTGTTTCAGCCGTTAATGTGATAAGCATATTATCATAAAGCATTCCAAGCGTTTGGTGGATTGTGTGAAACGATGCGCGATGATGACATTAATGAGGAAGAAGGGAATCAGGACAGTGTGAAGGATCAAAAGGCACATGGACGATATAGACAATTATGTTCAGTTTGCGATCAGAAATAAAGAACTCTTTCCGATAGTTAGTAATTTGGCGGCAATTCAGTATTGTGTACCAGTGTCAACTGTAGATTGCGAACAAACGAACTGCACTGCGAGCAGATAAGGTGTGATAAACAATTAATAGTACTATCAATTCCAGTAATCGTTTAATCGATTGCAATTGTCATTCACTAAATTGGGTGACAATGCAAACGAACAATACACCATAACTGAAATATCTAAAAGTATAGCTACTAGAGTGCTTTTCGACGATGATCAACAATTGAAACAAATTAAATGAACTGTTCATGATATTTCACCCCTTTGGAACACATTAGATACTGGCGATGCAACTCTGTTAGGAACAGGTATAAACCGGTGAAAGTCCCGGCCGAAGTGTTGCTTTTGTGGCTGAAGTGTTATCAGAGGAACACGTGCATGCTTAGCAACACATCGGCGTGAAATTTATTTGGTGATCATCTTCTAATATACGCACGACGTGGTCCAAATTTGTTTACCAAGACATGAATATGGCCCGTGACCGTTGTAGCACATTTATAGCGCCCAATGCGTAATACCATTCAAGCACACTCAAGCTACATTCAATTCTTAAATAAATAAATATATATATATATATACTAGCTGATGTGCCCGACTTCGTCCGGGCTATTTAGGGATTTCTTTGCGAACAACGTTGAAAAATATTAGGAGAAAGAAAAAAACTATCGTTCGATTGGTCCAGAATCATGTCTATATGAGCGAGGTCAAAACCCTCCCATATTGTTCCCGGGATAAAAAAAAGGCCTACATACCAAATTTGAGTCGGATCGCTCGAACAGTGTTCGAGTCTATAACACATATACGTACATACACACAGACAGAAGTTCCAAAAATATATAATAGATTACCTTGGTAATCTGATGGGGCAATGGACCAATATATATCAAATGCATCACTAAATTCACCCTCAGGGGACCTCATTCTGATTAGGCCTCATCTTCTCTGGAAAGTTTCTTTATTATTATATTTCCTGTAGAAACTTCTTCACATAGATTCTATTTCTTTTTTAGTTTAGTTTCTCTATATCCCCAAATTGGCAGACGGCATATTGCATAATCGAGGTCCCAATGGGTGTACATCACAATATTCACCATTAAATTTTGGGAACTTCAATCTGAGTCTATGTCTCCCATAGCAGATTAGGCCATGCATAATGAGGTCACCAGAGGGTAAATTTATCCCGCTATGAGGGATAGCGTAACTAAATACACCGCAAATGACAGGCACCTTTACTCAGGGTTGATGGCCGAACACTTAGAAAACACGCCCGGTTATTTTATCGACCCATTTTAGTGATTTCGCCTATCAATAAGGCGTGGCATCCGTTCGTGTTATGGTGTGTATTTTTGGGATATGAAAAGCATGACCCAATTAGCGGCTGACCAATATCAATGAAGAAGAGTTAGTGTAACACACATGTATGGGCTATGTAAATATAAAGTGATACATACGACCATCTGTCTCACATGCGCAGACATTATAGTGGAGTCCATTGACGGTGATATTTGAGCAGACGGGATGCTTGTTGGTATCCATGCATGTTATCTGTGTAGCACAATCACTGTCTCGAAAACAGTCTCCGATGACAACGACTACAAAGAAAGAATGGAGGTTTCTACACATAAATTATTCATTAGTGGCACCAAGCCTGCAAATAGCGTGTCTGTCATTTGCAGAATGAGGTCCCCAGGGGGTGAATTTAATGACGCTATCCCGCATAGCGGGCTAGCATAACCAAATTCAACCACTGGGGACCTCATTCTGCTTAGGACCTCAACAGCTATGGTAGACCTAGGATCAGGTTGAAGTTCCCCAGTTGAAGTTGGTGATGATCACCCATTGGGCACCTCGATTATGGATTTAACCGTCTGCTGCAAATTAGGGGATATAGAAACTTCCCAGATAGGAAAACGTAACTAAAAACAATGTTAATTTGATACTATATATACTTCTCAGAAGATGAGGCATAAGCAGAATGAGGTCTCCAGAGGGTGACTTTGGTGATGCTAGCCCGTTGTGCGGGATAGCATCACTAAATTCACCCTCTGGGACCTCATTCTTCAAATGACAGACACGCTATTTGCAGGCTTGAGTGGGATGCGCATACGGTTTCTATGTAACAAGGCATCTGCAAGAAATATAATTTAATCAGTGTTACATTACCTCTCGATAGGCTATTATATTATATAATACACACGAGAACACACCTTCTTTTCGTCTTCAATTGTGAAAATATGTAAAAACACTGAGAGTGTCCCGTATATAGTCTAGTGATGACGGTAGAGTTGGCCGTGTACGGAAACAATCAAGAGTCCAGAAGATTTGATAACTTTTATATTTTTATATTAGTCTCAGTAGTATGTGAGGCTTGTTGCCTGCACAACTAAAAATAGATTTTTTGGCGGGTAAAATTGTTTGTACTAAAATATTCAAAAAAAAAATCAAAACCCAAAATTATTTTTCAAAATTTTCCAAAAAAAAAGTTTTTAAAAATCTCAAATATTTATAATGAGTTTTCGGTCTCTTACTGAAAAATAATCTCGGTATTAAATGTCGAATGTTTTTTAAATTATTTGCGTGTAATATCTTTTGTTATTTTTTGTTCAACCAAATTTTAAATATTTTTCATGAAACTCTGTTAATTTTATTAATCGATGTTTAGAAATAGCTTTATACCAATTATATGTGTATGGACAGGTCCGAGTCGCTGTAATTTTGGACATTGTCACCATCGGTATGAATGCATACATTCCAGTGTTTATCAATCAGACGAGCCCATACTCATATAATTGTCATACCTGAAATAATTTGACACCATTACTCTTACATAAATAATAAAGAGCGTTTATTCTTTACTTCTCTATCCCGATGAAGTTATTGAGTATATGACAGGTGTGCATTATCGCGAATTATTGGAAGTATTGAGATGTTGTACTATTTTGAAAGCAGTCACGATATTTGAGTGTGTCCAAAATTTCCAAAACTTCCAAAACTTCCAAAACTTCCAAAAATTTCAAAAATTTCAAAAATTTCAAAAACTTCAAAAATTTCAAAAACTTCAAAAACTTCAAAAATTTCAAAAATTTCAAAAACTTCCAAAATTTCCAAAAACTTCAAAAATTTCAAAAATTTCAAAAATTTCAAAAATTTCAAAAATTTCAAAAACTTCAAAAATTTCAATATAATGAAGGTGACGAGCAACCAATTTTCGACTGGCCTGAGGCATTACGTTATGGAATGAATAACGACAGCGGATCAGAATGTGATCATACACGCAATAATAGAAGTTACTTTGATGTTGTTGTTATGAATAGAATTTTATCAACCTTATGTATTAACAGTTTATTGAGTTATGCGTACATATAGTACGTCACTTGGACATTCTATCAGTTTATCACGTGATCACTAAATGTAGCAATCGGGTATCCACCGATGCCTGCAATGTATTATTTGTAATAAATGGACTCATTTATCTCACGTAAATAATACTCTTAGTTGTTCCAATAAAATAGTTATCAAATTCGATCACCAATAGATTTGACTGTGGAATATAACGACCTTTAACTTATTTATCGATCTATGTTAGAACATGGTCTTAACAAAAAACATGACCATAACAAAAATTACCTTACCTTTATGCATGAATCTAATTTGACCATGCGTAAATATTGTCAGCTTATCATTGGATTTACTCATCAGCCGATAAGCTCAGGTACAATTGTATCATGTTTACATGGACTGACAGGCGGTCATAGCGTGACGAGCAAAAATAATAGATGTTATTTCGGTGTCATTGTTATAACAACATTACGTAATAACCACTTATACACCTATTCATACTTACGCTCATAGCTATTTGTATACCATAACTCCAGAACATAGTTAGCACCGATGAGGCAACATTATATGACTGCTATTGTATCATTTGATAGCTATGAGTGTTCAGACAAGTTCGATGTTTAGATATACAGTCTTCTATGTGCCAACGCTATGACATAATTAAAGGGGGATAATGCACGCATGGTGTGGAATGTTAAAGTGACACGATGTAAGGGACGTTATGTAATATTGGTGTGTGAATATTAAAGGAGCACAATGCGCTCTAAATGGACACACGGCACTCATTTTGAATGAATGTTAAAGAAACACAATACACACGCAGTGGGTGAAAGTTAAAATGACACAGAACAATATTTAAACTTCAAATTTTAGGGCTCTTAATGTACCATTTATGTATCGTTTCTCGCTCTACAATCCCCCTCCCCACTTATAGATATATAACGAAGACGAGAATAACATGTTGATGAAGTTTATTGAAATTTAATCATTGTCTGAATCTTCGACCGTTAGAGTTATTTCTAAGAGTTTCTTGAATTTTCTCATCGCTTCATCTGCAGCCCATTCATTATTATATCCGTGTTTGGTCAGTTTGACCATTTTCTTCATGATCATGTTATGTATGGGTGATGTTTTCAATCGATACTGGTATTCTATTAATCGTCTATAACTTTTGAGAAAGAGAGCAAACTCTGTGTCGATGGTAGCCTCTTTTCCCGACATGCTCTCATCTCCCGACATGCTCTCTTCTCCTTTCGCATCATTGGTGATGCGTTTCATCATACTTTTGAATGTGTCCATCTCGTTGACACATCGCGCAGCTTTCTTACGACCGAATACCGTTCTACTACCGGCGACAGTATTATCTTCTGAATCTGACGAAGCGGTTCTAGATTCAGTTGAAGATGAACGGGGAACGATATCAGATTCTAGGTCATCGGTATCGTCTCCGAAGAAATTTGTCTCGGACATAACTCCGTGTTTAATCTGTTTATGTCTTTGTAGATTGTAGTTCGTCGATAAAATATTTCCGCATAAATGACACCTGTGTATTATCGCGAATTATTGGAAGAACGATCACTCTTATAAGTAGCGATAAAAAGAGAGAATATGGTGTGACATACAACCCTCACGTTAAGAGTACGTTCGTCCCGGGTCTAGGGTATAGATCTTTGACCGCCGGTGATTCAATTAATGCCAATTTATCAGTATGGTACTCTATGTATTCATTCATGATTTGGCTAATCGTATGACACTTTTCTTCTCATTTTCTTCTTCTTATTAGACAAACCTCCAGCTAACACTCTCTTGTTGGTTTGTTTAGAATTGTATCATGTGTGCACATGACATCATTAGAAGGGGCAATACACTCAAGGAGTTAAAGTGACACGAAACAAGGGACGTGATGCAATATTGGTGTTTGAATATTAAAGGAACACAAGACACTCTAAAGGGACACAAGACACTCATTATGAATGAATGTTAACAATACAAGCGCAGTAGTTGGAAGTTAAAATGACACAGAACAATATTTAAAGTTCAAATTTTCGGGCACTTAATGCGCCTTTTATCATTACGTATCGTTTCTCACTCTACAATTCCCAATAATCCACTCACTCTCTCCCCGCTTATAGATCTATAACGAAAACGAGAATATCATGTTGATGAAGTTTATTGAAATTTAATCGTCCGAATTGTCATCACTTTCGTCAGAAGTGTCATTTGTTTCGTCCATGAATTTTTCTAGCATCGGTTTGTACTTTAATATTGACATTTTCAATGCATCACATTCTCCATAACCATTATTCAAATATTTGTCGACTTTATCCACGACTCTGTTGTGCAGAGTCCCATTGCGCAGCTGCAGATACGCTATTATTGTCCAAGCATAACCATTCATAAATTGCTTCATATCTTTACTTTTAAGGTCCTTGTAAGCTTGTTCTTTTGCTTCTGTTTCTTTCGAACCATTTTCCTTATACGTGTCCACTTTATCACTCCATTCCTCATGTGTTTTATCTCTACTCTCATCACACAAACTTTTGAAGTATTCATCTTCATTCAATTTAAATTTAATTTTCTTATTCTGACTATCATCCGTGTCCTCAGTTAATTTTCGTTTTAACTTATTATTTTTACACCAGTTTTTTTTACGTGTCTCTGAACATCATAATGATCTTCGAACAAAAGCCCACCAGGGAGTTCTCTGTCATCGTATTTCATCGCATTCTGTTGACCCTGGGTCTCAGTGTCTTTTGTATGTTTTTTCATCCCATTCTGTTCATCTGGGTGTTCTCTGTCTTTTTGGAGATTATATTTCATGCCATTCCATTCACCCATATGTTGGTTCGTGTCCTCTTTTAGTACATTCTGTCGCAGACGTAATGTGTCCTGTGTTGCAGCTTTTAAATCCACCAGTAGGTAACCGTACGGTTCACTCGTCACTTCCGAAAACTCTCGAACCATACGCTGAGGACATTCAGGATACATCTGTCTTGATAATGTTGAAATTAATCCCTTGTCGATTGGGTTATTGAACAATACCAAATATTGACAATTTCGTCGTTGCGTTGGATCTTTGTTGTAGTAGAAATTCTGGTTCAAACTTATCAAAGATAAGTTCAAATGGTGACTTCCTTCGGAATGCAAATCATTAACTCTCTGGTCTTTTGATGAAGTTTGCATCAAGTCATCGAGTATAACTAGATTTTTATACAGGGGGTTGATAAGAGAATCCAAGTTTGCTGGTATTCCTCGTATAAAGTTGACCTGAGGGTGAGGGGTGACGGTATACTTTATTTCGTCATATAGGGGCTGCCAATATTTATAAAACCATATTATTCTGTCAGGTGCGGCTGATATTTTTGAGGCAGACTTTTGTAGCAAGGTTTTCACGAAGTATGTCTTACCACTAGATGTCGGTCCACTTACACATGCCGTGAATGGATGCTTGAAAATAAAATCTTCTTGGACATTGGCCATTGGATCATCAAAGCAGGATGTTATGTCGCTTGGTGGCTGTTGTTGTTGTTGTTGGTGTTGTTGTTGGTGGTGTTGTTGTTGTTGTTGTTGGTGTTGGTGTTGTTGTTGTTGTTGTGGCTGATGATACTGTTGTTGTTGTTGTTGTGGCTGATGATACTGTTGTTGTTGGTGTTGTTGGTGTTGTTGTTGTTGTTGTTGTGGCTGATGATACTGTTGTTGTTGTTGTTGTTCTGAAGGCGTGTGTTTAACTTTGATATGACGCTTCAAACTATCTTGCCAAGCATAGACACTTAAGCACTCTTCACATTGATACTTCATTTTCCTATATAATCAGTGAAATCGAGCGTTCTTCTATGCACCTATATTTATATAGAACAGAAACAAGGGAAACGTGGTGGACTAGTTAACTAGTTCAGGCTGTCGTTCACAACGTCTCTTAGTGTTGTTTGTACTGGATACAAATTTATCACATTGGCTACAATACAACCTACCTATCCAAATGTCAATGCAATTATGAGTGATTTCAATATGAACACTCTATTATATAGATATGTGTAACCTGGTGACATGATGAAATCGATTGTGATACAAAGCTAAAGTACCGCCCCATAGGGCAGATACATAGCCAAAGTAACGCTCATAGAGCAGAAGCTAAAATACCGCTCTAACGTTGTCTGAATCTACAGCCCCTTCATTATTATATCCGTGTTTGGTCAGTTTGACCATTTTCTTCATGATCATGTTATGTATGGGTGATGTTTTCATTCGATGCTGGTATTCTATTAATCGTTCGTAACTTTTGAGAAAGAGGAACAACAACAACAACAACAACAACCGCCGGCGGTTGTTGTTGTTGTTGTTGTTGTTGTTGCGCCGCCGCCGCCGCCGCCGCCGCCGCCGCCGCCGCCGCCGCCGGCAGCGGTTGTTGTTGTTGTTGTTGTTGTTGTTCCTCTTTCTCAAAAGTTACGAACGATTAATAGAATACCAGCATCGAATGAAAACATCACCCATACATAACATGATCATGAAGAAAATGGTCAAACTGACCAAACACGGATATAATAATGAAGGGGCTGTAGATTCAGACAACGTTAGAGCGGTATTTTAGCTTCTGCTCTATGAGCGTTACTTTAGCTATGTATCTGCCCTATGGGGCGGTACTTTAGCTTTGTATCACAATCGATTTCATCATGTCACCAGGTTACACATATCTATATAATAGAGTGTTCATATTGAAATCACTCATAATTGCATTGACATTTGGATAGGTAGGTTGTATTGTAGCCAATGTGATAAATTTGTATCCAGTACAAACAACACTAAGATACGTTGTGAACGACAGCCTGAACTAGTTAACTAGTCCACCACGTTTCCCTTGTTTCTGTTCTATATAAATATAGGTGCATAGAAGAACGCTCGATTTCACTGATTATATAGGAAAATGAAGTATCAATGTGAAGAGTGCTTAAGTGTCTATGCTTGGCAAGATAGTTTGAAGCGTCATATCAAAGTTAAACACACGCCTTCAGAACAACAACAACAACAACAGTATCATCAGCCACAACAACAACAACAAAAACAACACCAACAACACCAACAACAACAACAACAACAGTATCATCAGCCACAACAACAACAACAACAACAGTATCATCAGCCACAACAACAACAACAACAACACCAACACCAACAACAACAACACCACCAACAACAACACCAACAACAACAACAACAACAACAACAACAGCCACCAAGCGACATAACATCCTGCTTTGATGATCCAATGGCCAATGTCCAAGAAGATTTTATTTTCAAGCATCCATTCACGGCATGTGTAAGTGGACCGACATCTAGTGGTAAGACATACTTCGTGAAAACCTTGCTACAAAAGTCTGCCTCAAAAATATCAGCCGCACCTGACAGAATAATATGGTTTTATAAATATTGGCAGCCCCTATATGACGAAATAAAGTATACCGTCACCCCTCAGGTCAACTTTATACGAGGAATACCAGCAAACTTGGATTCTCTTATCAACCCCCTGTATAAAAATCTAGTTATACTCGATGACTTGATGCAAACTTCATCAAAAGACCAGAGAGTTAATGATATGCATTCCGAAGGAAGTCACCATTTGAACTTATCTTTGATAAGTTTGAACCAGAATTTCTACTACAACAAAGATCCAACGCAACGACGAAATTGTCAATATTTGGTATTGTTCAATAACCCAATCGACAAGGGATTAATTTCAACATTATCAAGACAGATGTATTCTGAATGTCCTCAGCGTATGGTTCGAGAGTTTTCGGAAGCGACGAGTGAACCGTACGGTTACCTACTGGTGGATTTAAAAGCCGCAACACAGGACACATTACGTCTGCGACAGAATGTACTAAAAGAGGACACGAACCAACATATGGGTGAATGGAATGGCATGAAATATAATCTCCAAAAAGACAGAGAACACCCAGATGAACAGAATGGGATGAAAAAACATACAAAAGACACTGAGACCCAGGGTCAACAGAATGCGATGAAATACGATGACAGAGAACTCCCTGGTGGGCTTTTGTTCGAAGATCATTATGATGTTCAGAGACACGTAAAAAACTGGTGTCAAGAAAATAAGTTAAAACGAAAATTAACTGAGGACACGGATGATAGTCAGAATAAGAAAATTAAATTTAAATTGAATGAAGATGAATAAAGTTTGTGTGATGAGAGTAGAGATAAAACACATGCGAATGGAGTGATAAAGTGGACACGTATAAGGAAAATGGTTCGAAAGAAACAGAAGCAAAAGAACAAGCTTACAAGGACCTTAAAAGTAAAGATATGAAGCAATTTATGAATGGTTATGCTTGGACAATAGTAGCGTATCTGCAGCTGCGCAATGGGACTCTGCACAACAGAGTCGTGGATAAAGTCGACAAATATTTGAATAATGGTTATGGAGAATGTGATGCATTGAAAATGTCAATATTAAAGTACAAACCGATGCTAGAAAAATTCATGGACGAAACAAATGACACTTCTGACGAAAGTGATGACAATTCGGACGATTAAATTTCAATAAACTTCATCAACATGATATTCTCGTTTTCGTTATATATCTATAAGCGGGGAGAGAGTGAGTGGATTATTGGGAATTGTAGAGTGAGAAACGATACGTAATGATAAAAGGCGCATTAAGTGCCCGAAAATTTGAACTTTAAATATTGTTCTGTGTCATTTTAACTTCCAACTACTGCGCTTGTATTGTTAACATTCATTCATAATGAGTGTCTTGTGTCCCTTTAGAGTGTCTTGTGTTCCTTTAATATTCAAACACCAATATTGCATCACGTCCCTTGTTTCGTGTCACTTTAACTCCTTGAGTGTATTGCCCCTTCTAATGATGTCATGTACACACATGATACAATTCTAAACAAACCAACAAGAGAGTGTTAGCTGGAGGTTTGTCTAATAAGAAGAAGAAAATGAAAAGAAAAGTGTCATACGATTAGCCAAATCATGAATGAATACATAGAGTACCATACTGATAAATTGGCATTAATTGAATCACCGGCGGTCAAAGATCTATACCCTAGACCCGGGACGAACGTACTCTTAACGTGAGGGTTGTATGTCACACCATATTCTCTCTTTTTATCGCTACTTATAAGAGTGATCGTTCTTCCAATAATTTGCGATAATACACAGGTGTCATTTATGCGGAAATATTTTATCGACGAACTACAATCTACAAAGACATAAACAGATTAAACACGGAGTTATGTCCGAGACAAATTTCTTCGGAGACGATACCGATGACCTAGAATCTGATATCGTTCCCTGTTCATCTTCAACTGAATCTAGAACCGCTTCGTCAGATTCAGAAGATAATACTGTCGCCGGTAGTAGAACGGTATTCGGTCGTAAGAAAGCTGCGCGATGTGTCAACGAGATGGACACATTCAACAGTATGATGAAACGCATCACCAATGATGCGAAAGGAGAAGAGAGCATGTCGGGAGATGAAAGCATGTCGGGAAAAGAGGCTACCATCGACACAGAGTTTGCTCTCTTTCTCAAAAGTTATAGACGATTAATAGAATACCAGTATCGATTGAAAACATCACCCATACATAACATGATCATGAAGAAAATGGTCAAACTGACCAAACACGGATATAATAATGAATGGGCTGCAGATGAAGCGATGAGAAAATTCAAGAAACTCTTAGAAATAACTCTAACGGTCGAAGATTCAGACAATGATTAAATTTCAATAAACTTCATCAACATGTTATTCTCGTCTTCGTTATATATCTATAAGTGGGGAGGGGGATTGTAGAGCGAGAAACGATACATAAATGGTACATTAAGAGCCCTAAAATTTGAAGTTTAAATATTGTTCTGTGTCATTTTAACTTTCACCTACTGCGTGTGTATTGTGTTTCTTTAACATTCATTCAAAATGAGTGCAGTGTGTCCATTTAGAGCGCATTGTGCTCCTTTAATATTCACACACCAATATTACATAACGTCCCTTACATCGTGTCACTTTAACATTCCACACCATGCGTGCATTATCCCCCTTTAATTATGTCATAGCGTTGGTACATAGAAGACTGTATATCTAAACATCGAACTTGTCTGAACACTCATAGCTATCAAATGATACAATAGCAGTCATATAATGTTGCCTCATCGGTGCTAACTATGTTCTGGAGTTATGGTATACAAATAGCTATGAGCGTAAGTATGAATAGGTGTATAAGTGGTTATTACGTAATGTTGTTATAACAATGACACCGAAGTAACTTCTATTATTTTTGCTCGTCACGCTATGACCGCAGTCAGTCCATGTAAACATGATACAATTGTACCTGAGCTTATCGGCTGATGAGTAAATCCAATGATAAGCTGACAATATTTACGCATGGTCAAATTAGATTCATGCATAAAGGTAAGGTAATTTTTGTTATGGTCATGTTTTTTGTAGATCGATAAATAAGTTAAAGGTCGTTATATTCCACAGTCAAATCTATTGGTGATAACTATTTTATTGGAACAACTAAGAGTATTATTTACGTGAGATAAATGAGTCCAATTATTATAAATAATACATTGCAGGCATCGGTGGATACCCGATTGCTACATTTAGTGATTACGTGATAAACTGATAGAATGTCCAAGTGACGTACTATATGTATGCATAACTCAATAAACTGTTAATACGTAAGGTTGATAAAATTCTATTCATAACAACAACATCAAAGTAACTTCTATTATTGAAATTTTTGAAGTTTTTTGAAATTTTTGAAGTTTTTGAAATTTTTGAAATTTTTGAAGTTTTTGAAGTTTTTGAAGTTTTTGAAATTTTTGAAGTTTTTGAAATTTTTGAAATTTTTGAAAGTTTTTGAAGTTTTTGAAATTTTTTGGACACGCTCAAATATCGTGACTGCTTTCAAATAAGGATTAACTGTCATGTGGACTGTTTTTATGGAGATGTAACGGTGAGGTAAGTGGACATAACTTATGACCACTTACCTCACCGTTACATCTCCATAAAAATAGTCCACATGACAGGGGGGGGGGGGGTGGAAAAAATTTCTTCCGGCACGTATTCATAACAACAACATCAAAGTAACTTCTATTATTGCGTGTATGATCACATTCTGATCCGCTGTCGTTATTCATTCCATAACGTAATGCCCTAGGCCAGTCGAAAATTGGTCGCTCGTCACCTTCATTATATTGAAATTTTTGAAGTTTTTGAAATTTTTGAAGTTTTTTGAAATTTTTGAAGTTTTTTGAAATTTTTGAAATTTTTGAAGTTTTTGAAGTTTTTGAAATTTTTTAAGTTTTTGAAATTTTTGAAAGTTTTTGAAAGTTTTTGAAGTTTTTGAAGTTTTTGAAATTTTTTGGACACGCTCAAATATCGTGACTGCTTTCAAATAAGGATTAACTGTCATGTGGACTGTTTTTATGGAGATGTAACGGTGAGGTAAGTGGACATAACTTATGACCACTTACCTCACCGTTACATCTCCATAAAAATAGTCCACATGACAGGGGGGGGGGGGGGGGGTGAAAAAATTTCTTCCGGCACGTATGCCGGGGTGGGTGGGTGGTCAAAGCCACCAACAAGCAATTTTTTCCGCAACTAAAACAAAAATTTCCTGCTTGTTTTTTAGTGTTTTGGCAATGAGTTGGGCTTCAAACCCACTTTGAATCAGTTTGAATGAGAGAAATAATGTAATTCTAACTGGTAAACTGACTGCAGGCAGTTATCGTGTTGTATTTTGTTGCAAATTTTAAAATCCAAGATGGCCGCTGGCAGCCATGTTTTTTTGGCCGAATGACCTCAAAATGACTCATTCCTATTTACATGTCCATGTTAACATCCATGATAAATAGTATGCACAGAAATTCATATACAGCTGTTTACAGTGAATTTCCCCCCGCAAATCTCTGTTTTAGTGTTAAAAGGGGGGGGGGGTGGGTGTCAAAAAATGGTCGGAAAAAACTGCCAAAAACGGAAAAAAAATTGGCGGTGGGGGTGGGTGGGTACAAAAAATTATCGAAAGGGAAAAACTGCCATACGTGCCAGAAATTTTTTCCGACCCCCCCTGCACATGACAGTTAATCCTTATATTTATATACATTTAGCGAAAAAGCCACTTTTGTAAATTTATTTAAATCGAAAAGTGTATCGTGACAAGATCAGCCCAAAATACCCAATAGCACCCTTGGCAAAAGTTAATAGGAACAATTTCTCTTCATATTGAAACCCGATGATGTATTAAGTCAGTCCTGCGCGAGTCCAAATGCGCCCAAAACATTACGCGTTCGTCTTTCCAAACCTAATGACGTATCGATGGCAACGCTTGGTGTCATGAGGCGTTGCGCATTCACCGAGAAATAACTGCAACTAGCCACGTGGGCGCCGACCAATCAGAATGCTGGATTTAGTGATGACAACACTTAGTGTGTAAATATAATAGTACAACATCTCAATACTTCCAATAATTCGCGATAATGCACACCTGTCATATACTCAATAACTTCATCGGGATAGAGAAGTAATGAATAAACGCTCTTTATTATTTATGTAAGAGTAATGGTGTCAAATTATTTCAGGTATGACAATTATATGAGTATGGGCTGCGTCTGATTGATAAACACTGGAATGTATGCATTCATACCGATGGTGACAATGTCCAAAATTACAGCGACTCGGACCTGTCCATACACATATAATTGGTATAAAGCTATTTCTAAACATCGATTAATAAAATTAACAGTTTCATGAAAAATATTTAAAATTTGGTTGAACAAAAAATAACAAAAGATATTACACGCAAATAATTTAAAAAACATTCGACATTTAATACCGATATTATTTTTCAGTAAGAGACCGAAAACTCATTATAAATTTTTGAGATTTTTAAAAACTTTTTTTTTTTTTAATTTTGAAAAATAATTTTGGGTTTTGAATTTTTTTTTTTTTTATAATATTTTAGTACAAACAATTTTACCCGCCAAAAAATATATTTTTAGATGTGCAGGCAACAAGCCTCACATACTACTAGTCTCTACCGCTAAGTACTATGCACAGGTTACATAGAGATGTTGGTGGTATACTGCAAGGTTCGATAAGAAGTGAAGTTCCCGCTCTCGAGAACGGGTAGTTATTTTCTGGTGTCGGTGGTATCATGTGTCCATATAAGGTATGAGGTATCATGGTATCCATGTTATCTATACGTTCACTATAGTGTATAACACACTACTGTTGCTGGATTATTATATTCTTCTACTCCAACCAGTCATCAGCAATTAAGGTATGATCTTGTTAATTATGCGTGTACGCTCGTATTCATCGTATTATATATCTCCTGCACAACGTGCTTACCACTACACAATTAACCCTATCAATACAGACAACGGGAATGGAAGATTATCCCACATCCGGGAACACATCAAACTCTATCTACTGTCTGATGTACTATCGGCCAAAAGTATGCGTGTACTTAATTTGACGGAGCCTGATTTTCCCTCTCATATACGCGCTCGTGGCCAGAGTGGTATATAAACAAAATAGTTTGAACAAAGAATTTTCATTGCAGCAAGCGACCAGCTCTGAAAAAAGCACACTGGTTATCCACAGAGAGCTTCATCGGGTCCCCATGCATAATGGTGAGTGTTTTGCTTATCGGACACTCATTATGTACTCTATGATCATTTTTAGATCATTTCACGAATCTCTACTCTGACTAACGCCCGTAGAGATCATATTCCACGGCACCAAAAGCTGACATTGACAAGTTCGCCTCTAAATTCGACGAAATCTTAGATATGATCAAAAATCATAAGACTTATATAATCGGTGATTTCAATATCGATCTACTAAATTTCGATGCGCACAATGAAACAAACGACTTTTTAAACAATGTATTCACACGAGGATTCGTGCACATGATAACAAAACCGACAAGAATGACCGATCACTCAGCGACCCTTATCGATCATATATACACAAATAATCTTCGAAACGAGCACTGCTCTGGTATAGTTACATGTGATTTGTCAGATCACTTTGGGGTATTTCTCACTGACACCGAAGGTCATAACGGACATAACCGATTAAAAACCCCACAAGAAACCATGCACACTCCCCGACGAAACTTTTCCCAAGAAAATATTAATAAATTCAACGATACTCTTAAATCGTGTAATTTCCATTCGGTTTGTGATTGTGATAATGCAGATCAAGCATACGAAAACTTTTTGGATATCTATTTGACAGCATACAACGTAGCTTTTCCGCCCATTACCCGAAACATACCCAACAAATTCATCAAACGCGAACCATGGATGACCACCGGATTAATAAGATCTTCACTTAAGAAACAAGAACTATATACCCGTAAACTAAGCTCGCCTTCCTCCATCCATACGAATTCCTACCTCAAATATCGACAACTATATAACAAACTTATCCGGAAAAGTAGAATCATGTATTACTGTGAGATATTAGAAAAGAATAAGTATAGTTTAAAAGAAACATGGAAGACCCTCAAAGGTGCAATAAAACGAGACAAAAATACGGGTGGCTACCCGAGTGTTCTACATGATAACAACATACAGTTTACAAATCCTGACACTATCGCTGAAAAATTTAATGACTATTTTTTCCAATATAGGTCAAAAAACCACAGAACTTATTGAAAATCACACAGATGTAAACTTCCTCGATTATTTAACGAATAGACAAAGCAACGAGCTAAATATTACGCCCACCACAATCCAAGAGGTTATTTTAACTTGCTACTCAATGAATGGAAAAACCAGCAGTGACTTTAATGGAATATCTACAAAACTGATGAAGGAAACCATATTTTCTGTAGCACCAGCATTAAAGCATATATTCAACTTGTCGTTCAAACAAGGTCACGTTCCCAACATAATGAAAATAGCTAAAGTTGTACCAATACCGAAAAATAGTGACAAGGGGGATATAAACAATTATCGTCCAATAAGCATTCTTCCCGCATTTTCTAAACTACTCGAAAAACTCATGCAAAAACGTTTAGTTGATTTTCTTAATGAATCGGACATCTTATTTAAACATCAGTACGGATTTCGCCCAAACCATTCAACTTTTCATCCCATCATTCATCTACTGGATCATGTTGTGAAAAATAACGACAAGCCCACGAAAGATTCCACCGTAGCCCTTTTTCTTGATCTGTCCAAAGCTTTTGACACAATAAACCACGAAATCTTACTTACAAAAATTGAACATTATGGAATTAGAGGCATGGCAAACAACTGGTTTCGAAGCTATCTCAATGAGAGACGACAATACGTAGAATTCAATGGAAGCAAGTCAAATCTCCTAAAATCATCATGTGGTGTTCCTCAGGGATCCTTACTCGGGCCCATAATTTTTCTCCTCTACGTGAACGATATGTCAAATGCAACTACTATGGATCTCTTATCATATGCCGACGATACAACCCTTATGGCCAGTGGACAAAATGAAGCGTTAATCCAAAGTTATGTCAATAACGAATTAAGAAATCTATCTGACTGGTGTTGCTGCAACAAACTAGCCATCAATGCTAACAAAAGCAATTATATGCTCTTGCATCCACAAAACAATGACAAAAAATGGAATACAATTAAAATATATCTCAATGGAGCCGAACTTCGACGGATAGGGAACATGCGGAACGAATCGTCTGCCAAATTTTTAGGTATCCATATAGATGAAAACCTGACCTTTAATAAACACATTTCTATTGTATGCTCAAAAATGGCACATGCAATTTATTGCATTAATAAAGTTAAACATTTTCTCCCGAGCAAGGCTCTCAAAACATTATACTTCGCCCTAATTCAAAGCCACTTAGTTTATGGCATCCAAATATGGGGACATGTATCGGCAGTGAAGAAACTATATTTATTACAAAAACGAGCCATCAGAATTATATGTAACAAAACATATAGAAGTCACACCGATCCTCTTTTCAAACAAGAAAACATTTTAAAAATAGATGATTTACATAAATTACATGCATCCATTTTCATGCATGATTGGTACTACGATCGCTTACCAGTGTCTTTTTCTGGTATGTATGACAAGAGAGCAGAACCAAAAAGACGACAACCTAATCCTATAGTACAAAAAAAATTCAGGACCATCTCTTTTTCTAAAGTTCTCCCATACCATTCATTCCCCTTTATGTGGAATTCCCTAGAAAGTAAATATACCTCTAAACAATCAAGACATGTGTTCCGAAAACGTTTGAAAACGGATATCATTAATACCTATTCAGCGAGCGTGCGATGCAAAAACCGAAGATGCCCTGATTGCACAAACGATACATAATTTTTCTGATAACAAAATAAACAAAACAAACAAACAATACAAAAAAAAATTCACTCTAGTATGCATGTTAATTAAAAAAAAAAAAAAAAAAAAAAAAATTCCCAAAACCTCACTCACATTATTCCTACTCGGTTCCACTCACATCTATATTCATAGTATTCATTCATTATATCGACCAAGTAGGTTCCATACATATGAACCACTTTTCGTATCATCGCCCTAACAACGCCTATATATATATTAAAAGCCCAGTCTGCACACGATAAACGTAACCTAAAAAGAAATCAAATTAATTAGGCCATCTTCATCATATAATCTGTCACCACATCCAGGGGTGATAGGAAGACAGTCAGCCATGACTATATCACCCCTAGCAATATACATGTATAGTCTATTAATATTATATTTATTTGTAATTGTACTTTCCATGTGTGTGTATTGTAAATAAAATTATCCTATCCTATCCTATCCTTACCACTATACAATTAACCCTATCAATACAGACAACGGGAATGGAAGATTATCCCACATCCGGGAACACATCAAACTCTATCTACTGTCTGATGTACTATCGGCCAAAAGTATGCGTGTACTTAATTTGACGGAGCCTGATTTTCCCTCTCATATACGCGCTCGTGGCCAGAGTGGTATATAAACAAAATAGTTTGAACAAAGAATTTTCATTGCAGCAAGCGACCAGCTCTGAAAAAAGCACACTGGTTATCCACAGTGAGCTTCATCGGGTCCCCATGCATAATGGTGAGTGTTTTGCTTATCGGACACTCATTATGTACTCTATGATCATTTTTAGATCATTACATGAATCTCTACTCTGACTAACGCCCGTAGAGATCATATTCCACATGTACAAAACATGGGAATCTTTTGAAGTTTTGACAGGGAACCCTATAAAGTGGAAATATAACTCGGGGAATATATTTCTTAGTTAGTATCATTCTGTCCCTTAATAATATATTTCACTGTAGGTGAAAGTCCCATCTCTAAATTGAATGTTTTTCTGTGACTTTTGTGAACCGAAATGACAATAAACATTGAAATAATTACCCAGGAGAAATTCCATAATTGTACACGACGCAAAGCAAAATCGCTCACAAAGTCACTTAAATCGTGAAATTTCGAATTGGGACCTTCACCCACAGTGAAGTACATTATTAAGGAACTGATCATAACCATGAAATACATTCCCCGCGTTATTTTGTTGACTTTATAAGGTTCCCTGTCAAAACTTTAAAAAGTTCCAAGGTTTTGTACTGGTGGATTACGTGCGTTAGCCATAGTGGAGATTCATGGCACGATCTAGATTATTTTATACCATACATATGGACATTTATTGTCTGAAATAGAACATATACATCTGAGATGTAGGAGATCGAACCATGTGTTCGCCGACTGACCTACTGTCTGACATAGCCGATAGCCTATATAAACTGACGAAGGGAGCTGTAAAACCTGTGTACCTTCACATGGAGAACATATGAGATAAAGGTCTGATCCCACCTATAGCTTATCGGCAAAGACATGTCGCGGTGATTTTAAGGTCGAACGGCACTTCAACCACGACTGAATTAAATAGATTTGTTCTCATCTGAGCGTAACTATATGTTTCATCGACGGTAGTTGGCCAACTATCAATGCTTTCTATTATACAACTATCAATGCTTTCTATTATACAATTACCCCAACCCTGCTATCAATGCTTTCTATTATACAAACGAAATGCACGTGAACGTGTTCAGTATTGTGTTAAAGGTACTCAATCCGATCAGACGCTCCTGTATCACTATTAATTTCTTTGGCTTCGGGGGTAAAACAATATTTGATTCGAGTCGAGGAACCCACCCATCAAAGCTCAGAGTGATCAAATATCGATTTTTGAAGTTTATTATTTCTCGAGATCTGCAGTAATACGTGGCCCAGAAACACGTTGTCAACGGATGGTATTTATTATCACTTGATTCTAGAGTTATCCATCTTCATCCGCAAGACCGCCCGTTTGACCACGTGTTTCTGGGCCACTTATTACTGCATATCTCGAGAAATAACAAACTTCAAAAATTTATATCTGATCACTCTGAGCTTTGATGGGTGGGTTCCTCGACTCGAATCAAATATGTTTTACCCCCGAAGCCAAAGAAATAGTGATTTAGGAGCGTCTGATAGGATTGCGTACCTTTAAATTACAATAAGCTATATGACTGCGACGAATTCGACCTTAAATGGTACACGTGGCCCGTTTAAGGTTCGATGCGACATGTCGTCTGCAGTTCAATCTCAATAAGCTGTTCTGTTATATATTGGGATATTGTTGACACAATAAATTATTTTCAATTCGAGGATTTGCAGCTTATCACGAGAACTAGCTCTTGACAATCAGTGCGGGTGTCTTAATCACGAATCGAACAGTAATTATTTTGTTAAAAAGTTTGGCTAAAGTTGGGGTGGACTGTTTGATCCACCATAACCCCACCCTATCGCCATATTCCTTAAATCAAACTTTTTCAACCAGCATACCTTGAAACTGGAAATTTTTCAACTACGTAAACGACGTTTCAGTCCATCAATTTTTTGTATCTGAAAGTAGCGGAATATTCTATCAGTTTTTACACCGAAAGTCGAATATTTCCCTACCATTGGTCAATTTATTTCAAACCATATATAGGATCGAGTGTTAGATTATCATTCCCAACATTTGGAATGTTTCAGGTACCAGTCGGGAACTTCCAACCAATAAAATATTAGGTGGGGAGTGCACATGGAAACACTATGACTTGGACATTTCGGTCTGGTTCAAGGGCTACAGTTGAACACTGTAAGGTGTTCACCATTACCAACCCCACACACGTAGCTACGATCCTGTTAAGCATTCTTCTTTCATTTTTTTCACGACATTGCCGGACTTCTTTAATTAGCTTCTCTGTCATGTTGTTATGAGAATAATAGTTTCGCAGTATAGCGAAAAACATTTGTCTTGTACGATACGGGTTAATAAATGAACAGGGCAATTGGAGTTGTTTACCGAACACGTGACAGTGAAGGCCAATCAGAGATGAGTTTCTGATTCCGAGGGTCACGTGTTCAGGGCGAGTCGTCACTTTCTAGCGCTCAGCGATCGGCTCATCAAAGTTTCTAAAATATGATATATATTTTACAGTATATTCTTTGTAAAGTTTTTTAAATTACATCATGAAAATCTGTTTCTAAGTATGAATTTTTAGTTCAGGCGTTGAACATTTCTCTAAACGCCGGGCATACGGTATTATGTAAAAAGCGAGAACCACCGCCTTCCCTGTAGACAGAGTTCGCACCCGTTTGGTTGGTTCACAGATTTCCGCCTTCCAAAATATAAAACAAGTCAGAAGGCGGTTTTTTCTGTCCGGCGTGTCTGCTGTCGTAACTGGGGATATATATGTTAAATTGTTGGTCGCCAGGTCTTGTCTGTAAATATGAACATGATTAAATCTAGAGCCTGTCCGTGCGGCTAGTATGCAAAAGGTGTTTTGTTGTCATTTATTCAGTGGGAGAGAGAGAGAGAGAGAGAGAGAGAGAGAGAGAGAGAGAGAGAGAGAGAGGGAGAGAGAGAGAGAGAGAGAGAGAGAGAGAGAGAGAGAGAGAGAGAGAGAGAGAGAGAGCGCGACATACACCTTAAAGTTGACGTGACGCTCAGTGGGATAAAAGTCAATCAATTTATTGTTATATATTCGTTGTCGTTTTGACATATAGAGTGGAACATATACAATGTTAAATTTCAAAATATTTCGGAATTTTTGGTGTGCCTCAGGAGATCCTCGTTATTGATTGGGCTTCCTTAAAGTGATGTGAAACACTCCGGTAGGGTGATAAAATAGAATTGGAGAATATTATGGCTCAAAGTAGTTATTTTAAAGAATATTAATGGTAATTGAAAACACACATATATTAAGTAAATGCAATGACTCTTGATGGCGAAATCATTTTCGTTAGTTTATTGCCGATAGTTGCGTCCCGAATCCATATGTAAATATTTACAATTTTTGAGCGTAGTTCAAGCGATATTTTCTATGGAGTGGAATGGTCGATTTCTTTGAAATTTTCGGTGATGTTAGTTACATGATACGTTCCCCAGGTTGGCATAGCGCCTGAGTACTAACTTATAAGTTTACCGCAGCCGAACAAGTCCATAACATGTCTTTAATAAACAGAGCAAGATTAGTAAGTGTTCGTTTGTTACCGCTATTAAATAGGTCGGTTAGCTTCAATGCATTGGGTCATTTATAGTAATATGTCTTTATATAGCTTGATCTCAGCTCTTTCAGGTTTGGGCATACTGGTATATAAAATGATTCCCTCTCCACATAACCATCATAATCTCTCGTTATATGGTGTGTTTGTCCAGGAACCAGTCTCCACCGGCAACCGGTGGTTTCTGGACCCGAATCTCACTAATGACATAACAATATTGTTGTTGTCGATACCGAGGAATCAGACCTCAAGGCTACGTTCATACGCTGGCAAGTTTGCACGGTATGTTTCTGTGGGCATTTCGTCATAGAAAACTACATGGTGCCAGGATATGAACGGAACCGTGCACATAACATGCATCATTACCAAAGTGAAATACGTGAGAAGTAACATTTATCTCATTCCACTTGTGACAGTGCTATTGGAATTTGCCTTCAAATACCTGTATGATTTATTCTTGCGAGATAATTTCATGATATTTACAGGCAAATTCCAGTAGCATCGTTACGAGTGAAACTACAGAGATTTTACTTCGCACGTAGTTAGCTGTGGCGCAGATGCACGTTATGTGTTTGTTTCCGTTAATATTATGGAACCATATCGTTTTCTACGACAAAATGCCTGCTAACCATACCGTGCAAACTTGCCAGCGTATGAACGTACCCTAAGTAGACTTACCCACAACACATGCCACAGCAACGACATTCAGTACAACCTTCATGTTGAAATCCCAGGAGGAAAAGGCAGAGGTCTGATATAGAGAGTCAATCCCTATCTTGATAAACTTAAAATAGTATTATGTTACGGCCTCGACGAGACAGTTACATATACATTGAATTAATTCACACGCATATATCACATTATTGTCTTATTGTTGTCCGGGACTATTCACCGGGACAAGCGATCGGTTAGGAATTATTTCAACGACCGTCTTCGACATTTCGTGTGTATGTTTACGTTAGGTTCCCCTAAATATTATATTTTAGAGCATTTTCTAACCTCCTACAACTTTTGTCAAAATTATTAAAGGTACTCAATCCGATTCGATGGTCCCCATATCATAAGATTCCAACAACAACAACAACAACATTAATGCCGCTTCAGTTATCAGAATAGATTAATTGCGCAAAAATAATGCTAACCACAGTCAACTATAGTATAAAATTACCCAAAAACCTGTTATTTATCAACATTTTGTTCAACGAAATTTTGCCGGTTTGTCAAATATCTGACGCAAAAAAGGCCACTTGATTTTAGAGTTATCCATCTTCATTCGCAATTTAGTCCAAAACCGTCGGATCGTCGACTTTTTACTGGGCCACTAATAAATCTCGATGGTGAAAAATAATAAATTTCAAAAATCGATATCTAGTAACTCAGAGCTTTGATAGGTGGGTTCCTCGAATCGAATCAAATATCTTATACCCCCGTATCCAAATAAATAGTAATTGAGGGGCGCTTAATAAATAGTAATTGAGGGGCGCTTAATAAATAGTAATTGGGGGCCGCTTAATAAATAGTAATTGAGGGGCGCTTAATAAATAGTAATTGAGGGGCGCTTAATAAATAGCAATTGAGGGGCGCTTAATAAATAGTAATTGAGGGGAGCTTAATAAATAGTAATTGAGGGGCGCTTAATAAATAGTAATTGAGGGGCGCTTAATAAATAGTAATTGAGGGGTGATTAATAAAGAGTAATTGAGGGGCGCTTAATAAAAAGTAATTGAGGGGCGCTTAATAAATAGTAATTGAGGGGCGCTTACTAAATAGTAATTGAGGGGCATTAATAAATATTAATTTAGGGGCGCTTAATAAATAGTAATTGAGGGGTGATTAATAAATAGTAATTGGGGGGGGGGGGCTTAATATATAGTAATTGGGGGCGCTTAATCGGATTATGCATCTTTAACAGTTGCAATTTCTTGCCTGCAATTAATCTGGTTGTTTGATTTACCAATTATAACGGGGAACAACCAGTAACCATACTGAGGAACAACCAGTAATCATAATGGGGAACAACCAGTAACCATAATGGGGAACAACCAATAATTAAAATGGGGAACAACCAGTAATCATAATGGGGAACAACCAGTAATCATAACGGGGAACAACCAGTAATCATAACGGGGAACAACCAGTAATTATAACGGGGAACAACCAGTAACCTTACTGAGGAACAACCAGTAATCATAATGGGGAACAACCAGTAACCATAATGTGGAACAACCAGTAATCATAACGGGGAACAACCAGTAATCATAACGGGGAACAACCAGTAACCATAATGGGGAACAACCAGTAATTAAAATGGGGAACAACCAGTAATCATAATGGGGAACAAACAGTAATCATAACGGGGAACAACCAGTAATCATAATGGGGAACAACCAGTAATCATAATGGGGAACAACCAGTAATCATAACGGGGAACAACCAGTAATTATAACGGGGAACAACCAGTAATTATAATGGGGAACAACCAGTAATTATAACGGGGAACAACCAGTAATTATAATTGGGAACAACCAGTAATTAAAATGGGGAACAACCAGTAATCATAATGGGGAACAACCAGTAATCATAACGGGGAACAACCAGTAATCATAATGGGGAACAACCAGTAATTATAACGGGGAACAACCAGTAATTATAATTGGGAACAACCAGTAATTAAAATGGGAACAACCAGTAATCATAATGGGGAACAACCAGTAATTATAATGGGGAACAACCAGTAATCATAATGGGGAACAACCAGTAATTATGACGGGGAACAACCAATAATCATAACGGGGAACAACCAGTAATCATAACGGGGAACAACCAGTATCCATAACGGGGAACAACCAGTAATCATAACGGGGAACAACCAATAATCATAATGGGGAACAACCAGTAATCATAATGGGGAACAACCAGTAATCATAATGGGGAACAACCAGTAATTATAACGGGGAACAACCAGTAATCATAACGGGGAACAACCAGTAATTATAACGGGGAACAACCAGTAATTATAATGGGGAACAACCAGTAATCATAACGGGGAACAACCAGTAATTATAACGGGGAACAACCAGTAATCATAACGGGGAACAACCAGTAATCATAACGGGGAACAACCAGTAATCATAATGGGGAACAACCAGTAATCATAACGGGGAACAACCAGTAATTATAACGGGGAACAACCAATAATCATAACGGGGAACAACCAGTAACCATAATGGGGAACAACCAGTAATTATAATGGGGAACAACCAGTAATTATAATGGGGAACAACCAGTAATTATAATGGGGAATAACCAGTAATTATAACGGGGAACAACCAATAATCATAACGGGGAACAACCAGTAATCATAACGGGGAACAACCAGTAATTATAATGGGGAACAACCAGTAATTATAATGGGGAACAACCAATAATTATAATGGGGAACAACCAGTAATTATAACGGGGAACAACCAGTAATTATAACGGGGAACAACCAGTAATTAAAATGGGGAACAACCAATAATCATAATGGGGAACAACCAATAATTATAATGGGGAACAACCAGTAACCATAATGGGGAACAACCAGTAATCATAACGGGGAACAACCAGTAATTATGATGGGGAACAACCAGTAATTATAACGGGGAACAACCAATAATCATAATGGGGAACAACCAGTAATTATAACGGGGAACAACCAGTAACCAAAACGGGGAACAACCAGTAATCATAACGGGGAACAACCAATAATCATAATGGGGAACAACCAATAATCATAACGGGGAACAACCAGTAATCATAATGGGGAACAACCAGTAATTATAACGGGGAACAACCAGTAATTATAATGGGAACAACCAGTAATCATAACGGGGAACAACCAGTAATTATAACGGGGAACAACCAATAATCATAATGGGAACAACCAGTAATCATAACGGGGAACAACCAGTAATTATAACGGGGAACAACCAGTAATCATAATGGGAACAACCAGTAATCATAACGGGGAACAACCAGTAATTATAACGGGGAACAACCAATAATCATAATGGGGAACAACCAGTAATTATAACGGGGAACAACCAGTAATTATAATGGGGAACAACCAATAATCATAACGGGGAACAACCAGTAATTATAACGGGGAACAACCAGTAACCATACTGAGGAACAACCAGTAATCATAATGGGGAACAACCAGTAATTATAATGGGGAACAACCAGTAACCATACTGAGGAACAACCAGTAATCATAATGGGAACAACCAGTAATTATAACGGGGAACAACCAATAATCATAATGGGGAACAACCAGTAATCATAACGGGGAACAACCAGTAATTATAACGGGGAACAACCAATAATCATAATGGGGAACAACCAGTAATTATAACGGGGAACAACCAGTAATTATAACGGGGAACAACCAGTAACCAAAACGGGGAACAACCAGTAATCATAACGGGGAACAACCAATAATCATAACGGGGAACAACCAATAATCATAACGGGGAACAACCAGTAATCATAACGGGGAACAACCAGTAATTATAATGGGGAACAACCAATAATCATAACGGGGAACAACCAGTAATTATAACGGGGAACAACCAGTAATCATAACGGGGAACAACCAGTAATTATAATGGGGAACAACCAGTAATCATAACGGGGAACAACCAGTAATTATAACGGGGAACAACCAATAATCATAATGGGGAACAACCAGTAATCATAACGGGGAACAACCAGTAATTATAACGGGGAACAACCAGTAATTATAATGGGGAACAACCAATAATCATAACGGGGAACAACCAATAATCATAACGGGGAACAACGTAAAGATAATTACCATCGGTGCCCGAGATATCGCCAAGACGTCTGAAACAGTCAAATGCATCGGCCGGTTAAGCGTTAACGTGATCTAACGTTATGACCTCTAACGACGTCATAGAAGTTACGCATTGTTTTTATCCTGATGGAAGATAGTACCACTTCTTCTTGATAATTGAGGCAGATAACTAAAACGGATACATACGCATTATATATCGTTGGAAAGAGGAAACACGAAAGATTCTCACAGTGTCATTATTATGACTGGCATTTTATTATTCGCGCTGTTTCGAATCGATTTGTAAGCACCGAACTCAAATGAAAGTCCCGTAACACAGCGTAAAAACAGATTTGACCTCGGCACGTGAAAAGTTGACCTCGGATCTGAAAATTAATATGCCTATGCCACTTCCCGACCGATAGTACCCTCACATACGAAGTTTCATCGAAATCGGGTCGGCCGTTTTCGAGTTCATCGCGAACACACACACACACACACAGACAGAGAGACAGATCTTCCAAAATATATAATAGATATATATATATACTAGAAGGTGACCCGACTTCGTCCGGGCTTTGACCTTGAATTGTCCATTTTCAAGGTCAAGGTCAAGTGGGGTCACGATTTGACCAGTCCAAAACACTGCCCGGACAAAAGTACCCGACAAACGTGCCCGTCGAAATCCATCCGGTTTTACCCGATTTGACCTTGAATTTATTATTTTGAAGGTCAAGGTCAGGTCGGGGTCACGATTTGACCCGTCCAAAACACTCAATTGCAAAAGTACCCCCATGTACCAAATTTCGTCGAAATCCCATCAAAATTGGCGATTTGACCTTGAATTGACCCGATTTCAAGGTCAAGGTCACGTCGCACGGGTAAATGAATATGCGTATGAGACTCCCCATACGAATGTACCCCCGCATACCAAGTTTCATTAAAATCCCGTAATATTTGGGCGTTTGACCTTGAAATTACCCGATTTCAAGGTCAAGGTCACGTCGCACGGACAAATGAATAGGCCTATGCCCGTTCCCGGCCGAAAATACCCCCACATACCAAGTTTCATCGAAATCGGCTCGGTCGTTTTCGAGTTCATCGCGAACACACACACAGACACACAGACACACAGACAGACAGATCTTCCAAAATATATAATAGATATAAAATATATATATATATAGATATATATATATATATATATATATATATATATATATATATATATAATAAACAAATCTGTTACATCTATACTAATAAATCTAAATTTTGTTTGTTTGTTTGCCCGTTTATAGGTGAACAAACCGCTGGATCATCGGAACTGAAAATGTGTAATTGGGATAATTTGACTCGGGGAGCGTTATTAGATAGGTACCGTTCACCTCAGATCAAGCTAGGGGTTGAAAACAGGGAGAATTGACTTCTCCCGCTGGATATTTTAGGGAAACTTCAGCCCAAAATAGGGAGAAATGGGGAGATTTAAGAAAAACATAAGAACCACTTATTAATTTTCGAAAATCGCTTTATTTATAACATCAATAAAAATCTAAAATAAAAAAAAATCTAAAACGTTTTGACTTAATCAGAAAAAAATAGCCTTATTGTTATTATAAATTTGAATTTTTTGGAAATGTTTTGTGTAAATATAATTTAAGCAAGACAATTAGCAAGTTACAGTAGTAATAATATTAAAACTTAAATGGAAGTAGTATTGTAATACAATATTGTAGTATTAATTCCTCGACTGGAACTTGGAAGATACGTTTGTACAGTCTGAATCATGAGGCATGTAACTTTGTAAGTTTAATTTGGTCACTGCTGTAATGTGGGTGTCCGGTGAAATAAACAATAACGACTAACAAAGGAGTGAGTCCGAGTGACAGAAGCTTTTAGTTCTATTTCTAAAAGCTTTTATTAATTAACTAGCAGGGTTACCCGGCGTTTCCCAAGTTAAAGTGATGTGAAATCCTCTGTGGATATTTGGTTGGAATAGAGAATACTCTTGCTATCAAAGTGTTATACGTATTCTCATAAATTGTATATCCAAATGGCATCACAAAACATGATTCTTACACATGGAATATAAGTAGTGGCTCACCTTGTCAGGTCGGAGCGATTATCATTTTGTTTATCGCGTTTATTCCGTCCCACCAATAAAGAAGTATTTATTTATTTATTTACAACTGCGTATACTTCAGACGTTATAGCATGAAACATGAACATCATAAACACATTAGTTCGAAAAAATAAAAGACGACAATTGTGTTTTACATAGAGATGTATCAAGCAATCAATCAATCAATCTAGTTTATCATATCTTCATGAAGATACAGATGTTTTAAAGATATGTCCAGGTGCTCCTCTGTTTTGGTGCTATATACTGGCTAATCATTTTCAGTTTAAAAGAAATGATGTTATGCACGTATAGCAGCTACATGTGCCAGACACAGCGAGATTTTGAGTTGTTTATGTTAGGCGATGAGTCTGTTCTAAAAAATGAAAGATATCCTCTGTGTCGGGCAGATATACCCTTGTCAGATGTCATTGTTGGAGGATCCTGAAAAGTCATGTGCTACGGACTGCGTTTTCCTTTATCTCAGAAGTAAACATATTTGACTGCACACCGTGACCACTATTTTTGAACAGGCCTGCTCTACATTTCCATATCTCTTGGCAACTATACCATACAATATTACGAAGAGTATGCGAAAAATCTTGGTGACCTATGTGACACCTACAAATCATATGGTAACGTAATCGTAATGGGAGACACAAACGGACAATTTGACAAATCTGATGAACGAAATATGATATTCAAGAAAATGGTTAAGCGAATCGAGATGGTATCTGTGAATTATGAATTATGTGACGATTATCCTCTATCTACATGCATTCCTTTCGGTGATTACTGCCAATTACATGAAGGAACAATTGTCGATCACATTTTTATTCCATCCACATTTATTCCATTTATTCACGAGGTACATGTTTTAGACGATGACGCCATTAACGTATCAAATCATAGACCTATTGCATTACATTTGAAGTTTCAGCTACGCAGTCAATCTTCATGTACAGCCGAAAGAGAAACAGACAAAACCATAAATTGGCGTAAAGTTAAATCTGAACCAGAAATTCTCGAACTTTACAAACAAAGTCTTGATGTTGAACTAACAGCATACAAAATCATATACACTGATGATTCAGACATATCTGAAGTTTACCAGTCAATTGCACATGTAATATCAAAAGTATCTGAATCATGTTTACCAAAAAAAGTCATATAATAAACGCCTGAAACCATATTGGGGAGATTGTTTGAAAAATAAGCATAAATATATGCGTGATCTCCGGAAACAATGGATACGTGAAGGTCGACCTCGATCAAGTACACAATGTAATAGTTACACTCAATATAAATTAGCGAAGCGTGATTTTCGTAGAGAGTACAGAAAAGCGTCCGAAAATTATATATCCGAATTAAATAATGAAATTGACGAACGCGCTCAAATCGATCAGAATTATCTATTTCGCGTGATACATGTAAAGCGACAGAGAAATCATATCGATAAAAATGCATTCTTTTGTTATGAAGGGAAGGTTCTACGGAATGATCTTGATGTTGTGGAAGGCTGGGCATCGTATTTTGAAAATCTGTACTCACCGCTATACCAATCAGACTTTGATTTCAATCACTTCCACTGTGTTAATGAATTTATTGGACGCACAATGGCCAGTAAACAAAGCAGTGATATTGACAATCGCATAATTTTTCCTGTATCAACTGATGAACTGAATCAAATATATCGGGGCCTGAGTACGGGGAAAGCGGCTGGATGGGACGGGATATCCAAATGAACACTTATTATACGGAAGTAACACATTGACGCTGGCGATTTCACACTCACAAAAATCCATCCCCCCATTAATTCACCAATTTAAATTATTTAGATATGATGTACAAATAAAATAAACACGATGTCATCCTTTAATAACGTGCCACATTTATCAGGTGAAGGTCATTCTTCAGTTACCTTCACCTTTAGCATTCCACGGTGCAGTCGCTCCCCGACTCTGGAACACATTTAGCTCCCCGATTCCTATAAGCTTGTGAAGTTGTGTTGGGGGGGGGGGGGGCTTGCACAGGGATGGTGAATAGACCGCGATAGGTCTATTCCTTCACCCCTCATATTTTTGCCTTTAATTTGAAACAAGAACAAAATATATAAAAAATCAACACGAAACATTATACATAAATTTCTAACAGTGAGAGGCAGATTGCAAGCCTCATCTGTTCTTCTTTTTCTTTCCTTTTCCCTACTTCCTCTTTGCAGGTGGTGGTGCAGAGGAGCTGGCATCCGATGGAGAGGTGGCAGAGAGAGATATCTTTATTACCTCCAAGTATAGGAGAGATCGATATACATGACAAATAAATACAGTTGGATTAAAGTGGGCTCCCCTGGCCAGTGTGGTGGGCCGTTATGTACAAGTATGGAGAGGTGTTGGAAACCACGAGAGTGAAGCATACATGCATTTGAATGTTCACTACAGCTTTTGTTGCAGGAAAATCTGATTTGTCCAACAGATACGAAAGTTAGTCGTTACAACATGCGTGGGTGTTGAGAAGATAATTACAATGGACGTGGCACGGGTTGCTGTACGCCATTCCTTATCATTGTGCTGTACAGGAACATCGCAGAATATAGTACTAGTTCCTTGAGACAGTGAGATATGTGTTCTTTTAGGGTTTCCAGAGAACTTCCGAGGAGGGTTGCTACCAGGTCATCTCTGGCTAACGACGCAATGTGAAAATATTCGGGTATGCCGAAACGAGAGATAATCCTAAACCGATTACGGGGCGGGGCTAAATCGAGATTACACGGATTCTGGGTCAGATTTTGAAAAATCTCGTGGTCTCCGATACTGTATTTAATGTTCTCCCAGCGTTCAACATGGCTCATGTATTTGACACAAGTATCATTTGTATCTTATATTTATAAAGTTCACGTTTGTTGTGAAAGTCATGTTTTGCTTCTATGTGTATATACATGGCACCTAATTAGCTGCCAATCCGACTTAATCGCATTTTTTCCAAGTTAAAGTGTGTTTATTGTCGAGGATAAGCATGTCTAACAGCTCTAAGTCTCCCGAATCAAATTCCGAAGACGTTGGGGAGAACACCGAAACTTGTCAGTTGTACAGGGACGTGGCGGTAAGTGTTGGTTGGGGTGTCTCGAACCCCCCCCCCGAACTTTGGTACAATTTTCTTAGCTATACAGTCATTCATATATGAGGCAAATCAGGATTCTTTTGACTAACTGTTCTAAATAATGATACGTACAAGCCAGCAAACGCAACAAACAAACCCGATTTTAAATAAATACATATACAAAGTATTCAAAGTTATACATAATAAAGCCCCAGACTACCTTACTGGTTTACTGCCGGTTCATACCAGGTGTCAAGATATGACATGCGATGCCCGGATAGGTTCTACTCGTATTATTGTTCTACAGAACACTATAAAAAAATCCTTTCTTCCTTCGACCGTGACCGAGTGGAACAAACTTCCTACGTATGTAACTGCAGCTGAAAATCTGCAAGATTTCAAAGAAAACTTGAATATTGTCGACCCAGGCACGAAACCACCCAAATACTTTGAATCAGGAAACCGAAAAAGTTATATTCTACACTGTAGGATACGTAACTCATGCAGCGATCATCGCCTGGACATGTACGAAAACTATATTGCCGACAGTCCAAATTGTCGGTGTGGATACGCATACGAAAGTAGCATGTACTTCTTTCTTTTTTGTCCATTATATGGCCCTGTGCCAATGCATTCTCTTATATATGCGAGTCGACCATAGGTCGCCTCGCATATATAAGAGAATGCATTGGCTTAACACATTAAAAATTATAAAATTGTTAAAGAATGTAAGAAAAAATGGTAAAAAGTGTTAAAAAAAGATTTTTTTTAGGCCAATGCATTCTCTTATATATGCGAGGCGACCTATGGTCGACTCGCATATATAAGAGAATGCATTGGCACAGGGTATAACTATAACCATCACAATGTGGTCAATGAGCCGGTTCCAATGATATCCATATTTGTATGGTTCTATTGAGACAGACCGAAGATATTTTAGGCTGTTGAAGCTTTATTTGGCCGGTTTTGGCCGGTTTGTTGGGTAAAGGGTTAAATGACGAACAGAGACATGTACTTTACTGTAAACTGGAGAAACATAATTTCCGAATATCCAATTGGAACCAACTGTTATGGGGAATTCCTGATGAAACCTTTCAAAGAAACACAAAATTATTTCGCATTGTTCAGTCACACATAGCTGCGGCAACACGCTTCAATCAGGATTAATCGCCCGAAAATATACCTTCAGATATATACAGCAATATAAGTATAACGATTAGACTTTCCTGTCCCGTCCTCATTTCATATGTATCCAGAGAGAAGGTTGACAATTAACACACTCAGTCCACACTCTTGAAATCACTGAACTAAATGTTTTCCCATAGGCGACAGTGTTAACGTTTCAGCCATATTCACAGAATTTCAGCCTCCGAACCATTCCAGTGATGTTTACCCAGTTAGACTGACACCAGATCATCCTGAAAATGCAAGAAAAACCATAGGTCGAGTGTTTACTTTTCGAAATAATTCCTCAGGTGTAAGACAGGGTTATCCCGCAGCAAAATTTTACCTGGAAAACCCCAGAAATACCACAACTAGTTAAATAAATTTCACACTCACAAAAATCCTTTTCCCAATTAATTCACCAGTTTAAATTATTTAGATATGATGTACAAATCAAATAAACAAGATCTCATCATTAAATAATGGATCACATGTATGAGGTGAAGGCCATTCTTCAATTATCCTTCACCTTTAGGGTTCCACGGTGTATTCGATAGTGACTCTGGAACATATTTAGCTCCCTGATTCCTCTTACCATTATAACTTGTATCTTGTCTACTTTCAGTTCTTTATTACACCACAATTGTACATACTCTGTCATCTTGTAAAAACATAATGTAATTTCAACTTTGTATCGGGAGAGGGGTCTCCTGTACGTTCCTGTAACTTGTACCCCAATCATTTGTAAATTGAATAATTCACAATCAAATATGTTTAAAGTAAAAAAGTATGACTAACTCGGGGGAGGGGTGACAGGTGATCTGTATATATGTTCAACTTGTTTTGGTAGTCATGTTGCTTTGCCATTACTAATTATTTATTTGTCAGTGTAATAACATATGGGAGAGGGGGTACCCTTAAGTGAGTGAGCAATTGTCCTCCAATCCCATTGTCTGTTTTAACAAATGTATGTGTTATACATCATGTGTTATCTAAATTTGACAAATATTTGAAATAAATATGTCTAAATTAAACTTTGGTACATTTCCAGCAGTTGGAAATTTCATGCATGACACGACATTAGTTGGACATTAATTTTACACCATATATAGGTTGGAATTGTTCTCATTGTTTGATTTTTCAACCAGTAAAAGTTGGTAATTTTCTAATCTTATGGTGTGTCAGGTTGGATATTTCCAAGGGGTGCAAATGAATTCTGCGAATATGTGAGATTGAAGTTTGGTTCAAGGGGTGCAGTTGGTCGGAAATTTGAGGAAACCTCTAGCCACGTCCCTAGAACGTGTACGTGTGGGTACTTAATAAATAAATTGATATCCAGACGGTGTCGAAAGCTTTCCAGACGTCTAAAAATAAGCTATACAGATTTTGTTTACTTTCAGATACATATGCAATGCATTCTTTCATTACACAAGACGTCATAGTGGCGCTTATTCCCTTCTGAAAGCTGTGTTGAAGCGGGTGTACATTAAGTAATTTTGGAGCGTATATTTCAATTCGAGCTTGTAAATTCTTTTCGAGTAGCTTGTATAGAGTGGGCATCAGAGTTATAGCTCTGTAGCTATCAAAGTCAGTTCTGGCTTTTGAACCGCCTTTGTGTAGCGTTATGATTACACCACGTTTCATATGTGGTGGGACTATTTGTGTTTGAATCATTGCTGTCATGAGATTCGATACCGTCTGAGTTAACTTCTGGCTTCCGTATATTAAATGCTCATTCGATATGCCATCCCAACCAGTTGCTTTGCCAAAGCTGAGGTTGCGATACACCGAAAGTATTTCACGTGGAGTGACCCTAAATAGTATGTTATTTTATCGCTATCGGCCAATCGCGTAACAAATTCGTTCACGTATAGTTGAAGTGTTGGTTATCAAACTCCGGTATGTACAACGGCGAATATAATTTCTCAAAGTAAGATGCACACCCTTCCCCGATTTCGTGATCCTGACGAAGAGTTTGTCCCTCATAAAAGAAAAATGCGTTCTTATCTATATGATTTTTCTGACGCTTCGTATGTAATACGCAAAATAAATAATTCTGATCAATTTGTACACGCTCATCGATTTCATTGTTTTGTTCGGCCAAGTATTGAACAGAAACTGTTCTATATTCTCTCCGGAAATCACATTTTGCAAGTTTATAGTTCGTGTAACTTTCCGAATGAGTGTCTGCGCGAGGTCTGTATTTATTCATCCAAATTTTCCGGAGAGTCCTTTTTTTTGTGCATATTTTTAAAGTTTTCGTTCGATATCATATAATCCTATTATTTCTTGAATAAGAAGAAACATATAATAACGAACAAAGCAGAAGCCATATCTGTGCAGTTGCATGTGAATTCGGTCAATGGTGACGTATCCGCCGAATTTGAAATCGACATGCGTTCGGGTGGTATTTTATGGATGGAATTATGAAATGAACATGATATGATGAAAGTGACAATGCAATTGACAATGCTTTGCTTCAAGTTCGCCATCAACCGAAGTGCCAGCGTTAATTTCAATAACATTAATATTTGCCTAATTTCAGTAATATTCTCCCAGTTTACACTAGGTAACACAAATTTGTCTCCGCATTTAAAATTCTTGGATATAGATCATTTATATTCTGCAATAATTTGTACACAAGGGACGGATTCTTATATTTTATAGTCTTTTTAAACTCCGAGGTGGCGAAATCTCGGTTTGTTTACATTATGAACGTTTGAGTCCGTAATCGGAATCAGAATCTGAATCTGGATTACGACGAAATAACGATTGATTACGATTACGGTCTGTTCGTTCACTGAATCTGGTCTGTTCGTTTACGGAACCACGTCTTACCGGGTCTAATCCGTAATCTGAATTCAGATTATCTCACCAAATAACGGCTCTGGTGATTTGGTAATTTCCAAGGGCAGCTCCGACTCGATAATTCATTTCCTTTTTCAGGCGGGCGAATTTCTCAGCTTTTGTCTCCTCGGCTGGTGGAGACTCCGGGTGGTGGAATTCCGGAGTGAATGAAGACTCGGTGGATCCGGGGTATCTTTACATGTCTCAGCTCTACCACATACCAAGGAGCGTAACCACATTTACCAATTAGCCCTAGTATGATTAGCTCCAGATCCCAACATCAAAACCACATGGCCGAGGCATTACCGCGTGATTATTCACTTTCATATCTTCATCCAACAAAAGGCGCACATCTGGAGACGTTACGGTGCTACAGTTTCGCTATTCAAATGTGACCAACCGACCATGTTGGCGACACATACCGCACATCCAACCTGGACACAGCTCTCGGCCATCTCCGTATCTCGTCTGTACAGCTTTAATAGGAGTCTACTAAGACCTTAGGATGTCCAGGTTGGTGTGGCTCCGGTATTGTCCGTCAACCAAGTGGTATAATTCTGCTATATATGTCAATATCTCTGCACACGTCAGGTAGGAACATGATTCCGAGGTATTAGTATATCATGGGTTGCTCTCGGGGTTGAGTGCCTTCCATATGTGGCGGAGTCCTTGACTACGTATCCGGTCAGCTCACTCAATCCACGGTGGTCGATCATCAGACAAGGGTGTCCCAAAAATTAAGTGGTATACCTTTCTGGTTACCATCAACACCGGTCATTCGAAATATCTGCCTGGTCCGCCACTGATGATCGACCCCCAACAAGAGTTCCATCTGAGATGCTAACCCGGGATAAGTGATGCCAAAAAGGCCTCTATAATTATTATCGCCGATCAAAATGAAGTGGGAAGCCCTCAGTGTGTTAACCATGTTGTGTCACTGTGAGGCGCCTAACTTCAGCTCCTCTGGTACAGCCATTTTCTTGGTATCCAATTGTCGTCCAACATCGATCATGCAAAGTTGGATCCCACACGGGACATACCAACCAGAGCCTGCCCATTGCCTGATCATTCTTGGAAATCTTTCTGGTCTTCCCATGTTCTTCTCTGGTTGTGGAGGTTGTCCAACTAGTGGGATGCCAACCAAGCATGATCAATCTCAGTGAATCCTTTTTATGTCTCAAGGTACGCCATACTGAGATGCGCCATCGGTGTTCATATTGGTCACCAAATACATGATTTTGGTAGAAGGTGGATCAAATTTCCAAGAAATTTCAGCATTTTTGGCGTGGATTTCCCTCCCCTCTCAATAATCAAAACACCGAGGCGACCCAAGGCTACATTAGTTCGTGTGCGAGATGGAGTCCTTTCATGTGCTTTACACAAGTTCAGAGTGATTTATACAATATTTATTTTCGCCGGTTTTCCTACAACCTCATGTATTGGCGATTTCCATGATATGATGAATCAAATGGAGTGCTTTACACAAGTTCGGAGTGATTTATACAATATTTATTTTCGCCGGTTTTCCTACAACCTCATGTATTGGCGATCTCCATGATATTATGAATCAAATGGTGTCCTTTACCCCTGTCTCTACTATACATGGATTCCCCCGGTCATTTAACAAGTGTACATAGGAATAGTATATTATTGATTTGGAGGGATTTGTCAATGCGATAAAAGCAGACGACAGAACGTGCAGAGGAGCCTATTTATTGAGGGAAATGTTTAAATGATAAGTTAAAAAACGACCGTCGTTTATTGAATTTATTATCTGAACATTTCAATGATGCTTTAGTATAATAATGGTTACAGTTTGCAAGTAATTCTCTCAGATTCAAGAATATAGACCGGACCGGAAGGATGCACAAACATTGCTAACCAGTTGTTGCTGCCCTGGCATCACCAATCTTACATAGTCATCTCCACAATATGTCATGGCAGCGGTCGACCCATTGTTAGGGATACGGGTTAATAATTGACATTGTTATAGGTTACAGTGAAGTAATTGTTTTCCATAGACCCCAGCGTTAACCTATAATGGCCTTCAGTCATGAGTCTCCATGCATGAATTGTGATAAATGAGTACATGATCACCAGGATGGCATCTGCGTCTGTGGTAATTTATACGTTTAAACATCAAAACTACTATTAACCAAACAGGGACCAGCATTGTTTTAATTCTCTCATTCATCTTGACCAAAAATCCACTGGAGGACGCTACCAATCTAATTACTTCACTGTAACCTATTTCGAGAGAGGAGTAGCATATAAGTGGCCCGCACTTGTTCTTCAATCCCGTTGCCGAATGTATGTATTTATATGCATATATGGCGAATAAATATGTTTAAACCAAACCAACCTGTAGTGAATACCGAACAATTCAGCACATTTGTCGATAGACTGAACACATATAAAACAATTGTTATTTTTCAACCAGGGCAACGCTGGGGAACCATGCTAGTTAAAATATAATAATAATAAAAAGAAAATGTTTCATGGAAGATATTTTTAATTTAAGCGGTTAAGATGAAGGAGGTCTAACGCAGTGACGTCTATCATAGACATAGTGCCATTGGTCGCCGCATGCTTGCACAGTAGCACACCGTCCGCGCATGCTACGGATTTGTAGGAGGTCTAACGCAGTGACATTTATCATCATTGGCACAGTGCCATACCAAGTTACCGGGACAGGCGTGCAAACCGTCATCACACATTACGTTATGGTCAGGTCCACATTCTGGAAGATAAAACAGAGTAAAATACAGTAAATGGCACAAAATATATCTTTAAACTTTTACGCAAAATCTATGAAAGACAATAAATTTATTAATAGTTGTATAGACCAACTCTGAATTTCCCATAGTAAATTCATTCGGCTAGGATAGTGGATGGGCGCGAAGCGCCCGGGATGGTCGAAAAGATCGAGTGATCTTCTCCTTCGCCCCACAAAATGCATGCGGCTCGAACCAGGTGGTCTTTTGTTTGGATAGAAACATTCCCATGATGCAACAGTCAAAATGGTTATCCGTTATTCTATGTCCAGACACAAGTATCACTTGGGTAGTTTTACTATTTTTGACGTTTTTACGTCGTTTTCGATGGATCTGTCGGCGTAAAGAAGTGTCTGGTTAAAGTAGTAAATATTTATATTTGTGCGCAGTTCAAACTTCGTGTTCTCTGGAATGTTACAGTCGATGTGATAAATATGTTACAGTCGATGTGGTTAAATGTTACAGTCGATGTGGTTAAATGTTACAGTCGATGTGGTTAAATGTTACAGTCGATGTGGTTAAATGTTACAGTCGATGTGGTTAAATGTTACAGTCGATGTGGTTGGATTTTTCCTAGTTGAATGCGAAATTCTGTCGGTTGAGATAAGTCTTTGGATACTAAATTATCGGTTTTATTTAGTGAAATAAGTCCACACTATGTCTTTAATGCTCTAACTATGTACATCAGCCTTATATGAACCACATCGATACTCAAATGAATGCGAATCCAAAATGTCTGTCATTTATAAATTTATGACGTCATTGCAGGCTGTAATAAGTAATTAGTCCCGATGTGTATTAGGTAATACATACGATCGTCGCCTGCGCACGCGCATACATTATAGTGCAGACCATTGACAGTGATGTTGGTGCAGATAGGGTGCAGGTCAGCTGAGCATGTTATCTGGCCGACACAATGTTCGTCATGTAAGCAATCTCCAATGACAACGACGGCTACAAATATTGAATAATTTACATGTATATATTAGCATACTCCATGCCGCAAGCGAATTCTTAGAAATAGTTAATTCTATTCCCGTTGCCAGGTATTATTGAACAATTCTGGACTCTTCATCTATATAGATGCGTGTTAGTGTTTAATTATTTGGTCGTGACCTCTAAATTAGTAAACGTGTGAAAATTAGCAATGTGACAGAACATGTATTACGCACTTTTTAGCCACGTTTAGAGGAACTGAGGAATGAGGAATCTGTATAGGAATTCCGACAATCGCTATTTAGATTGCCGTCATCGCTTTACCATAAGCTGCTTTCACATAAATGCGTTTAACGCACGCGTTTGTGTTACGCGTACACCTTTCACATAATTGCGTTTAACTATCCGTTATAACTGTCCGTTTGACGCAAGCTTTTGACGCTCATGCAATGCATTTATCTCCATTTGCTTGTTCAACATGGATTCATCGAAAGATGTAACCTTGTTTGTAAAGTCAATATCCCAAGATGTTGTGGACCGAGAAGACAATATCCGTACACCACATCATTGTCCATACAGCCACGTCGTGTATACCGGTACATCCACGCATAACCATACAACAATACAGTCACTGCATGTAAATATATTCACTTCGCACATGACCATACAGCCACCACTTGTATATCTACATATACATCTCAAAATGGTCTACATATATAGTAGAATAATCTAGTCTAATATGACAAACTACACTTTACAACGTCATCAACAGTAACATGGTACTATGGTAGTACCATGATGGTGCTATGATAGTACCATGGTAAATATCACTTTACCGTGGTAGTATCATGGTTGTACATACCACCATGGTAGTATAATGGTAGTACCAACTTTAACTTGCATCGTAGATTACCCTACAGAGTTCCAATGTGCCATGGTAGTACCATGTTAGTATTTAAATTTTGATAAATTTCTTAATTATATTCACCCATCCCCTATTTGTATACTTGTGGATACCAAGAAGAAACAGCATTTCATTTCATTTTCATATATGCCCTCTGTACTTGTCATAGAGACAAATTATGCTTGATCGTATTGATCGTCTTGGTATAAGAGTCTTAACAACAGAAAAAGTACTTTTCGGGAACCCAAACGCTTCCTATGAAATTAATACTGAATTATTCAAGATAGTACAGTCATACATCAATGCTACCAAGAGATTCGAAGAATGACCATTAATTCTACATTAAGACCTCGATTGGAGCTCTTACAAATAAGATTGATATGCGGTAGAGAGTCCCTTCCTGTCGCCAGTGGAACACGGATGGCGGGGTTTCTCTAAATTACATTTGCGTAGATTGTATTTTTTGTTTTTGTAGGGAGAGGAGCAGCTGTAAGTTTTGTAACTTGTGCTCCGATCTCTTAAGCTGAGTTTAGCTTAATAAATATGTTTAAACTTAAACGTAGCACGGTATTACCATGGTACCTCGGTAGTTGTGCTTTTTTTTTTTATATGGGAGACTTGATCAAGTCCCATTAATTTAGATTTTTGGGCATCACGATATGCGTGCTCGCACGAATTTACTGATTTTTTAAAAGTAAAGTCGTCCGCTAAAATTAGCGAACGTATTTTTACGCAGTTATGTTAATGGTCCAGTGCCGAATCTAATCGTTTGAACCAATGCGTATTATGTCCGCCTATAACACATCCGTAAAACCCATTCGTTAAACGCATGTATGTGAAAGCAGCTTTAAAGGTACTCAATCCTATCAGACGGTCCCCATACCACCAAGATACAACAACAACATTTCTTTCAAAATACGCTTTAGTTATCAGAATCAATTTATTGCAACAAAATATTGCTAACCACTGTCAACGATGGTATAAAATTTCCCCAAACTTGTTATTTATCAACATTTTGTTCAACAAAATATGGCCGTATTATCACTAAAGTATTACCGTATTACCACTTGATTTTAGAGTTATCCATCTTCAATCGCAATTTTGTCCAAGACCTTCCGTTTGACCACGTGTTTCTGGTCCACATATTATTACACATCTCAAGAAATAACAAACTTCAAAAATCGATATCTGATCACTCTGAGCTTCGATGGATGGGTACGTCGACTCGAATCAAATATTTTTACCCCCCCCCCCGAAGCCAAAGAAATAGTAATTTAGGAGCGTCTGATCGGATTGAATACCTTTAAATGCTGTGACTGGCTGGCACTCAGCCTGACGTAATGCTTCTTGGAAGCAGGGTTCGCACTGCCACTTGCCAAATTTACCAATGGCAAAAATAATTCATATTTGGCAAAAAATATTTTCATTTGGCAAAAGTTTTGCCAAGTAACTATAATTCCTCAATAAAGTCGAAAAATATCGGTCAATCAATACCATTCATTTTAGAAAACTATTACAGTAGAATTATTAATGGTTTCGGAAAAATTAACACCTCCATTAAGATGCAGTTAATCTGATAACATTATTATCGATGGGTGGATGGATTACCAGTATTTAGTGTGGTGGTGGTGTTTACATAGCTAATCCTCTTGTGATGTTCCCTTCTGATGAAGCAACTCTTCTACCATTTTAATTTTCTGTGATTGGTTTATTGTTGTATGATATAGATGTGCGAGTATAATTATTAACTAACTGCTTTCCTATATATATCAAACGTCGTCCAAACCGCGAGTGTCGAAATATAAAACTCGATCAAAGTTGCAGAAAATGATACTATCAGGGATAACATTTGGCAAATTCTAATTGAATTTGGCAAAAAATATTTTCATTAGGCAAATTATTTGGCAAAAGTAAATTTCGGTCCAGCGCGGACCCTGCTTGGAAGTAATGGAATTCCCCGCTATTTCGTCTAGATGATTCACCACTGCATGATTCACTGCTATTTTATAGAGAGATTTTTTAGGAATGTTTTATCCTTGACATGTTTTAACCCTTTCAGTGCCAGGGGGCGATCTCAACGGCCCTAATTTACGGTCTGTAAAATCGGCCCTAAAAAATTAAAAAACATTTTTGTTTTTAGATTTTAAAAATATTAAAAAAAATATTATTAAAATTGTAAAAAATTGTAAAAAATAATAACAAATGATGAAAAATTGTTAGGCCAATGCATTCTCTTATATATGCGAGGCGACCTATGGTCGACTCGCATATATAAGAGAATGCATTGGCGCAGGGTATATGGGTTGATACAAAAATCGGACCTGGCACTCAAAGGGTTAACGTGTTTGATATTTATATATGTAATGTTGCTTTCACATACGTATAAGGATTCATATTGATTGGAGGGAAATGTTCATGTGATGGTCGTTTGTTGAACTTATTATCCAAACATGTCCTAATAAGTCCTGCCACTGACTCAAGGTCATATTGGATTCATCCATCCCCCGTCCCGCGGTTAAAGTGCTACATGCAGGTCAGAGTTCCTGGAGGTGCATTCTATATATGGAACTTTTGAATATTCATGATACCATATATGGAGCTTTTGAATTTTCATGAATTCCATATATGGAATAATGAATATTCAAATATTCCATATATGGAACGCACTATACTGAAGTTTGACATTATTATTATTATTATTATAGATACATTTAGAACGCATTATACAATAAATTAGTTTCAATGCGCTTACAATACAAACATGGCACACATCCTAAAATAATAATGCACAAATGGATAAAATTATATACAAACAACCTAACTAGATAATACCAACTTAACCTAATAATCAACCGCAGTAAGGCAATAATAACAGCTAGACCATTTAAAATACACGAAGATATACGATTGAATCACAGCTAAAATTATATGGTGAAAGTAAAAGTTAATATAAGGGTTAAACGGTCTAGACTCGCACGCACATAACAGACTCTGGTAAACAGCTATCGAAGAACACCTTTTTTTGGCAGGTTGAAGCATATCTCGAACAAGTGAGAATTAAGTTTTGACTTGAATTTGGGGAAAGTAGCACAATTTCGGATGTCTATTCCAGTTGTTGATGGAAGTCTCTTGGAAGCACCTAATTCCGTAGTTGATGTTAGGCTTCCTGGTCGCTCTGCGGATATCTTTCCCACTGGTACATGATCGTATCACACCCCCGCTTTTCTGAACAAACATGTCAGAAATGTACACAGGAACCGTATGATTTAGCGATTTGAATACTGTGACCGCACATTTGTATTCCATTCTAAACTGAAAAGTCATTATATGTTCACTAATCAACGTCTTGGTTATATGGTCGTATTTGCTTTTATTGTCGATAAGTCTTGCACAGTTATTAATTAAGACATCAATCCGGTGCATATTCTCCTTGGTGATATTTGTCAGCAGAGAATTCAGACTATCAACACGTGACATGACAAGCGATAAGACTGCGCGTTTCATAGCTTTTTTGCTCAGGTGACATCGAACTCTGCGCAGGCATCTAAGGTGGTAGTAACATGTTCGCAGTATGTCAGATACCATTTTGTCAAGACACATGGCAGAATCAAAGTGCGCACCAAGGTTCTGAAGATCACTACACGATGGAATAACGCTGTCGCCCAGCTGAATTTCAAACTCTGGCTCTGTGTTTTTACCCACAGAGAGCGATAGTTCTTTGATGGAATATTTGGAGCCAATTACCATGAACTCGGACTTGTCGTCATTAAGTTTAAGTTTGTTATTCTGCATCCAAGATTTTACTTTACAGAAACACTCTTCCAGACAATGTATTGCGTTGTTATAGCCATTCGGATCATTTCTAGAAAATTCTACATATATTTGAGTGTCATCAGCATACAGATGGTATTTAACCGAATGACCTTCGAGAATCCGTCCAAGTGGCAAGGTGTAAATGAGGAATAAGAGCGGTCCTAATATAGATCCCTATGTATCACTAAAACCGCGGAACGGGGGTTGGATGAATCCAATGGCCGCGACTCAGTGACAAGACCTTTGGAACTACTCGTCAATGAGTATTCAGTACAGAAAGGGTTAATCAACAAACTCGAGAGACTTACCTCCAATTAACGCACACGCGACCAGGCATAACAACACCTTCATGTTCAAACTTCCAATATAATATGGCGGCGGACAGATAATAATGTCGGTTCTTATCTTGATACCGTTACAAGATTATTATGTCTAGACCAGACACGAATAGAATCTAACACGCACTGTAACACGTATACAATCTAAAGCAGTTTAATTTTTTAAATTACGGAAATTAACTAAACCTCATACATTTCATCAGATTTTCCATGAAATATTCTGTGAAATGAGCCTCTGCCACGGCATGGGACGATGGGTCTACCACGACATGGGACGGTGGGTCTACCACGACATGGGACGGTGGGTCTACCACGACATGGGACGGTGGGTCTACAACGACATGGGACGGTGGGTCTACCACGACATGGGACGGTGGGTCTACCACGACATGGGACGGTGGGTCTACCACGACATGGGACGGTGGGTCTTCCACGGCATGGGACGGTGGGTCTTCCACGGCATGGGAGGATGGGTCTACCACGACATGGGACGGTGGGTCTACCACGCCATGGGACGGTGGGTCTACCACGACATGGGGCGGTGGGTCTACCACGGCATGGGACGATGGGTCTACCACGACATGGGACGGTGGGTCTACCACGACATGGGGCGATGGGTCTACCACGACATGGGATGGTGGGTCTACCGCGACATGGGACGGTGGGTCTACCACGACATGGGACGGTGGGTCTACCACGACATGGGCCGATGGGTCTACCACGACATGGGACGGTGGGTCTACCACGACATGGGGCGATGGGTCTACCACGACATGGGACGGTGGGTCTACCACGACATGGGACGGTGGGTCTACCACGACATGGGACGATGGGTCTACCACGGCATGGGACGATGGGTCTACCACGACATGGGACGATGGGTCTACCACGACATGGGACGGTGGGTCTACCGCGAAATGGGACGGTGGGTCTACCACGACATGGGACGGTGGGTCTACCACGGCATGGGACGATGGGTCTACCACGACATGGGACGGTGGGTCTTCCACGACATGGGACGGTGGGTCTACCACGACATGGGGCGATGGGTCTACCACGACATGGGACGGTGGGTCTACCGCGACATGGGACGGTGGGTCTACCACGACATGGGACGGTGGGTCTACCACGACATGGGGCGATGGGTCTACCACGACATGGGGCGATGGGTCTACCACGACATGGGACGGTGGGTCTACCACGGCATGGGACGGTGGGTCTACTACGAGATGGGACGATGGGTCTTCCACGGCATGGGACGGTGGGTCTACCACGGCATGGGACGGTGTGTCTACCACGGCATGGGACGATGGGTCTTCCACGGCATGGGGCGGTGTGTCTACCACGGCATGGGGCGGTGTGTCTACCACGGCATGGGGCGGTGTGTCTACCACGGCATGGGGCGGTGTGTCTACCACGGCATGGGGCGGTGTGTCTACCACGGCATGGGGCGGTGTGTCTACCACGGCACGGGGCGGTGTGTCTACCACGGCATGGGGCGGTGTGTCTACCACGGCATGGGGCGGTGTGTCTTCCACGGCATGGGGCGGTGTGTCTACCACGGCATGGGGCGGTGTGTCTACCACGGCATGGGGCGGTGTGTCTACCACGACATGGGGTGGTGTGTCCTCCACGACATGGGGCGGTGTGTCCTCCACGAAATGGGGCGGTGTGTCCTCCACGACATGGGGCGGTGTGTCTACCACGGCACGGGGCGGTGTGTCTGCCACGGCATGGGGCGGTGTGTCCTCCACGACATGGGGCGGTGTGTCTACCACGACATGGGGCGGTGTGTCTACCACGGCATGGGGCGGTGTGTCTACCACGACATGGGGCGGTGTGTCTACCACGACATGGGGCGGTGTGTCCTCCACGACATGGGGCGGTGTGTCCTCCACGACATGGGGCGGTGTGTCCTCCTCGACATGGGGCGGTGTGTCTACCACGACATGGGGCGGTGTGTCTACCACGACATGGGGCGGTGTGTCCTCCACGACATGGGGCGGTGTGTCTACCACGACATGGGGCGGTGTGTCTACCACGACATGGGGCGGTGTGTCCTCCACGACATGGGGCGGTGTGTCTACCACGACATGGGGCGGTGTGTCTACCACGACATGGGGCGGTGTGTCTACCACGGCATGGGGCGGTGGGTCTACCACGACATGGGGCGGTGTGTCTACCACGGCATGGGGCGGTGTGTCTACCACGGCATGGGGCGGTGTGTCTACCACGACATGGGACGGTGTGTCTACCACGGCATGGGGCGGTGGGTCTACCACGGCATGGGACGGTGTGTCTACCACGGCATGGGACGGTGTGTCTACCACGGCATGGGGCGGGGTGTCTACCACGGCATGGGGCGGTGTGTCTACCACGACATGGGACGGTGTGTCTACCACGACATGGGACGGTGTGTCTACCACGGCATGGGGCGGTGGGTCTACCACGGCATGGGACGGTGTGTCTTCCACGACATGGGACGGTGTGTCTGCCGCGGCATGGGGCGGTGGGTCTACCACGGCATGGGACGGTGGGTCTACCACGACTTGGGTTGGCGTGTCTACCACGACATGGGACGGTGTGTCTGCCGCGGCATGGGGCGGTGGGTCTACCACGACATGGGGCGGTGTGTCTACCACGACATGGGGCGGTGTGTCTACCACGACATGGGGCGGTGTGTCTACCACGACATGGGGCGGTGTGTCTACCACGACATGGGGCGGTGTGTCCTCCACGACATGGGGCGGTGTGTCTACCACGACATGGGGCGGTGTGTCTACCACGACATGGGGCGGTGTGTCTACCACGGCATGGGGCGGTGGGTCTACCACGACATGGGGCGGTGTGTCTACCACGGCATGGGGCGGTGTGTCTACCACGGCATGGGGCGGTGTGTCTACCACGACATGGGACGGTGTGTCTACCACGGCATGGGGCGGTGGGTCTACCACGGCATGGGACGGTGTGTCTACCACGGCATGGGACGGTGTGTCTACCACGGCATGGGGCGGTGTGTCTACCACGGCATGGGGCGGTGTGTCTACCACGACATGGGACGGTGTGTCTACCACGACATGGGACGGTGTGTCTACCACGGCATGGGGCGGTGGGTCTACCACGGCATGGGACGGTGTGTCTTCCACGGCATGGGGCGGTGTGTCTACCACGGCATGGGCGGTGTGTCTACCACGGCATGGGGCGGTGGGTCTACCACGGCATGGGGCGGTGTGTCTACCACGGCATGGGGCGGTGTGTCTTCCACGGCATGGGGCGGTGTGTCTACCACGGCATGGGGCGGTGTGTCTACCACGGCATGGGGCGGTGTGTCTTCCACGGCATGGGGCGGTGTGTCTACCACGGCATGGGGCGGTGTGTCTACCACGGCATGGGGAGGTGTGTCTACCACGGCATCGTACGGTGGGTCTACCACGGCATGGAACGGTGGGTCAACCACCACATGGGACGGTGGGTCTACCACGGCATGGGACGGTGGGTCTACCACGGCATGGGGCGGTGGGTCTACCACGGCATGGGGCGGTGTGTCTACCACGGCATGGGGCGGTGGGTCTACCACGGCATGGGGCGGTGTGTCTACCACGGCATGGGGCGGTGTGTCTACCACGGCATGGTACGGTGGGTCTACCACGGCATGGTACGGTGGGTCTACCACGGCATGGGACGGTGGGTCTACCACGGCACGGGTTGGTGTGTCTGCTTTGGAAATGGTGGGAACAGTTAAACGTTCTTACTTTGGTCTGCATGTCTCCGAAGGTTCATATTTAATTGGACCTAAATATTCACATATGTTCACATTGGACTTATTTGATTCTGAAAGCACATTATGTCTGAAATCTACCGTTCTTACGGCGGATGGCGCGGGCCACAGTGAAAACACATTATAAAAAGCGTGAATATAACTGGTAAGTCGTGAGTTAGTTTATTCCTGTTATTTTACAGCTGTTATCGTGAAAAAAAGAGCACAAAATTATAGTAGTCCCACATAGGGATGTTTTAATAACCAGTGTTTAGCCCCATACAACTATATGGAACGTATATGTTTTTTTTCTTCAAATAATGCCGATATGAGATTATTTCTCTCAATTATAAAATAATCCCGTATTGTGCTTATTTTCACAAGAACGGACTGGTCTCCGGCATTGTTGCAGTCGGACTCATTGTATTCACCATAGCAGGGACCCATTAAACAACACATGCGTGTTCAAAAACTGTTCTATTGTATTAGAATGTATCCACTTTTGTATATAGTTTGGAACATGACAAACTGCGGGCATGGGAAGGAACGAGGAACGGAATGACTGTCTGCGGAACAAAATTTGAAATTTCCTGGGAAGGCCGATATATCGACGGATATAACACGAATAGGGCTCGTTTTGGTGTCTCACTGAAGGCCGATATTCGCTTCAGCCAAATATGTTAACCCCGCCGCTGACCGGACCCAGAAATGTCATTATTCAGTCAACGACTGACCTACCTTAATAAGGTCGAAATCAAGGCTAAGGAACAGCTGACTGCACGATTGTAATTTTAGAGCGATAAAGCTATGACAACAAGCAAAAGAAGTTTAGCATCTATTGCGCAATGGAAATGTATTCATTCGAACGAAGTGGTTGTTTTTGTACATCTAGAGACCGATTAACACACCATGCGAAGGTACCATGATAAATAGAAAACAGCATTTAACATCAATGTTTAGAGCTTAAATGTTTCGATGAATATGGAAGCAAACAACACGTATTCTGACGACAATAAGAAACAAGGCATGAATAAACTTAGAACGTATAAACTGTTTAAATATAACTATACGAGGGAGCCCTATTTAATTCATGTGAAGAACTTTGAAATGAGATCGACGTTTAGCAAACTCAAGAGTAAGTAACCACAAACTTGAAGTCGAAACGGGGCGACTCAGCGAGCTGTTGTCTATTCGCGACGCATCTGTCCTGAACACAATAGAAAGATCATTCAGAACTTGTGTTAATCATATTCAGTCAGTCCCGACGCACACAAGAACACATGTTGATAACGGATTGATCGGGTTGATGCCAATGGAGAGGGAAATCGAGATAAAAAATGGTTTTCTTTTGAAACCCAGTGCTACTTCCTCCGAACCACCAGATCCCTCTGAAAATTCTTATTTATAAGACTTTCCAGACTTGAATTGTTTATAAACAAAGTCAACGTCGAAGTTGCAACATGGTACAACGTATATATACAAACAATACATAAAACATATACATGTACATCAATAAATTCTTCCATCATATTATATGGTATTAAAATGTAATAATAATAAAGGCAAATAATACTAATACATTCAGGAATATCTTTTTAATATACTTATATTTAGCAGTGACAGCAATATCTGTAGAATTTATTTCTGTTAGGATTTTCCCAGTAATACTTCGGGATATAGGTTTCTCGCAGGTCGTTAAGTTCTGTACACAAAATAACAGAATGGTATTCATCACAGACATTTTCGCCACCTATATAACGGGTATTTCGTGTCTTTACGTGTACTTTTATTCCATCTGCATTGCTCCACCGGTAGTCTGTGATTGGCTGTTCTGAATTTCACGAAATTTCCAGCACACTCTTTTCGGATTCACCGCCACTGGCTTCACTGCAGACATTGTTCCAATTCTCCAGAATTATATGGCCTGATAGAGTATCTCGTAGATTTCCTTGACTCAGATGCATTCCCAACAAAACTCAATGGGAATCAATTGTTAAGGGGAGGTCAAATGACCAATTTTGATGGGGATTTCAATGCAAATCTGTGGAGCAAAAGTTACAGTGTTGCACATACTTCAGAGTGTGACTGGATGTGGTATTAGAAACAACAGGTATTTATCATGTTCCATTATTATGTTGGTGTATTGATTTGTTAATGTTACATTGATTTTTCAAATGTAGGTCAAGTGATGTAATTCCAGAAAAATATTCTCAAATTTAATTTATAATTTACCAAGCTAATCCGCCAGATAAATACCTTTCCAATACCACATCAAGTCACACTCAGAAGTATATGCAACTCTGTAACTTTTGCTCCGCAGATTTGCATTGAAATCCTCATTCAAAATTGTTCACTTGACCTCCCCCTTAAAGGGCGCGTCTGTGATTGCCACAATGGGGATTGGCTTACTTCTGTATCTCAGGACAGCGATCTGACTTGTTTTTACTCGTCACAAGAATCAAATATCTCGGTCGACGATATGGCAAATTCTTCCGGCTAATTGCCACTGTGATTGTGAAGTATCTAAATTGTTCATGTATCACTCTCCATAGTGGAGGCATTAAAGATATCACATGTTTAGCGAGATGCCACTCCGACTAAATATAGATTTATTACGCGCGCTCAACGTGTATACTAATGTACAGATTCCTGTTTGGCCTGGGCGCATGGGTGTTTTATTTATAGAATGGGAATTTTTGGGAGGATTAAAAGTTGAACTGCGACCGGAGGCCGAGTCCGGTAAAAGGTGTAGTTGGGAATTTCAATTTCGTTTATTGTCGTTAACAATATGTCAATAATGTTTATTTTTGGTTTGTGATAAGCTATGCTAATTACATATAACAGAAATGTAAAAGATAATTTGTAAGTCTTATATTTCAACTTTTATAGAAATTTTTCGTTCTGCAGTCCACTGGGGGTTGTGGTCGGAGACGGTCGAGTCAGCCGCCGGTTCGTTAATTAGGTGCTGGTTATTATTGTTATTTTAACGGAATTCTGAGTTGGTCATTCGCGAAACCAATATATTTTATATTCTATAATTACAATCATGGGTATATAATATATGATCTTGAGCGCGTTACCATTTCTGACATTGGTTTTCTTGTAATCTATAATTACAAGCATGGGTATATAATATATGATCTTGAGCGCGTTACCATTTCTGACATTGGTTTTCTTGTATTCTATAATTACAAGCATGGGTATATAATATATGATCTTGAGCGCGTTACCATTTCTGACATTGGTTTTCTTGTATTCTATAATTACAATCATGGGTATATAATATATGATCTTGAGCGCGTTACCATTTCTGACATTGGTTTTCTTGTAATCTATAATTACAAGCATGGGTATATAATATATGATCTTGAGCGCGTTACCATTTCTGACATTGGTTTTCTTGTATTCTATAATTACAAGCATGGGTATATAATATATGATCTTGAGCGCGTTACCATTTCTGACATTGATTTTCTTGTATTCTATAATTACAAGCATGGGTATATAATATATGATCTTGAGCGCGTTACCATTTCTGACATTGGTTTTCTTGTATTCTATAATTACAAGCATGGGTATATAATATATGATCTTGAGCGCGTTACCATTTCTGACATTGGTTTTCTTGTATTCTATAATTACAAGCATGGGTATATAATATATGATCTTGAGCGCGTTACCATTTCTGACATTGTTTTTCTTGTATTCTATAATTACAAGCATGGGTATATAATATATGATCTTGAGCGCGTTACCATTTCTAACATTGGTTTTCTTGTATTCTATAATTACAAGCATGGGTATATAATATATGATCTTGAGCGCGTTACCATTTCTGACATTGGTTTTCTTGTATTCTATAATTACAAGCATGGGTATATAATATATGATCTTGAGCGTGTTACCATTTCTGACATTGGTTTTCTTGTATTCTATAATTACAAGCATGGGTATATAATATATGATCTTGAGCGCGTTACCATTTCTGACATTGGTTTTCTTGTATTCTATAATTACAAGCATGGGTATATAATATATGATCTTGAGCGCGTTACCATTTCTGACATTGTTTTTCTTGTATTCTATAATTACAAGCATGGGTATATAATATATGATCTTGAGCGCGTTACCATTTCTAACATTGGTTTTCTTGTATTCTATAATTACAAGCATGGGTATATAATATATGATCTTGAGCGCGTTACCATTTCTGACATTGGTTTTCTTGTATTCTATAATTACAAGCATGGGTATATAATATATGATCTTGAGCGCGTTACCATTTCTGACATTGGTTTTCTTGTATTCTATAATTACAAGCATGGGTATATAATATATGATCTTGAGCGCGTTACCATTTCTGACATTGTTTTTCTTGTATTCTATAATTACAAGCATGGGTATATAATATATGATCTTGAGCGCGTTACCATTTCTGACATTGGTTTTCTTGTATTCTATAATTACAAGCATGGGTATATAATATATGATCTTGAGCGCGTTACCATTTCTGACATTGGTTTTCTTGTATTCTATAATTACAATCATGGGTATATAATATATGATCTTGAGCGCGTTACCATTTCTGACATTGGTTTTCTTGTAATCTATAATTACAAGCATGGGTATATAATATATGATCTTGAGCGCGTTACCATTTCTGACATTGGTTTTCTTGTATTCTATAATTACAAGCATGGGTATATAATATATGATCTTGAGCGCGTTACCATTTCTGACATTGATTTTCTTGTATTCTATAATTACAAGCATGGGTATATAATATATGATCTTGAGCGCGTTACCATTTCTGACATTGGTTTTCTTGTATTCTATAATTACAAGCATGGGTATATAATATATGATCTTGAGCGCGTTACCATTTCTGACATTGGTTTTCTTGTATTCTATAATTACAAGCATGGGTATATAATATATGATCTTGAGCGCGTTACCATTTCTAACATTGGTTTTCTTGTATTCTATAATTACAAGCATGGGTATATAATATATGATCTTGAGCGCGTTACCATTTCTAACATTGGTTTTCTTGTATTCTATAATTACAAGCATGGGTATATAATATATGATCTTGAGCGCGTTACCATTTCTAACATTGGTTTTCTTGTATTCTATAATTACAATCATGGGTATATAATATATGATCTTGAGCGCGTTACCATTTCTGACATTGGTTTTCTTGTATTCTATAATTACAATCATGGGTATATAATATATGATCTTGAGCGCGTTACCATTTCTGACATTGGGTTTCTTGTATTCTATAATTACAAGCATGGGTATATAATATATGATCTTGGGCGCGTTACCATTTCTGACATTGGTTTTCTTGTATTCTATAATTACAAGCATGGGTATATAATATATGATCTTGAGCGTGTTACCATTTCTGACATTGGTTTTCTTGTATTCTATAATTACAAGCATGGGTATATAATATATGATCTTGAGCGTGTTACCATTTCTGACATTGGTTTTCTTGTATTCTATAATTACAAGCATGGGTATATAATATATGATCTTGAGCGCGTTACCATTTCTGACATTGGTTTTCTTGTATTCTATAATTACAAGCATGGGTATATAATATATGATCTTGAGCGCGTTACCATTTCTGACATTGGTTTTCTTGTATTCTATAATTACAAGCATGGGTATATAATATATGATCTTGAGCGTGTTACCATTTCTGACATTGGTTTTCTTGTATTCTATAATTACAAGCATGGGTATATAATATATGATCTTGAGCGCGTTACCATTTCTGACATTGGTTTTCTTGTATTCTATAATTACAAGCATGGGTATATAATATATGATCTTGAGCGCGTTACCATTTCTGACATTTGTTTTCTTGTATTCTATAATTACAAGCATGGGTATATAATATATGATCTTGAGCGCGTTACCATTTCTAACATTGGTTTTCTTGTATTCTATAATTACAAGCATGGGTATATAATATATGATCTTGAGCGTGTTACCATTTCTGACATTGGTTTTCTTGTATTCTATAATTACAAGCATGGGTATATAATATATGATCTTGAGCGTGTTACCATTTCTGACATTGGTTTTCTTGTATTCTATAATTACAAGCATGGGTATATAATATATGATCTTGAGCGTGTTACCATTTCTGACATTGGTTTTCTTGTATTCTATAATTACAAGCATGGGTATATAATATATGATCTTGAGCGCGTTACCATTTCTGACATTGGTTTTCTTATATTCTATAATTACAATCATGGGTATATAATATATGATCTTGAGCGCGTTACCATTTCTGACATTTGTTTTCTTGTATTCTATAATTACAAGCATGGGTATATAATATATGATCTTGAGCGCGTTACCATTTCTGACATTTGTTTTCTTGTATTCTATAATTACAAGCATGGGTATATAATATATGATCTTGAGCGCGTTACCATTTCTAACATTGGTTTTCTTGTATTCTATAATTACAAGCATGGGTATATAATATATGATCTTGAGCGCGTTACCATTTCTGACATTGGTTTTCTTGTATTCTATAATTACAAGCATGGGTATATAATATATGATCTTGAGCGCGTTACCATTTCTGACATTGGTTTTCTTGTATTCTATAATTACAAGCATGGGTATATAATATATGATCTTGAGCGTGTTACCATTTCTGACATTGGTTTTCTTGTATTCTATAATTACAAGCATGGGTATATAATATATGATCTTGAGCGCGTTACCATTTCTGACATTGGTTTTCTTGTATTCTATAATTACAAGCATGGGTATATAATATATGATCTTGAGCGCGTTACCATTTCTGACATTGGTTTTCTTGTATTCTATAATTACAAGCATGGGTATATAATATATGATCTTGAGCGCGTTACCATTTCTGACATTGGTTTTCTTGTATTCTATAATTACAAGCATGGGTATATAATATATGATCTTGAGCGCGTTACCATTTCTGACATTGTTTTTCTTGTATTCTATAATTACAAGCATGGGTATATAATATATGAACTTGAGCGCGTTACCATTTCTGACATTGGTTTTCTTGTATTCTATAATTACAAGCATGGGTATATAATATATGATCTTGAGCGCGTTACCATTTCTGACATTTGTTTTCTTGTATTCTATAATTACAAGCATGGGTATATAATATATGATCTTGAGCGTGTTACCATTTCTGACATTTGTTTTCTTGTATTCTATAATTACAAGCATGGGTATATAATATATGATCTTGAGCGCGTTACCATTTCTGACATTTGTTTTCTTGTATTCTATAATTACAAGCATGGGTATATAATATATGATCTTGAGCGTGTTACCATTTCTGACATTTGTTTTCTTGTATTCTATAATTACAAGCATGGGTATATAATATATTATCTTGAGCGTGTTACCATTTCTGACATTGGTTTTCTTGTATTCTATAATTACAAGCATGGGTATATAATATATGATCTTGAGCGCGTTACCATTTCTGACATTGGTTTTCTTGTATTCTATAATTACAAGCATGGGTATATAATATATGATCTTGAGCGCGTTACCATTTCTGACATTGGTTTTCTTGTATTCTATAATTACAAGCATGGGTATATAATATATGATCTTGAGCGCGTTACCATTTCTGACATTGGGTTTCTAGTATTCTATAATTACAAGCATGGGTATATAATATATGATCTTGAGCGCGTTACCATTTCTGACATTTGTTTTCTTGTATTCTATAATTACAAGCATGGGTATATAATATATGATCTTGAGCGCGTTACCATTTCTGACATTGGTTTTCTTGTATTCTATAATTACAAGCATGGGTATATAATATATGATCTTGAGCGCGTTACCATTTCTGACATTTGTTTTCTTGTATTCTATAATTACAAGCATGGGTATATAATATATGATCTTGAGCGCGTTACCATTTCTGACATTGGTTTTCTTGTATTCTATAATTACAAGCATGGGTATATAATATATGATCTTGAGCGCGTTACCATTTCTGACATTTGTTTTCTTGTATTCTATAATTACAAGCATGGGTATATAATATATGATCGGTGGCGGGGGGGGGGGGGGTATATAATATATGATCGGTGGCGGGGGGGGGGGGGGTATATAATATATGATCGGTGGCGGGGGGGGGGGGGTATATAATATATGATCGGTGGCGGGGGGGGGGGGGTATATAATATATGATCGGTGGCGGGGGGGGGGGTATATAATATATGATCGGTGGCGGGGGGGGGGGGGGGGTATATAATATATGATCTGTGGCGGGGGGGGGGGGGGGTATATAATATATGATCGGTGGCGGGGGGGGGGTATATAATATATGATCGGTGGCGGGGGGGGGGGGGGGGTATATAATATATGATCTGTGGCGGGGGGGGGGGTATATAATATATGATCGGTGGCGGGGGGGGGGGGTATATAATATATGATCGGTGGCGGGGGGGGGGGGTATATAATATATGATCGGTGGCGGGGGGGGGGGGGGTATATAATATATGATCGGTGGCGGGGGGGGGGGTATATAATATATGATCGGTGGCGGGGGGGGGGGGGTATATAATATATGATCGGTGGCGGGGGGGGGGGGGGTATATAATATATGATCGGTGGCGGGGGGGGGGGGGTATATAATATATGATCGGTGGCGGGGGGGGGGGGGGGGTATATAATATATGATCGGTGGCGGGGGGGGGGGTATATAATATATGATCGGTGGCGGGGGGGGGGGGGTATATAATATATGATCGGTGGGGGGGGGGGGGGTATATAATATATGATCGGTGGCGGGGGGGGGGGGTATATAATATATGATCGGTGGCGGGGGGGGGGTATATAATATATGATCGGTGGCGGGGGGGGGGGGTATATAATATATGATCGGTGGCGGGGGGGGGGGTATATAATATATGATCGGTGGCGGGGGGGGGGGGTATATAATATATGATCGGTGGGGGGGGGGGGGTATATAATATATGATCGGTGGCGGGGGGGGGGGGGGTATATAATATATGATCTTGAGCGTCATTTCTGACATTGGTTTTCTTGTCTATAATCTATATTTGCGAATGTCTGTCTGTCTGTCTGTGTTCTATAGAAATTCACAGGGGACCATCTAGATGATACCAAAGGGGTCCACTAGGGGTAACGTTTTACGAGATAATGGTGGGGGGGGGGGGGGGGTTAGAATTTTCTAAAGTGACGCCGCTGTTGTCAGGGGCAGAAAAGGGGAAGGGGCAGAATTTGTTTTGTCGCCGATTGCCACGAAACTTACATATAATTATCCCCATGATATGAAGAATCTAATGGTGTGGTTTAAATATGTCAAAGTGGGGTCGTTCGAGTCAGGGATGCACAGAAGGGGAGAGGGGCACCAAAATTGATCAAACTAATTTTAGCGCCGATTACCACCAAATTGATATATATTCTTCTTTTCTTCTTCATGATACAAGGAATCTAATTGTGCGATTTAACAACGCCAAATTGTTGTCGTTTGGATGACAGATTGGAGGGGTGGGCTCTAAATTTGATAATAATGGGTTTAGTCGCAGATTGCCACCACACTTATACAAAATCATCCACATGGCATGAAGAGTCTAATGGTGTGGCTTAAATCTGTCAAATGTGGCCTCATTCGAGTCAGGGGTGCACCGAAAGGGAGAGGGGCACCACAATTGATACACAATATCTTTAGCGCCAATTTCCACCAAATTGATACACGTTCTTATTCATGATATGGGGAATCTAATCGTGTGATTTAAAGACGACATATTGGTGATGTTTGGGTGAGAGAAGGGGAGGGGAGGGTGGGCACCAAATTTGCTAAACATTTGTTTAGTCGGCGATTAGTACCAAGCGTATAAATACTCATCTCCATGATATAAGGAGTGTAATTGTGTGGTTTAAGGATGTAACATGTGGGGCCCCCGTTCACCCCTGTACATTTTACTCTGGCATCTCATGGGCCAACGTAACGTTATAGTATCTGGTGTATACTAGTAGTCAGTGGCGGGCCAGGATTCCCATTTAGGTGGGGGCAGTAGGAAACGTTTGAATATTTTGATGCCCCATGAACGATTTCCGGGCGTTTACATGACATTGGACATGTTTTGGTAGGGGCCCATATTGTCTGAAATAGCAAGTAGAGGTTTAATGGGGGCAGTAGGAATTTTGGGACCCCTTGGCTTCGCCACTGGACTGTACACTATTTAGTAAACGATAATACCCCGATAAAACAAAATCTTCGGAGAATCGGACCTTCGGAGAATCGGACCTTCGGAGTTATGGGCCGTCGGAGAATCGGGCCTTCGGAGTTATAGGTCTTCGGAAAATCGGCCCTTCGGCCCTTCGGAGTTATAGATCTTCGGAGTTATAGGTCTTCGGAGAATCGGCCCTTCGGAGTTATGGGCTTTCGGAGAATCGGATCTTCGGAGTTATGGGCCGTCGGAGAATCGGGTCTTCGGAGTCGTGGGCCGTCGGAGAATCGGGTCTTCTGAGTTGTGGGCCTTCGTAGTAATAGGTCTTCGGAGAATCGGTCTGACACCCTTGAGCGTGTTACCATTTCTGACATTGGTTTTCTCGTTATATCTTGTCTTTTGTCTTCAAGCTGCTTTACGGGTGGTCCATTTAGTCGATAGTTTTCACTCTCGACAGAACGCTGCGGTCCGCAATGGGCAATTACGATAATTTACCTCGAATATATCACCCCTGGTCAAGTGGTCCTGCAAATGTGCTATGATTCGGTTGGGTGCTGATGAATTGCTATGATGCTATTAGGGCAAACTGATGCTGTTAACAAAAAGTACCGTTATATTTTTTTACTTTGTCTTTTACGCAGTGTTCCGATAATCTGAACATATCCAGGAAAAGCCATTATGCGTATCAAACATTCAAAAACATATTTATTGCGAAATATTTGTAATACTGGTTGTATTAGTTGTTGAAAATCGCATCATAGCAAATCAGAATCATAGCAATTCAGCAGGACCACCAGCATCATAGCATATTAGCAGGACCACTTTACCAGGGGTGGATATAGAGACAAAAACATCGGTCTGGCTGGACCAGGTTAGCGCTAACACGGCCTAACTTATTAACCCTTCCATGACTGGAGCTTTCTGAAATTTTGCGAAAACACTGTGCCAATGCATTCTCTTATATATGCGAGTCTCATATGGGGAGTATACCATAGGGCGCCTCACATATATAAGAGAGTGCATTGGCACAAGGTTTTTAATGCTGCAAAAGCGCAGCACACGTCATGAAAGGGTTAATAGGTTTCCATATTGTAACGTATATTGGAAGGATCTCGTGGTATTTATGGGCCTACATTTTGTTTGATAGCCAGAGCGTGACACAAGTGGGAAATTACTATGACAAATTTAGGCCTGAAGATTACTATTATAGCATTAGCATTAGCATTAATAAAACATGGTGTATGGTAACTGGGGCGTATAACAACAGAGGCAATACTTTCATGGAAAATATGTTTTATTCAGGTGGTTAATTTTGAGGTCTGACGCAGTGACATTTATCATCATTGGCACAGTGCCATACCAAGTTACCGGGACAAGCGTGCAAACCATCAGCGCAATCCACGTCATGGTTAGGTCCACATTCTGCAAGATAAAACAGAGATTAAAATGCAGTATATAAATGGCACAAAATACGATTTACTGAGATAATCTAACTCTATATCCAATCATATATGAGGGTGACACCACATACCCTCTTGAATCCTGAATACCAGTTGACAGAGAGGGGTGAATAGTGCGTACCGGTTAAGAGAATACGTTATGACGTCACACCGTCAATCTGACACAGGAGCCTTCCATACTTGTCTATATTTTTTATCAAAGTAATGGTATGTGTATTCATAGTTTGATTTTAAGGCTCTAACTATACATAACAGCAGCCGTATGTGAACACAGCGATACACAAAAGAATGCAAGTTCAAAAAGTCTGCAATTTATAAATTTGACGTAGGTGCAGATCGCATGGACCAAGAGTTCGAATGTGCATAAAGTATTACATACGTTCTTCTCCAACGCATGCGCAGACATCATAGTGAAGGTTGTGGACAGTTATGGCGGTGCAGACTGGGTGCAGGCCACCTGAGCATGATATCTGGCCATTACAATCATGGTCATGTGTGCAGTCTCCAATGACAACGGCGGCTATAAATATAGAATAGTTTACATGTATATTAGCGTACTCCAACCACGGCCGCTATAAATAAGTTGAATATGGGTATTGCCATTTTGTGAATTCGATAAAAGAGGGATAATCCAAAATCATATTAAATAACATAAAAGTATTAAAAATCAGTGTTTCACTAATTCGGTATCAAATCTGTTTTTGATACGAAATAACATGTCTCGACCCATGCGATAAATTAGTCATGATGGCAGATGATCGTCATTCAATTAGTCTAAATATTGTAATGAAGGAGCGATTGAGTCGCATGTTAATGTCGATGCGTGATCCCAAAGTTTCCTTCAAAACAGGAACAATGTCAATTTAGCATTGTCATATTCAACTAAAATAGTTAAATAAAACTATATTAGTTGAATTCAGGTTGTGCCTGACCTGATAATCGTATCATAGACGTTTCAAACCGGCATAGGTGGAGATTGAACTCTGGCTGGCAGTTTGGAATGGCGCCTGCTCGTGTCCCGTATAGTCTAGTGATGAATGTAGAGTTGGCCGTGAACGGGAACAATGATGAGTCCAGACGGTTTGATATTTTTATTTTTTAAATAAGTCTCTACTGGTGAGCAGAGTATAGGGAGATGAACAGAGGAGTTGGTTGTTCGGTGGTCTAAGTACATGTAAGATATCCATACCTGTTATACAATTGGGTAAACTCTTAACCCTTTACCCAACAGAAGGGCCCTGTGCCAATGCATTCTCTTATATATGCGAGTCGACCATAGGTCGCCTCGCATATATAAGAGAATGCCTTGGCTTAACACATTAAACATTATAAAATTGTTAAAGAATGTAAGAAAAAATGGTAAAAAGAAGATTTTTGTTAGGCCAATGCATTTTCTTATATATGCGAGGCGACCTATGGTCGACTCGCATATATAAGAGAATGCATTGGCACAGGGCTTAACTATAACCATCACAATGTGGTCAATGAGCCGGTTCCAATGATATCCATATTTGTATGGTTTTATTGAGACAGACCCAAGATATTTAGGCTGTTGCAGCTTTATTTGGCCGTTTTTGGCCGGTTTGTTGGGTAAAGGGTTAAGCAAAGTGGTAAGTCGCAACTGATTAAAAAACCATTCGATAAAATCCATATTCCACCTTTACTTCTATTTTTGGCCGAGAAATGTGCACATACACCGAGCCAACTTTGGTTCCGCTCAAATGGCCCAAACTAAAGATATCGATCGGAAACCGAAATAATATCAACTCGGAAAATTATAACGCACAATATGGTCATAACACATTTAAAAAATATTGAAATAAACCCATAGTCGAACTTGAAATCAAAATGTGAACGGACAAATGTTAACCGATTCCGACGTGTTCTGAGCATGGTAAATAAAGAGCGTTATTTGTTAGTCTATTCGTGATAATGTAAAATAAGAGCGATTGTCTAAATTTTGAGTGAAAAATTTATAACAGCTGGAAAATTGCTATGACTTTGGCAAATATTTTTCAGAGTATATATCATTACGTAGACATATATGTCGGATATTGAAAATATTTGAGTCCATTTAACGGACGAATTCAACAGACTCACCTCCAATTAAGGCACAAGCGACTAGACCTAGCAGCACATTCATGTTGAAACTTCGAAGTGAAATGGCCGTGGCCCGTGGGTATAGATAAGTAATGTCGATTCTTATCTCGCTTACAGATTATTATTTCTGGACGAGGCAGTCTGTGGCACACAACCAAATGTTCATACATGCATATACAATAATACTACTGTTCAAGAACGGTGATGTTACAATAATACTAATGTTCATACTCGGTTTTGGTTTATGTGTGGTGGCTTTAGATAAGTATCAACTGGATAAACTGTAATTGAGTATTTGGGTTTTCTAACACAGAGTGCAGGTCGGGACCGCGTGTTCGGTGACCGCCGGCCAACTTCCGCTATGTAATATGGCCCCCCTTTTTTGTTGGAATTTCCTTCTATATTCGTCCCCATGTGAGGGCATTGGTAAGCCCAAACTGGTTTTACTGGATTACTGGTACGGGTGCAGGTTGGGTTCTAATTTGGAGTCCACCCGAGAGTTTTCACATGTGTTATCAAATCGGGGTTATTAATTTTGGGTCAATATATCACGCCCGTATATAATAAAGAGCGTTTGATATATTGGTTTCTTTTACACGGGAATATGATAAAGATCGATTAATCCAAGGGAGTCTAGACGTATATCCTATGCCTTTGTTACTCTTATCCTGACATTTTGTAAACTGCCGCAAGGTAGACTGCTCTGGACATCACTAGTGAAGTTTCCACTATCGGAGCCCAAGACAGAGGTGCCTCTATTATGTGGGCCCGGGATGCGAGCATCCACCTGCTCATGGTTACAATCAACTAAATATTTCCCATATAGGCGACAGTGTTAGGGTTAAGCCATCCCCACGATTCATTGCCCTACTGAGCCAAACTTTAAATACTTTTGCGTGTAGAACTCCATGTCGGACATAAGTTGTCAAAAAAGAAATGGTGCCTCACCATACTTATTCCTGGAAATAAATTGGCATTTCCACAACTACCCCCCTTTGTGCACAAAATTTTAATATAGAAAAATACCCCCACCCCCTACCAAATTTGGCGACCAATGTAGCCGCTTGACGAACAATCCCACACAAATGGCCGAGGAATTAACATAGCCTATGAATTTCGTTTTTCTTTCACATTAACAGCCGAAGATATTATACACCATTCAGCTGCCGGTATTTTTTTTATGCTGACTCGAGTTTCACTACACAAATGCCAAGGGGCATAATTTCATGTATATATATAGTTGCTTATAACCTCATATATTATGGGTATCACAAAAACATGTATATACAATAATACTAATGTTCAAGAACGGTAATGTTACAATAATAGTAATGTACAAGAACATATTATACCGAGCATTCTACTGAAGACTGTAATTTAAAATTAGGTTGCTTTGTGTGACCCACATAATTGAGTAAACGGGGGGGGGGGGGGGTGCCCAATGACACTTGAGTGCATGACAAGATATTACCCTACAGGGAGCCCCACACATATATAGAAGCGTATAGAAGAGTGTCGTCTGCTCATGTTTGTCTGGGGCTCTGTATGGGTGAAATTATGTGAATAAAGGCGGATGCACAATGACACTTGAGTCCACGACAAGAGGTACCATGTACGTCCATATACAGCGAAATTATACGGGAGGCAAACAAATATGTTTTATGGTTTATGCCAAATGGCAAAGGTGATGTCAAGGCCTAGTAATCTACAAACTGGGTGGACTGCACCACACCGACCTCACGGACTAGCAGGAAAAAACTAGTATGGAAGATCGACTGGTAACTGAGGGCTAACCCTCGGCTATCTATAAGTCAACAAAGGATATAGAATAGTAAAATGACTGATAATTCTGTCGCTATAAATATAATTTTTCACGTGATACGTGCATAAAACGGGTGTGTGTATATCATGATGGAAAAGGAACGTAGCTGTAAAGCATATTAAAGATATGGGGGTGGTTTAAGGTTCTGTTGCCCAATTTGTACAGATACAGGTTTCCCCGTCCATCATGATATAAGATTTGTGAGGCATGATCCAGGAGCGGTTTACAGAAATTTGGAAAAAATTTGGAACGTACATACCAAAGTAAAGTTGAATAGCCAAAATAGATAATTTTGAACTTTAACAAAGAGCTCCCACATTTTGGAAAGATAGAATTGACACCGGAAGCGTCATCTGTTGATAGCGCTTGATTCATGACTTCCTAAACGGTTGCCATGTTTATCCTTTTCGGCACTTGAGTAAACGGGGGGGGGGTGCACAATTACACTTGAGTCCACGACAAGAGGTACCATGTACGTCCATATACAGCGAAATTATACGGGAGAGTCCACGACAAGAGGTACCATGTACGTCCATATACAGCGAAATTATACGGGAGAGTCCACGACAAGAGGTACCATGTACGTCCATATACAGCGAAATTATACGGGAGAGTCCACGACAAGAGGTACCATATACGTCCATATACAGCGAAATTATACGGGAGAGTCCACGACAAGAGGTACCATGTACGTCCATATACAGCGAAATTATACGGGAGAGTCCACGACAAGAGGTACCATGTACGTCCATATACAGCGAAATTATACGGGAGAGTCCACGACAAGAGGTACCATTTACGTCCATATACAGCGAAATTATACGGGAGAGTCCACGACAAGAGGTACCATGTACGTCCATATACAGCGAAATTATACGGGAGAGTCCACGACAAGAGGTACCATGTACGTCCATATACAGCGAAATTATACGGGAGAGTCCACGACAAGAGGTACCATGTACGTCCATATACAGCGAAATTATACGGGAGAGTCCACGACAAGAGGTACCATGTACGTCCATATACAGCGAAATTATACGGGAGAGTCCACGACAAGAGGTACCATGTACGTCCATATACAGCGAAATTATACGGGAGAGTCCACGACAAGAGGTACCATGTACGTCCATATACAGCGAAATTATACGGGAGAGTCCACGACAAGAGGTACCATGTACGTCCATATACAGCGAAATTATACGGGAGAGTCCACGACAAGAGGTACCATGTACGTCCATATACAGCGAAATTATACGGGAGAGTCCACGACAAGAGGTACCATGTACGTCCATATACAGCGAAATTATACGGGAGAGTCCACGACAAGAGGTACCATGTACGTCCATATACAGCGAAATTATACGGGAGAGTCCACGACAAGAGGTACCATGTACGTCCATATACAGCGAAATTATACGGGAGAGTCCACGACAAGAGGTACCATGTACGTCCATATACAGCGAAATTATACGGGAGGCAACACGACAAGAGGTACCATGTACGTCCATATACAGCGAAATTATACGGGAGGTAAACAAATATGACCAACACGATTGTCACCTTACCCCAGTGATTTATGCCAGACCCGATGTTAGTCCCCTATACACACACCTAATCCAAAACCCCTCCCCACCCTCTCCGCACGTGTACACGATTATTGACCTATATATTGTTTTCAATTGCAATATTATATATATATGTATATATGCAATCAACGTCGTTTTCGATGCATCTGTCGGCGTATAGAAGTGTCGGATGCCGAATTACATACTGTATAATTTCGCGAAGCGAAATTATACAAAGTATGTAGTTCGGCATCCGACACTTCTATACGCCGACAGATGCATCGAAAACGACGTTGATTGCTTATAATTACGACAATCCGCATATTAGTTGGTGATTAAACAAGTTCTTTTTAAAGAAACTATATTAAAAACACTAAAATAGTAAAAATACCCAAGTGATATTTGTGTCTGGACTCAGATGCTCTTTTAACAGAAATGGGAAATTGGGTCGAGAATAAATTGGGCGACCGACCGGAAGTTAGAGATGAAAACACACAATTCGATCGCTGTTTCCGACATTCCAACTACACAAAAGCAAGAGACCACACCCGTAAACTATTAAACTGTACTTGCTGGTGTAAATTTCACTTATTTAAAACGATTCTAGCACATGTATTGTCATAAAGGCAGTCCGATTCGATAGCGATTCCGAAGCGGTGTTCTCAAACTTCGCCACCGAATTTGTTGTCTCCGGCGACTCGAAAAGTAAACAGTCGCTACAAAGGTTCATTCTATGCTCTCATGACCACTGCCATGTCATATTATTATTGTCACGAAGCTGGATAAATGCTAATACTAATGGTGGAATAGTTATGTAATACATTCTTTTATCCCCAAATAAATTAATGTACTATTTTGCTGTTTAATCGGCGATAATTTTTCGCTGATATTTGGCGTCTTGCGTTACCACTATAAACGGAAGTGATTTCTTGCGATTTGATTGGTGGACAAAATAAAATTCCGGGTAAATTCGCCCCATGGATATTCGACTTGGTTTGCGAACTTTTAAAGGTATCACTACCCCCAGTGATGCGGGAAACGACACTTCCCTCCACTGATAGATATTGTCGCTACCAAGCGTATCTAAGGGCCTTGACCAATCAAATGCACGCATTTTAGTCAAAACGAAAGTAGTTGTAATTATATATTGATGTGTGTTCATAACTATACTCTGTTATACCGGACACGTCCGGCGATTTGAGAATAAACAATTCTGAATTCTGTGTTGCCCACCAGAAGCTGACATAAGCTAATGACAGACAGAGAACCCTGCTGTATAGGCAATTTCAGAATCAGTCATAAAGTTGAAATAAAATAAGCAAGATTTTCGAGAAAATCGTTTCTTTTGGTCGCGGGAAACACACAGGGACCTATAATAACGCCGATTTGACAATGCAACTGGATGCCAGTAATAACTGTCTTCAAGACGCAAAAAAGTCGCATTTCATTACATGGAAGGAAATTACAAATTTGTAACTTGAATTACCCCACCCCCTCGATTTATCGGACTCGAAACTGGGGTTCGCTGTGTCCCTTAGAATTTCCCGGTCCACTCTCAATAACAGATCGAGAACAGTCGGATCACTAAACACGACGAGAGGCTGCTGGGCTCGTGTGCGTCCACTTTTCGATATTGCTGTATAGGCAATTTCAGAATCAGTCATAAAGTTGAAATAAAATAAGCAAGAACCCCCCACGTCCTCCGGTAAATTGGGTACGGAGTATACCATATACATGTCTGAATTAAAGTTACACAGATACTATGGGTGGCGGGATGGGGTGGTGGGTGGGTACCATATACATGTCTGAATTATATAAAGTTACATAGATACTATGGGTGGTGGGATGGGGTGGTGGTGGATACCATATATATGTCTGAATTAAAGTTACACGTATTTTATAGATAAGTTGTACATTTTCCAAATTTTATTGGTGTTTTCCCATCCATAACAGTAAAACATAAGTTAATTTCGCGGAAGTAGGATATATATACTTATGCATGATATATAAAGTACTAACAGCTATTGGGTTCCACGCGGGTTATATATAAGCGCTTTTTTACACGTAATTAAACGCCCATGGAACATTCGAGCCAAATTATATCTGCATAATTTGGAAGCAGGCATAAGATAGGCTGACAACTTCGTTGCCCTACAAGCCGATGATACCACAAAACACGATTTTTGCCTATAGGTTAGAATCAACTAAATATTTCCCATAGGCGACAGTGTTAGGGTTGAGCCATCCCCACGATTCATTGCCCTACTGAGCCAAACTTTAAATACTTTTGCGTGTAGAACTCCATGTCGGACAAAGGTTGTCAAAAAAGAAATGGTGCCTCACCATACTTATTCCTGGAAATAAATTGGCATTTCCACAACTACCCCCCTTTGTGCACAAAATTTTAATATAGAAAAATACCCCCACCCCCTACCAAATTTGGCGACCAATGTAGCCGCTTGACGAACAATCCCACACAAATGGCCGAGGAATTAACATAGCCTATGAATTTCGTTTTTCTTTCACATTAACAGCCGAAGATATTATACACCATTCAGCTGCCGGTATTTTTTTTATGCTGACTCGAGTTTCCCTACACAAATGCCAAGGGGCATAATTTCATGTATATATATAGTTGCTTATAACCTCATATATTATGGGTATCACAAAAACATGTATATACAATAATACTAATGTTCAAGAACGGTAATGTTACAATAATAATAATGTACAAGAACATATTATACCGAGCATTATTACTGAAGACTGTAATTTAAAATTAGGTTGCTTTGTGTGACCCACATAATTGAGTAAACGGGGGGGGGGGGGGGGTGCCCAAATGACACTTGAGTGCATGACAAGATATTACCCTACAGGGAGCCGCACACATATATAGAAGCGTATAGAAGAGTGTCGTCTGCTCATGTTTGTCTGGGGCTCTGTATGGGTGAAATTATAAATTTGTTAAAGAATACAAGAACAAATTATTAAAATTGTAAAACATTGTTAGGCCAATGCATTCTCTTATATATGCGAGGCGACCTATGGTCGACTCGCATATATAAGAGAATGCATTGGCACAGGGTAAAAATAATTATGTGAATAAAGGGGGATGCACAATGACACTTGAGTCCACGACAAGAGGTAACATGTACGTCCATATACAGCGAAATTATACGGGAGGCAAACAAATATGATCAACACGATTGTCACCTTACCCCAGTGATTTATGCCAGACCCGATGTTAGTCCCCTATACACACACCTAATCCGAAACCCTCTCCGCACGTGTACACGATTATTGACCTATATATTGTTTTCAATTGCAATATTATCTATATGTATATATTGATGTGTGTTCATAACTATACTCTGTTATACCGGACACGTCCGCGATTTGAGAATAAACAATTCTGAATTCTGTGTTGCCCACCAGAAGCTGACATAAGCTAATGACAGACAGAGAACCCTGCTGTATAGGCAATTTCAGAATCAGTCATAAAGTTGAAATAAAATAAGCAAGATTTTCGAGAAAATCGTTTCTTTTGGTCGCGGGAAACACACAGGGACCTATAATAACGCCGATTTGACAATGCAACTGGATGCCAGTAATAACTGTCTTCAAGACGCAAAAAAGTCGCATTTCATTACATGGAAGGAAATTACAAATTTGTAACTTGAATTACCCCACCCCCCTCGATTTATCGGACTCGAAACTGGGGTTCGCTGTGTCCCTTAGAATTTCCCGGTCCACTCTCAATAACAGATCGAGAACAGTCGGATCATTAAACACGACGAGAGGCTGCTGGGCTCGTGTGCGTCCACTTTTCGATATTGCTGTATAGGCAATTTCAGAATCAGTCATAAAGTTGAAATAAAATAAGCAAGAACCCCCCACGTCCTCCGGTAAATTGGGTACGGAGTATACCATATACATGTCTGAATTAAAGTTACATAGATACTATGGGTGGCGGGATGGGGTGGTGGTGGATACCATATACATGTCTGAATTAAAGTTACACGTATTTTATAGATAAGTTGTACATTTTCCAAATTTTATTGGTGTTTTCCCATCCATAACAGTAAAGCTATAAAAGTCGTTGGAATATTTTAACCACCCAAATTTAGCTACTTTCGATTTAGTGTGTGGGGTGTCCACATTGAAATTTCCATCCAACTTCGCCCACCCCATTGAACCAGACCAAACTGCCATGTTCTCGAAATTCCATTTGCGCCCACATAATTGGTTTGGAACTTACTAACTGGTACCCCATAAGGTTGCAATAATTGCAACTGAAATGCCACTCCATCTGATACATTTTGCGCGCTATATTTCAGAACTGGCCTGCACGACAGCGAGTTGGGTTCACGATAACAATAACGGTGCATTATTCGAACTCGACATTCTGCATTAGTCTACCCTCCTTTATAGAAATAACAAAAATATACCGAACATAATATTTAGACTAAACTTTTTCAATTTACTGGGCGATTAGCGATGTTTTTTGACAAATCACTGTAACAGATTTGTTTACATAACAATGGTTTCAACACGTGAAATTTCGTTGTTGAAGAACTTTCAATTATTGATATAAGAAGAAAGTTGATCGAGTTCTTCGTGGGTGATGTTTTTATAGACTTTTATAAATTGTGCAATATTTACCCACTGCAAAGGCCTTATGTCCCTTTAATGTTACTCTGTCATGAGTACGACCCATTATGACAAGGATATTATAGCATACGAAGTCGCATGTAATTTTGGAGATTATTTTAATGAGCATTACTACGAGACTGTGATTTAATCCCCTCTTCGACAGTAGCACTTGGCGTGGTAACATATCCAATTACCACCATTGCATGAGTGTAAATTGTCCGCACACGGAATATGAAGGTCTCCTCCGCAATCTAAAACAAGAAACGATATAAATATTAAAGATGGACACCTCCACAATATTTTGTCATTTCGGCCAATTTGGCCGTTTACTTCATGGCTGTTTTTCATCTGACGTGTGTGTCGGGATAAATGTTGTGGAGGATTTATGTAAATGTTAGCCCAAACTACATTTCCAAGTAACGATGGTTTTGTTGTTTATTTTGAGGAATAATACCGCGTCAGATGAATTCAGCCCAAACATGTTAACAGTTGTCGTGTCAAACATTCGCAGTAGGTTAGCGTTATTTAATATTTGTGGATGTCCTTTAACATGGGGAAAATAGACTACTGCGCTTGAACGAGCATGTGAATTTGTCGTTTTTAATGTATAGCAACTTGATAATCAATAACAGAGGCATTCTCTGTCAAATAAGGTCGCTCTATTTACGATACCAATTGGGGAACTTTGTAAATTAAATTACGCGTAAATCAGCGTAAACGTATACCTGCTGCAAATAGAGAAGGTGTCGGAATCGGCGTACTCGCCCCAGGGCTAACTCGCCCCAATTGACGTGTGCCAACTCGGAATTAAAAGGCCAGCTCGGAATAAAAGATGTATACGGGGTGCTATATGGCGTTTGGTCCGTTGTTTCTCAATGAATATTATTGAAATTTGGTGTATATGTCCGGGCTGGGACATGGAATACAACAACGTTTGAATTGTTTTTTAATTTACACATTTGTTGATGTTATTCTTTTTTTTTTCCGTTCTGAAACCAGATGAAACACACTATAAAGTGTATATAATATAATAACGAACACGAGACATACATAATTTATAAACTGTTAACAAAAGATATCAAATTCAATACATGACAAAGATGACTCAGTGGAGTTTATAAAGTGAACATAAAAACATTGAGGTAAGAATCTTTTTAAGGAATGCAACTTTATTTAATGATAATAAACACATAAATTAAAATAACAAACATGAGACATACATGATTTATAAACTGTTAGCAAAAGATATCAAACTCAATACATGACAAAGATGACTCAGTGAAGTTTATAAAGTGAACATAAAAATATTAAGGTAAGAATCCTTTTAAGCATTACTAAACCGTTTAGCACAGTCCACTTCACTCATCCGATCATCACCAAACTTCATATTTATCTTGATATTAATATATCAGATGAGAGCTATCAAATATTTTTTTAATTTTATAGGAAAAAATGGTCGCCAGCGGCCATATTTCATTTACGTTATATGTTATCGCGTCATGTCGATATCTAGTATTACTTAGAAATTTCACCTTTCCAGATTCATAATTGCTCCATTGACTGTAACAGGTGGAATTATTCCCCTCTTCGGATAGAGTGTCACTGAAACTTTATTTTGTCAGACTGTCTGTATAGTCACTAATTATATATGGCAATAATCTGTAATAAGATGTAGCACTATTTTATTTTATATTTACATGCAGTGCTGTTTTTATACAACAATTCTAATCCACCCTAGATCATCATGTGGTCGACCATACATCGCACGAGGACCTGGTTGAATTAAGGGGGGGGGGTTTATGGATAACTTCTGTCCTCAATCTAGATTATACTTATGACATTTAATGGCATGTTTCTAACGTGGAGGGTTAGATATACTTGAGACACCACCACTCTTCAATTCACACCAAGTTCTCAGCTGTCATATTCGGATATTAGAACCCATAGCCATGATATATGGTTTATTTTGTGTATACTAGTAATATTGTTATTTTCAGTACCTTTATATACCAGTACTGTGTATAACAATGCATATAAATTAATCCATGTATACATGTATATTGATTCAACGGATTCAGTGGTTTTGTCCATCAGTCTATCAAATTTGCGGGGAAAACATGGCCACAAGCAGTACACCCTGCTAAATTTCGAATTTGAATCAATTGGCGCACCCTGCAGCCAGCTTTTATTGGAGAACTTTTTCTCATGTGGATATTTTGGGTCACCGCTAGATGTGAGCCATATTTTGTTCCCAAACTGTCCTTGTGAAGACATCACTGCCAGCGGTGATCTTGAATTTTACTATTTTTATGGCTAAATAATTTGGTTGATCCTACAGACGACACCCCTTGTCCGATCGTCACCAGATTCCACAATGATCTTCTGGATAACCAGGGTGAAAGTAATCTAATTTTCCCGAATTTCGTTAAAAAACATTACCACAGGCAGCAATTTGGTATCTTACTGTTTGATCCTCTTTTGCATGACTGAATTGTTTAGTAACTGTACAGACAGATCCCTCATCTTATAGTCACCAAACTTCATATTGATCTTCGGGCTGACAACTAGATGTGAGCTATCGAATGCTTTGAATTTTTTTGGAAAACATTGTCGCCAGCAGTCATCTTCTATTTTGGTTTTTATATACATGTATATCTCTTCATTCGGATAGCCAGTATTACGTAGGTACTTCAACTTTCTGCATTCCTGTCATCATTTGAAATATAAAAATTTACCTGATACATGCACCCTTCAAAATTTGTTTCGTCGTATCTATTTTAATGACCCGTATGGTAATATTGATACAGATATATTTGTCAAACATTTCTTTGTACAATATACAAGTATTTAGTTTGTAACTAAATCTAGAAATATATAATAGTAGCTGGTGGACCCGACTTCGTCCGGGATGTTCCCCTCTGATTTTCGGAGAATTGCGCGATTTAACCTTGAATTGACCATTTTAAAGGTGAACGTCATGTCGGGTCACGATTTGACCCGTCCAAAACACTCCCCGGACAAAAGTCACGACAAAAGTACCCGTCGAAATCCGCCCGGCTTTACCCGATTTGACCTTGAATTGACAATTTTGAATGTCAAGATCAGGTCAGGGTCATGATTTGACCCACCGAAACATTCCTGTGACAAAAGTAACAGTAGGTATTAAATTTCGTTGAAATACTTCCGTTGTACCAGATTTGACCTTGAATTGATCTTTTTGAATGTCCAAGTCAGGTCGGGATCAACATTTGACCCGTCCAAGATACTCCCTGGAAATAATTTCCCCATGGTATCAAATTTCGTCAAATCTGTCCGGCAGTTTTCCCGGCCATAGCTAACAGACAAACAGACAAACAGACAGACAAATGTCCAAAATATATATTAAACGAGCTGATGTACTCGACTTCGTTCGGACTATTTAGGGATTTTGTTGTGATCGCCTCCATCTGGACAGTACCCAGTATATACAGCGTCTGGCCAAACTATTGTTCAATTGGTCCAGAAACATGCCTATATCAACACGTTCGAGAACATGGTCCCACGTGAAATTTGACCCGTCCATATTGCTCCCGGGATCGAAGTAGTCCTACACACAAATTTTTAGTCGGATCGGTCAAGGTCCAGAAACATGCCTATGAGCGAGGTCAAGTTGACACGTTAAATACCAAATCCGAGTCGGATCAGTCGAGCAGTGTTAGAATCTATAACACATACATACATGCATACACACATACTTACATACAGACAGGTGTTCCAAAATGTATAATCGATAGCTACAACAATTCTATGGTAGATAGTTCACGGCCGACCTGATGCATGCATCTTAGTTTTCTTGTTGTTGTATGGTGTTGTTAAATACATTATATATAGAGGATCTCTAATGAGTCGCAATTGTACACGAAATGTATTAATCTCGTCCACTAAATTCGATTCGAGCCGTATATAATTGCGACGAATTTGAGATTCTTTTGATCGCATAATCACGCTCCAGTGAAGGAAAACGATCTCGAATCGGTTTGGGTTAAATATATATATATATTGATTTCCTTATCACAACCAAAGAGGAATTAATGACATCTTCAAGAAAAAAGATAGTTCCATTTTAATGTGTCTTTTCATGTTCAACCACCCTTAATCATAACCCATGTTATCTCACAGTAAACAATAAATAACACAACACATATTATAACCCATGTTATCTCACAGTAAACAATAAATAACACAACACATATTATAACCCATGTTATCTCACAGTAAACAATAAATAACACAACACAAATTGAATATCATATAGTTATATTCTAACTAACATAGTAATAACATTGATCAATATCATCGCGCTAAGCTCTTACGTCACTGCGCGTGCCGATAATACACGTGGCTTTTTATATTTGTGTGTGTGTTATTGGGTGATACGGCGGTGTGGTCGTTGGGGTACATAAGCGTACATTGTGTAAACGTAAGCGGGGTACACTAAATGTGTCACAAAGGACCACATCGCCGTATCCCCAATATAACACACACCCACAATATTCATTTCTTATATAGCATTGGCCTAACAATTTTTTATCATTTTTTTTAAATAAATGTTTCTTACAATTTTTAGGACATAAAATAAAAAACATCCATTACCCTGCAGGGAGCCCCACACATCTATAGAAGCATATATATGAAGAGTGTCGTCTGCTCATGTTTGTCTGGGGCTCTGTATGGGTGAAATTATAAAATTGTTAAAGAATACAAGAAAAAATTATTAAAATTGTAAAAAATTGTTAGGCCAATGCATTCTCTTAAATATGCGAGGCGACCTATGGTCGACTCGCATATATAAGAGAATGCATTGGCACAGGGTAAATAACTCGTGACATTTATAACAGACATGCAATATAACACACACCCACAATATTCATTTCTTATATATATTTTTGATGATTTATTCCCACAAACAAGCTGATTGTATTCTTATCTATTTTCACAAAAAATGCCGATAATTTGAGACAAGCACACGCTGTACATTTAGTCAGCCAAATATAAGATTTCAAAGCACTTCGCAACAATAACGTGATTGATATAAATAACTTGCTTCAGATGCAACTCGGCTGAACTTTGAAAAATTATTCGGCTGACCGCGTGTAGTGATTAGTTCAGATTAGGTCAATAACTTGTAACTTCCTGTTCGTGATACAGTCTGTGCATTATTGGGATATAAACCGGGTGAGCCAATTGGCAGTTGACCAATCACCAAACAGGATTTATTGTAACACAGACGGGCTATGTAAATATATCCTCTTAATTGAATGATGTATTTGCACTACTTCTATAACTTCGCCGCATTACAATTAACCAACTAACCAACCAGATTCTTCCAGCCAGTTAAAAAGTGTACATCGGAATGGTCTATTATTGATTTGGAGGGATGTTACCCGGAGTGTATATCTTGGACTTCTTTCGCGACCCCCCCCCCGTGTTAGTTAATGTCAAAAAGTTGAGGACAAAATGCGCGTGATCTTACCGTCTTTACACGTGCACAACCCTCGATGTGACCCATCAGGTAACGTGGTGTCCAGACAGTCTAGCAAATGTCCGTGATGACATGTCAATACGTCATCACAATCCATGGGTTTCTGGCAATCTCCCTGTATCACAACTGAAAGGTATATATAGGTTATATCCACACCCTGCATAATTTATCTGACAATATCCCCGTATTACAACTGACATGTATATATAGGGTACATTCACACACTGGGAAATTTGTCTGTGAATATTACAGCTAATTCATCGTAATGTGTATTCGTTGTATTGTAGTGCTGTATTGGTGGGGCACGAACGACAATCCAGAAATAAAATGTACATGTTTAAGAATTACGAATGTTTTTACCCTGTGCCAATGCATTCTCTTATATATGCGCGTCGACCATAGGTCGCCTCGCATATATAAGAGAATGCATTGGCCTAACAAATTTTTATCATTTTCTTTAAATAAATGTTTCTTACAATTTTTAGGACATAAAATAAAAAACATCCATTACCCTGCAGGGAGCCCCACACATCTATAGAAGCATATAGAAGAGTGTCGTCTGCTCATGTTTGTCTGGGGCTCTGTATGGGTGAAATTATAAAATTGTTAAAGAATACAAGAAAAAATTATTAAAATTGTAAAAAATTGTTAGGCCAATGCATTCTCTTATATATATGCGAGGCGACCTATGGTCGACTCGCATATATAAGAGAATGCATTGGCACAGGGTAAAAAAATCCCGACTTACGACTGGAATTGATATGGCGGGACACATATATACGTAGTGCGTTTAATAGTAAATAAGACACCACTTGCACAATGAACTACAGCATATAAAACATATAAAACATACGGAAATAATACTTTAGAAGGGTAAGATCAATGCATAAGAGTGAACGGTGGAAATAAAATCGAAGCCATTAATGTAACCGCCGCCCAAAACCCTTTGTAGCTTATTGATACACTATAATCAACTGAACAATAGCTTTTACTGATAGTAAAACCTGTAATTGCTCACACTTCGTGGCCCACATGCGCATCATACAACGGTCGATGTATATCGGTTGTGTATTACCACACTGTCTGTTGGTAGGGGGTTGATTGAGGTCGATGTACAGTGGATGTATATTGTCAGACTGTGTGTTGGTATGGGTTGATTGGGGTCGTTGTACATTGCTTGTATATTGCCAGACATTTTGTTGGTAGGGTCAGGGGGGGGGGGGGGTCTGCAAAAAATATTCCGTATATAGGGCCGGGGTGGGTGGGTGGTCCAGAGGCCGAAAAAAATCGTGTTTGTAAATTTTTTCCAAAATGGTTTTTTTCAAAACAATTTACAAGTACTGACCATGTAATGTTGTTTGTAAGCATGTTAGTACCATGCTTGTTGGTATAGGGCTATATAGGCAGCTATAGTTTCTCTTTAGCCTCAGATTTAGCATTCTGGATTTCACAGGATCCCGGCCCACTTCACAGTGGACCACCGTAATAGCGTTCAGGAAACTTATGATCAACGCAGATTCGTTCCCCATTTCTGGTCCATCACCATGCCACAGGGCATCAAAATATGACAACCAACTCTTGAGTCATAATGCAAAATGTTTGTATGGACGGACGCACGGACGGCTCGAGACGTCAACTATATACACGCCGACTAATATCGGGGGGTATAATAACCATATATCTATGTGTATACCTAACCAAAAACAATTCCCCTCCCCACCCCACCTCGGTGGATAAGACTAAAGAGTTCTTTGGTCATGCACAAATAATTGTGGAACCCCTGACCTGCTTACCACTATTTACACTGGCCAGTGTTCTCTGTGAGACACAACACACTCGATATATTAAGGCTATAATCTGGTATAATGGGGTCTAGGGCGATTTGTGACATATAGTGTACTTACACAATGCTTTATTATTGTTGTTAGATACTGAAAACACCATGAAACACAGTTTATTTTTCGTTTTTCTGATCTGTGTTTACCAATTAAGCATGTTATTAATGGTACACAGCAAGAGTTTGCACCAAAAAAAGGATAGTGGAATGGGATTGAAAGGCAGTTAACACAGTTATTGAAGAACGGCTAAAAAAAACCTTTGAAATTTTGATAAAAACATGAGAAAGGGGGGGGGGGGTGAGTCCCCAAAATTTTGGAGGAAAACAATATTGTTTTTGCATAAATGGGGTGGTGGGTCCCTCGGGGTAGGAAAAAAACTTTTTGGGCCCTTTATGTGCAATTTTTTTCCAGACCCCCCTGGTAGGGTGTGGAAATCTAAGTTGGTAGGGGTTGATTGTGGTCGATGTACATCAGTTGTATATTACCAGAATGACTGTCGGTAATCCATACACTTTGTTATGTAAACAAAAGCCAAAAAGGTTACAAAATCTGGATTTTGTTACATAATACAGCGTAAAAACTTGATAATAACATACCATTTACGCGATATTTATGTTTGGCATAAGAACAGGACATGTCTATATTTTAATATTCTTTCTGTTTATGACAGTATTAACGGGTGTGACTATTTTAACAGCATACCGACAGCGATGACCACATATACATGTACAATACACACGTATGCATGACTCAGTAAAGGATTACAATTTACACAATGGCGAAGGTACAATCGTTATTTAGATTACGCTCATATAACGTACGTGATGATACACGGTATATCCTTCATGTAAGAATACACAAACCCTAACCCTAACCCTACCCCTAACCCTAGCCCTAGCCCTAATCCTAATCCTAACCTAACCCTAACTCGTTATTTAGATTACACTCATATAACGTAGGTGGTGATCTGCGGTTTGTCCTTCATGTATCACTAACCCTATCCCTAACCCCAACCCTAGCCCTAATCCTAACCCCAACCCTAACCCCAACCCTAGCCCTAGCCCTAACCCTAACCCTAATCCTAATCCTAACCCTAATCCTAACCCTAACTCTAACCCCATCCTTAACCCTAGCCCTAACCCTAGCCCAACTCTAACCCAAACACTAACCCTATAGCCCAACCCTAACCCTAATCCTAACCCTAGCCCTGACCATAACAATAACCATAACAACACATACATGTATGGAGAATGGAGGGGGTGCGTGGTTTCGTGTATTCTCACATGAAAGATATATCTGATCTACGAACAGAAACAAAACCGCTAACAGATAACTAACTGTACCTGCTAAAGAACACACGACGAGGAAGAATCCGAGTGTCTTCATGCTTAAGATGTGAACTCCTCTGTGTAGAATAAAGGTGAGAGAAAATCGCGTTGACGGTCTGTCCTGAGAATTAACACGTGTCGTATGTTGGGTGCGTACACGACATTAAAATGACCAATATTGTTTAAGGTGTAACGCCTACGATTTATTCGCTTTTATCGCATTCCACGGATATAGGCAACTAGACAGTTCTGGCACTAGGTTAAAGGTTCAATGTCAGCAGCACAATTTGCTAAAATGTCCTGATATTTAAAAAAATGGATTATCTCAAAATATGTCCGGAATTTCTTTTTGAAATTTGGTACAAGCGATTATTGTGACATAATACTTAAGAAATCTCAAACTACTTGGAAATTATAACCCCATTTATTATACGTTAATGACATAATAAATGTGTAAACAAATTCTTTGCTCTGGTACCAAGAAGATATAACGTTAATAAGCGCAGTTCGATATGCATGATATGTTATCTGAAGATCATGTGAGGAGACTTAAGTTTTCTTGATTCAAGAAATTTCATAATTATAACCATTTAGAAAGACAACCGCCCATAACTCATTTTCTATATTTAAGAATAACTGTCATGGCTGCTGATCAATACAACAGTGGGCTAAGATGAGTTTTAGGTCATACATGTAGGTTAAAATCCAAATCATCAGCCGGCCGGTTATCTCTAATAATGTGGCCTATTTCATGTTGATTGTTCCCTGCTTGAGTGGACAAGTCTGTGTACCTACATTGGATGCTTTTATCGAAAAATATTCCCTCATTTAATATATATTATATGAGACTTTAACTAGTTCAATTATACTCATCCTAGGGTCTATACAAATTCACTATATGAATCGTTAGGATAATATGTCTATACTAATATTATATTCTTATTACCGTTAAACCTACTGGGAATTTGAATTCCAATTTCGGTATCAATAATTTCATTTCATTTGCAGACAATTCATTCTATATATGAATTTAATAGTATATATATTTAATAATTTGTATCTGTGGTAAACAGATTACTACTTCACGATTCAATTATAATATATAGTCAATCCTAATATTATTACTAATTGTTATGTGAATTCAGAATTGTGAATCAACCAATCAATGCGATTTAGTTTAATATGTATTTAATATTAGTTAATATTTGGCAGCATAGCTCCTCAATCATTTCTTCAATAAACAATTAAACCTACATCCTTTTACGAACTCTCCATGGGGGAATATTCTCACTCGAGGAGAAAACCCGTATATTCGCCACTCAGAACAGTAAAGTAGTGTATGGATATGTCATATGTGCAGAACTGCAGGAAAATTTGGTTTAAACATATTTTATTGATAACCCAAATAGTGTAAATTGTTCACAGTATGACAGTGGAATAAATGAATGCTTATAACGAGAGTTTGCTGAAAGTATGGTGCATATATCATTAGCAATCACCTACACATATCATAGATTGAACGGTATATAACCGCAGCGTGCTGACAGAATAATCAGAAATAGAATGTACAACATTCCATGTATATGAACTTGTAGAGCTTAATTGAATAGTTATTGTTACTATTTATGGTACTCCCTCCCCTAACACACAAAGCCAGTTTTTGGCAGGCTATATATGGGATATTAAACAGAATTTGATTTTTATTGTATTTTTAATTCTTTCCTTTTTATTTTCTCAGCAAGTTTGTATAAGGTCGCAATAATGTAAACTAGATCATACCTCATGTGCATGAAAATTTACCAATCGTGTAACATATTAACACTGTAATGACGGGGGCTGCGCTGGTGCGGCATTAAGGATCCTGTCCCATAGGGAGCCTCGCATATATATGAGAATGCACTGGCTTACAATGTGAAGGTAAATATTGTTAGGCCAATGTATTCTCTTATTTATGCGAGGCTCCCGAGGGTTTTCGCAAAATATCAGGAATCTACAGCCATGGAACGGTTAAGGTGTATACTGGATATTGATCGTCTGCTCAACAGCGACAAACTCTCGACCAGATCGAATTTTCTCGTGTGTAGTAATAAAACATTATAGCGCAGGCTGAAGTTCAAAGGAGGATTACATTCGCGACAAATAAAATCCCGCGGCACACCCGTGTACCGCACTGTATTGATGTGAGGCTCCAAGACATTGTACACCCAAACACTGCACAGATAACTTATTTTATCTGAGCTTCATATTTGGATGTAGCCGTTATTATCAACCTAATTTTTATTAGCACACCATTTAACGGGCGAGCATCGAAATTACATTCACGCTAATTCACGCTAAGCTACCGCAGTAACGACAGTCGTTTATAATTGATATGTCTATCGCGGTTTATAATTGATATGTCTATCGCGGTTTATAATTTATATGTCTATCGCGGTTTATAATTGATATGTCTATCGCGGTTTTGATGATCCAATTTTCATGCATCGGGATGATTCTCGGACAACAAAATAACACGAATCTTAATTACTACACCACTGGATCATTCTATCAACGAGAACTAAGGAACATCGAGATGTGTAGGAAGCTGTGTTCCTATCAGCGACTGTGTGTCGGAGTTCACTTTCACAGAGAAACAAATGTTTGTCATCTGAACAGAAAGTGGGTTACTTTACCAGTGTTACAGCAAGGATTGACGCATGCGTCAAAGTTTATATATCCTTCAAAAGTGAGTATGACGCCCAAACGATATGTTGACGTCGCACGTGGGTATGACGTCTATACATGAAAACATTTAGCAGGCTGAACTTGTTATTACCCCTTGGTGTCATCCCTCATTATTAACTGATGGTGAACTCAAACCCCACTACAAAGAGTTAAGTGCATACATATTACATAATAGAAGCATTCTTAAAACATTTTGTCCCATTATTTTGAAGATAAATTACTCTAGGAAAAAATTTACAGGGCCAGGAAAAAATGTACAAGTCAGGCTGCTGAACCCACCTACCCACCCCCGCCTAGTGTTTGGAAAAAAATTGCAGCCCCCCCTGGTATTATCGGAAAAAATCCAAATGGGTGCGTTGTATCACACTCCAGATAGCAGATATTTCCATTGCCATGTAATTGTTTTCAAAATCCATGTTTAAAGATAAATTATGACAAATAAACCCCGACCTCAATTAATTTCAGAAACACGGAACGAAAGACACCCGCATCCAATGCGGATTACGTTCCGATTGCAAAACTACTACCATTCCCTATTTATCCGTGTCAACCACACCCATCGATAACATATTGTGAGTAGAAATAATAGCACGAAAATCTGACTTAATCCATCTAACAGTAATTTGCTTTTAAACAAGGCAAGGATGTTATAAATAAAACTCCACTGTAAAGCCAGATAAACGCACGCATGATTTACAATCAAATTACCAATCTATTTCGTTACTGCGAAACCAGAAATAGGTATTCTCGTCTCAGGTTCAAGTCTCGGTTTATACAAAAATCTGAGACCGGGGGGTACTAGGTCTCAGTTGTAGACTATTACCTATAACACACATAATTATCGATTATATTAAATTTTGTCCAGTTCATATATATTTATAATCTTTCCTCTACACGGCATATCAATAAAACACATTTCCTATTTGTTTAACATAAAGTAGGAGCCTGGTCCAGACCAGAGACCAGAATTCGGCCGATGATGTTATGACTGTCATACATCAATCTGACCGCCTGTGAATTAACATTCAGCATAGCATTGAATATTTCACCTTATGTTCCCTTTATATCGCCGCGACATCAGGTTCGATTTGCGATGCGATTTTCTCTGATTTCGGCATTCGGAAAAATATACCACAACCAAGGGGACTCAGCAGCTTTCCGTGCAGTCTCTTTGAAAAGCCGACATCGACATGTATGGAAAACTATTAAGGCCACTTCCTAATGGCGCTTTCGGAGCGCCGAAAGCGACAAAAGTGCGCCATTAGAAACGCGCCGAAAGCGACAAAAAGTGCGCCATTAGAAACGCGCCGAAAGCGACAAAAAGTGCGCCATAGGGCATGTTTCGGCGCGCACCGAAAGCGACACAAGCTACGAATTGTGCGACTAATGGCACATGTTTTGGCGCTTGTGTCACAAAAATTGGGTATCGCCAAAGGCTTGCTTCACTCATAATTGATGTACCAGTACTTATTTACTTGAAATTGGCCCAAAAACACCTATTTTCATGTCATCAGCATCCATGTCCCATGAACGTATTTCTCCATCCCGGATCTCTAGTATATTTGATTAACGGGACATCTGCTGCACAGATATATACATATCCACGGCCATAAAAAGGGAATTAGAGGTCCCTGGGGCTTGCTTCCCTCATATGGTTAACTTAAAATTTGGTAACCCCCCCTATTTTCATGTTATCAGCATCTCTGCCCCACGCATGTGTGTCTCCACCCGGAGTTCAAGTAAATTGTAGTAAGGGGACATCTCTTGCACAGATATATGGCATTTCCATGGTCATAAAAATGGAATTATGAGTTATTGGTGGACTGCTTCCCGCATATGGTGGGCCTATATAGACCCGAAATTTGAATAAAAAAACATATTTCCAATTGCATATCAGCATCCGTGCCCCATGAATGTGTCTCCACCCCGGAGTTCTGGTAAATTCCATTAAAAGAACATCTCCTGCAGAGATATTTGCAATGTGATGGTTATAGAAAGGGAATTAGGGCTCCCTGGGGGCTTGCTTCCCTCATATGGTGTACTTATTGACTTAAAATTGGGTAAAACCCCCTATTTTCATATCATCAGCATCCATGCCCCACGAATGTCTCTCTACCCTGGAGCTATACTGTATTTAATTAAAGGGGCATCTCCTGCACAGATACATACAATATCATTGGTCATACAAATGGAATTAGGGGTCCCTGGGGGCTTGCTACCCTCATATGGTGTACTAATTGACTTAAAATTGGGTAAACAAAAAACATAATTTCATATAATCAGCATCCTTGCCCCAAGAATGAGTGTCTCTACCCCGGAGCTCTAGTATATTTAAGTAAAGGGACATCTCCTCACAGATCTGTACCATAAACTGGTATTTAGGGGTTATTGGGGGTTTGCTCCCTCATACGGTTGGTCTATATCGACTCGAAAATTGAAGAAAAACCCTCTTTCCATATATATGCATATTATCAACATCCCGGTCCCAATAATTGATGGTAATCCCGGAGCGCTACTGTTTTTGTTATTAAAGTGACATAAGGTTCACATACCTATACCATTTATAATGTCATAGAAAGGGAATTAGCGGTCGCTATGGGCTTTCCTCCCTCATGAGGTTTATGCGCATAAATAAATAGATACATATTCAAATATGTTAATATTTGACTTATTTGATTCTGAACTAAGCCCTCAGTGGACGTAAGCACGTTATTCCGTTGGATGGCTCCATCCACAATGAAAACCAGTATAAAGACCGTTCATAATTATGATAGGCCGTGAGTTGGTTTATTCGTGTTATTTTCGAGTCTGTTTTCTTAAAAATAAGCACAATACGTGCTTATTTCATAAATAAATATTTCCAAATGGGGCTGTTTTAATAACCTGAGTTTAGGTCCATTTTGTGCGTATTTGAGTTTTCAAATAACGCCAATATGAATTGATCTCGCGCAAATAAATAACCGAATTGTGGTTATTTTCTCGAGAAAAGGCTTGATTTTACAACCTGTTCTTGTGAAAAAAAGTACATTACGTGATTATTTTGAATGTTGCGATTTAGGCTCATATATAGAGTATTTGATAAAAAGACGCTCATATGGATGTAAAACGCAGCGTTTAATATTAGCTGATATGGGCTTATTTTAGTACGAAATAGGCCCATATTGGCACTATTTGTTCTACTTTTTCATCAATATGAGAACCTATGTGGATATATAGGTCCAATTTGAACCTATTGGCACGATGATATTTTAGGAATGTTAGACGGACTGGTGGCACAATAAGAATCCACAATCATTATGTAGACCGTGCCTGTTGTGGTTAAATATGTCCAAAGAGGCGATTTAGCAGCAAAAATTACATATTATTCAGCCATACATGATCTTTGAACATGCAGCTGCATGGATGTACATTCCCTTCATTGTGATGTTTAGAGGGACTATGATTGCAGGCACAATACTAATCGACATGGATTACACCGTGGTTGCATACAGAGGCGATTTAGTAACGAAAAATTATTTACGCCTGAAAGGGCATAAATAACCCGTTTGTAAATGGAACAGTGGCATAACAAGAATCCACAAGGATAACCCCGTTGTTGCTGTGGTAATTCAGCCTGTTTTCTCAAAAACCGCACATTATCGGCTTAGAATAGAACATAGTGTATGCAGATAGTCTGCTTAGAGTCGCTCTTATTGAGTCGAAAATGTGCTGAAAATTAGAGCAATTTATTCACATTATCGACTCACAATGAAGCGCTTCTAGGCAGATTATGTGCGGACAATAACAAATGTAAGCCAACTCACGACCTTTCATGTGTTTTCTCATTAACATGTGTTTTCACTATGGCCCGCGCCATGAAACGAAATAACGGGTATGAGTTCATTATTACCTGCTTATTTTAGAATCAAGTAATCACATTATGTAGCCATTTCACATTATATGTCGATTATGTTCGTATTTGTGCGAGGATATGTTGGGTTATTTGTCTACATAGGCGATTTATGATAAATGTTTGAACAGCTCTGTTGGCATATATGAACTGGTTTGGGATTTTTCGATGAACTAGTGGCGGCTTAAGAAAAATCCACAAGGAGAGCTTCGTGGCTGCTATGGTTCCGCGTAAAAGTGCGCTTATGCAACGAAAAATTACATTTCCCCCCAGTAATTTGACCCAATGAACGACTTTCGACCAATGGTTTAAACAGCTTTACGGGCACACATAATATTGTTTGTAATTTTCAACATATTTTCGTACAAATGGGTTCACATTGGACCGAATTAACACAGGTTTATTTTGAACTCATTTGATTCTCAACTTATACCGCTGAATGGCACGGGCAACCGTGAACACGCAATAAAACGAACGTACACCTAGTAAGTAGTGAGTTGGCTTATCGTGTTAATTTCCAACGTGTTCTCGTGAAAACAAGCACTACGGACTTATTTCATATTGAAATAGTCCAATATACGGCTGTTTTAATAATCAGAGTAATTAGGCCCGTATAGAGTGTATTTCAAATAATGCAAATATGAGCTTATTTTGCTGAAGTTATAAAATAAGTCCGTATTGTGCTCATTTTTGCAAAAACAGCCTGCTCTCGTGAAAAGAAGCACAATACGGGCTTATTTTTAATATATATTTGTGAAAAATATGCTCTATATCCTGTCTATATACGGGCATAACTATGTTCAAACTATGTGAATAGTTAGGCCAAATTTGAACCTATTGGCACGAGGATTGGATTTTTAGATGGAACAAGTGCAACCATGTTCTCTTGAAAATCCGCACATTATCAGCTTACAATTTAATTGGTCTCATTTTGAGTCAATAATAAACTGAAAATAAGAGCGTTTTAGTCATATTATCGACTCATGGCTTCATGATATACAGGTTCCTTATGTGATGACAGTGAGACAAATAAACCAACTCACGACTTATCGCGTGTACGTTGTTTAAAATGTGCTTTCACTGTCGCCCGCGCCATAAAATGGAATAACGGATGAGTCCATTATATGCTTATTTCAGAATAAAATAATCCAATATGAATCTACTTGCGAAATATAGGTGATTATGTGCGTATTTGCACGGGGACATGTTGCAATGTTTTATATTTTTTAGTTACTGCACAAGAAAAATCCACAAGGATAGCACCGTGGTAGCAGTGCTTATGCCAACAGAAGACGTGCATATATGACTATAGTTTGGTAATTGTAGATGAACTAGTGGCTGCACAAGAAGACTCCACAAGGGGGGGCTCGCGGCTGCTGTGGTTTTGCCAAAAAGTGCGATTTAGCAACGAACACTTGCATTTACGGCGCACTTTTTGTAACTTTCGGCGCGCTTTTTAGTCACATTATCGACTAACAATGAGTCGCATCTAGGCAGATTATGTGCGGACAATGACATAAGTAAGCCAACTCACGCCTTTTCGCGCTTTCGGCGCTTTCGGCGCGTTATTAATGACGCTAAATATATCTGTGCAGGATATGGGGGGGGGGGGGGGGTACCAAATTTTAATTCAATAAGCAAACCATATGAGGGAATCAAGCCCCCAGGGACCCCTAATTCCCTTTTTTGGTGCCAATTTCAAGTAAATAAGTACTGGAAAGTGACAAAAAGTTCGTCATTAATAACGCGCTGAAAGCGACAAAATATGCGCCGTAACGGCGCACATTTTGTCGTTTTCGGCGCTTTCGGCGCGTTACTAATGGCGCACTTTTTGTCGCTTTCGGCGCGCGCCGAAAGCGCCATTAGCAAGTGGCCCTAATAGGATTCCATACCTAATAGTATTCTATAGGCATGTTAGTAGAATGTAATCCGATATAGGATTTTCGTCGGCTTTCCAAAGAGACTGCGTTGCGCGTTGATTCATCATGTCACATCGTCTGAATGACGAGCCGTATACGTGAATGTGGTTTTGTTCAGCCGTTGAAGTGGGTGTTATACATGTATCTCAGTATATATATATGACTCAGGTATTGTATATGTACCGGAGTATATATGCTGCGGCGTTTTATATGGAACCTGACACTATAGCTGACGGGGTCATTGTCACAAGGCTCCGGTCACATTCGTAGCCAGCTTTTTAAATCGATCACAAATGTAGCCAGCTATTCTACGGCGATCACATAACCAGCTTTTCTCATTCACGCGAGCCTCAATGAATAAGATTAGGTTAGTCTCATTTTTCTGAGTTGATGAATGAAAAACAAGATAAATTTTAATTTGATATTAGTTCATCTAATAACCTGAGGTTTCCGATCAATGTCGTTAGATGCTAGAATTATATTCCAATATAAGTTGATAAACGAAGTCAGGTTTGGAGCATGACGTCCAAATTTTAGTCACGAACGCGATGACGTCATATTTCGCTGCCATATAAAACATGGAATTAGAAAAGCTGGCTACGAATGTGATCGCCGGCGAATAGCTGACTACATTTGTGATCGATTTAAAAAGCTGGCTACGAATGTGACTGGAGGCTTGTGACAATGACCCCATCAGCGATACTATATTGGTCTTGGTCCTGCTCAAATTGTGAAGTGTATAGTGTTGGAACTTGGAAGATTGTAAATGTTCATCGATTCGAAATTTCAATTAGACTATTAGACGAACCAGGACTTTATCCAGGAAGGATAATTATTCTTAAAAGTATCGCGTACAACCGGTTTTATTGGGGAGAGTGTGGGCGCAGACAATAATGGTGGCGTCTGACAATGTTGGTAATCGTTGAGAGTCAAGACGCGTCACAAGTTGCAACTCTAATCTCATATTGATTCCACTTCCTTAACGGACAGCCACATCAATATATCCTTTATAACATATCGTCTTATATATCACTGATACGCTTATATTATAATGGTTATCTATATCATCATCAAAAACCTTCAGTCTTATACATTTTTGTCCGGTTACAATTACAAAAAGTATGTGACATATATCACAAAAGATCGTCAGATAATCACAGTTCTGGTCCCTTGAGTACTCGACTTGATAGTGCCATAGAGTCCAAGTATGTGTTGAATTGACTCAGATATTCTGCATCTATTATGTCGAGCAGAGAGTTCCAATAGTTAAAAACGCGTTGCGTGAAGAGGAATGTATTGATATTTATAGTTACATTTTGTTTCTATTACTTTAAGTGTTATTGTAGATGAACCGCTTTAGAAAAACATATTTTTTTCATCTAACTTGCAATATCCTTTGATTATTTTGCAAACATCGATCAAATCTACTCTAAACTGGTGATATTTGAAATGGTATACTGTAAACTAAACCCTGCTATGTATGGGACCATCTCCTTTTATACTCAACAGCATATATGCAACGCGAGTCATAGGTTCATTTTCATTATAATTACTATGTTGTTTGAGTCGTTCATAGAGAACACGAGTTTTTGTTTGCACTAACCCATGACTCAAATTCATTCATTTGTTGCATATATTCTGTTGAGTATACAATGAGATGGTCCCATAAATGACCAGATTTAGTATAAAGTCCCCATTTAAGCTAATAAGATTAAATTTAACGAGTATCTCTCTGTAAGATAGAGTTTTGAGATGTGGAACTATCTTCGTGACTTTACTCTGACCTTTCTCCTATCTCCTATCCTATCCTATCTGTTCATCTCATTTCAGAAGGACACCATAATGTGTGATAATAAATTCAGACGAATTGTACACAATGATGAATGGATACTAAAACTTAGACCCTTATAATTTATTTCAAAAGAGCCTGCTCACCAAATACTAGAGGGAATGACATGAAATTACAAAAGACAATAGTTAAAAAGGACACCAGGAAATTCTACGTTACAAATAAAGTTAAAAAATTAGAGGAAAAATTAAAACTATGTGTAGAGTGGAGTCACTAGTTTGCCAGTACCTTTATATGGCTTATTTTGTTTTGGTGCAGCATCGAGTTACTAAAATTGTTACCACATTGTTAGCTATATATATCATTTATAGCTATATCATTTTCCATTTGTATCTCTGAAGATTATCAAATTCGAGCAGCTACTTCTGATCGTTCTGAATGACAATTAAACTCTTTGTTAAAGATACGGGCGGCGCTGGCGGTGGGTATGATGTTAAAATATTTACCTCCGTCAAAAACCGCCATAAACAGAAATAATAGTAAAATATAGACAGACTGTTCTTATACCAATCAGAAATATGGTATAAACAGTATGTTATTGTCAAATGTTTCCCTTTGTTATGTAAAAAAAACTAAAAAAAAACGTTACATAACCTGGCTCTTGTTTAGATCCGGATATGGTAAACATAAAGAGCGTTATTTTTTACTGTTTTCCTGATATAGAAATAATCAAGAGAGTTTATATCATTTGTGTATTATTAACCAATATAATTGCGCTGTGTTGTGTAAACAGAAGCACTTGCCGGCAGATCATTCGTGCAACCAGCAGCCAATGTATGGATTGTGCAATTATGAGATGAAGAGTCAGCAATAATGTTAGAAATTTCTTGTTCAAAACGGGAATGTCAGGATACCCATGCCCCTTGTCATATTGGTACCAAGTGTTTTGTATTGTTCCTGAGGTCGCCTGGGAATTTAACTATAATGCCTTACCTAGTTGTTGTTATGACATATCTATAACGCCTGGGCGACCTGTGCCCCTAGCCTGGGGTCGTCAGAGCGTTTAACTGTGATTGGGTTGTGTTGTGTCGTTAATAATAACATTAATAATAATAATATTGATCAATTATTTGATTGAGATAATTAGATTCATATACATCGAATTGTACATTATATTTTTGTCTGTATGGAACGGTTATCATCCAATAGTATACATGTGTATATAGGAGATGACTTAAGATAAGCACCATGCTTACTGCCAGTGTATATAGGAGATGGCTTAAGATAAGCACCATGCTTACTGTGTATATAGGAAATAATATGCACGCGAAGATATAGTGCGCTATTCTGTTCTCAGTTTGTGACATTATATCGTATGTTTATTAGATAAATACGAATTACATATTCTATTGATCGTATAACAATGTCCAAAACTATATATTTCAAGATTATAATTGCGAGAATTTTGGCATCGCGTTGATTGACGCGCACGAATTTTACCTGCATTTAGTCAGAGATGCGGCTCGGCCCCCGGCTGCCATTCAGCCAATCAGAACACACTTTTTGTCAACAAACCAATCAAATTATCGGAAGGTGATGTGAATTAGTAATTGATATGAAATTGATTTATGACATAGTTTCCAACGTAAATAATGATTGAGTCATATGATAAATATAATGTCACAAACTGAGAACAGAATAGCGCACTATATCTTCGCGTGCATATTATTTCTGCTAGTTCACCAGGTGTAATTGGGCTTCCGGTGCAATGAGGTGACGTCACATTAACCTTTTGCTGCCGATGTCATATAGCTATTTAGTGATATGTGTGCGTTTTGGACATCATAATCAATTTATAGGTGTCATATGATAAATAGAATATGTAATGAGTGTTTCTCTCATATGATATTTATGAAACTCGAGAAAACTGAAAATTCTTAGACTCGTTTCATAAATATCATGAGAGAAACACTCATTTCATATCCTCTATATATATATATGTACAAGCTTTAAAAAAGAAGAACAAACAGTATAAAAATACAAGCAAACAGAGAACACGTCTGTAGGGAGGGGTGACAGGGGTCCCATATTTATTATGTAATTATTGTATATAAAGTATTGTATAGGTGTTATGCATGTTACACTTTAATATGTGTCTTTTGCAATAAAGAAATAAATCATTCAGATCCGATAACCAATGAATGAGAGATATATATATACACCCGGCCGGTTGGGCAGACGATGATAAAACAGTATCCCCCATTTCTTCTCGAAAAACGGGAAGATGTGTTGATAATGTGAGTACAAGTTTTATCGGATTGTTGCATGGGGAAAGTTTACACGATAACTATTTATTCTAACAAAATGGTGTACATACAAATTACAAACCTAGAAGGAATTCTAATCAGTCCGTCTGAATTTAAGTGGGAAATGAAATGAAAGTCAATTGTTCAACTATGTGTATGTTTGTTATTGGAAATATATGTTTTTAAAACATTTTAATTATAATTGATATAACACAATATGCGTCTACAGTGTGGGATAAGCAAAACACTCAACACCGTGGCGAGTTACAATGGAGAGTGATTCACAGTGCCCCAGTCAACACCGAAATTTTGAGTGGCGAGGGTTAGTGAGCTTGATCGTGTAATCAATATGGTGGTGGTAGTTTTTTCCAAAACTTCACTGTATATACGATCATGAATCATAGCGACACACCATTAAAGAGACCTCCGCGAACCATCTATATATAACGGGAGTCCCATGGCATATGGGTATAGCATTTCCACAAATTCCAATACAAGATAAGTGTCAATATTGTTATTAAATAAAGCGAGAAGGCGTAAAATGTTCCAAGTAGTTATCAGTGTCGTTGTTCATTTGGAGCGATTATCAGTGGTTCGCGGTGATTCGCGGTAGTTCGCGGTGATTCTCGGTAGTTCGCAGTGATTCTCAGTTGTTCTCGGTGATTCTCAGTTGTTCGCGGTGATTCTCAGTGGTTCGCGGTTATTCTCAGTGGTTCGCGGTGATTCTCAGTTGTTCTCGGTGATTCTCGGTAGTTCGCAGTGATTCTCAGTGGTTCGCGGTGATTCTCAGTTGTTCTCGGTGATTCTAAGTGGTTCGCGGTAATTCTCAGTGGTTCGTGGTGATTCTCTGTGGTTAGCGGTGATTCTCTGTAGTTCGCGGTGATTCTCAGTGGTTCGCGGTGATTCTCAGTGGTTCGCGGCAATTCTCAGCGTTTAGTGGTGATTCTCTGTGGTTCGCGGTGATTCTAAGTAGTTCGCGGTGATTCTCATTGGTTCGCGGGGCTTCTTGTTGAGCCCTGGTCATGCTGTCTCTAGGCTGTCTGTTGATTAACATTAATCATCTGCCCCACGTAAGTTCACTGTGGTTCACAGCGCAAAATATCAACGTCAATCCTGGTGATCCACCATGGGCTCAGTGAGGTCTCCACGTTGGTGAGTGTTTTGCTTATCGCACAACCTTTACGTAATGTATGTATTGAAATAAATGTTTGCTGGAAGTGAGATATAATCCCTGGCCCTAATTTACTTTTCTTCAGGCACAGAATGGTTGCTCCTCGATACCTTGTGGAGAGTTAGAGCTGTGCACACCAACAGCTACAACATCACTGGGCTACCACTGTGTGAAGATATTAGACACAGGTAAATTACTCAATATTCGTGGATGTCTCTGCGTGAATGCAGTATATGTGACCCGCCATATCAAAACCAGTCGTAAGTCGGGATTGTTTTACCCTGTGCCAATGCATTCTCTTATATATGCGAGTCGACCATATGTCGAAGAGAATGCATTGGCCTAACAATTTTTTACAATTTTAATAATTTTTTCTTGTATTCTTTAACAATTTTATAGTTTCAACCATACAGAGCCCCAGACAAACATGAGCAGACGACACTCTTCTATATGCTTCTATATATGTGTGGGGCTCCCTGCAGGGTAATGGATGTTTTTTATTTTATGTCCTAAAAATTGTAAGAAACATTTATTTAAAAAAAATGATAAAAAATTGTTAGGCCAATGCATTCTCTTATATATGCGAGGCGACCTATGGTCGACTCGCATTAATAAGAGAATGCATTGGCACAGGGTAAAAAAATCCCGACTTACGACTGGATTTGATATGGCGGGTCACATATGTGTGCCAAAAACTAACTGTAAATCTGTTGGATATTTCCTTGTTATTATGTAACATTTTGTCCATGTCAGTATTTGTATATATGTTTGCTTTTGTGATCCTACTGTGATAAACTGTATTTATATTATATAACAACTCTCCACCAATGGAGGACAATAAAGATATTGATATATAATTTGATTTGATTTGATTGGTTTGATTGTTTGTTTGTACAATATTTACAAGCTTGTGACAATGATAATAATGACAACACAATTATATTATATCGATTGATTGATTGTGCTTTAATGTCGCGTTCAGAAACTAAGAACATATCACGACATTGCCAGTTTTAGTTGTGGTGGAACTCCGCACACTTACGACTAATCTAACATTGATTTCAATGGCTGACAATCTCGTCGATCATGTGCGGTAAACCACCGGCCATCACCGAGTAATGTGAATTTAAACCCATACAACAGCGCTATAGGGCAAAACGGTTGGAGTTGTATCCCTAACTGATTGAGCCACCGAGGCCCCCTATATTATATCGGGTAGGAACTGAAAAAACAAAACAAATATATCAGAGAATACACTCTATGTCCTTTCAACACATTATAGTAATTACACCTCTCGAGTTTTGTTTCGTACCACATGGTGGTGAGCAATTTGGCAGATTTGAACTTCCCTCTCTTTTCCCATATCATCAATAACATTTATCATATCCTGCACACTGCGCACAATAGTTGCACTTTGTTCGATGAGCTAACAAAAGTCATCTCGCTAATTTGGCAAGTTACAATGATAAGCTCACATGCACTTTTCTCCTATAGGAAATCACGCTCGCTGCCAATATACTTCTACTACCGTGTCGTCACTGCTCCTTGTTCACTCGGTATATGACGACTGACCCTGAAACTAGCTAATTCACGTGATAGTCTTGAAACACCCTAAAATGGCTTCTCTTGAAATCACCATCTGATGTCCTTTCGTTGAGTGTTCATTTCACCGGGATTCCACGTCAGTAGCGCCAATCAGAACTCATCATTAGTATCACAAAGATAAACGAGTCCAATCAGAACACATCATTAGTATCACAAAGATAAACGAGTCCAATCAGAACACATCATTAGTATCACAAAGATAAACGAGTCCAATCAGAACACATCATTAGTATCACAAAGATAAACGAGTCCAATCAGAACACATCATTAGTATCACAAAGATAAACGAGTCCAATCAGAACACATCATTAGTATCACAAAGATAAACGAGTCCAATCAGAACTCATCATTAGTATCACAAAGATAAACGAGTCCAATCAGAACTCATCATTAGTATCACAAAGATAAACGAGTCCAATCAGAACTCATCATTAGTATCACAAAGATAAACGAGTCCAATCAGAACTCATCATTAGTATCACAAAGATAAACGAGTCCAATCATAACACATCATTAGTATCACAAAGATAAACGAGTCCAATCAGAACACATCATTCGTATCACAAAGATAAACGAGTCTAATCAGAACTCATCATTAGTATCACAAAGATAAACGAGTCCAATCAGAACTCATCATTAGTATCACAAAGATAAACGAGTCCAATCAGAACACATCATTAGTATCACAAAGATAAACGAGTCCAATCAGAACTCATCATTAGTATCACAAAGATAAACGAGTCCAATCAGAACTCACCATTAGTATAACAAAGATAAACGAGTCTAATCAGAACTCATCATTAGTATCACAAAGATAAACGAGTCCAATCAGAACACATCATTAGTATCACAAAGATAAACGAGTCCAATCAGAACTCATCATTAGTATCACAAAGATAAACGAGTCCAATCAGAACTCATCATTAATATCACAAAGATAAACGAGTCCAATCAGAACACTCACAAAGATAAACGAGTCCAATCAGAACTCATCATTAGTATCACAAAGATAAACGAGTCCAATCAGGACACTCACAAAGATAAACGAGTCCAATCAGAACTCATCATTAGTATCACAAAGATAAACGAGTCCAATCAGAACACATCATTAGTATCACAAAGATAAACGAGTCCAATCAGAACTCATCATTAGTATCACAAAGATAAACGAGTCTAATCAGAACTCATCATTAGCATCACAAAGATAAACGAGTCCAATCAGAACACATCATTAGTATCACAAAGATAAACGAGTCCAATCAGAACTCATCATTAGTATCACAAAGATAAACGAGTCCAATCAGAACTCATCATTAGTATCACAAAGATAAACGAGTCCAATCAGAACACTCACAAAGATAAACGAGTCCAATCAGAACTCATCATTAGTATCACAAAGATAAACGAGTCCAATCAGAACACTCACAAAGATAAACGAGTCCAATCAGAACTCATCATTAGTATCACAAAGATAAACGAGTCCAATCAGAACACGCACAAAGATAAACAAGTCCAATCAGAACTCATCATTAGTATCACAAAGATAAACGAGTCCAATCAGAACTCATCATTAGTATCACAAAGATAAACGAGTCCAATCAGAACTCATCATTAGTATCACAAAGATAAACGAGTCCAATCAGAACACATCATTAGTATCACAAAGATAAACGAGTCTAATCAGAACTCATCATTAGTATCACAAAGATAAACGAGTCCAATCAGAACTCATCATTATTATCACAAAGATAAACGAGTCCAATCAGAACTCATCATTGGTATCACAAAGATAAACGAGTCTAATCAGAACTCATCATTAGTATCACAAAGATAAACGAGTGTAATCAGAACTCATCATTAGTATCACAAAGATAAACGAGTCCAATCAGAACTCATCATTAGTATCACAAAGATAAACGAGTCCAATCAGAACTCATCATTAGTATCACAAGGATAAACGAGTCCAATCAGAACTCATCATTAGTATCACAAAGATAAACGAGTCCAATCAGAACGCATCATTAGTATCACAAGGATAAACGAGTCCAATCAGAACTCATCATTAGTATCACAAAGATAAACGAGTCCAATCAGAACACATCATTAGTATCACAAAGATAAACGAGTCCAATCAGAACTCATCATTAGTATCACAAAGATAAACGAGTCCAATCATAATCATCATTAGTATCACAAAGATAAACGAGTCCAATCAGAACTCATCATTAGTATCACAAAGATAAACGAGTCTAATCAGAACTCATCATTAGTATCACAAAGATAAACGAGTCCAATCAGAACTCATCATTAGTATCACAAAGATAAACGAGTCCAATCAGAACTCATCATTAGTATCACAAAGATAAACGAGTCCAATCAGAACTCATCATTAGTATCACAAAGATAAACGAGTCCAATCGAAACAAGTATAAACGTAGCGCGATGTGACGTAATTCTTGGGACTAATTCTGCAAAATATTTCGGCATCTTTTCAACTCGTTGGGGTCAATTTCCAAAAATGTCTAAATTCTACTTTTGGCATAAACTAAAATCGGCTTTGGGTGGGATGGTACGTTAGTAGAAACACACGTGGTATGTGTTTTGGTCTAATCGTCCGATCGACCACAAAGCACGATCGCATTTGAAAACATTCACACCATGATGTTTTAGGTTGTTTCGGAAAAGACAATTTTCATATAACGCTGATGCAATCCCTTGGCAAGAACAAAACTATGGTGCATATCGATTCCATGTAAGGATTTCTAAGGAATCAGTAAATACAGGTAGTCGTGTCGATTGTTAGAATGCCTTTATAAATTAGACCATGGGGAGCCCTAGGCCGAAACTGAATACAATGCTACACCCGCAGCCAATGTCGAAGTAGCCTTGCTTGCGATTGGGACTTTGGTTATTATATCTAACCTCTTCATTAGTATGCCTAGCAGACATCCTCTGCTTTATCATGTAATCCGAACAGTGGTGACATGTATGATGCATATGTAGCCATTATTTATTTCACACTATAAGTTGACAAACGGAAAGGCTTTATATTCCGTCAACCAGTCGTCCATTGTGACCTGTTACTGTCATCTCGCTGACCCTGTCAGACGTGTCAGACACCCACTTACCTGTAGTGATTACCAAATAACATAAGGGTGACAATCGGAGACAGACACCCCTTATCCATAATGGTTAACCTTGATACATAATATACCCCCATCTACCAGTAACATCCCTGATCGCACCGAATTTATTTTGATATTTCTTAGACTGGAACTTTGAACTAATATCGACCCCGATTGAAGAAGCCAAATTCCACAAGTGATCACTAAAAGGCCACGACCTCTTAGGAATGCACAACCTTGTCACAAAGGAGCACGGCTTATGTAAGACACATCAAGTCAGACAAAGGTCAGACCACATAGTACCAACTGCATGTAGTTAATTTACAGCCAGTCATTAGTCGATATATAAACCGATGGGGAGTCCCGAGAACGAGGGAGAGGCCGGAGATTGAGCATCGCTCCTGATTGCGTATGGATGTTCACCATGCAGTAGCTATATTCATAACCCACTAAGTCTTACTGGTCTCCATATATGTTAATATACTTGTCACATGTAAATAGATGTATGTCATACTAAATAAATAAATAATTATGTGTTCGAGCAACTCTTCACTCGCAAATCACCACTAGACCATCACACCGGCCCATGTTGTTGGCATGCCCCATTATGTAACAACTTATAGAACATTTAAAGTCGTTCACTGCCAGTTGTCTCCGATTCTTCTCTCCACAATATCAACATTCGAATACGTCAATGATGATCTCGCTGACACTTCTATCTTTGTTCTCTCCAATAATCTCACACCACTTGATCTAATATTTTCAGCCACTCTTATGCATGGGAAATTTCAAGTCATAGACTGTCTCTTGTTTCTTAGCCAGATCTCTTTCAACCGAATCTTCCCCTCATATGGTATCTAATGAATATGCATTTTTCGCCAAGGGTAGATACAATTAGTGTTAGCCCAATCAGGAAATGTACTGCGGGAATTGTCTGTTCAGTGACTGCAACAGTTTGACGATCTTTCTTTAACATACTTGTAACTCGTTTAGTTCTGATGTTGTTATCGGTATGTCTCTTTTCGTGAGAAAGCTGCAATTTGCGTTAAAGACATATTATGGACGATAAATTTATAAGTTAGTACTCAGGCGCTATGCCAACCTTGAGAATGTATCATTCTACTAAGATCACCGAAAATTTCAAATGAATCGACCATACCACTCCATATAAAACATCGTCTGAACTACGCTCAATTGTAGATATTTACACCTCAATTCGGGACGCAACAATCGGCGATAAACTAACGCAAACGATTTCGACATCTGGAGTCATTGCACTTAATTAATATATAAGAACAACGGTGGGTTTTGTCAATTTGGATTAATATTCGTAAAAAATAACTACTTTGAGCAAGATTAATCTATTTGATCACTCTACCGGAGAGTTTCACATCACTTTATACCCAGTCAATATACTGCCACATTTGCTAATATTAGGAGGTAGTGGCTACAGGTGTTTCCGTATATATGTTCTCGAGACAGGGGTCCCTTTTCATTGCTTATGGCTTATTCCACATGTTGCCATGGTATTCCACATGTTGCCATGGTATTTACCAAGGCATTGCTTCCACATGTTGCCATGGTATTTACCAAGGCATTGCTTATTGATGTGGCCAATTTTGAGGACTGAAACACAGTGGGCTAGCATCACTAAATTCACATTCTGGGGGCCTCATTCTTCTGAGGCCTCATCTCCTCTGGAAAGTATCTTTTAATATTATCAAATTAACAAGTTTTTTTTAGTGTTTTCTTTTTTAGTTTAGTTTCTCAATACATGTATCCCCAAATTGGCAGATGATACAATGCATAATCAAGGTTCCCAATGGGTGTACACCGCCATTTTCACCATCTGGGAATTTAAACATGAGTCTAGGTCTCTCATAGCAGATGAGGTCCACAGAGGAGTAGCATCACTCAACTCACCCTCCGGGGAACTTAATATTCTACAAATGTGTAGAACCATATCTTGAGGACTCATAACCATGCTCATGAGAAAAACATGGGAGAATAAAGGGGATCTCTTAAGGGGTGCAAAATGTGGCATCTTGGCAAAGTTGGCATTTTCAACCCTATTTTAACACACAGATCATAATAAAACAGGAGATTTGTAGTTGTGCTAAATTACATAAGAGTATAGCAGTATGCTAAATTTAGCACAATACTATGCAATGTGCCAATATACAGCATAGCTCTCGACCAACTAGATGACGACATCTCTGGGTGATGTGAAATATATGCATGTATTATGACTATGGAAGTAATGTCGTAATGGACTATAATTCCAATGATCAAGTATAAAATGTTCTTAACGCCCACCGCCTCTCCATCTCGACGATGTTAGTTACTACTCCATTAACATTGGAAATAGAACGATTCCATATCCACCTAAGCGTGATAATCATCCAAAAGATAATCAATTATTTTGTCTCGTCTGCAAGTTGGAATATAGAAACGTTCAGTTGCAATTTGTGGTCGGACAATAAATCATTGCCCTTGCTCATCGTTTCTCATCTTATTCCAGAAATAACCTGTGTAACAACATGGTCACGAAACTAGAATAAATACGCTAATCCTATTCATCTAGCATACCTGCATGAGGCGTTATACAATTCGCTCAGTTTTAAATTAACGCATGATGTCAAGTCCCATCTTATAATTTACATGTATATATCGATTAACAGACATTTGATAACTGGAGCTTCCTGATTTTTGTTTTGCGAAGACCATGTGCCAATATAATTGCGAGTCGCCGATAGGGAGCCTCGCATATATAAGATAATGTATTGGCCTAACAATATTTACATTGATCTTGTAAACCAGTGTATTCTCTTATATATGCGAGGCACCATATGGGAGACTCGTATATGTAAGAGAATGCATGGCATATGATATTTAATGCTGCTCCAGTGCAGCTCCCGTCATGAAATGATTAATGGACATTTGCTCAGACACAATTGTTCAATCTCCCTGTCTTCTCAGCGTATTCATACACATACACTGTGCTTCAATTGTTCAATCTCCCTGTTTTCTCAGCGCATGCATACACATTACACTGTGCTTCAATTGTTCAATCTACCTGTCTTCTCAGCGTATTCATTCACATGTACTGTGCTTCAATTGTTCAATCTACCTGTCTTCTCGGTGTATTCATTCGCATGTACTGTGCTTCAATGTTATGGGAGCTGTGAGAACGTAGCATAGGATAAAAAAACAAAGTTCCAGACATTGACACGGCAGCAAATTATAACACACCTTCACACATAAATCTGAGGTTTATTCATTTTCTGATGTGGCTTAATTTCGAAAGTTTCATGAAGTTAACAGTTCGATTAAAAAAAACGACCCCACCTAGGATTTTATACATGTGGTAATTGGAATTATTTATTGAATAATGCTGATGTGTGCTGATGTACATAAGCGTACCAAACTGAAGGATATATTAATATGAAAATGGCATGTTACTTTATTTTATCGCACACTATTTCCTAGATTGATTGTGGCAATTAGACTGATGGGGTTTTTGTCACAAGGCATCGATCACATTCGCAGCCAGATTTTCAAATTGATCACAAATGTAGGCATGTTGTCAATGGCGATCACATTCGTAGCCAGCTTTTCATATTCATGGGTCTAATGAACCAGACTAATTGTTTTGTTAATCGCCATGATGTTAGCTCGCATGTTCTATAAACTCATTCGCATACTAAAACAAATAGAGTTGATATATTACTCGAGTCTCATGTGTCCTTATTCAAAAGATAATATCAGTGACCATGTCGTTTAGATATTCACGAGTATTTTATTCAAAATTATTTGTTTTTAAATTATCTTGATTTGAATAACAAAACATACAACGAGCAGCACACGTGTAATTTCAACCTGTTCTCCCTAAAACCCGCACGTTATCTACTTATAAAGAACTTGTGTTAGGTAGATAATCTGTTTAGAATCGCCTACTTTTGAGTAGATAATGTGCTAAAATGTGAGGTAATTGTGACATTATCGACTCATAAGGACGCGATTCTAAACATATCATGTGCGGACAATGACACAAATATGCCAACCCATATTTACTGTGGCAATTAGACTGATGGGGTTTTTGTCACAAGGCATCGATCACATTCGCAGCCAGATTTACAAATTGATAACAAATATAGGCATGTTGTCAAGGGCGATCACATTCGTAGCCAGCTTTTGATATTCATGTGGTTCTAATGAACGAGACTAATTGTTTGGCTAATCACATTCTTAAGTGGATGAATGAGAATCAACTAACATTTATAAGGGAGAAAATTCATTAATAGTAACCATTTTTATACCCATTGTCATGAAATTGCTCGAGTTCTTTTTGTTCATATATTGCGTCATAAAATGATAGAATTTAGAAAGCTATAGCTACATAATACTTATTGTGTGATCGCATGTGAAAAGCTAGCTATATAATAATTATTGTGTGATCGCATGTGAAAAGCTAGCTACCTAAAAATTATTGTGTGAACACTTTTCGTATTTCATCTTACAGACCGCCTGGTCAACAAAATATAATGTAACCACTGCAGCGATTAGTAATCGCCTCTATGCAACGATCACCATTCAATCAACGCTTCCCTTAGAAAATATATTTGGGTTGTCATCGTATTATTTATCCGAAGTACGAAACCCGCGTGTTTAAAACCTGCGATATTTCGTCGCCTAACTTCATCGATCTATTCAGCGCTTTTTGAATTTGTGGTGAAAAAAGTATTGCCAACTGAATTGTTTTGTGGCCACTTTCGACCGACAGCGCGAACACTGGTGAACCGACCACACTGCATCGATCCCTTGTGGCAAGGACCCCATGCATCGGCGGCAATTAGTGTGTTATCCCGATCTTGAATATATCAGAACAGAACCGTGAGGAGTAAACATACTCTATTATCATGTAAAAAATCACACAATGCTGATTCTTAGCAAGACACTGGGTATCTACTCCCCATGCATTAGTGCAGCTACGGGGAGGTGTTGAAGTAGTTACCATTTATCCTCGGTGATAATTGTGTCATTGTCATGCACTCAACACTGGCTTTTTCTTGGCGGGGTGTCCCATCATCCATCGAGTGACTATGTCAGCGTGGTGTATGGTCGAATAAACATATTAAAATAATTCATTGTCAAAGCAAATAAGCACAGTAATATATAGTACCATTGCATCGATATATATGAGGTCTTGTGTGTAATTGCCATGCCATGACTTTTTCTAGGTGGGGTGTCAAACCCATGATCCGACTCCTAACAGTTAGGTTGGCTAATAGACAGTAACTGAGTAGCAATGATAAACTCATATTGGCCTGTGATGATTGAGTAAAACATGCATTAATTCAAAAACTATTGAAATCGGCTCATATCTGTTTGAGATTCTGTTCAAGCTGGACAAACTGAAATCACGAGAAATTGACAAACTAAGGTTGATAACTCAGACAAAATGAAAATGCAAACAACGTCATTGGACACTGTTTTGAAGGCATTTGTGATGGCAAACCTCATTACCAAATGTTATTCAGATCCGATAATTCATGGCTGAGATATCTGCACGAAGAAAAAAGAATTACACAAATTTTATTTTACCATTATTTGAACGGATTGTCAAATTTTGCTCCTCAATTGTAAAAATATGGGTTTTGTGTATTTCAACAGAACCTGGTGTGAATTTAACTGCGGTGGGGTATCAAGCCTATCTACCCATTAACGTTAGAAAATGTCATTAACTGGCAGACATTGTGAGTACATGTAGCTTGGGGGCGGAAGTGATCCAACATACCAATTTCAGACGGTCTCGGATAAAATTGCGGATGAAGATGTATAACTCTAAAATTAAGTGACTTTTGATGTTAGATATTTGACAACTGGCCAAATTTCATTGAATAAAATGTTGATAAATAACAGGTTTTGGGCAATTTTATACTACAGCTGACTGTGGTTAGCATTTCTTTTGGGCAATTAATCGATTCTGATAACTGAATTGGCATTAGAAAAAAAGATTTTGTTGTTGCAATCTGATGATATGGGGACCATCGGATCGGATTGAGTACCTTTAAGTCCAATATTTGACTCACCAAAATTAATTAGCATTAGGATGATTCATAAGATTGAATCAGCATCTGAAACTGTGAGAAAATAGAATAATTTTTGCAGTTGTAACTTCCAAAAAATAAACATACATGTACCGGTATAGGGGTCCAAATAAAGACCATAGGCATGTGTTCATGTCATGTTTAAGAGAAGTGTTATGAGTTAATATTTTCAAAACCAATCAATCGATACCAACATCTATATAATCTATACAGGTGAAGCATGTATCATGATTTACCCCAGTCTCTGTATACAAACAGTCACATTTATACTGTATCTCCAACCGAGAGATGATTCTAATTATTGACTGTATATTTTCAAAATAATTATTCTCCAATAAATGCGGGCTGCAGGCTGTGCCGATGGATTCAAATTTGAAATCCAAGATAGCTGCTGGCGTTGATGAAAAATAATTGATCGCTTCCATCTAGAGGGAATGCCCATATGAAGTTTGGTGACGATTGGGTGGAAGATGTGAACTGTAGGTTGTGCCAAAAGATTTAGTCATACAAAGAGTAAAATCCAAGATGGCTGCTGGCGACCATGTTTTTCAAAGAAATTCAGAAAAATTAGATGGCTCACATATAGTGGTCACCCCAAAGATCAATATGAAGTTTGGTGACGGTCGGATGAGAGAAGTGATATATGTATGGTGTGCCAACGGAATTTTTGGATGGATCACGGGCGGATGGACGACTGGTGCCAACCCACAGTAATAGCTCAAACTTGACTTTGTCAAATTGAGCTAAAAAGTCGCGACTCAGAAAAACTTTCTACCGGTTAGTAGTGCCTGTTAATGTTCAATGAAATGCCCCCACATGCTATTCAATGCCCCCTACCACCACGATGAGGAGTGCTATTAAATGCCCCCACATGATATTCAATGTCCTCCACATGGCGGAAGTGAAGCCAGTCTGTGCAGTATATTTGATGTTTTGCCATATCCATTATATATGAGTTGAAACGCCGGTATTAACCCAAATATTTCCCGATTACTGAACACATTTGAAGTAAATCTTGAGTCCGCTTGCATTGTACCGACAAACCGTAAGCCGTTGTCGATTACGTAGTGTAAACAGAAGTCAGAAAATGGGATTTTGCGGCTCAAATAATCCATTCTGGCATGAAATTTCGTTTTGCGAGTTACCGGCAGATGATGATCGCAATATATAACATTGAGTGGCGAAATAATTAGAGTATATTGCATAAACATTCTTACAAAGGGGCTCAGATTGTGATCGATTTTAATCTTTTTGGTATCAGTATGTTTTCTCTCCCACTAACCTGCGATTATATTTCTTTCGTCCCATGGTAAAACATACATGTGTACAACTAATGGAGGCTGATATAAGCAGAATATAACATTAACAAAAACATTTTACCTTAAAAACTGCGGTTTTCAAACTGCTCGCCTGGACATTTCTCAAAATAGTAACTATAAACGGCGTTGCAACTACATGTACGATAAAACACGTATCAACGAAAATGTAATTACAGGTACATGTCGGCTGTTGCGATATTACCTAACTGTCAAAATATCGCGAAAAAAAAATAATGTGGGCAGTGCACGCGTGTAAGATGGTGTTGGTTTTCATACCGCAGTTTTGTCGATTAATCGAAATACCGTACAGCAAGAGTGTCAAGAGGTGGAATCTAACATGCAACATCATTAAGTTTGCCGTGGGACAGTTTACCGAAATTCGACGACGACTGGTTGCGCGCCTACTATCACAAACATTCCTGTCGCATGCACAAATTACATCGCTGGTCAGTTTATCGCTTACAGTATATACCGGTAAATGTATTTTGCTATACGTCAATTCACCAATGTGCTCCACCCCAAATTCATCACTCTGGTTCTACGAATCGGCACTTTACTGCAGATTAGAAATCCGTTATCGAATCGGGTTTATATCGACAGCAGTCAGTCAGTCCCGATTTTATTATTATACTGCAGTGGGAAATTTCAGTGTACCGTAGGCCAAGTATGTTGACAGAAAATTGCATCGCATGTGGAATTCTTCTGCTGTTGCATAAGTTATGTATACATTTCAATTGAGTATCATTAACTGAAGTAGAATATTTCTAAGTACATATATGTGTATGCGCAAAAATAGTTAATACTATTACTAGTATCAAGTTTGCAGTTACTGATAATCATTACTTTTATTAATCATTTATATTAATTAAGTTAATTACTTTATATATTAATGTGGGCGGTGAAAGACAGCGTTGGTTTGCATACGGTACCTCGGTGTTGACGATTATTCAAAACACCATACATCACTGGTCTCCCAGATGCCTCGGGCTTATGAACCATAAACTTAATCACTAAAATGGTGATGTTACATGAGTCCGGGCAACTCGACAACCTGGAAGTCAACGGTCTAACGGGTACGACTTGAGAATGCGAAAGCGAATCATCAAACCTGGAACATAACACGATTCGTTGTGACTCATAATGAGGTCAGCTAATAATAGAATTGTAGCGGTAATTAGCAGTTTATGCGGTCAATTGTGAATCACCCACGACCACACCATGTGGTAAATAATATATTTTTATTTCGATTCGAACTCGAAGATTGTTTCACTGTGTTTTGTTATTTTATTTGGTTTTCGACTGAAATATGTCGACATGTCAGTGTGGACTTTGTCTTTAACAGATCTAATAGTATGCTTAGACTGGAGTTCGTAAATATCTACACTTGCTTACCTCAGTTGTGTTAATGATATGATCATAGTCGTTATTTAACAGGTTTCAGTGTGATTGTTGAATAGGTTAAACTGATTTCTGCACGCGGACATTGTTTTATGTGTGCGTACTAAAACAAACTTATCAAGCACAAACTCATATTTCTTTCGCTCGTTGTGAATAGAAATACATTATTTTCAAGCCAGTATTAATAACATGATTGGTTATACATCAATGAGTCAAATGGCTTTAAATAGTTAATAAGTTTGGAACTATAGTATGTCTCCCCAAGTCTCATCACCCAATATTTGGGACACACCAAAGTTATATGAATTAGTTCGATAAATTTAAAAGGACTCTGTGATCTTTCAATCAGAACTAATAGTTTCCGTTTGTCAGAAACACCGATTGAAAATTGACGAAAATATCAAAATTCCCAGTGAGGCCTCTAGAATCCTCTTCATGGCAAATATTTTAAATATTTTTTATAAAATATGTAAACAAAATAGATTCATGCAATTTTTCTGTTTGTTAAATTTAAGTTCTCAGATTCGCAATTTTTTTAATATCTTTGGCTTGCGGGACATAATTTGCCTATATTTTAATGAAGTATAACTAACATTTGCCGAAAGGAGTTATTCTGTTATTTTTGTTCTTGGGCATTTTTATAAATTACACTAACTTCGAGGTGGAATTACTCCAAACAAAATGGCGGCCGTTGCCAACAATATAATTTTGACTCCGCTGACCCTTGAGTTATAAATAAATTATTCTATTTTTAGATTGGGGCGAAAAAGTCGATTGGCATAACTCAAATCAAAATCAAAATACTTTTATTTCTCATCACCATTATACAACGGTATTTCAAGAAAAGTACAGCATGATTATACACTGGCTGCCCTTCCCAATAATAACAAAACATATATAAACATGAAATGGCAACATTATGAATGTGATACAAAAAGAGCGAATGCATAGTTCATGCCACCTGCCAGGGGTGGGGTTGGGGTTACCAGTGTATACACAATATATTTACGCATACGTCAAATGGGCACGCAAAACCGCTACAAGTTCATCGATTACCGACGTAATGTTAAATAATTATATGCATACATTTATTCAGTAACTGATTGTTGCTTGTATTAGATGTCGATCTGGGTTGAATCAGTGGGAGTTAATACGTCTGGAGAGGGATGTTGTATTGTGGGTGGAGGGTGTGTGTGTGTGTTTACAGTTTGTTTATTGAGTTATAAGTTTGCAGCTTCCACGCATCACCTTTGCTCTCATATACGCATACCTATACCTATGTCGCTTCGGTTCCGCGGCTTCGCCGCGGGAGAGTGGACGCTATTATCAGGTTTCGTTTTCAAGGGCTCTTTTTGCGAGTGAAATTTAGTTTTTATCGAACAAAAGTTAGCCAACCGTCTCGCCATTTAATATAATGTACACATCGAATTACAAGCATCTATGTGTTGAAGTTGGAACTGTTCTTGAATTCGATCTACCGTCATTGCAACCAAACATAGTAAATGGCAATTGCCTTAAGTTGTCTGATTTTTCGTTTTCAGAAATAGTCGGCGTTCGTTTCAATGGTGGCAACTCAAATGAGGGGTTGGTTGAAGTGTTTATCGGCGGACGATGGGGGACGGTCTGTGGTGATGAATTCGACCACTGGGATGCCGCAGTGGTCTGTAGGAGTGTCGGTCTAAGGTATGTTCCAATGACACATCATCGAATTTCCTGGCCCCATCATTGCAGGCTAATCGGTGTGCGTCAAAACTGTCGTACATGCAGTGAAATTAGCTCTGCACGTACATATTATATGATGTATATAACTATTATTTTATCTAGACTCCGCTCTATGATCCAACATATCATCGCGAAAATAGGTTCACAATCGACATATAATATTCACATATTAGGTTCATATTGGATTATTTGATTGAGTTTTATTAACTGAAGTAGAATATTTCTAAGTACATATATGTGTATGCGCAAAACTAGTTAATACTATTAATTTTGCAGTTACTGATAATCATTACTATTATTAATCATTTATATTAATTAAGTTAATTACTTTAGATATTAATGTGGGTGGTGAAAGACAGCACTGGGTTGCATACGTTACCTCAGTGTTGACGATTAATCAAAATACCATACAGCACTAGTCTCTCAGATTCCTCGGATTTATGTACCATAAGCTTTATCACTAAAATGGTGATGATACATGAGCCCGAGAAACTCGACAAACCAAAGTCAACAGTCTAACGGGTACGACTTGAGAATGCGAAAAACCTGGAACATAACACGATTCGTTGTGACTTAACATGAGATCAGCTAATACTAGTTTAGAGTGATATATACGAAAATCACATTTTAAAGAGCGTACACCATGTAAGTCGTGATACATACCAACAGATCAGACACATGCTGATGCATTTTTATTAATTCGTCGGAAATGTTCAGAAAATAAATTTAAAAAACGACCTATGGTTGTTTATTGAACTTATTATATGAATATTTCCTACAAATAGTTACTCGTCTATGAGTATTTAGAATAAAAAGGGTTAAAAGCATAAAATAAAAATAAATATTTACTTTAAAAGTTAACTCGTCAATGAGTTTTTAGTATAGAAGTGGGTTGAAAGCCTACTTAATTTTAGAACCCCCATATCATATCATATAAGATATATTCCATATTATATACCATTTGAAAGATGAAGCTCCAAAGCATTGTACTGACGTGTTTGTTGTGCCCAAGTTTCATCTGGACATATACTGCAAAGTATTATTTTCACTTGAAGGGGAATAACTCTATATCTTATTTTGAATTCTGGGAGCGAGACGGGGAAATTGTTTCTATGATTTCAACTATTTTATATTACTATAGGGGCACCTTCTGGAACACAGAGGCTCCATATGGTGATGAATTATAGTATTTGAATAATATTGTAGGTCATAGATTGTTATTAAAACCGTATATCAAGGCGATATAAAACAATTATCAGTGACTCTAAACTTGAAGGGGTACTGTACGCCATTTTAAATAAATTCCCGGTGATAGCAACGATCTATAATGTCGATAATATATAGAAAACTAAGTAATTTGAGTCGAAGATGTATTCTGTAAACGATCAGGTTAATAGGTTATCTTAAAATCAAAGCTAATAATTTGATATAAATTTAATTTATGGCTGGAGTCAAAAATTAAATAATGAATTTCCGTATACAAGACGTAATCAAAATAATTCACGGATAGTGGATTGGGCAAAACGTGGCATACATGATCGTGTAAAAGATTATGTTGATACTGGGCGTAACCTCAAGCCACTCACTGACTAGAAGTGACTATACAATGATTTCATGAGTACATGACACTAATATGCATATAATATAATATTTATTTGATACAGTTGCTTGAAAACTGTTAAAAAATTACTCGACAACGACAATTGGTACTTTCGTATTCCAGCTAATCTGCCATCCGTAACATTAATACGTACTCAACAGACTTTCAAATAATGGAAATCTGGTTACATTATTCTAAAACTCATAGACTAAAGAAACCAACAACAACATTTGGGTACAGTATCCCTTTAAATGGGCCTTTAAAAGCATGACACAACACATCTACATATGAATTTAACTCATCAATGAGTATTTAGTATTGAAAGGGATAAAGGCATAAAACACATATAATAATCTACATATGAATTTAACTCATCAATGAGTATTTAGTATTGAAAGGGATAAAGGCATAAAACACATATAATAATCTACATATGAATTTAACTCATCAATGAGTATTTAGTATTGAAAGGGATAAAGGCATAAAATACATATAATAATCTACATATGAATTTAACTCATCAATGAGTATTTAATATTGAAAGGGATAAAGGCATAAAATAAAAATAATAATCTACATATGAATTTAACTTATCAATGAGTATTTAATATTGAAAGGGATAAAGGCATAAAATAAAAATAATAATCTACCTATGAATTTAACTTATCAATGAGTATTTAATATTGAAAGGGATAAAGGCATAAAATACAAATAATAATCTACATATGAATTTAACTCATCAATGAGTATTTAATATTGAAAGGTATAAAGGCATAAAATACAAATAATAATCTACCTATGAATTTAACTCATCAATGAGTATTTAATATTGAAAGGTATAAAGGCATAAAATACAAATAATAATCTACATATGAATTTAACTCATCAATGAGTATTTAATATTGAAAGGGATAAAGGTATAAAATAAAAATAATAATCTACATATGAATTTAACTCATCAATGAGTATTTAATATTGAAAGGGATAAAGGCATAAAATAAAAATAATAATCTACATATGAATTTAACTCATCAATGAGTATTTAATATTGAAAGGTATAAAGGCATAAAATACAAATAATAATCTACCTATGAATTTAACTCATCAATGAGTATTTAATATTGAAAGGGATAAAGGCATAAAATACAAATAATAATCTACATATGAATTTAACTCATCAATGAGTATTTAGTATTGAAAGGGATAAAGGCATAACATACATATAATAATCTACATATGAATTTAACACATCAATGAGTATTTAGTTTTGAAAGGTATAAAGGCATAAAATACAAATAATAATCTACATATGAATTTAACTCATCAATGAGTATTTAATATTGAAAGGGATAAAGGCATAAAATACAAATAATAATCTACATATGAATTTAACTCATCAATGAGTATTTAGTATTGAAAGGGATAAAGGCATAAAATACATATAATAATCTACCTATGAATTTAACTCAGCAATGAGTATTTAGTATTGAAAGGTATAAAGGCATAAAATACAAATAATAATCTACCTATGAATTTAACTCAGCAATGAGTATTTAGTATTGAAAGGGATAAAGGCATAAAATAAAAATAATAATCTACATATGAATTTCACTCATCAATGAGTATTTAGTATTGAAAGGGATAAAGGCATAAAATACAAATAATAATCTACATATGAATTTAACTCATCAATGAGTATTTAGTATTGAAAGGGATAAAGGCATAAAATACAAATAATAATCTACATATGAATTTAACTCATCAATGAGTATTTAGTATTGAAAGGGATAAAGGCATAAAATACATATAATAATCTACCTATGAATTTAACTCACCAATGAGTATTTAGTTTTGAAAGGGATAAAGGCATAAAATACAAATAATAATCTACATATGAATTTAACTCATCAATGAGTATTTAGTATTGAAAGGGATAAAGGCATAAAATACATATAATAATCTACATATGAATTTAACTCATCAATGAGTATTTAATATTGAAAGGTATAAAGGCATAAAATACAAATAATAATCTACATATGAATTTAACTCATCAATGAGTATTTAATATTGAAAGGGATAAAGGTATAAAATAACAATAATAATCTACCTATGAATTTAACTCAGCAATGAGTATTTAATATTGAAAGGGATAAAGGCATAAAATACAAATAATAATCTACCTATGAGTTTAACTCATCAATGAGTATTTAATATTGAAAGGGATAAAGGCATAAAATACATATAATAATCTACATAAGAATTTAACTCATCAATGAGTATTTAGTATTGAAAGGGATAAAGGTATAAAATAAAACTAATAATCTACATATGAATTTAACTCATCAATGAGTATTTAGTATTGAAAGGGATAAAGGTATAAAATACAAATAATAATCTACATATGAATTTAACTCATCAATGAGTATTTAATATTGAAAGGGATAAAGGCATAAAATACATATAATAATCTACATAAGAATTTAACTCATCAATGAGTATTTAGTATTGAAAGGGATAAAGGTATAAAATAAAACTAATAATCTACATATGAATTTAACTCATCAATGAGTATTTAGTATTGAAAGGGATAAAGGTATAAAATACAAATAATAATCTACATATGAATTTAACTCATCAATGAGTATTTAATATTGAAAGGTATAAAGGCATAAAATACAAATAATAATCTACATATGAATTTAACTCATCAATGAGTATTTAGTATTGAAAGGGATAAAGGCATAAAATACAAATAATAATCTACCTATGAATTTAACTCATCAATGAGTATTTAATATTGAAAGGGATAAAGGCATAAAATACAAATAATAATCTACATATGAATTTAACTCATCAATGAGTATTTAATATTGAAAGGGATAAAGGTATAAAATAACAATAATAATCTACATATGAATTTAACTCATCAATGAGTATTTAATATTGAAAGGGATAAAGGTATAAAATAACAATAATAATCTACATATGAATTTAACTCATCAATGAGTATTTAGTATTGAAAGGGATAAAGGTATAAAATACAAATAATAATCTACATATGAATTTAACTCATCAATGAGTATTTAATATTGAAAGGTATAAAGGCATAAAATACAAATAATAATCTACATATGAATTTAACTCATCAATGAGTATTTAATATTGAAAGGGATAAAGGTATAAAATAACAATAATAATCTACATATGAATTTAACTCATCAATGAGTATTTAGTATTGAAAGGGATAAAGGTATAAAATACAAATAATAATCTACATATGAATTTAACTCATCAATGAGTATTTAATATTGAAAGGTATAAAGGCATAAAATACAAATAATAATCTACATATGAATTTAACTCATCAATGAGTATTTAGTATTGAAAGGGATAAAGGCATAAAATACAAATAATAATCTACCTATGAATTTAACTCATCAATGAGTATTTAGTATTGAAAGGGATAAAGGCATAAAATACAAATAATAATCTACATATGAATTTAAATCACCAATGAGTATTTAGTATTGAAAGGGATAAAGGTATAAAATAACAATAATAATCTACATAAGAATTTAACTCATCAATGAGTATTTAGTATTGAAAGGGATAAAGGCATAAAATACAAATAATAATCTACATATGAATTTAACTGATCAATGAGTATTTAGTATTGAAAGGGATAAAGGTATAAAATAACAATAATAATCTACATATGAATTTAACTCATCAATGAGTATTTAATATTGAAAGGGATAAAGGCATAAAATAAAAATAATAATCTACATATGAATTTAACTCATCAATGAGTATTTAATATTGAAAGGGATAAAGGCACAAAATAAAAATAATAATCTACATATGAATTTAACTGATCAATGAGTATTTAGTATTGAAAAGGATAAAGGCATAAAATAAAAATAATAATCTACATATGAATTTAACTCATCAATGTGTATTTAGTATTGAAAGGGATAAAGGCATAAAATAAAAATAATAATTTATATATGAATTTAAATCATCAGTGAGTATTTAATATTGAAAGGGATAAAGGCATAAAATAAAAATAATAATCTACATATGAATTTAACTCATCAATGAGTATTTAGTATTGAAAGGGATAAAGGCATAAAATAAAAATAATAATTTACATATGAATTTAAATCATCAGTGAGTATTTAATATTGAAAGGGATAAAGGCATAAAATAAAAATAATAATCTACATATGAATTTAACTCATCAATGAGTATTTAGTATTGAAAGGTATAAAGGTATAAAATAAAAATAATAATCTACATATGAATTTAACTCATCAATGAGTATTTAATATTGAAAGGGATAAAGGCATAAAATACAAATAATAATCTACATATGAATTTAACTCATCAATGAGTATTTAGTATTGAAAGGCATAAAGGCATAAAATAAAAATAATAATTTATATATGAATTTAAATCATCAGTGAGTATTTAATATTGAAAGGGATAAAGGCATAAAATAAAAATAATAATCTACATATGAATTTAACTCATCAATGAGTATTTAGTATTGAAAGGTATAAAGGTATAAAATAAAAATAATAATCTACATATGAATTTAACTCATCAATGAGTATTTAGTATTGAAAGGGATAAAGGCATAAAATACATATAATAATCTACATATGAATTTAACTCATCAATGAGTATTTAGTATTGAAAGGGATAAAGGCATAAAATACAAATAATAATCTACATATGAATTTAAATCATCAATGAGTATTTAGTATTGAAAGGGATAAAGGTATAAAATAACAATAATAATCTACATAAGAATTTAACTCATCAATGAGTATTTAGTATTGAAAGGGATAAAGGCATAAAATACAAATAATAATCTACATATGAATTTAACTGATCAATGAGTATTTAGTATTGAAAGGGATAAAGGTATAAAATAACAATAATAATCTACATATGAATTTAACTCATCAATGAGTATTTAATATTGAAAGGGATAAAGGCATAAAATAAAAATAATAATCTACATATGAATTTAACTCATCAATGAGAATTTAATATTGAAAGGGATAAAGGCACAAAATAAAAATAATAATCTACATATGAATTTAACTGATCAATGAGTATTTAGTATTGAAAAGGATAAAGGCATAAAATAAAAATAATAATCTACATATGAATTTAACTCATCAATGTGTATTTAGTATTGAAAGGGATAAAGGCATAAAATAAAAATAATAATTTATATATGAATTTAAATCATCAGTGAGTATTTAATATTGAAAGGGATAAAGGCATAAAATAAAAATAATAATCTACATATGAATTTAACTCATCAATGAGTATTTAGTATTGAAAGGGATAAAGGCATAAAATAAAAATAATAATTTATATATGAATTTAAATCATCAGTGAGTATTTAATATTGAAAGGGATAAAGGCATAAAATAAAAATAATAATCTACATATGAATTTAACTCATCAATGAGTATTTAGTATTGAAAGGTATAAAGGTATAAAATAAAAATAATAATCTACATATGAATTTAACTCATCAATGAGTATTTAATATTGAAAGGGATAAAGGCATAAAATACAAATAATAATCTACATATGAATTTAACTCATCAATGAGTATTTAGTATTGAAAGGCATAAAGGCATAAAATAAAAATAATAATTTATATATGAATTTAAATCATCAGTGAGTATTTAATATTGAAAGGGATAAAGGCATAAAATAAAAATAATAATCTACATATGAATTTAACTCATCAATGAGTATTTAGTATTGAAAGGTATAAAGGTATAAAATAAAAATAATAATCTACATATGAATTTAACTCATCAATGAGTATTTAATATTGAAAGGGATAAAGGCATAAAATACAAATAATAATCTACCTATGAATTTAACTCATCAATGAGTATTTAGTATTGAAAGGTATAAAGGTATAAAATAAAAATAATAATCTACATATGAATTTAACTCATCAATGAGTATTTAGTATTGAAAGGGATAAAGGCATAAAATACATATAATAATCTACATATGAATTTAACTCATCAATGAGTATTTAGTATTGAAAGGTATAAAGGCATAAAATACAAATAATAATCTACATATGAATTTAACTCATCAATGAGTATTTAATATTGAAAGGTATAAAGGTATAAAATAACAATAATAATCTACATATGAATTTAACTCATCAATGAGTATTTAATATTGAAAGGGATAAAGGCATAAAATAAAAATAATAATCTACATATGAATTTAACTGATCAATGAGTATTTAGTATTGAAAAGGATAAAGGCATAAAATAAAAATAATAATCTACATATGAATTTAACTCATCAATGTGTATTTAGTATTGAAAGGGATAAAGGCATAAAATAAAAATAATAATTTATATATGAATTTAAATCATCAGTGAGTATTTAATATTGAAAGGGATAAAGGCATAAAATAAAAATAATAATCTACATATGAATTTAACTCATCAATGAGTATTTAGTATTGAAAGGGATAAAGGCATAAAATAAAAATAATAATTTATATATGAATTTAAATCATCAGTGAGTATTTAATATTGAAAGGGATAAAGGCATAAAATAAAAATAATAATCTACATATGAATTTAACTCATCAATGAGTATTTAGTATTGAAAGGTATAAAGGTATAAAATAAAAATAATAATCTACATATGAATTTAACTCATCAATGAGTATTTAATATTGAAAGGGATAAAGGCATAAAATACAAATAATAATCTACCTATGAATTTAACTTATCAATGAGTATTTAATATTGAAAGGTATAAAGGCATAAAATACAAATAATAATCTACCTATGAATTTAACTCATCAATGAGTATTTAATATTGAAAGGGATAAAGGCATAAAATACAAATAATAATCTACATATGAATTTAACTCATCAATGAGTATTTAATATTGAAAGGGATATAGGTATAAAATAACAAATAATAATTTACATATGAATTTAACTCATCAATGAGTATTTAATATTGAAAGGGATAAAGGCATAAAATAACAATAATAATCTACCTATGAATTTAACTCATCAATGAGTATTTAATATTGAAAGGGATAAAGGCATAAAAAACAAATAATAATCTACCTATGAATTTAACTCATCAATGAGTATTTAATATTGAAAGGGATAAAGGCATAAAATACAAATAATAATCTACATATGAATTTAACTTATCAATGAGTATTTAATATTGAAAGGGATAAAGGTATAAAATAACAATAATAATCTACCTATGAATTTAACTCATCAATGAGTATTTAATATTGAAAGGGATAAAGGCATAAAATACAAATAATAATCTACATATGAATTTAACTCATCAATGAGTATTTAATATCGAAAGGGATAAAGGCATAACATACATATAATAATCTACATATGAATTTAACTCATCAATGAGTATTTAATATTGAAAGGTATAAAGGCATAAAATACAAATAATAATCTACCTATGAATTTAACTCATCAATGAGTATTTAATATTGAAAGGTATAAAGGCATAAAATACAAATAATAATCTACCTATGAATTTAACTCATCAATGAGTATTTAATATTGAAAGGTATAAAGGCATAAAATACAAATAATAATCTACATATGAATTTAACTCATCAATGAGTATTTAATATTGAAAGGTATAAAGGCATAAAATACAAATAATAATCTACCTATGAATTTAACTCATCAATGAGTATTTAGTATTGAAAGGGATAAAGGCATAAAATACAAATAATAATCTACATATGAATTTAACTCATCAATGAGTATTTAATATTGAAAGGGATAAAGGCATAACATACATATAATAATCTACATATGAATTTAACTCATCAATGAGTATTTAATATTGAAAGGTATAAAGGCATAAAATACAAATAATAATCTACCTATGAATTTAACTCATCAATGAGTATTTAATATTGAAAGGTATAAAGGCATAAAATACAAATAGTAATCTACCTATGAATTTAACTCACCAATGAGTATTTAATATTGAAAGGGATAAAGGCATAAAATACAAATAATAATCTACATATGAATTTAACTCATCAATGAGTATTTAATATTGAAAGGGATAAAGGTATAAAATAAAAATAATAATCTACATATGAATTTAACTCATCAATGAGTATTTAGTATTGAAAGGGATAAAGGCATAAAATACAAATAATAATCTACATATGAATTTCACTCATCAATGTGTATTTAGTATTGAAAGGGATAAAGGCATAAAATACAAATAATAATCTACATATGAATTTAACTCATCAATGAGTATTTAATATTGAAAGGGATAAAGGCATAAAATACAAATAATAATCTACATATGAATTTAACTCATCAATGAGTATTTAGTATTGAAAGGCATAAAGGCATAAAATAAAAATAATAATTTATATATGAATTTAAATCATCAGTGAGTATTTAATATTGAAAGGGATAAAGGCATAAAATACAAATAATAATCTACATATGAATTTAACTCATCAATGAGTATTTAATATTGAAAGGGATAAAGGCATAAAATAAAAATAATAATCTACATATGAATTTAACTCATCAATGAGTATTTAATATTGAAAGGTATAAAGGCATAAAATACAAATAATAATCTACCTATGAATTTAACTCATCAATGAGTATTTAATATTGAAAGGGATAAAGGCATAAAATACAAATAATAATCTACATATGAATTTAACTCATCAATGAGTATTTAGTATTGAAAGGGATAAAGGCATAAAATACATATATTAATCTACATATGAATTTAACTCATCAATGAGTATTTAGTTTTGAAAGGTATAAAGGCATAACATACAAATAATAATCTACATATGAATTTAACTCATCAATGAGTATTTAATATTGAAAGGTATAAAGGCATAAAATACAAATAATAATCTACATATGAATTTAACTCATCAATGAGTATTTAATATTGAAAGGGATAAAGGTATAAAATAAAACTAATAATCTACCTATGAATTTAACTCATCAATGAGTATTTAGTATTGAAAGGGATAAAGGCATAAAATACATATAATAATCTACCTATGAATTTAACTCAGCAATGAGTATTTAGTATTGAAAGGGATAAAGGCATAAAATACAAATAATAATCTACATATGAATTTAACTCATCAATGAGTATTTAATATTGAAAGGGATAAAGGCATAAAATACAAATAATAATCTACATATGAATTTAACTCATCAATGAGTATTTAATATTGAAAGGGATAAAGGTATAAAATAAAAATAATAATCTACATATGAATTTAACTCATCAATGAGTATTTAGTATTGAAAGGGATAAAGGCATAAAATAAAAATAATAATCTACATATGAATTTAACTCATCAATGAGTATTTAGTATTGAAAGGGATAAAGGTATAAAATAACAATAATAATCTACCTATGAATTTAACTTATCAATGAGTATTTAATATTGAAAGGGATAAAGGCATAAAATTCAAATAATAATCTACATATGAATTTAACTTATCAATGAGTATTTAATATTGAAAGGGATAAAGGCATAAAATTCAAATAATAATCTACATATGAATTTAACTCATCAATGAGTATTTAGTATTGAAAGGGATAAAGGCATAAAATACATATAATAATCTACATATGAATTTAACTCATCAATGAGTATTTAGTATTGAAAGGGATAAAGGCATAAAATACAAATAATAATCTACCTATGAATTTAACTCATCAATGAGTATTTAATATTGAAAGGGATAAAGGCATAAAATACATATAATAATCTACCTATGAATTTAACTCAGCAATGAGTATTTAGTATTGAAAGGTATAAAGGCATAAAATACAAATAATAATCTACCTATGAATTTAACTCATCAATGAGTATTTAATATTGAAAGGGATAAAGGCATAAAATACATATAATAATCTACCTATGAATTTAACTCATCAATGAGTATTTAATATTGAAAGGGATAAAGGCATAAAATACAAATAATAATCTACATATGAATTTAACTCATCAATGAGTATTTAATATTGAAAGGTATAAAGGCATAAAATACAAATAATAATCTACATATGAATTTAACTCATCAATGAGTATTTAATATTGAAAGGTATAAAGGCATAAAATACAAATAATAATCTACCTATGAATTTAACTCATCAATGAGTATTTAATATTGAAAGGGATAAAGGCATAAAATACAAATAATAATCTACATATGAATTTAACTCATCAATGAGTATTTAATATTGAAAGGGATAAAGGTATAAAATAAAAATAATAATCTACATATGAATTTAACTCATCAATGAGTATTTAGTATTTAAAGGGATAATGGCATTAAATACAAATAATAATCTACATATGAATTTAACTCATCAATGAGTATTTAGTATTGAAAGGGATAAAGGCATAAAATACAAATAATAATATACATATGAATTTAACTCATCAATGAGTATTTAGTATTGAAAGGGATAAAGGCATACAATACATATAATAATCTACCTATGAATTTAACTCATCAATGAGTATTTAGTTTTGAAAGGTATAAAGGCATAAAATACAAATAATAATCTACATATGAATTTAACTCATCAATGAGTATTTAATATTGAAAGGGATAAAGGCATAAAATTAAACTAATAATCTACATATGAATTTAACTCATCAATGAGTATTTAGTATTGAAAGGTATAAAGGCATAAAATACATTTAATAATCTACCTATGAATTTAACTCAGCAATGAGTATTTAGTATTGAAAGGTATAAAGGCATAACATACAAATAATAATCTACATATGAATTTAATTCATCAATGAGTATTTAATATTGAAAGGGATAAAGGTATAAAATAACAATAATAATCTACATATGAATTTAACTCATCAATGAGTATTTAATATTGAAAGGGATAAAGGCATAAAATAAAAATAATAATCTACATATGAATTTAACTGATCAATGAGTATTTAGTATTGAAAAGGATAAAGGCATAAAATAAAAATAATAATCTACATATGAATTTAACTCATCAATGTGTATTTAGTATTGAAAGGGATAAAGGCATAAAATAAAAATAATAATTTATATATGAATTTAAATCATCAGTGAGTATTTAATATTGAAAGGGATAAAGGCATAAAATAAAAATAATAATCTACATATGAATTTAACTCATCAATGAGTATTTAATATTAAAAGGGATAAAGGCATAAAATAAAAATAATAATCTACATATGAATTTAACTCATCAATGAGTATTTAGTATTGAAAGGGATAAAGGCATAAAATAAACTAATAATTTATATATGAATTTAAATCATCAGTGAGTATTTAATATTGAAAGGGATAAAGGCATAAAATAAAAATAATAATCTACATATGAATTTAACTCATCAATGAGTATTTAGTATTGAAAGGGATAAAGGCATAAAATACATATAATAATCTACATATGAATTTAACTCATCAATGAGTATTTAATATTGAAAGGGATAAAGGCATAAAATAAAAATAATAATCTACATATGAATTTAACTCATCAATGAGTATTTAGTATTGAAAGGGATAAAGGTATAAAATAAAAATAATAATCTACATATGAATTTAACTCATCAATGAGTATTTAATATTGAAAGGTATAAAGGTATAAAATACAAATAATAATCTACCTATGAATTTAACTCATCGATGAGTATTTAGTATTGAAAGGGATAAAGGCATAAAATAAAAATAATAATCTACATATGAATTTAACTCATCAATGAGTATTTAATATTGAAAGGTATAAAGGTATAAAATACAAATAATAATCTACCTATGAATTTAACTCATCGATGTGTATTTAGTATTGAAAGGGATAAAGGTATAACATAAAAATAATAATCTACATATGAATTTAACTCATCAATGAGTATTTAGTATTGAAAGGGATAAAGGCATAAAATAAAAATAATAATTTACATATGAATTTAACTCATCAATGAGTATTTAATATTGAAAGGGATAAAGGCATAAAATACATATAATAATCTACATATGAATTTAACTCATCAATGAGTATTTAGTATTGAAAGGGATAAAGGCATAAAATACATATAATAATCTACATATGAATTTAACTCATCAATGAGTATTTAGTATTGAAAGGGATAAAGGCATAAAATACATATAATAATCTACATATGAATTTAACTCATCAATGAGTATTTAGTATTGAAAGGGATAAAGGCATAAAATACATATAATAATCTACATATGAATTTAACTCATCAATGAGTATTTAGTTTTGAAAGGTATAAAGGCATAAAATACAAATAATAATCTACATATGAATTTAACTCATCAATGAGTATTTAATATTGAAAGGGATAAAGGTATAAAATAAAACTAATAATCTACATATGAATTTAACTCATCAATGAGTATTTAGTATTGAAAGGTATAAAGGCATAACATACATATAATAATCTACCTATGAATTTAACTCAGCAATGAGTATTTAGTATTGAAAGGTATAAAGGCATAAAATACAAATAATAATCTACATATGAATTTAATTCATCAATGAGTATTTAATATTGAAAGGGATAAAGGTATAAAATAACAATAATAATCTACATATGAATTTAACTCATCAATGAGTATTTAATATTGAAAGGGATAAAGGCATAAAATAAAAATAATAATCTACATATGAATTTAACTGATCAATGAGTATTTAGTATTGAAAAGGATAAAGGCATAAAATAAAAATAATAATCTACATATGAATTTAACTCATCAATGTGTATTTAGTATTGAAAGGGATAAAGGCATAAAATAAAAATAATAATTTATATATGAATTTAAATCATCAGTGAGTATTTAATATTGAAAGGGATAAAGGCATAAAATAAAAATAATAATCTACATATGAATTTAACTCATCAATGAGTATTTAATATTAAAAGGGATAAAGGCATAAAATAAAAATAATAATCTACATATGAATTTAACTCATCAATGAGTATTTAGTATTGAAAGGGATAAAGGCATAAAATAAAAATAATAATTTATATATGAATTTAATTCATCAGTGAGTATTTAATATTGAAAGGGATAAAGGCTTAAAATAAAAATAATAATCTACATATGAATTTAACTCATCAATGAGTATTTAGTATTGAAAGGGATAAAGGCATAAAATACATATAATAATCTACATATGAATTTAACTCATCAATGAGTATTTAATATTGAAAGGGATAAAGGCATAAAATAAAAATAATAATCTACAAATGAATTTAACTCATCAATGAGTATTTAATATTGAAAGGTATAAAGGTATAAAATACAAATAATAATCTACCTATGAATTTAACTCATCGATGAGTATTTAGTATTGAAAGGGATAAAGGCATAAAATAAAAATAATAATCTACATATGAATTTAACTCATCAATGAGTATTTAATATTGAAAGGTATAAAGGTATAAAATACAAATAATAATCTACCTATGATTTTAACTCATCAATGTGTATTTAGTATTGAAAGGGATAAAGGTATAAAATAAAAATAATTATCTACATATGAATTTAACTCATCAATGAGTATTTAGTATTGAAAGGGATAAAGGCATAAAATAAAAATAATAATTTACATATGAATTTAACTCATCAATGAGTATTTAATATTGAAAGGGATAAAGGCATAAAATACATATAATAATCTACATATGAATTTAACTCATCAATGAGTATTTAGTATTGAAAGGGATAAAGGCATAAAATACATATAATAATCTACATATGAATTTAACTCATCAATGAGTATTTAGTTTTGAAAGGTATAAAGGCATAAAATACAAATAATAATCTACATATGAATTTAACTCATCAATGAGTATTTAATATTGAAAGGGATAAAGGCATAAAATACAAATAATAATCTACATATGAATTTAACTCATCAATGAGTATTTAATATTGAAAGGGATAAAGGTATAAAATAAAAATAATAATCTACATATGAATTTAACTCATCAATGAGTATTTAGTATTGAAAGGGATAAAGGCATAAAATGCAAATAATAATCTACATATGAATTTAACTCATCAATGAGTATTTAGTATTGAAAGGGATAAAGGCATAAAATACAAATAATAATCTACATATGAATTTAACTCATCAATGAGTATTTAGTATTGAAAGGTATAAAGGCATAAAATACAAATAATAATCTACATATGAATTTAACTCATCAATGAGTATTTAGTTTTGAAAGCTATAAAGGCATAAAATACAAATAATAATCTACCTATGAATTTAACTCATCAATGAGTATTTAATATTGAAAGGGATAAAGGCATAAAATAAAACTAATAATCTACATATGAATTTAACTCATCAATGAGTATTTAGTATTGAAAGGTATAAAGGCGTAAAATACATATAATAATCTACATATGAATTTAACTCATCAATGAGTATTTAGTTTTGAAAGGTATAAAGGCATATAATACAAATAATAATCTACATATGAATTTAACTCATCAATGAGTATTTAATATTGAAAGGGATAAAGGCATAAAATAAAACTAATAATCTACCTATGAATTTAACTCATCAATGAGTATTTAATATTGAAAGGTATAAAGGCATAAAATACAAATAATAATCTACATATGAATTTAACTCATCAATGAGTATTTAATATTGAAAGGGATAAAGGCATAAAATACAAATAATAATCTACATATGAATTTAACTCATCAATGAGTATTTAGTTTTGAAAGGTATAAAGGCATAAAATACAAATAATAATCTACATATGAATTTAACTCATCAATGAGTATTTAATATTGAAAGGGATAAAGGCATAAAATACAAATAATAATCTACATATGAATTTAACTCATCAATGAGTATTTAATATTGAAAGGGATAAAGGCATAAAATAAAACTAATAATCTACATATGAATTTAACTCATCAATGAGTATTTAGTATTGAAAAGGATAAAGGCATAAAATAAAAATAATAATCTACATATGAATTTAACTCATCAATGTGTATTTAGTATTGAAAGGGATAAAGGCATAAAATAAAAATAATAATTTATATATGAATTTAAATCATCAGTGAGTTTTTAATATTGAAAGGGATAAAGGCATAAAATAAAAATAATAATCTACATATGAATTTAACTCATCAATGAGTATTTAGTATTGAAAGGGATAAAGGCATAAAATAAAAATAATAATTTATATATGAATTTAAATCATCAGTGAGTATTTAATATTGAAAGGGATAAAGGCATAAAATAAAAATAATAATCTACATATGAATTTAACTCATCAATGAGTATTTAGTATTGAAAGGTATAAAGGTATAAAATAAAAATAATAATCTACATATGAATTTAACTCATCAATGAGTATTTAATATTGAAAGGGATAAAGGCGTAAAATTCAAATAATAATCTACCTATGAATTTAACTTATCAATGAGTATTTAATATTGAAAGGTATGAAGGCATAAAATACAAATAATAATCTACCTATGAATTTAACTCATCAATGAGTATTTAATATTGAAAGGTATAAAGGTATAAAATACAAATAATAATCTACCTATGAATTTAACTCATCAATGTGTATTTAGTATTGAAAGGGATAAAGGTATAAAATAAAAATAATTATCTACATATGAATTTAACTCATCAATGAGTATTTAGTATTGAAAGGGATAAAGGCATAAAATAAAAATAATAATTTACATATGAATTTAACTCATCAATGAGTATTTAATATTGAAAGGGATAAAGGCATAAAATACATATAATAATCTACATATGAATTTAACTCATCAATGAGTATTTAGTATTGAAAGGGATAAAGGCATAAAATACATATAATAATCTACATATGAATTTAACTCATCAATGAGTATTTAGTTTTGAAAGGTATAAAGGCATAAAATACAAATAATAATCTACATATGAATTTAACTCATCAATGAGTATTTAATATTGAAAGGGATAAAGGCATAAAATACAAATAATAATCTACATATGAATTTAACTCATCAATGAGTATTTAATATTGAAAGGGATAAAGGTATAAAATAAAAATAATAATCTACATATGAATTTAACTCATCAATGAGTATTTAGTATTGAAAGGGATAAAGGCATAAAATGCAAATAATAATCTACATATGAATTTAACTCATCAATGAGTATTTAGTATTGAAAGGGATAAAGGCATAAAATACAAATAATAATCTACATATGAATTTAACTCATCAATGAGTATTTAGTATTGAAAGGTATAAAGGCATAAAATACAAATAATAATCTACATATGAATTTAACTCATCAATGAGTATTTAGTTTTGAAAGCTATAAAGGCATAAAATACAAATAATAATCTACCTATGAATTTAACTCATCAATGAGTATTTAATATTGAAAGGGATAAAGGCATAAAATAAAACTAATAATCTACATATGAATTTAACTCATCAATGAGTATTTAGTATTGAAAGGTATAAAGGCGTAAAATACATATAATAATCTACATATGAATTTAACTCATCAATGAGTATTTAGATTTGAAAGGTATAAAGGCATATAATACAAATAATAATCTACATATGAATTTAACTCATCAATGAGTATTTAATATTGAAAGGGATAAAGGCATAAAATAAAACTAATAATCTACCTATGAATTTAACTCATCAATGAGTATTTAATATTGAAAGGTATAAAGGCATAAAATACAAATAATAATCTACATATGAATTTAACTCATCAATGAGTATTTAATATTGAAAGGGATAAAGGCATAAAATACAAATAATAATCTACATATGAATTTAACTCATCAATGAGTATTTAGTTTTGAAAGGTATAAAGGCATAAAATACAAATAATAATCTACATATGAATTTAACTCATCAATGAGTATTTAATATTGAAAGGGATAAAGGCATAAAATACAAATAATAATCTACATATGAATTTAACTCATCAATGAGTATTTAATATTGAAAGGGATAAAGGCATAAAATAAAACTAATAATCTACATATGAATTTAACTCATCAATGAGTATTTAGTATTGAAAAGGATAAAGGCATAAAATAAAAATAATAATCTACATATGAATTTAACTCATCAATGTGTATTTAGTATTGAAAGGGATAAAGGCATAAAATAAAAATAATAATTCATATATGAATTTAAATCATCAGTGAGTTTTTAATATTGAAAGGGATAAAGGCATAAAATAAAAATAATAATCTACATATGAATTTAACTCATCAATGAGTATTTAGTATTGAAAGGGATAAAGGCATAAAATAAAAATAATAATTTATATATGAATTTAAATCATCAGTGAGTATTTAATATTGAAAGGGATAAAGGCATAAAATAAAAATAATAATCTACATATGAATTTAACTCATCAATGAGTATTTAGTATTGAAAGGTATAAAGGTATAAAATAAAAATAATAATCTACATATGAATTTAACTCATCAATGAGTATTTAATATTGAAAGGGATAAAGGCGTAAAATTCAAATAATAATCTACCTATGAATTTAACTTATCAATGAGTATTTAATATTGAAAGGTATAAAGGCATAAAATACAAATAATAATCTACCTATGAATTTAACTCATCAATGAGTATTTAATATTGAAAGGGATAAAGGCATGAAATACAAATAATAATCTACCTATGAATTTAACTCATCAATGAGTATTTAATATTGAAAGGGATAAAGGCATAAAATAAAAATAATAATCTACCTATGAATTTAACTCATCAATGAGTATTTAATATTGAAAGGTATAAAGGCATAAAATACAAATAATAATCTACCTATGAATTTAACTCATCAATGAGTATTTAGTATTGAAAGGTATAAAGGCATAAAATACATATAATAATCTACATATGAATTTAACTCATCAATGAGTATTTAGTATTGAAAGGGATAAAGGCATAAAATACATATAATAATCTACCTATGAATTTAACTCATCAATGAGTATTTAGTATTGAAAGGGATAAAGGCATAAAATACAAATAATAATCTACATATGAATTTAACTCATCAATGAGTATTTAGTATTGAAAGGGATAAAGGCATAAAATACATATAATAATCTACCTATGAATTTAACTCATCAATGAGTATTTAGTATTGAAAGGGATAAAGGCATAAAATACATATAATAATCTACATATGAATTTAACTTATCAATGAGTATTTAGTATTGAAAGGGATAAAGGCATAAAATACATATAATAATCTACATATGAATTTAACTTATCAATGAGTATTTAGTATTGAAAGGGATAAAGGCATAAAATACATATAATAATCTACATATGAATTTAACTCATCAATGAGTATTTAGTATTGAAAGGGATAAAGGCATAAAATACATATAATAATCTACCTATGAATTTAACTCATCAATGAGTATTTAGTATTGAAAGGTATAAAGGCATACAATACAAATAATAATCTACATATGAATTTAACTCATCAATGAGTATTTAGTATTGAAAGGGATAAAGGCATAAAATACATATAATAATCTACCTATGAATTTAACTTATCAATGAGTATTTAGTATTGAAAGGGATAAAGGCATAAAATACATATAATAATCTACCTATGAATTTAACTCATCAATGAGTATTTATTATTGAAAGGTATAAAGGCATAACATACAAATAATAATCTACATATGAATTTAACTCATCAATGAGTATTTAATATTGAAAGGGATAAAGGTATAAAATAAAAATAATAATCTACATATGAATTTAACTCATCAATGAGTATTTAATATTGAAAGGGATAAAGGCATAAAATAAAAATAATAATCTACATATGAATTTAACTTATCAATGAGTATTTAATATTGAAAGGGATAAAGGCATAAAATAAAAATAATAATCTACATATGAATTTAACTCACCAATGAGTATTTAGTATTGAAAGGGATAAAGGTATAAAATAAAAATAACAATCTACATATGAATTTAACTCATCAATTTGTATTTAATATTGAAAGGTATAAAATAAAAATAATAATCTACATATGAATTTAACTTATCAATGAGTATTTAGTATTGAAAGGGATAAAGGTATAAAATAAAAATAATAATCTACATATGAATTTAACTCATCAATGAGTATTTAATATTGAAAGGGATAAAGGCATAAAATAAAAATAATAATCTACATATGAATTTAACTTATCAATGAGTATTTAATATTGAAAGGGATAAAGGCATAAAATAAAAATAATAATCTACATATGAATTTAACTCACCAATGAGTATTTAGTATTGAAAGGGATAAAGGTATAAAATAAAAATAACAATCTACATATGAATTTAACTCATCAATTTGTATTTAATATTGAAAGGTATAAAATAAAAATAATAATCTACATATGAATTTAACTTATCAATGAGTATTTAGTATTGAAAGGGATAAAGGTATAAAATAAAAATAATAATCTACATATGAATTTAACTTATCAATGAGTATTTAGTATTGAAAGGGATAAAGGCATAAAATAAAAATAATAATCTACATATGAATTTAACTCATCAATGAGTATTTAATATTGAAAGGGATAAAGGTATAAAATAAAAATAATAATCTACATATGAATTTAACTTATCAATGAGTATTTAATATTGAAAGGGATAAAGGCATAAAATAAAAATAATAATCTACCTATTAAAATTAACATCAAACTTAGATTACGATAATATTATTGCTGTCTTCCATTCCTCTACAGCGGCGGCCGGCCGGTGATACATGCATCTGTCTACGGTCATTCAACACTACAGGATATAGTAATGGATGACGTGGCTTGTGTCGGTACGGAATTTGTAATCCACGATTGTGAATATGCAGATACTCACAATTGCAACGTAAATCACACTGAAGACATCGGGGTGAAGTGTAAGAAAATCTTCATATTTGTCCAATTAGTTGACGCCCATCTGTGATAATTTCGACTGACGACCCAATCGATAATTGAACCCCATTACGCGACTCCAGAGACCAGTGTAGACTTGAAGCTAAAAACAATGAGGTTCACGAAAACCACACTTTTTCTCTTTTCGTATAGGCTAAGCGACATTTGACATAATCCAAAGTCACACACAATATAACTCTCACCCACCGTTCTGGGCGTAATGTCTGTCACAAAAGATTGACGGGACAGGACTCGGTCCAAAACAGCATCAATCCAACCGATATCCCAAGTTGTTGTGGACCGAGAAGACTTAGTCTACCTATTAGGTACTATTGTTAGAGCTAACTCTAATATACCCCCATTAGATTGAGTGCATCGTTCTGATGCCACAATGTACCAGGGCTTTCGGCTGTTACAGAAGGGATCATTGACATTTTTGATAGGCTGACAAAAAAAATTGCAAATGTGCTAAACTTCCTCTAAATGTGTAACCTTAAGGGGCTCATGTGTTGGATGTAACTATTTTCTGGTATATATAGAATATTTTGAGATTGTGATTTTATGGTTTCAATCGGAAGAGGGAATTTTAACTGAAACTCTATCTCTAATCGATTGCAGGCCTAGTTTTCGACACCCTTGTGATGCCAACAACAGGAATATTGCTCGAGGCTGACTCAAATGCTGACGTCTACATCATAATATCTGGATACAAGTCACACGGAGACCAAGAGCTGTTGACTACGCGGGAGTTTGAGTTCGACAATCCAAAACTTGATGACTTCACGCGCGGAGCAACTGACAGCCAATGGTTCTCGTTGGGATCAATATCAATATTCACCAATCTGACCATGAGGATTAACTCTCGGGGCGATAACTGGTTCCTTGAAAAGGTTAGTATTTCTCTAAGGCCGAAGCGAAATAGACATAACCGCATATCGTGTAAATGTGGTGAACGCTATCGAAGTGCGCGAATGTGGTGAACGTGATGCACAGCGGGTGAATGTGGTCAACGTAATGCACATCGGGTGAATGTGGTGAACGTAATTCACATCGGGTGAATGTGGTGAACGTAATGCACAGCGGGTGAATGTGGTGAACGTAATTCACATCGGGTGAATGTGGTGAACGTAATGCACATAGGGTGAATGTGGTGAACGTAATGCACATAGGGTGAATGTGGTGAACGTGATGCACAGCGGGTGAATGTGGTGAACGTAATGCACATCGGGTGAATGTGGTGAACGTTATCGCACATCGTGTGAATGTGGTGAACGTTATCGCACATCGTGTGACTGTGGTGAGCGTTATCGCACATCGTGTGACTGTGGTGAACGTTATCGCACATCGTGTGAATGTGGTGAACGTTATCGCACATCGTGTGACTGTGGTGAGCGTTATCGCACATCGTGTGACTGTGGTGAACGTTATCGCACATCGTGTGAATGTGGTGAACGTTATCGCACATCGTGTGACTGTGGTGAGCGTTATCGCACATCGTGTGACTGTGGTGAGCGTTATCGCACATCGTGTGACTGTGGTGAGCGTTAACGCACATCGTGTGACTGCGGTGAACGTTATCGCACATCGTGTGAACGTGGTGAACATTATCGCACATCGTGTGACTGTGGTGAGCGTTATCGCACATCGTGTGACTGTGGTGAACGTTATCGCACAGCGGGTGAATGTGGTGAACGTTATCGCACATCGTGTGACTGTGGTGAGCGTTATCGCACATCGTGTGACTGTGGTGAACGTTATCGCACAGCGGGTGAATGTGGTGAACATTATCGCACATCGTGTGACTGTGGTGAGCGTTATCGCACATCGTGTGACTGTGGTGAACGTTATCGCACAGCGGGTGAATGTGGTGAACGTTATCGCACATCGTGTGGATGTGGTGAACGTGACGCACAGCGGGTGAATGTGGTGAACGTTATCGCACATCGTGTGACTGTGGTGAACGTTATCGCACATCGTGTGAATGTGGTGAACGTTATCACACATCGTGTGAATGTGGTGAACGTTATCGCACACCGTGTGAATGAAATGAATGTTATCGCATAGCGTGTGAATGTGGTGAACGTTATCGCACATCATGTGAATGAGATGAATGTTATCGCACAGCGTGTGAATGTGATGAACGTTATCGCACAGCGTGTGAATGGGTTGACCGTTATCGCACAGCATGTGAATGAGATGAACGTTATCGCACAGCGTGTGAATGGGTTGACCGTTATCACACATCGCGTGAATGAGATGAACGTTATCGCACAGCGTGTGAATGAGATGAACGTTATCGCACAGCGTGTGAATGAGATGAATGTTATCGCACAGCGTGTGAATGAGATGAACGTTATCGAACAGCGTGTGAATGCGATGAGCGTTATCGCACAGCGTGTGAATGAGATGAACGTTATCGAACAGCGTGTGAATGAGATGAATGTTATCGCACAGCGTGTGAATGAGATGAACGTTATCGCACAGCGTGTGAATGGGTTGACCGTTATCGCACAGCATGTGAATGTGCTGAACGTTATCGCACACCGTGTGAATGAAATGAATGTTATCGCATTGCGTGTGAATGTGGTGAACGTTATCGCACATCATGTGAATGAGATGAATGTTATCGCACAGCGTGTGAATGTGATGAACGTTATCGCACAGCGTGTGAATGGGTTGACCGTTATCGCACAGCATGTGAATGAGATGAACGTTATCGCACAGCGTGTGAATGGGTTGACCGTTATCACACATCGCGTGAATGAGATGAACGTTATCACACAGCGTGTGAATGAGATGAACGTTATCGCACAGCGTGTGAATGAGATGAATGTTATCGCACAGCGTGTGAATGAGATGAACGTTATCGAACAGCGTGTGAATGTGATGAGCGTTATCGCACAGCGTGTGAATGGGTTGAGCGTTATCGCACAGCATGTGAATGAGATGAACGTTATCGCACAGCATGTGAATGAGATGAACGTTATCACACAGCATGTGAATGAGATGAACGTTATCGCACAGCATGTGAATGAGATGAACGTTATCGCACAGCATGTGAATGAGATGAACGTTATCACACAGCATGTGAATGAGATGAACGTTATCACACAGCATGTGAATGAGATGAACGTTATCGCACAGCGTGTGAATGAGATGAACGTTATCGAACAGCGTGTGAATGTGATGAATGTTATCGAACAGCGTGTGAATGAGATGAACGTTATCGAACAGCGTGTGAATGTGATGAACGTTATCGCACAGCGTGTGAATGTGATGAACGTTATCGAACAGCGTGTGAATGTGATGAGCGTTATCGAACAGCGTGTGAATGTGATGAGCGTTATCGAACAGCATGTGAATGAGATGAACGTTATCGAACAGCGTGTGATTGAGATGACTGTTATCGAACATCGTGTGAATGTGATGAATGTTATCGAACATCGTGTGAATGTGATGAATGTTATCGCACAGCGTGTGAATGAGATGAACGTTATCGAACAGCGTGTGAATGTGATGAACGTTATCGCACAGCGTGTGAATGGGATGAACGTAATCGAACAGCGTGTGAATGTGATGAATGTTATCGAACATCGTGTGAATGGGTTGAATGTTATCGAACATCGTGTGAATGAGATGAATGTTATCGAACATCGTGTGAATGTGATGAATGTTATCGCACAGCGTGTGAATGAGATGAACGTTATCGAACATCGTGTGAATGTGATGAATGTTATCGAACATCGTGTGAATGTGATGAATGTTATCGCACAGCGTGTGAATGAGATGAACGTTATCGAACATCGTGTGAATGTGATGAACGTTATCGCACAGCGTGTGAATGGGATGAACGTAATCGAACAGCGTGTGAATGTGATGAATGTTATCGAACATCGTGTGAATGTGATGAACGTTATCGAACAGCGTGTGAATGTGATGAACGTTATCGAACAGCGTGTGAATGTGATGAACGTTATCGAACATCGTGTGAATGAGATGAACGTTATCGAACAGCGTGTGAATGAGATGAACGTTATCGAACAGCGTGTGAATGTGATGAACGTTATCGAACATCGTGTGAATGAGATGAACGTTATCGAACAGCGTGTGAATGAGATGAACGTTATCGAACAGCGTGTGAATGAGATGAACGTTATCGAACAGCGTGTGAATGTGATGAACGTTATCGAACAGCGTGTGAATGTGATGAACGTTATCGAACATCGTGTGAATGAGATGAACGTTATCGAACAGCGTGTGAATGAGATGAACGTTATCGCACAGCGTGTGAATGAGATGAACGTTATCGAACAGCGTGTGAATGAGATGAACGTTATCGAACATCGTGTGAATGGGTTGAACGTTATCACACATCGTGTGAATGAGATGAACGTTATCGTACATCGTGTGAATGAGATGAATGTTATCGCACAGCGTGTGAATGGGTTGACCGTTATCACACAGCGTGTGAATGAGATGAACGTTATCGAACAGCGTGTGAATGAGATGAACGTTATCGAACAGCGTGTGAATGTGATGAATGTTATCAAACAGCGTGTGAATGTGATGAATGTTATTGAACATCGTGTGAATGGGTTGACCGTTATCGCACAGCATGCGAATGAGATGAATGTTATCACACAGCGTGTGAATGGGTTGACCGTTATCACACAGCATGCGAATGAGATGAATATTATCGAACAGAGTGTGAATGAGATGAATGTTATCGAACAGCGTGTGAATGTGATGAATGTTACCGAACAGCGTGTGAATGAGATGAACGTTATCGAACAGCGTGTGAATGAGATGAATGTTATCACACAGCGTGTGAATGGGTTGACCGTTATCACACAGCATGCGAATGAGATGAATGTTATCGCACAGCATGTGAATGGGTCGAACGTTATCGAACAGCGTGTGAATGGGTCGAACGTTATCGAACAGCGTGTGAATGAGATGAACGTTATCGAACAGCGTGTGAATGGGTTGAACGTTATCGAACAGCGTGTGAATGGGTCGAACGTTATCGAACAGCGTGTGAATGGGTCGAACGTTATCGAACAGCGTGTGAATGAGATGAACGTTATCGAACAGCGTGTGAATGGGTTGAACGTTATCGAACAGCGTGTGAATGAGATGAATGTTATCGAACATCGTGTGAATGTGATGAATGTTATCGCACAGCGTGTGAATGGGTTGAACGTTCTCGAACAGCGTGTGAATGAGATGAACGTTATCGAACAGCGTGTGAATGCGATGAACGTTATCGAACAGCGTGTGAATGTGATGAATGTTATCGAACAGCGTGTGAATGAGATGAACGTTATCGAACAGCGTGTGAATGAGATGAACGTTATCGAACAGCGTGTGAATGTGATGAACGTTATCGAACAGCGTGTGAATGAGATGAACGTTATCGAACATCGTGTGAATGAGATGAACGTTATCGAACAGCGTGTGAATGAGATGAATGTTATCGAACAGCGTGTGAATGAGATGAACGTTATCGAACAGCGTGTGAATGAGATGAACGTTATCGAACAGCGTGTGAATGTGATGAATGTTATCGAACAGCGTGTGAATGTGATGAATGTTATCGAATATCGTGTGAATGAGATGAACGTTATCGCACAGCGTGTGAATGAGATGAATGTTATCACACAGCGTGTGAATGGGTTGACCGTTATCACACAGCGTGTGAATGTGATGAGCGTTATCGCACGAGTTTGTTGTGGTGCAATGTTACAACGAGAGCCGTCAGGATCGAGTTCTACCTTGCGACATAACAACTAGTGCGTTAAAGTTCGCATCCTTAGCTCAAATCAAAACTATTCATGTAAATATATATTCTGGTTCCCAACAAGTATGATCACGATAATCATATAGTGTTACACTCATACCACTTATAAATGCCAATTATGGCATGTTTGCTGTGATCCGAAACTTGTTTCGCGGCTGACGGACCACCCACCACCCCCGGCCAACGTGTCTGAAACATGTTTTGTTGCGGTTGGAGCTACTTGTAGTAACGTTTACATACCAATTGTCACAAATTCGTGCCTGGTGTCTGATTCCTCGGCGTTGGTGGGGCTGGATAGGAGGGTTTTATAACCTCTGAACTGAACACAGATAATACAATACGTAGAATGGAATAAGGACCAAAACGCAACTACCTCAATTAAATATCTCAAATTTTTGTTTTCCAATTGTCATATAATTATAGTGTATAGACTTAGGGGTAATTTGCGAAAATTTCTCACCCTCTTGTAGCCATTTTGGATTAAGTCATGAGCCACCAAAAAGAGTTCTACTTTAGATGTGTCCAGGTACATACACATGTAAGTCCCGAGAAGTCTCGGGTTCCACACCAGGTAAACCACGCTATCTTACTGTTATAATTATAAACAAAAATACGTAAACAAAAACAGGCATGTTCTCTAAATTAAGGCATATCATTGCGGCCATTTTGGGTCATTACTGGCATCATTGACACCAATGTGATTCCAATGGAATATAGCGAATGGTTTATTCACAATCTTCATATAACTAGACATAGGGTAATATAGCGAAATGTACCGACTGTTGCGGGTGATCGCACTGGTGGCCATTTTGTTTTCTCACTGAGTTGTCGATTGCAGATTTATTTGTCAGATGATATTTAAGGATTACTTGCGGTCATATAACGGTCATAACGTTCAAATATTTGTGACATATTATGATTGGTTTTGTGTTTTTTCTGAGCCATAATCTGGCGGCCATCTTGGATTTTAATTTACAAATTTGATATCAGTTAACGTAGAAATATACAAGGAACAAAATGCAATTCATTGCAATGTCACGTCTCAATTGGTTTTTCCACAATCGTCATATAGATAGACATAGGGTAAAATCGCGAAATTTTCCGACGTTCATGGGCGCCATCTTGGATTACGTCATATGCGGCCATGTTGATTTCTTGTTAACATCAGGAATTCTACGAACATCTAACTGTGCACGATTATCCAGTAATCCCAATCGTCGTCATTATTTTTGCGAAACTAATGTTTTGGCCTACACATGAATTTGACGACTACGAATAGATAAACGTAGTAGTAACGTTGCAAAACGTCCGTTATTACCTCTTATGGTGTATATGGACGCGGTATTTCGCCCTGTCATTGGAGGTGATATAGTAAATGTGATTAAAACGTACTCGGTATATTGCGTACATGTTTTATTGTGGGCTAACAAGCAGGAGAATAAAATCACTGTCATCGCACAACGAGCGAGGGGGGATACATGTTATTTTCATACACTGTCATCGCATAACGAGTGAGGGGGATACATGTTATCTGCATACACTGTCATCGCATAACGAGCGAGGGGGATACATGTTATCTGCATACACTGTCATCGCATAACGAGCGGGGGGGATACATGTTATCTGCATACACTGTCATCGCACAATGAGCCAGGGGAATACATGTTTTCTGCATACTCTATCATCGCATAACGAGTGAGGGGGATACATGTTATCTGCATACACTGTCATCGCATAACGAGCGAGGGGGATACATGTTATCTGCATACACTGTCATCGCATAACGAGCGAGGGGGATACATGTTATCTGCATACACTGTCATCGCATAACGAGTGAGGGGGGTATATGTTATCTGCATACACTGTCATCGCACAATGAGCCAGGGGAATACATGTTTTCTGCATACTCTATCATCGCATAACGAGTGAGGGGATACATGTTATCTGCATACACTGTCATCGCATAACGAGCGAGGGGGATACATGTTATCTGCATACACTGTCATCGCATAACGAGCGAGGGGGATACATGTTATCTACATACACTGTCATCGCATAATGAGTGAGGGGGGTATATGTTATCTGCATACTATATCATCGCATAACGAGTAGGGGATATATGTTATCTGCATACTCTATCATCGCATAATGAGTGAGGGGATATATGTTATCTACATACTCTATCATCGCATAACGAGTGAGGGGATATATGTTATCTACATACTCTATCATCGCATAACGAGTGAGGGGGGTACATGCATACTCTATCATCGCATAACGAGTGAGGGGATATATGTTCTCTGCATACACTGTCATCGCATAACGAGTGAGGGGATATATGTTATCTGCATACTCTATCATCTCATAACGAATGAGGGGGATACATGCATACTCTATCACCGCACAACGAGTGAGGGGATACATGTTATCTACATACTCTATCATCGCATAACGAGTGAGGGGATATATGTTATCGGCATACTCTATCATCGCATAACGAGTAGGGGATATATGTTATCGGCATACTCTATCATCGCATAACGAGCGAGGGGGATACATGGTATCTGCATACTCTATCATCGCATAACGAGTGAGGGGGATATATGTTATCTGCATATAATATCATCGCATAACGAGTAGGGGATATATGTTATCTGCATACTCTATCATCGCATAACGAGTGAGGGGGATACATGCATACTATATCATCGCATAACGAGTGAGGGGTTACATGTTATCTGCATACTCTATCATCGCATAATGAGTGAGGGGGATATATGTTATCTGCATACTCTATCATCGCATAACGAGTGAGGGGATATATGTTCTCTGCATACTCTATCATCTCATAACGAATGAGGGGGATACATGCATACTCTATCATCGCATAATGAGTGAGGGGGATATATGTTATCTGCATACTCTATCATCGCATAATGAGTGAGGGGGATATATGTTATCTGCATACTATATCATCGCATAATGAGTGAGGGGGATATATGTTATCTGCATACTCTATCACCGCACAACGAGTGAGGGGATATATGTTATCTGCATACTCTATCATCGCATAACGAGTGAGGGGGATATATGTTATCTGCATACTATATCATCGCATAACGAGTGAGGGGATATATGTTATCTGCATACTCTATCATCGCATAATGAGTGAGGGGGATATATGTTATCTGCATACTATATCATCGCATAATGAGTGAGGGGGATATATGTTATCTGCATACTCTATCATCGCATAATGAGTGAGGGGGATATATGTTATCTGCATACTATATCATCGCATAATGAGTGAGGGGATATATGTTATCTGCACACACTGCTATCGCATAACGAGTGTGGGGGGTACATGCATACTCTATCATCGCATAACGAGTGAGGGGGATATATGTTATCTGCATACTATATCATCGCATAATGAGTGAGGGGATATATGTTATCTGCACACACTGCTATCGCATAACGAGTGTGGGGGGTACATGCATACTATATCATCGCATAATGAGTGAGGGGATATATGTTATCTGCACACACTGCTATCGCATAACGAGTGAGGGGGGTACATGCATACTCTATCATCGCATAACGAGTGAGGGGATATATGTTATCTGCATACTCTATCATTGCATAACGAGTGAGGGGGGTACATGCATACTCTATCATTGCATAACGAGTGAGGGGGGTACATGCATACTCTATCATCGCATAACGAGTGAGGGGGATATATGTTATCGGCATACTCTATCATCGCACAACGAGTGAGGGGATATATGTTATCTGCATACTCTATCATCGCATAACGAGTGAGGGGGATATATGTTATCTGCATACTATATCATCGCACAACGAGTGAGGGGATATATGTTATCTGCATACTATATCATCGCATAACGAGTGAGGGGGATACATGCATACTCTATCATCGCATAACGAGTGAGGGGGATACATGCATACTCTATCATCGCATAACGAGTGAGGGGTTACATGTTATCTGCATACTCTATCATCGCATAACGAGTGAGGGGGATACATGCATACTCTATCATCGCATAACGAGTGAGGGGGGTACATGCATACTCTATCATCGCATAACGAGTGGGGGGGATACATGCATACTCTATCATCGCATAACGAGTAGGGGATATATGTTATCTGCATACTCTATCATCGCATAACGAGTAGGGGATATATGTTATCTGCATACTCTATCATCGCATAACGAGTAGGGGATATATGTTATCTGCATACTCTATCATCGCATAACGAGTGTGGGGGATATATGTTATCTGCATACTATATCATCGCATAACGAGTGAGGGGGATATATGTTATCGGCATACTCTATCATCGCATAACGAGTAGGGGATATATGTTATCTGCATACTCTATCATCGCATAACGAGTGAGGGGGATATATGTTATCTGCATACTATATCATCGCATAACGAGTGAGGGGTTACATGTTATCTGCATACTCTATCATCGCATAATGAGTGAGGGGGATATATGTTATCTGCATACTCTATCATCGCATAACGAGTGAGGGGATATATGTTTTCTGCATACTCTATCATCTCATAACGAATGAGGGGGATACATGCATACTCTATCATCGCATAATGAGTGAGGGGGATATATGTTATCTGCATACTCTATCATCGCATAATGAGTGAGGGGGATATATGTTATCTGCATACTCTATCATCGCATAATGAGTGAGGGGGATATATGTTATCTGCATACTCTATCACCGCACAACGAGTGAGGGGATATATGTTATCTGCATACTCTATCATCGCATAACGAGTGAGGGGATATATGTTATCTGCACACACTGCTATCGCATAACGAGTGTGGGGGTTCATGTTATCTGCATACTATATCATCGCATAATGAGTGAGGGGGATATATGTTATCTACATACTCTATCATCGCATAACGAGTGAGGGGGGTATATGTTATCTGCATACTCTATCATCGCATAATGAGTGAGGGGGGTACATGCATACTCTATCATCGCATAACGAGTGAGGGGGATATATGTTATCTACATACTCTATCATCGCATAATGAGTGAGGGGGATATATGCTATCTGCATACTCTATCATCGCATAACGAGTAGGGGATATATGTTATCTGCATACTCTATCATCGCATAACGAGTGTGGGGGATATATGTTATCTGCATACTATATCATCGCATAACGAGTGAGGGGGATATATGTTATCGGCATACTCTATCATCGCATAACGAGTAGGGGATATATGTTATCTGCATACTCTATCATCGCATAACGAGTGAGGGGGATATATGTTATCTGCATACTATATCATCGCATAACGAGTGAGGGGTTACATGTTATCTGCATACTCTATCATCGCATAATGAGTGAGGGGGATATATGTTATCTGCATACTCTATCATCGCATAACGAGTGAGGGGATATATGTTTTCTGCATACTCTATCATCTCATAACGAATGAGGGGGATACATGCATACTCTATCATCGCATAATGAGTGAGGGGGATATATGTTATCTGCATACTCTATCATCGCATAATGAGTGAGGGGGATATATGTTATCTGCATACTCTATCATCGCATAATGAGTGAGGGGGATATATGTTATCTGCATACTCTATCACCGCACAACGAGTGAGGGGATATATGTTATCTGCATACTCTATCATCGCATAACGAGTGAGGGGATATATGTTATCTGCACACACTGCTATCGCATAACGAGTGTGGGGGTTCATGTTATCTGCATACTATATCATCGCATAATGAGTGAGGGGGATATATGTTATCTACATACTCTATCATCGCATAACGAGTGAGGGGGGTATATGTTATCTGCATACTCTATCATCGCATAATGAGTGAGGGGGGTACATGCATACTCTATCATCGCATAACGAGTGAGGGGGATATATGTTATCTACATACTCTATCATCGCATAATGAGTGAGGGGGATATATGCTATCTGCATACTCTATCATCGCATAACGAGTGAGGGGGGTACATGCATACTCTATCATCGCATAACGAGTGAGGGGGATATATGTTTTCTGCATACTCTATCATCGCATAACGAGTGAGGGGATATATGTTATCTGCATACTCTATCATCGCATAACGAGTGAGGGGATATATGTTATCTACATACTCTATCATCGCATAATGAGTGAGGGGGATATATGTTATCTGCATACTCTATCATCGCATAATGAGTGAGGGGGGTATATGTTATCTACATACTCTATCATCGCATAATGAGTGAGGGGGATATATGCTATCTGCATACTCTATCATCGCATAACGAGTGAGGGGGGTACATGCATACTCTATCATCGCATAACGAGTGAGGGGGATATATGTTTTCTGCATACTCTATCATCGCATAATGAGTGAGGGGGATATATGTTATCTGCATACTCTATCATCGCATAACGAGCGAGGGGGATACATGTTATCTGCATACTCTGTCATCGCATAACGAGTGAGGTGGTATATGTTATCTGCATTCTCTATCATCGCATAACGAGTGAGGGGGGTACATGCATACTCTATCATCGCATAATGACTGAGGGTGATATATGTTATCTGCATACTCTATCATCGCATAACGAGTGAGGGGATATATGTTATCTGCATACTCTATCATCTCATAACGAATGAGGGGGATACATGCATACTCTATCATCGCATAACGAGTGAGGGGGATATATGCATAATGTATCGGTTATTATCGATTAGCTCCATTGATAAGGCTTCCTATTCGATTTGTCTTTGTCGGGTAGTTATAATCAGTGTTATGCGCGTCATCAGCTTTTTATCAACGGCAATATTGTATCAATGTAATGGGCATTGTATGTTTACCGATGAACCTTTCACCCAATTGGACGTATACTCCCTTTGTGAGCACACATTATACGTCACACATAGTGTGTAAATATTTCATAATTATCATAATAATTTAGTTTGGATAATATTATATTGAGGGCGTTACAATTTATGTATATGGTTTTCTTGTTTCACACAGATAAAGGTGCAGTATGGTGTGGACGGGCAAGAAGTCACATTCCCCTTCAGCGGCTGGGTTACTGATGGCATCCACAAAATGATGGCTGTGTGACGATGCATTATGCGGCGTGAACATTGAACCTTGGATCTTGAACCTTGAACCTTGAACCTTGAACCTTGAAGGTGCCCATGCAACTATAGTGGGGATTTAGAACGAGATATATTTATTAAATGTGTGTATTTTTACTCGGAGGAAATAAATGCTAGCCTGGTTAATATGTGTTTATCCAACGGGATTTGGTCGGCGTCATACACGCTTTCTGTTCTCGTGTTATCCGACGGGATTACTTGGATGGGTAACATATACATTGTCCGTACACGCACCGCCACTCGCCTTTACACACGTGTGGTATGTCTTCACATATGATGTGATAGATTCCGCAACCTGGAACATGAATAAAAGTTCTATGTTATCACAGGAATGTTGTGCCCTCTTGGAACACATGGGAGCGAGTTTCATGGACAGACAGATACGAAGATTCACTTTAAACCCACTCATCCAAGTCGGACAGGAATGGCACTGTTTGTCCTCAACTCTCCACAGCCGCCCTATCCGCATAGCATGATACTTAATTGTGGATATTATTTACGATCTATATATACTTAATTGTGGATATTATTTACCATCTATAGATACTTAATTGTGGATATTATTTACCATCTATAGATACTTAATTGTGTACCGTATACGCCCATCAAGCCCACCAGTATACGTTATATAACTCTTAATACTGAATTAACCACGGACACAACATAATGATTATATTGACGAAATAACGGAAATATTTAGAAATTAAACACAAAATAAAAAAAAAACATTAAAAAAGCGATTCTTTGTCAGGCGTTTTTTTCCCCGAAGAAATTTAAATGGACTAAATAACGGATATATTCAGAACTGAACAAACAATTACAAAAATAAAGAGCGTTTTTTTAAAGAGTGTTATTTTATCTCGAAGAAGTGATGTTAAAGAATGACTACAAACCTCCACCAAGCCAGCCCCCAATAGTTTAATTTGACTTGCTCAGCCTAAGTTGATAATTTGTGGTGTCGTAATTGGTTCAGAGATCTCCGTTATTTCGCTGAAAATACGTTTTATTTGGTTACCACCCTTGCGATAATGTGTCCGTAGTAAGTCCATTATTAAGTTGTATATACAGTAATGGTGGGGTCGGTGGGTGTATACGGTAAACAATTAAGTATCTATAGATTGTAAACAATGAACGTCATTAAGTATCTATATCAGATTATACTGTGCGGATCTGGTGTCACAGCGGTAATGTTCATCATCTCGTAACAGAATCGATCCGCCCGGATATCACACGGATCCAGAACCACGCTGGACCCTATGGTACTGGGAAATCACCGCTTGAGCCTCGCCGCAATCGCACAAAATTTTCTTGTCGTCCAGAGATTTCCAAATCAAAACGCTTTACTTTTACGTTTACGAAGCCAAGTTCAATTAAAGTGATGTGAAACACTCCGATACGGTGCTCAAATAGAAATTGAGAATAATCTGTTCAAAGTAGTAACTTTTTACGAATATTAATCCAAAATTGACAACACACACCGTGATTCTTATATATTAATTACATGCAATGACTCTCGATGGCGAAACCATTTGTGTTAGTTTACCGACTATAGTTGCGTCCCGAATCGAGATGTAAATATTAACAATTGAGCGTAGTCCTGACGATGTTTTCTATGGAGTGGTATGGTCGATTTCCTTGAAATTGTTGGCAATGTTAGTAGAATGTTACATTTCTCCAGTGGACATAGCGCCCGAATACTAACTTATCATCTTCATGCACCCAAACAAGTACATTATATGTCTTTAATTCTTGCAAGTGTAGTATTTGGTGGCGTCAGCTTGCTCCCTACTCCATCAGTTCCTGGTCCCACCCTCACTCTCCTTGTTTAATAATATGTTACTTTCCACCGAAGCTTTAATGTTTTATTATATTGCCGCATCTTTACTTAGTGTTAAATTGTGAGGGCGGATATATAAAAGTGGTTAGCACTTTTACCACAAACCCTGTCTATTATATACTTTTGTTGTATTTGTAAATAAAATATGTTTAACCTAAACACACCATGTCAAATGGCGGCAATTAACCCCCCCTGAAATGCCACCTTCGTCGCATAAGTACTCATCTTATTATACAGGACCGGGAACCTTCATGTATGTCATAATTTTATCTAAATGACAGCAAGATTTCAAACATCTGAGTGAGTAATAATCGTTTTCTTCATCCACGGCATATAAATAGCTCGACCAAAACACAAGAAGATAGCGAATGAGTTATGCATCAATTTTATCAATTTTTAAAGACATAAAATGGTCAATCGTCGCTGCGATGTACATGCTGTTATCTTCGTTTGAAAATATTGTTTTGACGCGTTTTTTTTTATGGTGAAATTAATTATTGGTAAATCGAGTAGCGGAGTAAATTATTTAAATTTTTCGAAATACACATTGTATCATCAACTTATTGGCAGTGAACATTACATTACATTACATGCATTTTCTTTTATTGGCGGCAAGAGTTTTTCGCTTTATTTATTGCTGCACAACATTGGTCGTATCCACATGATTCACCACTAATCATATACAATTGGTATTTGAAGAATAATTGAGCATTTATTTCAGTAAAAATTACAACTCCTGGTACAGCATGTTTGATAACTGTAGTGATCCCGAGGTACAACTAAATACTCAAATCTACTTTTATATGTTTGATGTTGAATTGTGTTTATGCTTGATTAACGCCACACATTAACACATAAAAGTGAAAACTCTTGCGTTGACGCCGATGAATGGAAATAAGGAGATTTTTTACTGCTTTTTAAAATCACTTCTTTGAAAAAAAAAATCTTTAAATAATACTCTCTGAAATGTTAACAATGTTAGCGATGCCATCAGACGGATATAGAATATCAAGCTATAAAGATAGGATCTTGTTAGCGTTGCTTCGGCCTAACATTTTAAACAGGTTTACGCTGGTAGCGCATACCATTGTAAGGATCGGGTGCATACATGCAGCGTTGGAACACATTCTTGCTAATTACCTAAGACGGATATAGGATATCAAGCTATAAAGATAGGATCGTGGAACTTGAACACCGGGATCATTTTCATATATATAGGCGATGTCCGACTGTGTTGATTTAACTGTATATCATACTGAGAGCTCGCAAAGCTGTTACAGAAAGTGGCGTTATAAATGAATCAGAATCGGATAGGTATGCCATCATACAGATTTCTCACCAAACGGCGGTATTAGAAACGAGTTTAAATATATGGTATTCAATGGCGTCCGTCGTCGGCCTACGCACACAATGAATGTTTAAAATAACAATATAATTAAAATCAGACGCCCGAGGTGTAATGCATGTATATATATAATCAACCAGAATAAGAATCGAACAATATAGTTACAATATAAAAGTTAACTTACCTGAAAAAGTCATATATTCCAACATATTAAGTGTCATATTTTATGCCGATTCTCTGATTCTCTAGTTATCTTCTTGAGATATTCAAAACAAAGAGCCGGTAACCACGTGACTCATTAGTACCCAGTGTTCGAATTACGGTACAAAGTTCCATCAAGGTGCTTACGGAACAATGTACCACGGTGAAAACGGTACTATGATCCGTTTTCACACGGAAAATAATAACAGTGTAAACTTTAATGGACAAACCTGAAGTGTAGCGATAAATATCGTTCGCAGACAATCAGTTATATATAACAAATAAGAAGACATTATGAAATGACGAATATTATAGTGTTACAATTAGTATAAGCATCTCCCAATCATGAGTTGGGTGGGGGGATACAACACGGAACTTCAAGAGTAGAGTGAAGCTTGACCGCCGTGTCAAGCGAGTTAAACCAATGCAAAACCAGTCGTGTGAATAAGCTTACACGAGCTTATCGTTGGTATTGGTCCAGTTTGAATGACCAAAACAAACTGGACAACTTCGGTATCTCTTTACCGGCCCTGCAAACTTTGGCGAACATCAATAAATATATATATCGTCCCTGCTTCCAAATTAGCCAATTTTTCACACAAGATAGACGGTGTCAGTCTCCAGAATGAACTTGAAACGTAGTCGGATTCCTCTTATGTCGAACAAAATGGTCGCGCGTTTTCGGAATGTTAAAAGCGATATGAGAACAGTTTCTATACCACCAGTGTGTCTATTTTCAGAATCTACCTGTTTCCAGCTTGATATTTTAGTGGAAACAGGTTTGTGTGAGGCTTTTGTTTGTGTACCGCTCTATTATTTTCCCGTCCACCTGCTAATAAAAACATGCTATTACGCATAGCAAGTTCGGTAAGTGGCTTTCTTTGTTCTTGGAAATCGAAAAACATGGGGAGATCTTGCCTCAAATGACTTAATTACATATCTTAATATGGAATTTTATCAAAAATCATCAGACGAATTGCATTTATGACTGCATTTTCAATTTTCTTTACGAAATATTAAGGTATTGTATATTCTTAAAATCAGCTATATCACATATAGACGAACTTGAACAATCTACAAGGATATCTTGATCATATGCCACAAACATAACTTCGATACATCGATTTTTGGTAAAGATATCGCAGAAAAGCTAACCCTATCCCCACCTTCGCTGATTTCACAAGTCAGATTCCTTTGGTCGAAAACAACGGTCGCGCCATTTCGGATTGTCTAAGACGACATACCAACGGTTTATTTATCAATAGCGTGTCTACTTTCAGAGTTTACCTGTGTCCAGTTGAAATTTTATTGGAAAAAAAGAGTTTTTGGAATGTTTTAAGAATTTAAAGAGCGTTTGCTTATCATACAAATATTAATCCTCATAACTAACCTTCTGGTGGACTGTGCGAGTTGAAATTAACAAAAGTATCAACTATGGCAGTCTACTTTCAGAGTCTACTTGTTTCCAGTCTGACATTTTAGTGGAAACAAATTGCTTGGATGGTTTTAAAAATTTGAAGAGCGTTTCCTGATTATACAGATATTAACTAACACGATTAGCCTTTTCATGAATTTTGCAAGTTGAAATTGTGCACATATGTCAAGTATGACTCTGAAATGTATTTTTGAGAATGGTGTCGTCAAATACGTCTCCGCTGCTATAGTACTACAGTTGCGAACAAAACTAACGTTGGTCCCTATAGAGAGTTTAACAATTTACTCAAATGTTCACAGTGGTGGAACTTATTATGGCTATCATATATGCATGGCTCTTACATGTAATCTATCATAACTACATGTGCTTTTACAAAATTAACATGCAATATAGTCAGGCCACCAGATACAGTAGTTGATACAAATGTGGCTCACATCAATCATATACATCACAATCACGTGCTTCGGTGATAATGTCCACTATTATACAGATGCAATGTTTATCAAGACTAACGCGTCAGGATGTCGTTGTAAAATTGATTGATGGTGTTTTTTCATCAATTGACAAAATTAATGTTTATTGACAGGACGAAGTACCGCATAATACGGAGTTGTGTGCTAACAAATATGGGAGTCATATTTATGTAAGTGTCAGTCAAAACTTTTAGGACATGGGAATATTTTGTTTATTTCGTAGCCACGAAATACTAATTCGTGGCCACGAAATAACTAATTCGTGGTCACGAAATAAATAATTCGTGGCCACGAAATAACTAATTGTGATATACGATCGTCAGTCCCATTGTTGTAATGGAAGCGAATAGAGATGATCTGGTTGTAGTTGTCCACCATCTTGGCATGAGTCACGGCGATTTGAGATAAAGGGTGTTGTAGGGTGGCCCGTAAAACAAATTAAGTAATCACCCCTTTCACCAACCCGATCCAAAGTTGCCGCCGTCCTGAGGGTGGGTTACATAGGCACCCACGACATTCAGTATATCTTGGGGGCCACCCTACAGCACCAATTATACCACATCAAACGATTTAGGGGTCGAGAAATTGTATAGGTGTCATATTTGAACCCATCTGGGGTGGCCATTTTGGATCGGGGATGGTGAAAGCGGGTGAACATTTAATTTGTCTCAGGGGTCACCCTACAACACACTGTATTCGACCTAAAATGAGGGGGGAAATTGCATGGTACCATATATGGACCCCTCTGATCAGTTATCATTTTCGCTCGAGTGGGCTGAAGGTGTGAAAATTTAGCTTGCTGTGTGAGCCATGGTACAACACCCTTTATTTGATCTATATCGGTCAAGTGACCGAGAAATAATGTGTAGCCCATTTGACCCCTTCTGAGCGGCGACCATTTTGGATCGCGCGGGTATGGTTGAAAGGGGTGAATATTTATAAGCTTGTTTTTGGGCCCACCCTACAAAACCCCTTATTTGACTTAAATCGGCCAATATGCCGAGAGAAATGGCATTCCGATTCGATCCATTGTGGTAAAAACTAATGAATATTCAGTTTGTCTTGGAGCCATCTGACCCGTGTTTCCCCGTTCTCTCTGTGCTAATTTATATAGGACGTCCATATTCCCATAGAGCCCAGGTCCCACGCCATAAGGGGTTTATAGTAGCTTCTCTGCGATCGTACGCATTGTTTCTAAAACATCATCAAGTTAGTGTAACCATACCGTAAAGGTATCTGGATATTATATGCAAAGGTCAATCAGTTATTTCGTGACCACGAATTAGTATTTCGTGACCACGAATTAGTTATTTCTTGGCCACGAATTAGTATTTTGTGGCCACCAAATTAGTTATTTCGTGGCCACGAAATAAAAAACAAATTCTCATGTCCTAAACCAGCCACCGTAGCTTATGGATCATTCTGTTTTAGTATTAAATTTGGAGAAACCCGACCAGAATCAATGTAACAACTACAACAACTCATCTATGCCAATGATATGTTTAGCCAAATAGATGTGGATAGGGTGGTATTGTTAAAAAATGTTAAACAATGTTATCATGTCCATGTGTATTGCTAAATATTGCTGGGCTTATATAGATGGTTGTTCTATAATTCATGGTCGGGTTTATCCATATTGGGAGTTTAAATTATGTTCATCTGATGATAAAGAAAACACTTTCTCCGTTCACTCGATACCTCCCACGGGATACATGTTTCGCATATTAAATTAACATCTTAGTCAACATAACAAATCGCTCCCTCAAATACATTGCCACAAGAATAAAAATAAATTGTCAGTATAAATAGGCAAGACATCTCTGGACACTTTCTAAGAGATAATTTATTTATAAGAAGATATATATGTGTGCATTATGTGCTTGGTCTTATATATAGTACAACACAGTAAGATACAAGTGACATAGTGCGGGGACAATGCTGTGTCGAAGAACATAGTTAAGGGGACCCTTCCATCATCCTGTATCATGACTCCATCTGTTGTGAACAAACCATCGACTTAGGCTTAATGGATCGTTCTCCCCCAATAATATACTGGGCCCCGATCAGTACTATGGGCCATGGTATTTACCCGTAAATGAGATAGTGTCTATAGTCAGATGGTATTGGTTATGTTCAAGTGGTGACACAGATATGAAACTGTACATGTTTGCGCCCCATGGGCCATTGATCATTATAAGATCGAGAAACTTTGTCTAGGAAATTACCAGGAATTCACTGGAAATTGCAATTATAGCTTATAGGGTCGTAATTCAACGTTTGCGTTTCCGATACAGTTAATACCCAAATGTGAAATTTGAGATATACCTGGTCGTCAAAGTGAACCAGATGTCTTATTTAAGCAACGGTTGCTAATCAAATACCACAATTGTGTACTAATCATTTATTGTTATTGCCTTAATTTAGTCAGTGTCTAATGACATGGTGCTGGTTTTGTTCAAAGTTTGGCACATGCATGTCTATAACTATATATGCAGCCATGTTCTGCATATATAGGCCACTGATCATTATAAGATCTGGATACTTTGCCACCAGTCCCGATAGCTCATTAGTAACGGTTACTAAGCACCTACTCGGAATGCAGGAAAATGCAACTATGGTTGATACCTATTTTACTCATTAAGCTCTACTTTAGTGGAAATTCGAATTTACTTGATTTTCACAGCAATACACGAAGCGTGGGGATTGACTATGGTCAGAATATTGATGGTGCATGTTGGGTTTCAATCGCTGCACTAAAGTTGGCCAAATGTAACTGGTCTGGGAAGCGTGAAAGCAAAGCCTATACCACTATAGTAAAGATCTCAGCTGCACCGAAATGTCCGTTTATCAGTAGCACAAATCCTGCGAAAACACAGATTCTCTCAGTGCATGTGGGATAGACTCCGATGACAACGATTGAGTTAATGACAACGAACAACTACCATCTATAACTGTGTATTTGTGACACTACATCCCGTTATGATCAACGATGTGGTTTTAAAACTAATCAGTGGACAACAAGACAGACAAGTATCAAATAAAACAATGATATACTATGTACTCACATCGTGAACAGTCTTGTTGTGAATATTTTCATTTGATTCAACAGGCTGCATATTATCGAAACTACAAAATCATTCGACACTTACTTTTGCCAATTACTGTATCTTGAGGCATAACTATATCATATGTTGCAACTATTAAATCACGGATAGTTACAGTGTGTCAAACACGAGTGTTAAACTTCATATATAGTTGCGCATAGGGTTAAGTGTTAAATTTTGATCGCAACTGTAGCCAGCAAGAATCATCTGATCACATCCATTCTTTTTTAAACTACACCTATGTTTCATACTTAGTATTTTTTAGGAATATCAGTACGCGCATATCATCATGCGCAAAATGGCGCCATTTATCCTAGGTACTAGAATCTCCATAGGGCTCAGTGTTAAATTTTGATCACAACTGTAGCCAACAAGAATGAACCGATCACATCAAATGTTTCAAATATACATGTAATGGTCATAGCTAGTAGTTTGGAGAAGTCTGAAATCGCACCGATCACCATATGCCAGATGACACCATATATCGTTTTCTGTAAATACGAAACGCCCTCTAAATGATGTTGACCCCGATTTAGGCCGACCCGCCAAAATTCAAGAATGGAAACAAGTCAATCCTGAAAACACACCTACTAGACATACATAATCCGTTTTCAGATCGCCTTTAACAAACCAAAAATGCAAAATGACATAAGGAATCCGACTAACCGTCGATTCCGTTTGGTGCAAATATCTCTCCATTAATTGGTCTACGTGCTTATGTCGGAGTCACAGTCTTTACTTATATATATAAATATAAATGGTCATCTGTTCATCTCTTCTGTTGTTCCTTCAATATATATATATATATATATATATTATATATATATATATATATATATATATATATGACACTACATCCCGTGTAGTGTATATATATATATACACTATATATGTGTGTGTATATATATATATATATATATACACACATAGGCATCAAAAGAAGAAAACTAGAAAAGAAATACACCCAGTACTAGAACATATGTCTAGTTTTCGTGCTGCTGCTGCTAGAAAGGAAAACCGTGCGAACGTGAAGACACGACATAACGTCAGAACGTGACGGCGTATGGGATCGAGATCTGGCCCATATTTCGAAACCGAAAACCGAATTCAGCTATCTGGAATGAAAAGGTAGAACTGGCAGCCATTGACAAAACTGTGAACACCAAATTCAGTTAACAGGAATGATACTGGAGAACAGCTGAGTTTCAATAAGTAGGAATCGGCGCCACGTGATGACAATGTACGGTTTGGAAATGTAGTTGTAAATGGTAGCATTTGTGCGTAGCCCAAATAGTGCCTCGACATTGGGTGACGGAATTGGTGTTAAGTTCATATAGGAGGTTATATCGACCAGTTTACCGTGTGAAGTATTAGTAGGCATGTTATATCGACCAGTTTCACAATGTAAAGTCAATGTAGGGAGGTTATATCGACCAACTTTATAGTTCGAAATACATGTATGTAGGTTATATTGAACAGAATTACAGTATGAAGTACACGTAGGGATGTTATATCGACCAGCTTTGCAGTATGAAGTACATGTAGGGAGGTTATATCGACCAGCTTGTCAATGTGAAGAACACGTATGGAGATATTATCGACCAGATGTACACAGAATGAATTTATAATTTAGAGATAACAGTTCAAAATTTAGAAAAATTCCTCAAGAATATACTAATAGTATAGTTTATTGCTAGAATGAATGCTATATTATGCACATAACACACTTTACGTTAGTCGAGCGCATTAGTTTATATACAACACGTATATAGTGATCGATAAGCAAAACAGTCAACATCGTGGCGATTTTTTTTAGCAGAGTGATTCACGGTGACTTATTCAGAACCGAAATCTCGAGACGCGAGGTTTAGCGAGCGCTATACCGGTATGCAAACAACTTAGTGGCATTTCAGACCAACGTTTAACTAGTGGGGTCTCCCCGGTGTTGATTGTTTTGCTTATCGTACACTCTTTGCGTACTGTGTGTTTACATAAAATGGCGTTTCTTTAAAATACTGTTAAATATGTTGCCAAAGTCGGCCCCACGAACCTCACTACATGATCGTCCTCGATATAAAAATCAAGTTTTCTGCAAGCGTGTAGAGTGCGATTAATTACCAGCCACGCCTTTGCCGACCAAACACAGAATAATTACACAGATGAACAACATATTTTACCACTCACTGAAGCCTGTAAATATAAGAAACAATGTCCGCCATTAAACGTGTCTGACACATCCTACATTCGACTATTACATGTACAGTTGCTTTCAAATATTTTATAGATAAACATGGAGAGTGTCTTTTCGTGGAATCATTACAATAACAAGTTTCGTTGCACCCCATCGCATTTTAAATTTCTGTTTATAAAAATGACGGGCGTCAACTGCATGTCATAATGATACCAATATGTCTTTGTAAAAGGTGTCCAAAGGTAATGAAAAATCAGGGGAGACTACGCTGAGCGCCTGAGCCCCTACATTTATCAAAATTTCCCTCAGCTTTAGGCATATAATAGAACATTGCAAGCACGTTCACATAACAACTGGTGGTGTATCTTTGTCCATTTTCCCTGATTTGAGAAAAATCTAAGATGTGTCCTATTTTTTCATATCTGTTCAAACTTATTACGCCCTTCGTTGTATCGTCAATTGTGTTTGTAACACCAATGCTATATCTTTAAAAACTTTGCCTGTGAACAGGAGATATAATATATAGATCATATACATGTGATCAGGAGATATAATATATATATCATATACATGTGAACAGGAGATATAATATATATATCATATACATGTGATCAGGAGATACAATATACATCATATACACGTGAACAGGAGATATAATATATAGATCATATACATGTGAACAGGAGATATAATATATAGATCATATACATGTGCACAGGAGATATAATATATATCATATACATGTGAACAGGAGATATAATATATAGATCATATACATGTGAAGAGGAGATATAATATATATCATATACATGTGAACAGGAGATATAATATATAGATCATATACATGTGAACAGGAGATATAATATATATCATATACATGTGAACAGGAGATATAATATATAGATCATATACATGTGAACAGGAGATATAATATATAGATCATATACATGTGAACAGGAGATATAATATATATCATATACATGTGAACAGGAGATATAATATATAGATCATATACATGTGAACAGGAGATATAATATATATCATATACATGTGAACAGGAGATATAATATATAGATCATATACATGTGAACAGGAGATATAATATATATCATATACATGTGAACAGGAGATATAATATATAGATCATATACATGTGAACAGGAGATATAATATATATCATATACATGTGCTAACCACACATTCCACGTTGGTATACCACCATGTGAAGCTAAAGGGGAATGGGTACACATATTGTGGCAAAATGGTTCACATGATTTGATATCGCGGCTAAACTGATGTCAGCTCTGGGATCAGTTTGGCATATAATAGAAGTCGCTGCCATTGTGGGGTCCAAGGAAACATTTGAAGATTTCACTTCAAAGTATTCTTTCCAGTAATGACATGTATTTGTTGTGAAATCAGAAGAGCATAGCAACCTGCAACTACATCAATATTATCTGTAGAATAAAACAAACTAAATAAAATTCACATAACCATCACATGAATAATGCCGTCTAACCGCTAACACGATGTGGTACCACAATTGGTCGTTATAAAATTATTGGTCTCCATGATACGAGAAATTAAATCATGGGATTTAAAGACGCCAAATTGCTGCCGTTTGGGTGAGAGATCTAGGAGGGGGGGGGGGGGGGTCATAACTATGATAAGAATTTGTTTAGTTGCTGAAAACCACCAAATATATATGTAATCATCTCCAGTATATCATACATCCATGAGTCTAATGGACGTGGTTTAAATATGTCAAAAGTGGCGCCTTTAAAGTCATGCATGACGATGGCAGTTGCACCAAAGCTGATACAAATATATTCAGCACTAATTTCCACCATATCGTATTTAAGGAGATTTGGCATTCAAATTTCACAATCTCGACAAATGGTGATCCAATTAAGTCACTTGAACAAGTTTATCTTCTCAACTGTCATATTTATATGGGGATGGGAATCAGGACATTCATATAATGAGCTAGCAAAAACAGATACATAGAAGAAGCATTAAAATTATATTTATCATTCTATTTAAGAGATACATATATTCTTCCAAACTGAGAGAAAGTGAACACATAGTGACCACGTAACTACTTATCCATTCAGAATATTGTGTAGATGTAGAGCATAAAATGATATAAATTATTTTACCACTGATGTAAATAGCAGTATCGGGCGTACTCAGAGAAATAAAACAAGTTTACACTTGTTCACTTAGAACTGTCGCTGAAGGAGAATTCACTATTTTAAAAATGAAAATAGAGAGTTCATCAATATTGAATATGTCACCAGTGGCTTCGGTTGTTCCACATCGCCTTCTATCCCATATAGACTCACGTGGACTACAGCTGAACACCCAAAAAGTGAATGGTGGGGTAAGCGTGCACATTACAAATGCCCTGTATATATATACGGAATTCGCTAAGTATATAAGATAAGAAGCAATGACTATCTTTAAGTTTGTTTTTATAGCATGTCAATGGGCCATGGAACTTAATGAATTAAAAGTCACGCCAGCGATAATCACTGTAGTTGGGATATTTGGCACAAAACACAACAATGATTTCTTTAATAAATGAGTCAAATTAAATTTAAAAAAATGCTCCTATAATATGACCATACGCTATATCGTAATTAAAACGAACCACAGCTAAATCACACCTATAAAAGTATGTTTGTGGCTTTTCTTTTACAATTCTTATCAAAATCAGTTCATACATTATTGTAGAGACGTATTCCCATTCAAATAAGATTCACATGGTCTTATTTCGTGGAGTGATTATGATTATTTACACCTCGCACGCAAGTGTTCAAAGTTCAAATGTTTATTTCTCAAGTAAATCATGTTACATGATATTATGAGAAGATACTACATAAGTATACAATACAATACATGCTGCGTAACAGTGGAAAAGGGTTTTTTAGTGTGAGGGGGGGGAGCTATTAAATATTTATATTATATTATAGGGCATCACAATGTTGTTTGATGACATGCATCACTAAATCGCGCTATCTCCTCGAAACTGTTGGAGATATCGTGACTGAGTGCAGATATCATGCATTATTCGTAATTAACTCTTGCGTTTTGTATAAATGTGGAGAGTTTAATCAATATATTCTTGTTTTTGGAGTTAAACAATTTAGTAAAATTAACTAAATTCGGATAATTTCGAAAGAATTTTCGTCGAAAGAGTGGACCGTAATCGTAATTTCGTGTATTCATCAGGTCACTCGTACATCGGCTATCTGAGAAATCCAAGATTCACAAACTACGTGACAACCACCTCCCAGGTTTAAATACAAAATTATTCCATATTTAAACTATTTTATTTCATTTCACACGATAGTCACTTCAGTACAGAATAAGGCACTGTTTTATCCCAAATGTTCTGCCTCGTGTTGTCGACTTGATGCATCTCGCACAGGCGCGAAAATACACATGATGCTTAATCAGTATGTGCTTATAGGGCTATAGTAAACATGTCGATAAATTTATTTTATTTTATTTCAAATAACCACATCCAATTGCACAACTGACAAGTTTCGAGTGTTAACCAAAACTGTATATCCGCCACCGAAAGAAAGGGTCGGGGAACTTGAAAAATTTATCAGGAGGTAAAACACATAATTATTTTCATTTCACTGTTGTTTGTAAAGAGTATATAACTAAATGTCAGAAGCTAGGCAAAAACTCACCCTATGAGAATATATAAATTGATCCCTATAGCCGACCTAATATGCTGTGAGTATTCACGCAACATATGTTGTTACGACGTTTTGCCAGAGTTATTTAGTTGAATTTGTTGTCAAGATAAGACGTTTCGACATATTTCGCCGTTACTTCATTCATTCGTAGATCAACAAGAATGTCAAAGCAAAATATCTGATCAGGGATTACAAAACAAGATTCTGATTGAATTATAGAGGTCCAACATTTTGACACCAGCTGAAGTAGCGGTGGGAAAGTGTTTGTGCGTGTGAATCCGATTTTACCCAAATATTTGACTGTAAGACAACGGAATTCTTTATAGGTCTACTTTGCCGCATCAATCGAAAACCTTCCTTGTTGAAAATGGTGTGAGGTGCACACAAAATGATGAACTATGTATATCTCATTTGTGCTCCGCTCCTGACAGCAATGAAATAATTATTATATTTATGAAAAACGCTTATCTTTTATGCTTGTATAAGTTATTTGTTGAGAAAGACTAATTCGACTCAAATCATCGAAAATATCCACACACAAGAGAACCGTCGTAATACAGTACAGACGCCTGGGTATGGTATAGCAGCTGTTAGACAATTATAATTTATAGCATATTAGGATATTATGCACGGACTACTTACTTTTCACCCAAGGGCGTGTGGTTTTGAGACACTGAGCACTGTAGTATGGAAAGGTGCCACTTGTACGGACACACATCGCAAAGAAACGCCCAAAATGAACAACAAATGAATGCACATTTTAACACCTTTGAAATTGTGAAGTGAATAACAACCTTTCAATAAAATTAATGTGAGTGTACCAATATAGCAGATATGTGCATCATCGTTGAGATATGACAACGCAAGATATATGTGGCATCTTATATTAGACCAAACAATATTTGACATGGCCTGCACCTGGAGATGGAATTTATGCGACGTACACAACTGACAAACATGTTCAGTGTTTACTTATTAGTGCAAGGGACCCAACCAATTTACGAACATTTAGTCTATCGGTACCACACGCAGGCTTGTGATATTTTGAATGTTATGACATTTTTCAACAGATAGCGCCGGATGTAAAATATGCAAAAGATGATTTTGAGAGGGTTTAGAGGCAAATTTAGCAAAAACCGAAGTTTCTGGAAAATGCGGCAAATTGAGACAAAAACACACCTTTTGAGACATAAAAAACAAATTGTTCGCGCTAAGATACCCCCCTCTCTCAATCAAGACAACTGCGTAGATATATACCGCATATATGGTCATAGCGTGATTATGTCACGCTCTGAACAACATTACTGTTGTGGTATTTACGATTATTTCACCCAGCACCTCAACATTCAACAAAAAGTCAGATAGAACGGAATAAAATCAAACACATGAAGTCAGCATTTTGTGCTGATATAGAAGTCTACATAACTTTTGATAACCAGTAAGGTAACGCTATGGTGGTGTCGATAGATGGCAAGATTTCTGAGATCTATTTTGAAAGTAAAGCAACAAATATTGATAATCGAAGTCCACTCCTAAGTTTACGAACGAGGTAGTATTCCTAATACTCGTGCAAGATATTAACTTGCACATGAAAAGTCATTAACTTGCATGTGTAAGTTAGTTTTGCAGGTGCAAGATAAATAACTTGCACCTCCAAAATAATAACTTACATGTGCAATTTAATAAATAAATCTTGTTTGGCAAGTTATTACCATGCAGCTGCAAGTTAACTTACACCTGGAAGTTGTGTATCTTGCACCTGCTACAAGTTAGTTATGTTGCACCTGCAATTGCTGCAAGTTTTTAACTTGCACCTGCAAGTTATTGTCTTGGAGCTGCAGGTTAGTTAACTTGCCCCTTAACGTTATTATCTTGCAAGTGCAAGTTAGTTAACATGCAAGTTATTATCTTGCACGTGCAAGTTATTATGTAGGAGCATTAGTAATACTAACGAGCTCGTTCATAAACTTAAGAGTGGACTGGGCAATGAATTTTTGTTTGTTGAATAATTCATGTTTCCGATGGGTGGAAGAGTGCGGGGGACTATGGGAATCCTCCAGCAATCGGATACTGCTAAGAGTTTCGCAAGGTATAAAGTGGAGTGGAGACCGTGTATATAATATTTCATGTTTCCGATGGGCGGGGGAGTGGAGTGGAGACCGTGTATATAATATTTCATGTTTCCGATGGGCGGGAGAGTAGAGTCAGGCAATTCTTCGAGGATTGTCCACTTATAAATGGACAATCGGTACCTAAAATGGTCATTAATAAATGGACAATCCAACCACGCGTGGCACGCGAGCTTGGGATTGTCCACTAAATGAAGACATGTTTTGTTAATCCTGCATGAAGGCCAATAACTCTATAAATAATGTTAATTTGCTAAATAACAGTGATTTGTATGAGAAGAAGTGTTTTTTGACGAAATAACGGAGATATTTGAAGAAGAGTTTCGACGAAATAACGGAAATATTCGAAGAAGTGTTTTTAAAGAGCTCTTTAAAAACACTTCTTCGAATATTTCCGTTATTTCGTCAAAAACTCTTCTTCAAATATCTCCGTTATTTCGTCAAAAAACACTTCTTCTCATACAAATCACTGTTATTTAGCAAATTAACATTATTTATAGAGTTATTGGCCTTCAATAAAGTGTTTTTAAAGAGCGTACCACAAACCTCACACAAGCCCACCCACCCAAGGGAAGAATTTGACTTATATTTCACAAAAGTTGATCTGTAGTGGTGTTGCAAATTTCTCATACAAATCTTCGTCATTCATTAAAGGTACATTCTTTATAGAGTTATTACCCTTCAGATTTAATATGAAGCTAACATGCACGATTATCTATATATGTCGTGATTTAGTGGACAATCGCAAGCTCGCGTGCCACGCGTGGTCGGATTGTCCATTTTTGGGAATTAATTTCCTGGCTTTGGTTGGCGATTCGCCCTTGTTTCTTCGTGAGTGTAGTCGAGGGTAGTTTCGCAACATATATGTCAGGAGTTCTTATCCGTACGAGGGCGATACGGGGGTCCGGGCTGTGGGTTTTATTTTATTGGGGGGACCCATTTGTATTTCTGGCTGAATCTGTCAAGTTTAGGGGTTAATATCGGTACTTCTGTTTGGCCTTGACCACCATCGAGCGTATCTGGGTTTAATTGACACCCGCGCACAGATATGGACACTAAAATCACCACTAGACGCCGCAGGGGCGGTCCGGGCTGTTAGCTTCATTCGAGGCGAACATATTCGCTGATGCCAGTATTTTGAGGGTTAATAGCGACACTTCTGTGTGATCGCGACCCCTGTCCGTGCGTGCGTGGGTTTCCATGACATTGGTCTCTGAAATAATAAAGGCAGAGACAAAGCCCATAGTATTGCTGTCATATATAGGTAAAAAGGTAATTCAATTACATGCTAGTATAGCTGATTCTGTCTCAAAAGTACAAAGCTGTTTTGGTGTTACTTTGTCGGGCAGAATCTGGGGAATATATCCAAAGTTCGCTTAGGGGAAAATGTTCTACATATCTTTGAAATAGGGTCCTATTTATGGCTTTTTTGGTATCAATTGTGCAGTTTCTTATTAGTCCGGTCAAACTGACGCCCAACCATGAACCCATTTGTTATCTAACGGCTTTTTGTGTTTTTGAGTGTGACTATACTCATGTAATAACATATCAAAAATCCCCATGAATTTCAGAATGTAAAACAAAATTGTAAAAATTGGAATTTTATTAATAAACAAATCTGACAACCATAAACGCTCAGTCGGGTTCCCTGACTGCCAATATGTGACCAAAGAATAACACATCCAAAATTGCCATGCAGTTCATGAAGGGAAAGTCGTTAAAATTAGATAAAATTGAAGAAAATATGTAAGAAAATGGTGAAAATTGAATGTTTGTCCGGGAACCAGGTCGGTCAACGTGCATCCCCCAGACTGGGGTCCCGGTGTTAAACTTGATCCATTTGTTTTGTTCGTAAAGATGTCTGCTCAAACTATTTTGACGCTAACACGTGGCCGTGTATGTACCTGTCAATATGGTGGACATTTCCTGGAGTGTACTAACTTCAATGTTCTCTAGATTTATTAATGTGACTGAAACCTGCAACAAAAACGCATTATTCTTGTTGCCATATAATATGCCTGCCATCTCGTGCATAATTTGACAATAAAACTATAAAGTGACGAATCCTAATCAGTTATAATAAGTCAAATCCCGAGGGTTTGACAATTTGGTGTCTAAAAAGCTTTCATAATGAGGGCGAACATGGCAGTTGGGTAATTAACAATTGAAGTGTTTTTTTGTTTTGTTGATTTCTTTTACTAAATCTTACGATATCGAATAAATGTATAGCCAATATGTAGTCATATATGCCACGATACGAGTTTCCAAAGCCACCAACTAGTTTCATAATACATCACATGAGTGTCCCAACCACCTAACGGGTGCGCCAAACAACATGCAGAGTTTCAAAACACATCTTGTATAAAAAAACCAACATCCATACCACGGGCGCCCCAAATCCAAATGTTGTCCCAAACCATCGAAGGGGTGTCCCAATCCACCAAACGAGTTTCACAAACCACCCAGACTGATGTAAGGTAGGTAGTGCCCCGAACGATATTCAACTGGTGTCATAACGCACACATATACTATAGTCCCCCAAACTATGCATCTGGTATTCCAACCAACATAATGAGTGTCCCAAACCACCAAATGAGTGTCTCAATCAACCTGAATAGGAACCCAATCCATTCAACGAATGTTTCCAAACCACGCCGGTAGTGCTCCAGACTTAGCAACCGATGTTCGAAACCACATAGGTGTGTCCCAAACCATCCACCAGGTGTCCAAAACTATTCAATATGAGTGTCCATAGCCATCAAATGCGTAAAACAAACCATACAATGAGGACCTACCGAGTGTGTTAAACCACTCAATCAGTGCCCCAAAACCTCACAATGGGTGGCCCAAGGTAACCAAACCATCCATCGGGTGTCTGAAACTACACGAGTGGCAGGCATCCAATATGTACCCCATGCCACACAACTAGTATAACAAGACATCCGGAGTGTCATATGTCATACATCATACACTTGTCGACTCCATTCAACTATAGTTTCCCAAACAGACCAATCAGTGACCCAATTGGTCACGCAGTGTCACAATGCACAAAACCAGTGTCTAAAATCTATAGCGAGTGTCTCAAACCACTCAATGTGAACAAATCACAAAATTAAGAAGGTGATTGAGACACCCGCTGCGTGGGTTCTCACTCATTAGATGGTTTGTGACACCAGTTAAGTTGTCTTAGACACTCGTTGGATGTATTCGATACTAGTTTGGTTGCTTTGGACACTCATATAATTATGTATATAAGATGGTGTATGTACATCCAACCGAAAGCCATTGACTGGAGGTAGCGTATGTACCATGGTGCCCGACACTATATGCTATGAATTTGGATAGTCACTGTAAGCTAGTGTTTCGTGTCTATTTTTATTCGCCGACTACTCGTCAGGGACAGGCGATTTAATTAGATAAGTCGACATTTTATATGTCTGTTAACATGTATTCCATGTGTATATAGTTTGGGCCACGTCATGTGGTATTGTTGGATTTGCAAATTTCATGCAATCATTCTGTTAACATGTATTCCAATACCACATGACGTGGCCCAAACTATATACACATGGAAACCATGTTAACAGACATATAAAATGTCGACTTATCTAATTAAATCGCCTGTCCCTGATGAGTAGTCGGCGAATAAAAATAGACACGAAACACTAGCTTACAGTGACCATCCAAATTCATAGCATATATAGTGTCGGGCACCATGGAACATACGCTACCGCCAGTCATTGGCTTTCGGTTGGATGTACATACACCATCTTATATACAAACTTGACATTCCTCGGTGATAGTAATCCTGTTGAATAACTGGTTTAATTACCAGGTATCCTGTCTGCTTCGACTGTGTGGCTGTGTTGTTTTGTGGTGATCCGAATATGCTTGGATAAGTCACTATACAATTCATGGACATCTACAATGCTTTATTATAGCTATAATAACTATACTTATACTAATATCCCTAAATGGGCACACTACAATTGTGTATATACCACCACGAGTATACGCTCGTTCATAAACTAATAATGCTGTATTATTCTTATAACTAACGATACACGCTAGATATACACATGACATTTCAAGGACACGCTTATCAACGGATTTGCGCCAACCTTGGTGTTAGGATTGACTAATTGAATAAACTATACCGAAACGAGAAGTTTCCAGTAACAATGCTATATTATTGATATAGTTATACATATAAAAATACCCCCACTGAACGGGCGCACTACAATTGTGCATATGACACTTACGAGTATGCTATATTATAGCTATACTATACTTATACAAATATCCCTAAATGGGCACACTACAAATGTGTATATACCACCACGAGTATACGCTCGGGTCATTAACTAATAAAGCTGTATTATTCTTATAGCTAACGGTACACGTTAGATATACACATGACATTTCAAGGACCCGCTTATCAACGGATTTGCGCCAGCCTTGGTGTTAGGATTGACTAATTGAATAAACTATACCGAAACGGTAGTTTCCAGTAACAATGCTATATCATTGATATAGCTATACATATAAAATACCCCACTGAACAGGCGCACTACAATTGTGCATATTACACTACGAGTACACGCTCGGGTCACAAACTAACAATGGTATATTATAGCTAATGATACACGCTAAATATACAGCTATCTTTATCACTATAGCTATACACATTAATATCCCAAATTAATGGGTGCACCTAGATGTGTAGATGATCGATGATGTCTGGACAATACTCATGAATTAATTCTCATCCATAAGCGATGCATGTGCTATTTAGAACCCACTGTTACCTATAAGAATGATAAATTCGTAATTGGTATCATGTTCCGGCATGCCAGCAAGAACCTATGGCCCACTAGTTCATTTGGACAATCCAATTTGATTCTATGCTCTATCTTGACTGGATTTGCACACATGCTGGGCCTACTGGCATTTACCATTATTTCAACCCATATCTTTGGGATGAGTGGTGGATGTTACGCTCTTTCGCTAACATGGAATTAACATACAGATTGCATATAATATGCAAATGTAAACTGAATCCGATGTATTCCACCAATAATATGACATATATATTGCAGGTAATATGCAGACTGCATAAAATATGCAACCCGAAGAAGTCACATAAACCTAAATAAATGTTTTGGCATTATTTAAACTTGGCCAAACTTCGAAATCCAAAAACCTTGGACAGAGGCTAGACTGAAAACATATGTGCCAATTAAATGGTAATCAATTCATTCCTGACGCTACAGTCAGAAATATGTCAGACTAAGATTAACGGCGAGTCAAATAAGACATTAAAGAAGTGATTAATTTCTTATCCCAACATCAGCGGTATCAATTTCACACCACATATGTGGCATATATCGTCACGTGACCCAACCAACTTATGTTAGCTGTACTCGACTGGGCACTAAAGCCATTGGACACGCCTTAAAGCGTGATTGACGGCTGAACTGCCACGTGCTGGCTATATACTATACACATCTCAAAATATCGGAATTTTTATCTTATAGTGACCAGGCACTCTTCAGAGCGAATATAGGTCTATCTTAAAGCGACCCGACATGCAGTCTTCACATCGGCAACGAACGCGGAGAGGTTGAAACTACAAACTACAAACCATCCAACAGAATGATTGCATGAAAATTGCAAATCCAACAATCCCACAAGACGTGGCAAAAACTATATACACATGGAATACATGTTAACAGAATGATTGCATGAAATTTGCAAATCCAACAATACCACATGACGTGGCCCAAACTATATACACATGGAATACATGTTAACAGACATATAAAATGTCGACTTATCTAATTAAATCGCCTGTCCCTGATGAGTAGTCGGCGAATAAAAATAGACACGAAACACTAGCTTACAGTGACCATCCAAATTCATAGCATATATAGTGTCGGGCACCATGGAACATATGCTACCGCCAGTCATTGGCTTTCGGTTGGATGTACATACACCATCTTATATACAAAATCAATGAAAATGTTTTTAATTTTTGACTTTCGATCGCAATTTTCGTCGCCATTTTGGGACACTTTGCTGACAGATAGTTAATTATTATGATCTGACATAATTTACTGTTGTGTTAGCCATTACATAATCTGTTTTCGTCGAAATGGAAACAATCTGGAGAACTCTACCCAATTTTACTACTTTCGGTAGCCATTTTGTCCCTATTTTGGGAACTGATGGCCTCATCTAGAGAGAAAATGGTCACTAGTGCTTCATATCTGACAGCTTATGTGTATTCAGTACACTGCTTATTCTGGGCATTAAAATAATAGCAACCACCCAGTGTTTAAAATCTATAGCGAGTGTCTCAAACCATTCAATGTGAACAAACCACAAAATTGGTGCCCCAAACCATCCAACTGAAGTCATAAATCACACAGTGGGTGACCTAAACCATAAAACTAGTATCACAACCCATCCAATGAGTTCCCTAGCTATCCATCCAACTGGATATATGTTACAAACCAACTACCAACTGTCATCTCAATACATCTACAATAGTGTACAAAACCCTCCATCGAGTATTCAGACGACCAAGTGAGTTTCTCAAACCATCCAATGAATTTTCGAAAACAGTGTTTGATATATTTGATGTTGGTTTGTAAACTAATTAGAGACACCCATTAGATGATGTGGGACATTAAATGGGTGGTTTGAGACAGTAGATGGGCGTTTTTAGATATTCCTGGTGGTTTGAGACAACCTTCGTGTGGCTTGGAACTGGAACACTCATTGGATGATTATGGACATTCATCTGTTTGGGACACCTATCGAATGGTTTGTGCATGGTAGACACTTGATGGTTTGGCACAATGTTTTGGATGCTTTTGGATACAGTGTGCATGAACTGGAACACTCATTGGGTGATTATGAACATTCATCTGTTTGGGACACCTATCGAATGGTTTGTGCATGGTAGACACTTGATGGTTTGACACAATGTTTTGGATGGTTTGGGATATATTGTGCATGAACTGGAACACTCATGGGATGATTATGGACACTCATCTGTTTGGGACACCTATCGAATGGTTTGAGCATGATAGACAATTGATGGTTTGATACAATCTTGTGGATGGTTTGGGATACATTGTGCATGAACTGGAACACTCGATTGATGACATATGGCAATAGTTGGGTGGTATGAAACACACATTGAACTGGTTTGGGCACTATATGAATGGTTTGTGACACTATTATGGTTTTGGGACACTAGTTAGCTGACATGGGACCCTGTTCTATGGACTGGGACACTCATAGATTAAGTAGGTATATTGTTAAGAAGGTGATTGAGACACCCGTTGCGTCGTTTCACGCTCCTTAGATGGTTTGGGACACCCGTTGAGTTGTCTTAGACACTCATTGGATGTATTGCGATACTAGTATGGTTGCTTTGGACACTCATCTAATTATATTGTATATGAGAAGATTTAGTTACAAATCAATGACAAATTAAACAATTTAAATCGCAATTTTCGCCGACATTATGGGACACATTACGGACAAATTCTCAATATATAGTTAATTATTTTCAGATTATAATCTGACATCATTTACTTTGGTGCTAGCCATTACATAATTTGTTTTCGTCGAAATGGAAACAATCTGGAGAACTATACCCAATTTGACTACGTTTGGTAGCAATTTTGTCCCTATTTTGGGAACTGATGGCCTCATCTCTGCTAAAATGGGCACTAGTGCTTCATGTCTGACATCTGATGAGTATTCAGTACACTGGTTATTCTGGGCATTAAAATAATAATTGATATTCTTCGAAATTTATTACATCTTTTTCGAATTTGAGGGACACTTAAGGGCCCAAATTTCCAATCCTCGTGATATCGCTCACAATGATCAGACATTGATTTAAAATGGCATATATTGGCACAAATGATTTTAAACCAATTTAAACAAAATTTCTTATTAATGGAAACGATCTGGTGAAATTTAACGAAAATTATCAAATTTCATAACATTCGGTCGCCATTTTGTCCGCCATTTTGAATTTTGAAAATCGAATTGTACATGAAATGACATTCGTCTAGTTGTCATAACAACAATACTAATTTGTTTATATTGCATGTTCCTGCCATCTGTATAACTTTAATTTAAATGCCATTCAAATGTATATTTCATAAAGAACGGAAAATCATACATAAAAACCACAAATAGGACCGTTTTTTCAAAATGCTTTAGAAAGTTTCCCCAAAGCGGTTTTTAGCAGATTTTGGATATGTTGTTCCCCAGATTCTGCCCGACAAAATGACATCAAAACAGCTTGTCAACAATTTGTTATGGGTCCAATGCCTCAGCGACCAGCCTACGTATTCAGTAATCCGTCGTCGATTTTGTTTTAGCCAAACGAATTCTTTGGCCCTATACACTGTACGTGAATTGTACGACTACAAATAGCTAAAGTTAGGCCAATGTATTCTCTTATATATGCGAAGCTCCCTATGTATTCTCTTATATATGCGAGGCTCCCTATGTATTCTTATATATGCGAGGCTCCCTATGTATTCTTATATATGCGAAGCTCCCTATGTATTCTCTTATATATGCGAGGCTCCCTATGTATTCTTATATATGCGAGGCTCCCAATGTATTCTCTTATATATGCGAGGCTCCCTATGTACTCTTATATATGCGAGGCTCCCTATGTATTATCTTATATATGCGAGGCTCCCTAAGTTTTCGCAAAATATCAGGAAGCTCCAGTCATGGACGGGTTAAACGTGATGCATGTGAATCTGTATAATATACCTTTGTATTTCAGCTACATGCACAACGAGAATCAACTGACAAATCCGTAAATTAGACTTACGTTTACCGTTTTCTGCTAATTAGAATACAATCTTATGGTAAACTTACCTGATACCGAGCCCAATTTTCTCGTGAGTGGAATTTCGTGGGATTGAGATGATTGGACGCGTTGTGATTATCTGTTAGATCGTGCAGAGCGGAACTCTCACTGCGCACGCTTATTACATTTTTACTACGTTTGGTAGCAATTTTGTCCCTATTTTGGGAACTGATGGCCACATCTCTGCTAAAATGGGCACTAGTGCTTCATATCTGACATCTGATGAGTATTCAGTACACTGGTTATTCTGGGCATTAAAATAATAATTGATTTTCTTCGAAATTTATTACATCTTTTTCGAATTTGAGGGACACTTAAGGGCCCAAATTTCCAATCCTCGTGATATCGCTCACAATGATAAGACATTGATTTAAAATGGCATATATTGGCACAAATGATTTTAAACCAATTTAAACAAAATTTCTTAATAATGGAAACGATCTGGTGAAATTTAACGAAAATTATCGTGCAGAGCGGAACTCTCACTGCGCACGCTTATTACATTAATCACCCCCTGGTCAAGTGGTCCTGCTAATGTGCTGTGATGCGGTTGGGGTCCTGCTAATGTGCTGTGATGCGTTTGGGGTCCTGCTAATGTGCTGTGATGCGGTTTGGGTCCTGCTAATGTGCTATGATGCGTTTGGGGGTCCTGCTAATGTGCTATGATGCGGTTGGGGTCCTGCTAATGTGCTGTGATGCGGTTTGGGTCCTGCTGAATTGCTATGCTGCTGTTTGGGCAAATTGATGCTGTTAAAAAAGTATCATTATATTTGTTTTTAATTTGATTTTTTCGCGGTGTTCCGATCATCTGAACATATCCAGGAAACGCCATTATGCGTATCAAATATTCACCAACATATATATTGAACATACTCGTTGCATTAGTTTTTGCAAATCGAGCGTATAATCAAGAAGCATATTCACGTCGTTTTGCAAACACCACGAAGGCATTATTATATTTTTCTAAAATATATGTTTTTGAATGTTTCAAACAGATAACGGTTTTATCTCAAATCTCTCGGATTAGCCAAACACCGCGAAAATGACAACTTTAGAAAAATAACGGTACTATTTTGTAACGCCCTCAATTTGCCTATACCCACATCAGCAATTCAGCAGGACCACCAGCATCATAGCATATTAGCATGACAACTTGACCAGGGATGGTAATCCTAATCGTCATTATTATTTTTGCGAAACTAATTTTTTGGCCCGCACATGAATTTGACTACGAATAGCTAAACGTAGTAGTAACGTTATCTGTGAGTTGCAAAACGTTCGGTATTACGACATCTTATGACGTATATTGACAGCGGTATTTCGCCTTGTCGTTGGAGTTGGTGGAGTAAATGTGATTAAAACGTACTTGGTTTATTGCGTACATGTTTTTATTGTGGGGCTAACGAACGGGAGAATAACATCACTGTCACCGCACAGCGAGCGAGGGAGATACATGTTATCTGCATACACTGGCATCGCATAACGAGTGAGGGGGTACATGTTATATGCATACACTATCATCGCATAATGAGTGAGGGGGATATATGCATGTCTCGGTTATTATCGATTAGCTCCATTGATAAGGCTTCCTATTCGATTTGTCTATGTCTGGTAGTTATAAACTGTGTTATTCGCGGTGTCATCAGCTTTTTGTCAACGGCATTAGTGTCAATGCAATGGGCATTTCATGTTTACCGATGAACCTTTCAACCAATTGGAACATATACTCCCTTTGTGAGCACACATTATACGTCCCACATAGTGTGTAAATATTTCATAATTATCATAATAATTTAGTTTGGAACGTCCGATTTAAAAAATGTTTTCACATGCAAGCACACACCATATACGTGTATTCACACATACGAACAAACTACATATTAAAGCTACAATATAGTTTGTATATGCCTAATAATATTATCTTGAGGGCGTTACAATGTGTGTCTGTGGTTTTCTTGTTACACACAGATAAAGGTGCAGTATGGTGTGCACGGACAAGAAGTCACATTTAGCGGTTGGGTTACTGATGGCATCCACAAAATGATGGCTGTGTGACGATGCATTATGCGGCGTGAACCTTGAACCTTGAACCTTGAAGATTGCCATGCACTAACTATAGTTGGGATTTAGAACGAGATATTACTAAATGTGTATTTTTACTCGGAGGAAATGCTGGCCTGGTAAATCTGTGTTTATCCAACGGGATTTGGTCCTCGGCATACACGCTTTCTGTTCTCGCGTTATCCGACGGGATTAATTGGCCGGCGACATAAACATTTTCCGTTCTCGCACCGCCAGACCCAATCGCCGTCACAAACGTGTATGTCGTCTGCACATGGGATGTGATCGATTCCGCAACCTGGAACATGAATAAAAGTTCTATGTTGTGACAGCTCTGGTGTGATTAAAACTCGCCCACAACCCTCTTGGAATACCTGGGAGCGAGTATCATGGACAGACAGACACGAAGATTCACAGTAAACCCACTCGTCCAAGTCGGACATAAATGGTGCTGTTAGTGCTCAACTCTACACAGCCGCCAGATCCGCATAGCGTTATCAGAGATAAATACTTAATTGTGGATATTATTTACCATCTACATGTACTTAATAGTGTACCCAATACGCCAATCGAGCCACCCATTACGCTATATAAATCTTAATACTTGTGAGGTAATGAACACATAGATATATATATAGGTACAAGTCTTTATTACGTCGTGAATAAGATACAAGCAGTGTATACAACTATGATGATCAAGAGTCGCCGCGAAGTGAGGTCCCCGAATGGGTGATGACTGGTGTGGGTGATGCCTGGAGAGGTATACTAACCTCGAGATGAGATGAGTCTAGTGAAAGCATGAAGTGATGGGATGTGGTTGTTTCTTATATACTATTTGGGACGCATATTAGATGAGGCGTTTGGCAATACACATCGGGATTGGTTCCTCCGTTATGGTCATTCCCCTTGACCATATTTGGGAGCCATCTTCATTGTGTGTATGTCTTCGCTGGGAGTAAGACGTGTGAGGTTTCGTTAAAAACCGAACACGAATATCTGAGTTTGGGGTTTTATATATTGGGACATTCGTATAGTCTGAATCAAGTTGTGAGTTTATAATGGGTCGTTATCTCACATATATATATATATATATATATATATAGGTACAAGTCTTTATTACGTCGTGAATAAGATACAAGCAGTGTATACAAATATTATGATCAAGAGTCGCCGCGAAGTTAGGTCCCCGAATGGGTGATGCCTGGTGTGGGTGATGCCTGGAGAGGTATACTAACCTCGAGATGAGATGAGTCTAGTGAAAGCATGAAGTGATGGGATGTGGTTGTTTCTTATATACTATTTGGGACGCATATTAGATGAGGCGTTTGGCAATACACATCGGGATTGGTTCCTCCGTTATGGTAATTTCCCTTGACCATATTTGGGAGCCATCTTCATTGTGTGTGGGTCTTCGCTGGGAGTAAGACGTGTGAGGTTTCGTTAAGAACCGAACAGGAATATCTGAGTTTGGGGTTTTATATATTGGGACATTCGTATAGTTTGAATCAAGTTGTGAGATTATAATGGGTCGTTATCTCACATACTGAACTGACCACGGGTCCACCATTACGCTATATAAATCTGAATACTGAACTGACCACGGGCCCACCATTACGCTATATAAATCTTAATTGTGTATCGTCCATCGAGCCCATCATTACGCTATATAAATCTGAATACTGAACTGACCACGGGCCCAACATTAAGCTATATAAATCTTAACACTGAACTGACCACGGGCCCACCATTACGCTATATAAATCTGAATACTGAACTAACCGCGGGCGCACCATTACGTTATATAAATCTGAATACTGAACTAACCGCGGGCGCACCATTACGCTATATAAATCTGAATACTGAACTGACCACGGGTCCACCATTACGCTATATAAATCTGAATACTGAACTGACCACGGGTCCACCATTACGCTATATAAATCTGAATACTGAACTAACCGCGGGCCCACCATTACGCTATATAAATCTGAATACTGAACTGACCACGGGCCCACCATTACGCTATATAAATCTTAACACTGAACTGACCACGGGCCCACCATTACGCTATATAAATCTGAATACTGAACTAACCACGGGCCCACCATCACGCTATATAAATCTGAATACTGAACTAACCGCAAGCCCCCATTACGCTACGGGCCCACCATTACGCTACGGGCCCACGATTACGCTACGGGCCCACCATTACGCTACGGGCCCACCATTACGCTACGGGCACACCATTACGCTATATAAATCTGAATACTGAACTAACCGCGGGCCCCCATTACGCTACGGGCCCACCATTACGCTACGGGCCCACCATTACGCTACGGGCCTACCATTACGCTACGGGCACACCATTACGCTATATAAATCTGAATACTGAACTAACCGCGGGCCCATCATTACGCTATATAAATCTGAATACTGAACTGACCGCGGGCCCACCATTACGCTACGGGCCCACCATTACGCTATATAAATCTTAATACTGAACTGACCACGGGCTCACCATTACGCTATATAAATCTGAATACTGAACTGACCACGGACCCACCATTACGCTATATAAATCTGAATACTGAACTGACCGCGGGCCACCATTACGCTACGGGCACACCATTACGCTATATAAATCTGAATACTGAACTAACCACGGGCCCACCATTACGCTATATAAATCTTAATACTGAACTAACCGCTACGGGCCCACCATTACGCTACGGGTCCACCATTACGCTACGGGTCCACCATTACGATACGGGCCCACCATTACGCTACGGGCCCACCATTACGCTACGGGCACACCATTACGCTACGGGTCCACCATTACGCTACGGGCCCACCATTACGCTACGGGCACACCATTACGCTACGGGCCCACCATTACGCTACGGGCACACCATTACGCTACGGGCACACCATTACGCTACGGGCACACCATTACGCAACGTGCACACCATTACGCTACGGGCACACCGTTACGCTACGGGCACACCATTACGCTACGGGCATACCATTACGCTACGGGCACACCATTACGCTACGGGCACACCATTACGCTACGGGCACACCATTACGCTACGGGCCCACCATTACGCTACGGGCACACCATGATGATTATATTCACGAAATAACGGAGATATTCAGAAATTACACAGAATAAAACAAAAACATAAAAACAAGCATTTCTTTGTCAGGCGTTTTTTTTCCCGAAGAAATTTGAATGGAGTAAATAACGGAGATATTCAGAACTGAACAAACAATTGAAAAAATAAAGAACGCGCTTAAAGAGCGTTTGTTTTTCTCTCGCAGAAGGTGATGTTATAGAATGACCACAAACCTCCCATAAGCCCACCCACCCACTAATTCAATTTGACATACATGGCCGAAGTTGATAATTTATGTGTTGTAAATTGTTTCAGTTATATTTCTGAAAGTACGTTTTATTTGGTTACCACCCTTCTGATACTGTGTCCTTAGTAAGTCCATTATTAAGTTGTATATATATACAGTAATGGTGGGGACGATGGGGGGATGCGGTAAACAATTAAGTATCTACAGATGGCAAACACTGACCGTCATTAAGTATATATATATATCTCTATAGCATATTATACTGTGCGGATCTGGTGTCACAGCGGTCAAGTTCATCATCTCGTAAAAGAATCGATCCGCCCGGATATCACACGGATCCAGAACCACCTGCAATTCGAGCCAGTCATTTGGGGTGTCCTATTTATTATATCTACACATGGACATTAGAAAACACCCTATTGTATATAGTTGTTCTATAGCCTAACGAGAAAGGTCCCACGTATACATCGACGCTGGACACTATGGTACGTGAATCCCCCCACTTGAGGTTACACTGGTGTAAATAAGGTTCCGAGTGACATCTAGCGGATGCGGGAGGAATATATAGGAGAGAATAAAATAGACACTGGGCCCTGATTGGTCAATAGCCTTGTGTGCTTTTCACATAAAAAAATCATCACACCTCTTCCCTATGATTTCCCATAGGTAAAATAACCATTGGCACAGGAATTAACCCTTTGTAGTGAAGTTTGAATATTTTGGTTTGGTCTAAAATATGACTGTATTTTTTTATGCGGTTCTGACACTAGTTACGAAAACATAAGATTTAAAGGCGAATTCCCTGCTAGACAGACATGATTTTTTTGTGTAAAAAGTTTCCCAAAATGTCAATTTTTCAGATTTAAAGAAAATTTTGGACCCAACATTTATATTGCCAACACTATACGCTAAAACGTTAGCATTGAGGCCTATGGGAAACATTTACACCAGTGTAACCTAAAGCCTCACCGCAAACGAATAAAATGTTCTTGTCGTCCAGAGATATATTTCCAAATCAAAACGCTTTACTTTTGCGTAGCCATTGTAAACACATTCCAATTAACTCGTGCAGGTGTAGTAGTTGCGTGGTGTCAGCTTGCCCCTTTCCCCAACATTTCCTGGTCCCGCTCTCACCCTCCTTGTTTAACCCTTTACCCAACAGAACGGCCCTGTGCCAATGCATTCTCTTATATATGCGAGTCGACCATCGGTCGCCTCGCATATATAAGAGAATGCATTGGCTTAACACATTAAAAATTATAAAATTGTTAAAGAATGTAAGAAAAAATGGTAAAAAGTGTTTAGGCCTATGTGTTCTCTTATATATGCGAGGCGACCTATGGTCGACTCGCATATATAAGAGAATGCATTGGCACAGGGCATAACTGTATCCATCACAATGTGGTCAATGAACCGGTTCCAATGATATCCATATTTGTATGGTGTTATTGAGACAGACCGAAGATATTTTAGGGTGTTGAAGCTTTATTTGGGCGTTTTTTGGCCGGTTTGTCGGGTAAAGGGTTAATCATGTGTTACTTTCCATCGAAGCTTTAATGTTTTATTATATTGCCGCATCTTTACTTATAGTTAAATTGTGAGGAGCTGGGAATATCTGAGTGGTTAGCATTTGTGCCCCAACCCCTGTCTATCATATAATTGTTTGTATTTGTCAATATAATACACAATTCTACCTTTATATTGTTTGATGTTGAATTGTGTATATGCACGATTAACGCCACCCGATATTATATAAGAAGCAAAAACTCTTGCTCTGACGCGGGATGAATGAAATAAGGAGATTTATTCATGCTTTTTAAAATCACTTCATTAAATAGTGACATTTTAAACATGTTTAGACTGGTAGCACATAACATTGTAAGGATCGCGTGTATACGTGCACCGTTAGAACATATTGGCTGCGGACACACGTATCACAGTAGCGATGGCACAGTAGGTGTGACAATTAATTATGGTGCAATTTTGGTGACAATTGGTCGTCATATTCCTGTGCCATAGCGAGACATGTCGCCCGCCGCACATTCACACAATGAGTCTTTTCCAAGCTCTATCAGCGTCGAGATCGACATCTCAATGATTTATCAAACCGAATGTCTTGTCGCTGTTGATCGTTACTCAACACGCAATGTTATATTTTTAATGCTAACACACAAGACAATTCTGGACGATCGGTCGTGCAATTTTATGTATCGTAGAGAATACAATGTGACTAAACGTAATGGGTAGAGATCAACCTTGGTGAAACTCAATGGGTTAATTGGTCAGTCGACTCACTGTGCGAATAAGCGGCGCGCGACACGACTCCCTATGGCATATAAATTATGTTGACCAATTGTCACCAAACTCTACCATAATTAATTGTCACACCTACTATGCCATCGCTACTGCGGTACGTGTGTCCGCAGCCATTCTTGCTAAATTGATAACTAGGTATATACAAATTAATTTACTCACTATTGGCATCAGGACAAGTGCATATGCCATGCACATTACCGTGAGCGTCGAATAGGATCTCACATAACGGCGGTTGGTTAGCGATGCATAGAACATGCTGATTACAATCATGTTGGTTTCTGCATTCTCCCATCGCCACGGCTGCAAATGTATTTGAGAAGAATAATCACAAGAAAGCTAATGTCATAGATATACCCACCCTTATTACTGGAACATGTTCTTAAAATTAGGTCAATGTACTCTGTGACAAAATATATGACGTAAATGCGGACAGCGTTATTATGTCCAATGAGCTGAAATCCGCAAATAAGTCGACTGCAATAGGGAGTCTCGCATATATCAGATAATGCAAGGTCAAGGTAAATACTGACAGGCCAATGCATTCGCTCATATATGCGAGTCTCACATAGGGAGCCTCGCATATATAAAAGAATGCATTGGCATAGGGTTTTTCGCAAAATATCATGAAACTCCATAAGGGTTAGCACAAAATTAGTTAAATTTTCTCAAATTTTCACAAATTTCTCAAGTTAATTTTCAGCTTACCAGCAGGTAAAATAAAAATGAAAATTACTCGCAATTACCATCAGTATTGTACAGGCTTCGCGAACAATTCAAAACATCCATCAGTTTTGCGCTGAAAACGAATAACAAGACGATAATTGAGAAAGCTATGTATTAGGCCGATATAAATAACTTGCTCCAGTTACATCCAACTTTGTTTTTAGAACAATGGGGCGGGAGGGCGAATTTTAATTTTGTATATTCTATTCTTCTTAACATAAATGACCACGGACAGTTCTAGATATCGAAGTAGTATCATAACTTATATATTACAATGTGATTTAGATTGTCTAATTTGATCATAATAGACTGATTAATGGATCATTGAAATGTAATTTGATAATTAACCCTTCCATGACTGGAGCTTTCTGATTTTTTTGCGAAAACCCAGTGCCAATGCATTCCCTTATATATGCGAATAGGGCGCCTCGCATATATAAGAGAATGCATTGGCCTAACAATATTTACCTTGAGCTTGTAAGCCAGTGCATTCTCTTACATAGGGAGACTCACATATAAGAGAATGCATTGACCTTACACTATTTGCCTTGACCTTGTAAGCCTCACATTCTCTTATATATGCGAGGCTCCCTATGCGAGAATAACACATATAAGAGAGTGCACTGGAACAGGGTATTTAATGCTGCAGCAGCGCAGCTCCCGTAATGAAAGAGTTAATGCATGAGAACAAAATGTGCATAAAAGATATGCAAATAAAAAAAATTGAGGAGGAGACTAAAATAGGGTCGGGAGGGGATGTAAATAGAGTCGGGAGGGGATGTAAATAAAGTAATATGTTTTATATTCCCATTATCTACTGCATTTGGACGAGGGAATGATGGACGCTCTTTCCAAGAGACGATCGTTGGTATTTTTGCTAGGCTGACAATAATTCAAGACGCGTTCAAACTTTCTGTTTAGAACGTTGAGGTTTGGCCATAAAAAGTTCATATTAGTGGGCTGACGTATCCAATCTAAGTATTGTCAGGTATAGAATACGTACAGATGTAGGCTGTATGGTATCTAATCAGACAGTGCATCTGTAAATGGCATGTGTATAGATGATAAAGACGTATCAGACAGTGCATCTTTAAATGGCATTTGTATAGATGATAAAGACGTATCAGACAGTGCATCTTTAAATGGCATGACCATAGATGATAAAGACGTATCAGACAGTGCATCTTTAAATGGCATGTGTATAGATGATAAAGACGTATCAGACAGTACATCTTTAAATGGCATGTGTATAGATGATAAAGACGTATCTTGTGAGTCGAAGAATGCCACATGTTTAACCCTTTCAGTGCCAGGGGCCGATCTTATCGGCCCTAATTTACGGTCTGTAAAATCGGCCCTAAAATTTTTTTTAAAACAAACTGGATAAAACCTTAGGGGCATGTTATAACTCAAAACTATCAACAATTATTCATTGTAATAATTTTGATGTCCATGAAAAACATAAGATTCCCTGGCACTAAACCTACAAAATACTGAAAGAGTTAAAGAATATAAGAACAAATTATTAAAATTGTAAAAAATTGTAAAAAATAATAACAAATGATGAAAAATTGTTAGGCCAATGCATTCTCTTATATATGCGAGGCGACCTATGGTCGACTCGCATATATAAGAGAATGCATTGGCACAGGGTATATGGGTTGATACAAAAATCAGACCTGGCACTCATCAGTTATTATCTATCGGGGTTAATCCATCAGCGGCTGAAATAATGAAATTACATTATAAACTCCTTCACTTTCTTCCTTCCCACCATTCTACGTGTCGGTATTGCTACACAATGTCTGTGTTCTCATTCTAGCTCGAATATAGCAATGTAATGTATGATTTGCATGGGCACAAGTCACCCAAACTTGCTTGTATTTTTTGCAAACAAGGACATATTAAACTTACCCGCGATGCAGGCGAACAGAGCTAACACAAACACCTTTACCATGATTTTAAAACTAACTTCTTGTTCTACGTTCAAGGCTTATCTTGTCAGGGAAAAACTGTTCACGTCCAGATGGCGTCTCATACCAATGCTAAGCAGGATTGTGTGAGATATGCAATACACACCCGTATACGCATGATCGCGATTTCAAAGGTCAAATGGTCAGACAGACTGGTCCAAGGGTTTGTCGTACACAATTTTTATCTTAAATCTCCATGAATGAAATAAGGAGACGTGACTTCGCTCCATAACACTTTTCTATACTAAATATTCATTGACGAGTAGTTACCTTATTAACCATTTCTATACTAAATATTCATTGACGAGTATTTGAACGAATGAATGAAAGTTTATTGCAATGTCACTAAATATAGCGAAACAAACACACACATATGTGACCCGCCATATCAAATCCAGTCGTAAGTCGGGATTTTTTTACCCTGTGCCAATGCATTCTCTTATATATGCGAGTCGACCATAATTAAAAAATTATTAAAATTGTAAAAAATTGTTAGGCCAATGCATTCTCTTATATATGCGAGGCGACCTATGGTCGACTCGTATATATAAGAGAATGCATTGGCACAGGGTAAAAAAATCCCGACTTACGACTGGATTTGATATGGCGGGTCACATATTTACAATATGCACCGAATCAATCGTACACACACATTCGTGTATCTAAACAGGATCGTTAACAAGTTATATTAGGATATAAGATTTTATGAAACGAGTTTGATAAGTTTGTTTCACATCATCATTGTTAATCAAATTTATCAAACGAGTTTCATAAAATCTTATATCCCAACATAACAAGTTGAATATCTTGTATATCACATGAAAAAAACTAGATCTTTATACCTTTTCAACAAATCAAAATCTGAAAAAGAAGCTGTAAAATGCATACATTTACAGCGTTGGCTGATGCGCTTCACAACCGCATACGGTAGTATTGCGCGCTCTGGGCGGGCGACAGAAATAATGTCGCATAATTGCCTCTTTATTTATGTGGACAATTATTTAACATTAAAGAACAAAGCAATCATTTTGCATTGTCTGGTGTTGGTGTCATGCGCAGCTTTTCAAAAATAGTATTAGTAAACCTGAATCAATGTAAAGACGCGCGGTCGCACGCGCCGCTAGGGGAGTACGTGCCTATTCATAACTAGTGAGAGAATGATATAATATGGGTTTCATGTGATAGACAGTGTTATACAGTTTCATAGACACTATATAAATATCATATTCATAACAAAACTTAACAAAGAAGCACCATTTAACAATTTTATTTTGGCAATTACTTGAACGCTATTTTTTATGAATATACAGACTTTTTTTTACAACTTTCATGTTTTGAAGAGTTCTTTCTCTGGTGGGATTTTCCCAGTAGTATTTGGTGTTGTACCTCTGGCGGATTTGTTTTAGTTCATTGCAGATAATTAAAAAATTATATTCATCACTATTATCTTCTACCGAAATATTACGTGATGCTGATTTCGTCATCTGACGGTTTTCATCACCTTTTATAATCTACTGGAAGTCTGTGTTTCGATGTTCTAACCTTTAGAACATATTTACATATTCAGTTTTGGTGCGACTGCAGAATAATACTCTTGGGTAAGGTGAGCATGACATGTGTGTAAAAAGTTCACCCCAAATGGCGTTCTATAAAGAGCGTTTTGACATATTTCAATTCAATTTTTGAGAATCCACTCTGAGATTCCCATTCATTTACGCAATTCAAGAAAATACTATAGGTGGTATGTGTACTGGGACGGGGTTTGTAATGATGAGGGATGTATCGAATTCGAAACTTTATAAACAGAACAACAATTTTACACATGTTTCCAGATAACACTACACAAGTCGTGTACGGAGCTCCCGTCGCACTTTGGGTCTAGTAGTGGTTACCATTGTGAGTTGGAACGATGTGTCGATGTTGAGAAGAGAAGGATTTGTGTGCCCGCAGGGGGAGAGATGATGTTTTATATAATATATTTATTACACGATCCTACTATTATTCCATTCAATAAACCCATTCTATAAATGTGATATTAAACGTTCGTTTAATAACAGGAAATAGTTCCAGGTGACCTTTGACTACCGTTTCTCGTATGTTTACATTCCGTACGATACGACTTAAAATACCATGGCTTCTAATATTTTTCTAACGAACTATAATGAGTGAAGAGTTTGAAAAGTTATGTCATTAAATATACGCTATTAAATACGCCAAAGAGTCTTTATTTATCTGTGACTATTTCTTTACGCGGAGAAACAACGCATAGTTCAGTGAAACGTCATCGCCTGCCTTATAGAAGCCGATCTAAGTTTCGCGCCCTATCTGTTGATTTGAGTATGTTTTGTCAAAGTTTTGGATCATGTAATAAATAGAATCTACAACTCGTCCCCAGTTTATAGCGGAATTTACAAAACTCGTCCAGTAAATTAGGTCTGAACCTCGCCAAAGGCTCGGTCCAGACCTAATTTACTGAACTCGTTTTGTAAATTCCGCTACAAACTAGGGACGAGTTGTAGATCCTCTATATATACGTCATATATCCCATCATATTATTGTGACACTTGTCGACTGGTGTAGCAACATGACCTGGAGATAATTCATGGTGATGCTTTTAGTTTTAAATAGAAACGATTCCATTTCAGTGATTATAATGAATAGCGAACAAAATGTCACCCTGGAGAATTTTGCGGATGGCGGTATCATGAAATGTTTAGCAACATTATAGAAATTACCTCCGTCCGGCCATTCTCATGATAGCATACGAAATGAATTTAACAAAACTCTTCTCCGATCTGAGACTGAATGTGGGTTGCGATGAATTTAACAAAACATTTCTCCGAACTGCGACTTGTTGGTTGCACTTCACAAGTCGGGAGAACAATAAAATGCACCCCACAATAGTCTCTTCGTTCGTACAGCCATCCGTCTGTCCGTTCGATTGTCCGTTACACATAATGTGTACCTTAGATGACATTATTTTGCGCTGTAATACCGATTTTACAAGGGGGATACGAGAAATATTACCCTAGTAAATCCTGTCTTCAGGCATCAAAAATACAAGCAGGTAAACACGCACATATATGCATATAATTAAATAGCGTTAATTGTTATAAATATTGCGGACTCCAACAGTCCAACTCATTGCACGCATAAAAGACGCTAATACATATATTTAATATATAATGTAGGATAACGTTTTGTGGCCGACATTCAATGTCTGCCGTTTAGTCAGTCCGCCCGTCCGCCTGTTTGCGTCTGTTTTCCGCGAGAGATTTTTATGTCTCACCTGGATGCCATAATTTGTGTATACTATATTTAATATGTAAAATACGCATATGATAACGCGGAAATATGTAAAATATAGGAATGTATGCGCCCGATGCGATCTCGGTGGATTCCGATAACTCCCGCTAACAACAAGGGCACCTCCGATGTTTATGTAAACAATATAACCTGACTACGACTGTTGTTGAATTTATAGTTGTAAATTTTGGGCTTTGTAAGTGTATACCATCATGTAATCAATTCATGATATTCAGGATTCTCTACAATTTTATTTACACTAATTTAATTTTTGACTGGCAAAAACTGCTCCTACGGCAGACTGTCTGTTCATCATTAGCATAATATAAGCTTCCGGTGAGCAAGGCGGGGTACCTTGTTTGTGGGCCCAGGACACTGTGGCATCACCTGCTCATTCTGTATATGGGCTCTATAAAACACTATACATATTCCTTTGGAGGATAATATGAAACCAAAATGAACCAATAAAAGTAACTAATTTTGTTAGACTACTTGTACGAAGAAGGGAATATAGCTGCTTTCATAGTTGTTTTCATAAATACTTGCTGGTCTCGTTTACTTTTGGAAACTATGTGTTAGTGGATATAAAATAGAGCAATATACTTGAAAAATAGTAATAACTAGAGGTCAGATTCCATGGAAATCAGATATACTTCCATGGTATTCCATCCCATCCCATGTGAGTGTTATGCGTATATGTGTGTTCCTCTTCATGCGAATGCATATTGGTGCATTACGATCCGATGGTGGACTTGCATTGACATTTCTAAATTTAATATATATTTTGGGACTTCTGTCTGTCTGTCTGTTTGTCTGTTAGCTATGGCCGGGAAAACTGCTGGACGGATTTTGACGAAATTTGATCAGTGTAGGTACTTTTGTCCAGGGAGTGTTTTGGACGGGTCGAATCGTGACCCCCGACCTGTCCTTGACCTTCAAAAAGGTCAATCGAAGGTCAAATCGTGTAAAACAGACGGATTTCCACGAAATTTGATACCTAGGGTTACTTTTGTCCGGGGAGTCTTTTCGGCGGGTCAAGTCGTGACTCCGACCTGACATTGCCCTTCGACATGATCAGTTCAATGTCATATCGGGTAAAACGAACGGATTTCGACGAAATTTGATACCTAGAAAAACTTTTGCCCGGGGAGTGTTTTGGACAGGTCAAATCGTGACACTAGGTTACCTTTATAGTAGAGCGGACATACCTATATAGTATATCGATGAGCATATTCATGCATTTGCCTTGCTTCTTGAAAAGGCCGTTTGAATTTGCGTCATGAAGAGAGGGTTTGAATTTGAGTAATATATATCACCCGTTACAACGTTATACTCTACCAGGGTTAAACCGTCCAATCTAAATCATTAAAAAGTGTACTAATCTTGCGTTAAGATACTACTTATCACATCCACTGATCGAAAAGTTTTTATCTCAATATCTGATTTTCGGAGTAATTTTCCCCATTTGATCTTCCGTGGAATTTGCCAAATCTGAACTCACGCGACACAAACACTCCCTTGAGCAGGTTGCGTTTATATTAGAGAGGTCAAATTTTGGAGGCATACCTACAGTATACCGGCTTACGTACCACCGCATTAAACTCGCTCCTTTATTAGCCTATTTAGATTTGGGGCTAAAAATAGGTTAGTGATAGACTACTTCAGTATACATATTTATGTTATATAGCGTTGTTACGAGTAAACCGTTGCATCTGAAATTTAGAAAATCGCACTGTAGATGCGCGTGAACACTACCTATCAGATGTACTCGTAAAAATTATCTTGATGTTTGAATCCCCCCCCTTTGCAATTTCGTGAAATTTTCCAAAAGTCCCAACCCACCCCGACTCGCATTCTCCGTTGGACAGGTTACTTTTAAATTATAGCGATCAAACTTTTGGCACGTACATACAGTATGTCAACGTACCTGCTGCGACATTATCTTGTTCTTTAATTAGCCGGTTTGGATTTGGCGGGAAAATTAGTGCAATATTTACGTACCTCGTAACGCGGAAAGTGCTGGGAAAAAACATTTTTAACCGGTAAATTCGGGTCAGGATTACTCGTCCAAGTCGGAATATGCGATAAAAAATTTAGAGCTCTGCACTTATAAAAAAAAAAAAAAAAAAAAAAAAAAAAACTCGGTTTATTCATTCTGGTGTAAAATGTGTCTCTATTTATGTGCGGTAACTCCTCAGGGAAAGCGCGGACATAAGTTTTGATGCCCGTGGGCAGTAGGGCATATCGAGGTGTGCATACGGTCCAATTTTCGATGCTCTGCTCCTTATAATTTCCGAGATAATAAAATGACATTTTTTCATATAAAGGGAGAAAACTTCGCGGGGAAACGCGGACAATATTTGTTATATGAAAAAAAGTTAGAACTCATTAGCCCCAACATACGTACCAACTTTTAGTTTGCTACTCGTCATACTTTCAGATATTAGGGCGTCGCAAAATCGTGGAGTATAATAATAATAATAATGAAAAATAATCGAAAAAGGGCCATAACTCTGTCTAGAAACTTTGGACCGGTATGCGGATACCTTTATTTGTAGTAGACCTTAGATGCCTACATTCGCTAGAGATTTCGCGTTCCTACTGCAATTAGTTTCTGAGTATTTCAAAATAAACGGAAAACGACCTCAGTACAAAAACAATATACTTCCTTGGTTACACCATGGAAGTATAATAATAGGGAACATCACGAGCTGAAAGAATTGCAGTTTAGGGGCGGAAAATATGAATTAGGATGGTTATATGTTGTCCTAACATGTGTGGGTTGATCTCAAATGTGTGAAAGTGTCCCCACCCCTGCCGAGAAATTGGGTGACGGGATTGGGAAATTGTCAACAGTGGCCCAAACTGCGAAGTTTGAGGGCCTGTAACTCCGTTATTTTCCAATGGATTTTAAAATTGTTTTTAGTTTTGTAATCTCCTACTTACCTAGATTGTATGTTATAAATGTCATCTGATTCGAAGACGAATAGCATTCTGTTTATTGGAAAAAATATGGGGCCAAATTAAAACTTTGAGGGCCCAAATCTCCGCCTTTTTTTAACGGATTTACGATCTGTTTTCAGTTTTGTGTTCAACGTGTATGGTAGATGTATGGTACAAAAACAATATACTTCCTTGGTTACACCATGGAAGTATAATAAATGAATCGGACAACCTAAATAAATCAGGCAAGAGTATCACGATAACCAGCACACCAGGAATCAATGGCTTTGCAATAATGTCCTTTCGATGGTAAACTTTTTGAAGGGTAATAGCAATTTTACAAGTGGTATACAAGATTGTTATTACACTTGTAAAACATGTCTTCTCTATATAGCGACGACATTTTTTGTTTCCGTTGGACTGTTTGTACTATTGAGGGGGAATATAGCTGTTTGAATTTTTTTTTCAACGGGAATATAAATTTTAGAAGGCGTGTAAGAGAAATATTACCCTAGTAAAGAATGTCTTCTCTATATAGCGACGGCAATTTTTGCGGGATTATATGTAATCGTTGAATTGTTTTCAGAGTAATATCAACTTTACAAGGGGTATACGATATTGTTATTACTCTTGCAAACCTGTCTTCCCTCTATATCGAAGGCATTTGTGCGGGCTAATAAGAAATCGTTGAATTTTGTCCAGGTAATATACATTTTAGAAGGGATATACGAGATTGTTATTACCCTTGTAAAACCTGTCTTCTCTATATATTGAAATCATTTATTTTTGTCCCAGGGTAATAGCAATTTTACAAGGGATATATACGAGATCGTAATTACCCTTATAAAACCTGTCTGCTATATATATAGCGACGGCATTGTTTTGCGACTAATACGAATTAATTGTTTCCTGTTTGGTATAATTATATCGAGCAAGAACACCGGGATACAGCGTGGTATGACAACAGAGGAACAATGATACCAAAGAAGGATTAAAATTATACAGATGGGATAAGAGTCTCTAAGGTTGATAGAGGACAAACATGAGTAAATTTCAGTGTTGGAAAATGTTTGCATTACTCATTTTTTTCCGGCCTCGACATACCTACCCACCCCGCCACTGTCGACGCCTAGAATCAGACAAGCCGCATAATACCAATATCGATCTTGAATCATTTATCTTTTGTTTGAATATAGAGTATTTGGTTTTACATAGTGTCAATTGTTCGATGTGGGAGACACGATAGCATCGGCTAAATCTGAGACTGGTTGTGCGGTCTGTCGCGGTTTATGTCGATTGCACCATCTATCCTGGATAATCGGAAGCTCGACGTATATATTATTAAAATACTAATGATGCATATCTTTATTAAAGTGATTTAATTTCCAAAGCATAAATTATAACCATATTACGGAAATATGGCGGAAACCCCAAAGGCTGCAAGCGACCGCATAGCATCAATCAATGAAACCACCCACCAGACTGCAGGCGATCGCATGGGATGAATCAATGTGAAATTCCTATTATCTGGTAATCGAGGCGAACCGGATAGAAATAATGGACACCTTTCGCAAAATGAACTACTATGTGACCCGCCATATCAAATCCAGTCGTAAATCGAGATTTGTTTTACCCTGTGCCAATGCATTCTCTTATATATGCGAGTCGACCATAGGTCGCCTCGCATATAAAAGAGAATGCTTTGGACTAACAGTTTTTTTATCATTTGTTTTAAATAAATGTTTCTTACAATTTTTAGGACATAAAATAAAAAACATCCATTACCCTGCAGGGAGCCCCATACACATATAGAAGCATATAGAAGAGTGTCGTCTGCTCATGTTTATCTGGGGCTCTGTATGGGTGAAATTATAAAATTGTTAAAGAATACAAGAAAAAATTATTAAAATTGTAAAAAATTGTTGGGCCAATGCATTCTCTTATATATGCGAGGCGACCTATGGTCGACTCGCATATATAAGAGAATGCATTGGCACAGAGTAAACAAATCCCGACTTACGACTGGATTTGATATGGCGGGTCACATATTTGCTCACACACGGACTCGTATTCAATACTGTGAACAGATTGTTGGACCCGAACGAATCTACGACTACTATTAGCTATTTGTAATTCTTATCAGTAGAAATAAATACAGTCAAAATGTCTGGAGCCCATACACGCTAAAGCATTCTAAAGCTCTAGAAACCGTTAAAAAAAGAGCCCAAGACTCATTCCTAATTGGTTGCGGCAATATACATACCACGTCCGTTTAACTATATTGACATTGATGTCTTTAAAATACATTAAGATTCGCGGAGACATGATAGAGGTTTATACAATTCTAACAGAACAATACAATATTGATCCTGATTCATTATTCGAGTGCGTATTATATATATATGGACTGTCCAATATTTGCAATGGAGTGGACTAAAATATAAATGTCGTGTGCAATTGGAAAATCCCAATCACTCTGGCTGGGCAATACTGGAATCGAAATCGAAATTCGTGATGCAAGCAAACGTATATATCGCGTTTAAATTATCATAATATTACCGAGTACATACGTGCATCTGATAATCCCCAGATATCCTTCTATTTTCATGAATCGACAAGAAACACATACTAATAAACAAAGCAGAAGATACATTCATGTTATCGCAAATTCGGTCGATGGTGAAAGCTACGTGATGACGTTGCTCGTCGAGTTTCGTTGAAATCGACATGATGACATTTTTATGAATGAAATGGAAATGATGAAATCGACAAGCTTCTTAGTATAGAACACATCTCACTCGGATTGCGCACACGTGCAGCGTCAATAGTATAATGGTTAATTTCAGTAAAATACCCCCTCCAGACAACAAACAGTCTTGACTTTTGAATACTTCCAGTTTGGTGTTGGCAGTTTATATTCTATAATAATTTGTTCAAAAGGAATGGCTATTAAAGTTTTTTATTTAGGTTTTTTAAGTCTGAGTCGGTGAGTTCGTAGTCTGTTTGCATTGTGAATCTCTGATTTCTCACATGCCTTGATGTATGATATGATTGACCTAATTTATACTCGAAATTGCTATAGAACCCACTCTGTCGATGAACCAATGTGCATGTATGGAGTGTTATATATCATAATCACACCACGATATGAGACCTAAGTTAATCTTATTTGATGGGAATACGCATCTATGAAGTTATTTTTAGGATTAAAAAGACACATATATATTCTAGCTTATACATGTGTTTCAGCTGTGGTTTGTGAATTACGCTAGCGTAAAGTCATATTAGTATTAGATTAATTTAATAGCAGACAGCATTTTAATCGGTGCTGTAAAGGTACGTTCATACGCTGGCGATATTTCACGGTATGTTTTTGGGGGCATTTCGTCATAGAAAACCACATAATGTCAGAATATGAACGGAAAGATGCACAAACATGCATCTTTACCAAAGCAAACGACATGAGAAGTAAAATTTATGTAGTTCCAATTGTAACGATGCTACTCTAATTTGCCTTCAAATACCTGTCTAATTTATTCTTGCGAGATAATTGCATGTTATTTACAGGAAAATTCCAATAGAATCGCTACAGTTGGTACTATTTTACTTCGCACGTACTTAGCTGTGGTGCAGATGCATTTTATAATTTTGTTTCCGTTCATATTCTGGCAACATATATCGTTTTCTACGACGAAATGCCTGGAAACCATACCGTGCAAACTTGCCAGTGTATGAACGTACACTAACAGCTGAATATTGATAAGATAGACAGCTCTGGCAGAGACTGGGCTAGGGTGTAAATGAAGGTTACTGTGAAGTAATTATTTCCCATAGGCCTCAGTGTTAACATATAATGGCCTGCAGCCCTGACTATCCACGAATTGTGATAAATGAGTACACGATCACCAGGATTGGCATCTGCGCAAAGTTTCTGCATGAAAAAAATGATATTGCATGAAAATATATCGATATATTTTACCTCACACCAATCTAGGAGCCACGTGCTTTACAATGTGCCAATGTTTTGTTTGGATGCTGAAATTTCAAGAGGAGTGATTGCATGCATTTTATATGTTTAAATATCGAAACTACTATTAACAAACCAGAGCCCAGAATTTGTTTTATTCTGTCCTGCATCTTGGTCCAAAATCCGTTGGAGGGCGCTACCAATCGAATTACGTCACTGTAACCTGAAGGGCTGTTATTGTGACAGGAAGGTAAAGCGACCACTTCAATAACGACCTTAACCCTTACATGACTGGAGCTTCCTGAAAAGTGGCGAAAATCCTTTGCCAATGCATTCTCTTATACATGCGAGGCTCCCATAGGAAGAAACAATATTTACCTTGACCTTGTAAGCCAGTGCATTCTCTTATTGGAGACTCGCATATTGTTACATAACTACACATGCCCCAGTATATTCCCATAACTTGATTCAAGGACATATATACCCCAAACTCGAATATCCGTGTTCGGTTCCTTAAGGAAAGAATCCTCACACGTCTTACTCCCTAACAAGACCTACACACAACGAAGACGGCTCCCCAAATATGGTCATAGGAAATGACTATAACAGCGGGACCAATCCCGATGTGTATTACCAAACACCTCATTATGTATTCACCCAAATGGTATATAAGTAAATACAATTCCCCAAGTTATCATGCTTTTCCTATTCCACTTCCGATCCTCTAATACATAGAGGCTCGACTATTCTAACACTAGGATCCTCGATTGTCACATTTGTATACACTGCTTGTATATTATTCACGACGTAATAAAGACTTGTACCTATATATAGCTATGTGTCCATTACCTCACATAGTATTTATGGTGCCGTTGAGCAGTTCTGCGTCTTACTACTACACAGCTTGAAGTCTCAGCTACTAGACGACCACTGCCAAGATACATACTAGACGACCAGTGCCAAGATACATACTAGACGACCAGTGCCAAGATACATACTAGACGACCACTGCCAAGATACATACTAGACGACCACTGGCAAGATACATACTATACCAACGCATCAATCAACGGCCAACAAACCAGACAATCTCAACCACGACTCAACCACGGGAACACAGCCTGATGATATTGGCAGATCCGGTGATCACCAATATTCTCGTGTTTAGAATTATAGAAAATACGACATCACTCACAGACACGTACAATTTCAACCACACTGAATTCTCCGACATAGATATCTCACGTTTTCGCCACGTTCGCGGACACAGCTTCTTCAACTATACAGTCCACAGCCCTTCTCCAGCTATAACCATTCAGCACGCCTCGAACAGAGTTTCATCAACCACAGCTATATTACACCGTTAATCCAACAATAAACACTCACACACTTTCGCGGACACAGATCCAGCCACAGACTACATGTTCTCCGCATATAAACATTCACACACGGTTCCGGACACACTTTGGTCACCCACAAACTCACATCTACAAAACATTCGTTAGCTCACCTACCAGTTCCAGTATAGACATTCATCTCTACAGCTTCCTGCACATCATTATTCTTGGAAATCTGGTGAGTGACCGTTCACTTTATCATTGCTGCCACATACACTTTGCACACCCATTGAAACACACATTTCCACATTTCATCCATGCGCACGCGTTGGAACAAAACAAAGACACCTTTATTATACAACAATATAAAATTACACAACATTTAACCGCCAAAAATTGACATAAAAGCCATACATATTGTGATGATTCGCGTTAAATACAATCCAAGAAAACAAATTATTCTCCATCAAACTCTCTCAATTATATCGAACCTTACACCGCCCCATCCACAACACATGTACTCCGTACGATAAGAAACCAATATAATTAACGCAAACCAGAAACGCTCTTCATTTAAGCCATCGCATTAAAAACAACTAACACGCGAACTGGACTTCACTCTAATGTATTAAACAACCTTTCACGCTATGCGCAACATATACACGTATCAAGTCATTCACATGCAATAAAACACCACTCTGGTAGAAAACGCTCAACTTTTCACATTAAAATTAAGGCAATAATTCAGATGAAATAAAATTAAATAAATACGAATTACTTGCGTTATAATGCAAACTAACTTGAAAACAAAACATTCGGAAAACATTTCGCAGCTGCCCATGAATCATAACACTATCATGCAGTTTGAATGTGATATGATGAATCACTTCTCTAGATATAACGCATGGTAACTTCAATACTTCACAATCACTAATGTTAGATAGTGTACATGATTGTTCTTAGTATTATATAAAACATGTTTAATTTACAAAGGCAGACAAAACGGCACCTCCCCTACCCCCTTATACTCAGAGAGACACACTGTCATGATGTCATCTCACTATATGGGCTTGCCAAAGAGCAAAAATCTTGACCAGGCCTGGTGCATAGTCAGTTAGCATATATATCCACCAGGGCACTATCTTGCTTCCAAAAATTCAATTCTCGATAACAGGTGTACGTTGAGTCATCATCGACTCAAGCCTCGAAGCAATTAAACCCAAATAGACATGTAATATATCCTTCGGTAACGACTGACACTTAGCGTCTTTGTCCAATTGATTATTCACGGCTCATGCCATTCTGTCAATCACTGCTTCTGCCACCTGCAATCTCCGCGTCTATAATATTGATGGATTTTCCATATGGCAAACTCCTGTTCGGCTGAAGTCATAACTTCCAAAGTATATAGAGACAAATATCTGATTTTGAATTCTGAATTATCTACTATCACTTACAATATTATATATCCACATTCGCGATATGCTTTCAATTCGAGTATATATATATATATATACATATATCGTGAAAATTATGGAAATCAGGAACTCAGTTACGTCTTCATTGCTTAAAATATGCTTGACTCAATAATATAATCAGCGACATAGCACACGCACGGCCGCAAAGCACACGCACATATCTATCAAGCACAGTCCCGTATCCATCTAGATGCTTCATCTATACATACCCCGACCCGAAAATGAAGTATTAACCCACCCCCCTTCGCGCGGCCAGCACACACATCACCATTCTTATAAATTACTCAATTAAAATGACCCTCGATGGCGAAATCATTTGTGCTAGTTTTTCGCTGACATATAAAGTTGCGTCCCCAATCGTAATGTGAATATTTTCAATTGATCATAGTTAAATTTTCCCCAAACTTAGTAGAAAGCGACATTACCCATGTTGGCATAGCACCTGAGTACTAACTTATCAGTTTCATGCTCTCCATAAAGTTCATAATACGTATATTTAAAATCTAAATTACTTGATATTCATTAACTAAGTTATTAGTATATCGCACGGCGCCTATCGCGCGCAATTGCATTCAATTGGGAGAGCCCCCCCCAATACAACCAGCCGATCTCATACATAATAGAATAGGAGAAACCTAAGGCAAGCTAACCCATCAAATTCTACCTACGAGAAATCACCAAAAACAAAAATTTATTTCACAGCTCGCATAAATGTTTATATATATAAAGCCTGACACACTAATTATCTATCATTCGTTCCGTACGCTTTTCTCCCTCGTCATATACAGGGACCCGGCCAATTTAACATGCCGATGCTTTCAAGTATCATATTTCTCATTACATTCATAGCAATTAGTTACAAGTGCTAAATGGGTCACACACAATCATGCAGAGAATACGTTCGAAACTCGGCTCCATTTGATGCCAATGCAATCACGTGTTACCCATCAATTCACCACCAGACTCCGTTTATGTCAGCGATTCGCTTCGAATGCTAAGGATGTTACCCACAGAAAGACTGTAGGATACCAACCCATTATGGCAGATCACGTGATCAATGCCATACTCCACATGTCTATTTAAAATTTTAGTTTATTGGAAATTACCCATTATAATTCAAGAATAGATACATTAACCCAAACGTTACCGTCTTCATACCCGAGGAATAATTGTAAAATCACATGGAAATTAGTATTGATTCCCAAAATGGCTTACCCGATTTTATATTAATTAATTAACCCTTTAACACTAGCATTTTTTTAAATCACAAATATTACCTCCGACCAATATACAGGAAAACAAATTAAACTTTTAAACAAACATTAGTTAACTTAGTTAAACTAACTATCCTGATACTGTTAGTCCTCAAAATATCTTCTATATGGTGTACCTACAATTATAGGACATTCATCAATGTGCACTGAGACGACATTTGCTCTTAAAAGCAATATCAAGGTCATTTATGTAGTGATCTATAGTTGTCTATGTCAGTTAATGTTGCAATGGAAAGAGTACCAGAAGTCATACATGTACAATATATATCGTATAATTATCCTATTGCAATTATATAAATTTACTAGCAGGGTTACCCGGCGTTGCCCAGGTTAATGTATGCTGTGGATATTTGTTGGGAATAGATAATGCTCTTGCTTAAAGTGTTATACGTTTTCTCATAAATTGTATATTCAAATAGCATCACAAAACATGATTATTACAGTCATGGAATATAAGTAGTGGCTCACCTTGTCAATTGTCATTCTGTTTATCGCGATTAATCCGTTCCACCAATAATGAAGTATTTATTTATTTACAATATTCTTAGTTTAAACGAAATGTTGCTGCGCATATATATCAGCTACATGTGCCAGGCACAGAGATTTTGAGTTGTTTAGGTCAGTCGATGAGTCTGTTCTAAAACCCTTGTCAGATGTCAGTATTGGTAGGATCCTGAAAAGTTTTGTGCTACTAACTGCATTTTCTTGTATATCAGAAGAAACTATATTTGACTGCACACTGTGACCACTATTTTGAACAGGCCTTCCATATCTCTTGACAAATTATAACTTTTTGTGGAAACTGTATTGAATGGAACAGACTAAATTTTGTTATTATATATATGCAATCCTATGACGGTTCGAGGTCTCTCAGTTTGCACGAATATATGTATCTCTTCAATAGAATGATAAATATACGTTTAATGCTTCTTCTAGTTATCTCTTTTTGCTAGCTCATTGTGTGAATGCCTTGATTGCCATTCCCATATAAATATGACTGTTAAGAAGATATAATTGTTCAAGTGACTTATGTGGGTCACCATATGTCGGGATTGTGAAATGTGAACGCCCAACTACTTAAAATGATATGGAGATGGCCTGGTGACTGTATATAACTTATATGTGGATATCGGCGAATAGCAATCTTATCAACGATATTGCATATCCGATCGCCATCCGTGACGCAAACAACACCAAATGTGATTTAATTCACGGTATATCATTAGAGAAAAACGTGTATGAATTTGGTGGAATTTGGTTTATTAAATCAATTGTTGATGCAACGCTGACTCGAACAACGCCATATTGCGAAGGTGATTATGTATTCGTTTGGTGGAAATCAGCGACAAAACTATTTCACCATATTTTTTTAATTTCCCCTCCCACCAACAGCGTCATTTTAGAAAATTTTAACCTGCACCATTATCTTACTTGTAAAAAGTTACCCCTCTTAGAACGCATTGTGCCATCTCGATTGTACCGCGTGAAGTTATATATAGAACGCACAGAGACAGACAAAAAGACAGACAGACAGCACGATTTTATTTCTTGTATCATTTGAGAAGAACGTGTCTGAATTTGATGGTAATTGGTACTAAAAATATTTTGTATCAGTCTTGGTGACCCTCCCGTCCCTATTTCGGACTCAAGCTGCACACACTAAGACTCATTAGAGATTAGAGATGCATATATATGAAATTGATGAAAATTGGCGAGTATACAAATTCGTATCAAATTTAAGGTCCCCATATCTCTCACCCATAGGGCACCAATTTGGTGTATCTAAACCACACGATAAGATTCCTCATATCACGGAGAAGAATATGTATCAATCTGGTGGAAATCGGCACTAAACATATAGATATAATTTTTTGTGTCCCTCTCATCTCTATACACCACTGACTCGAATGGCCCCACTTGTGACATCCTTAAACCACACGATTACACTCCTGATATCATGGAGATGATTGTTTATAAGTTTGGTGATAATCGGCGACTAAACAATTTTGTTTTCAAATTTGGTGCCAATCCCTTCCCTCTCCATCTCTCACCCAAATACCACCACTATGGCGTCTTTAAAACACGTATCATGGATAAGAACGTGTATCAATTTGGTGGAAATTGGCGCTAAAAAAATTGTGCATCAATTTTGGTGCCCCTGTCCCTTTCAATGCAACCCTGACTCGAATGAGGCTACATTTGACAGATAAAAGCCACACCATTAGACTCCTCATACCATGGGGATGATTTTGTATAAGTGTGGTGGCAATCGGCGACTTATTATCAAATTTAGTGCCCACCCCAACCCAATCTCTCATCCAAAAACAACAATTTGGCGTTGTTAAATAGCACAATTAGATTCCTTGTATCATGAAGAAGAATATATATAAATTTGGTGGAAATCGGCGCTAAAATTAGTTTTATCAATTTTGGTGCCCCTCTCCCCTTCCGTTCATCCCTGACTCAAACGACGCCACTTTTGACATATTTAAACCACACCGTTGGATTCTTCATATCATGGGGATGATTATATGTAAGTTTCGTGGCAATCGGCGACAGAAAAACAAATCTGCCCCCCCCCTTCCGGGCACCCCTGACGCGAACGGCGCGACTTTTGCCATATTTAAACCACGCCATTAGATTCCTCATATTATGAGGATGATTATATATAAGTTTGGTGGCAATCGCCGACAAAATATTTTTCTGCCCCTCCCCCTCTACTGCCCCTGACAACAACGGCGTCACTTTAGAAAATTCTAACCCCAACCATTATCTTTCTCGTAAAAAGCTACTCCCAGTAGACCCCTTTGGCATCATCTAGATGGTTCCCTGTGAATTTCTATAGTAAGTAAGTAAGTAAATATTTTATTATGGCATATCATCATAAAATGTGTTACACATATATAATTAAATAATAAACAATAATATGTCATATGGTGGTGGCATGACCATATGGTCGTCTTCCTGCCGCCACCATTTGGAAACGGAAAATATGGACAAAAATATGGAAGATATACAAATGTATACAAAATTGGCATTTATGCAAAATTGACATACTGGGTGGGGTTCAAACCATATAATATAATGAAATAATAATGACACGAGGCTTTGTGTGTGTCTGCGTTGTTTACAATTTGATTAAAATTTTTTAATCTTTAGCTATAAAGTTCAAAAATAAATCTGTTCAAACTAGACAATGTTCTAATCAGTTTGCACCAAATAGTTAATATTTGCACTGAATATAGGCACTCAACAACACAGAAGATTGAAAAAAAAAAAAATATCTACATGCATATATACACATAAGCGCACACATACATGCATTTACATATATATATATATTCATCAGGCACATCTTCTCATTTTTTAAAATTCATTTTACTAATGAGAGAAGGTCGTTTTATAGTTATAATTTCTTTCCTTATTGGAAGTTCAATTCCAAAAGTTAGAGTTAATTCAATCTTTTTAGTACAATCTGGACAAAACTTGTTTTTGCACTTAATATTCGAAGAATAATTGTCAATAATTGATTTGGTAAATTTGTTCTTAAAGCCTGGCTTCGATTGGATATTCTGTAGAGTAACGTCAAGAGTGTTCCAAATTTTTGGAAATACATGGAGGGGTAGTTTTTCAGTGAATTTAATGCGAGCCCTTGTTTCCTGTATTTTTCCTGAGGACCTAGTACTCATACTCGGATGTTTATATATTCTAAAACTATTAACAAATGATTTGGGAACATTTACATATTTCCAGTCGTGCATAAATAGACATATCCGATGCATATACTCATCATGCAGCTTCAAAATGTTATTAGATTTAAATAATGGTTCGGTGTGACTATTGTAGCGTTTTTTATTAATAGCTCGAATTGCCTTTTTCTGAAGTACAATAACTTGATTTTGAGTACTTGCATTTCCCCATAACTCAATTCCATAAAGAATGTGAGAATGTACTAAGGTAAGATATAGCATTCTAAGACAATCGAAAGAAAGGAAATTTTTTACTCGATTTATAGCATAAAGAGAATTAGAAATTTTCGCACAAACAGCTTTCACATGGTATTCAAATGTTAGATGTTCATCTATGTGAATACCTAAAAATTTGAAAGATTTTTCTTGACAATCGGATCCTATCCTTTCAATCGGCTGTTTATTTATATTCAACATTCTATTTGCAACTAAATACGGGCCATTTATTGGTTGTATCACCATATATTTAGTCTTATTTGTATTTAATGATAGTTTGTTTGCTCTACACCAAGTACTCAATTTTTCAAGCTCTTTGTTGAAGTAGTCATACAAATAATCAAGGTTGTGATGTGAAGAATACACAGTTGTGTCATCAGCAAAGGATAAAAGTGATAGGTTATTAGATCTGTGCATATCATTAACATAGACCAGAAAAAGAATCGGACCTGCAACAGATCCCTGGGGGACTCCACATGTAATTGGAAGTTTAGAAGAAACCATACCTTCCAGTTCCACACATTGGTATCTATTTGTCAGATAATTTCTAAACCACTCATTGGCTTTGCCTCTTATTCCATAAGAATCAAGTTTATTTAGCAAAATTTCATGATTTATTGTGTCAAAAGCTTTGGAAAAATCAATAAATACAGATAGCGTACAATCTTTATCCTTCTTATCATTATTCAAACCCACATCATAGAGTAGCTTCAAAATTGGATGAATTGTTGAATGATCTTTTCTAAACCCATATTGATTATGATAGAGAGTATCATGTTTATTTAAAAAAACAACTAGTCTGTGACATACAATTTTTTCTAAGATTTTAGAAAAAATGGGCAGAATACTTATTGGGCGATAATTTCCCATTATCTTTTGGTCGCCTGATTTGAAGAGGGGTATAACTTTTGCTATCTTCATGTCTTCTGGAACAATTCCTGTTTCCATTGAGAGATTGAAAATATGACATAAGGGTTGTGAAATTTCCGAGATAACTTTCTTCATAATGAAAGAGCTAAGACCATCTTTGTCAATGCTGTGCTTCCCTTTACTTAAGGAAACCGTTGTATGAATTTCTTACGGTGTAGTGGGATGAAAAAAGATTGTTTCACTACAAGGTGTAGGTAAGTATGAAGAGTATTTGTTACAAGTTTGTGATATTTTCTCAGCCGCAGTAGCGCCAATGGTAGAAAAATATTCATTAAAGGCGTCAGCAGCTTCTTTCCTATTTCCACTTTCGACACCCTCAATAATGAATGACATGGGATATTCTAATTTTTTAGATCTTTGTTGCATTATCTCACCAATCAGTTTCCATGTTTTTTTCATATTATGTTTATATTCATTTATCATATTTTTATAGTACAAGGTCTTACTTGCTCGTTTTATTTTATTAAAAAGTTTACAAAATTCTTTGTATTCTGTTACATTACTTTCGGAAGGGTTCTTAAGCTTTGTGGTAGAAAGTTTAGCTTTATGTTCAGATGAAATCATCATTCCCTTGGTAATCCATGGTTTCTGTTTGGTGGATTTTGATCGTGATCGTTTTAATGGAAAAGCTATTTCAAAGGCATTTAAATAAATTTCCATAAATGATTTATATGACTCCTGTGGACACGTTCGTCCTACAACACTATTATAATTAGCCGTTCCTAGTAGTCTTTTAAAGCATGATATATTTCATCATTATAGTTCCGCCAGTATTCTATTTTAGCTTTTGGGCAAGATTTATTTTTGTTACTCTTATAACAGAGGAAAGTACCGAAGTGGTCAGATATCTCACTTAGTATAATACCCGTTTCATAATCAATAGTTGGATCATTTATTAAAATCTGATCTATCAGAGTAGCAGTGAAGTTTGACACTCTAGTTGGTTTTGTTATTGTTGGGAGGAAACTAGAGGCAAAGACATAATTAAGAAAATTGTTAGTTTTATCATGTCTACCGTATTTCAATAAGTCAATGTTGAAATCTCCCATCAAAACTATTTTTTTATGTTCTCTATTGGTTTGGTCCATTTTCTCATTCATAAGGTTGATAAATTTATCTAGGTCCGCTTTTGGTGCTGTATTAGGCCTATAAATTGTTCCAATTATATACGTTTTATTTTTATTTGTCAACACTTCAACAAAAAGTGACTCAAATACATGAGGAATAAATGTTGTTAAATCTTCTCTGATTTTATAAGATAAGTCTTTTCGAATGTACATGCCAACACCGCCGTGACAGTCATCTCCATCCGGACGGCACCGTTTAATTAATTGATGGTATCCATTAAGTGGAAAATCAATACTATCCGGAGTCCTGAAGATTTCAGTTAGGCCAATAACTCCAAATTTTGATTTATTATTTTGTAATTCAAACATTAGAGTATTAAAATCATCCCAGTGCGAATTAAGACTTTGACAGTTCAGGTGAAAAACAGATAGACAGTCATCACTTGTAGATACGTTATCATGAAACGATTTTGGAGAAAAATACTGACAATTGGGTATTTGTAAGATATTCTCATCTTCTTGTTCACCAAAGTCTAGTCCCCCTGGACCAGAGATAATTTTTTTCAGGTTATAATTGGGATCTTCATCCAGCGTGCCGAGTGCCACAGTGCTTTCTGAATTAGTCTCAGCCATTGTCAAGAATATAACAATTACAGTCTATTGTTATAGTGAACTTGTAGTGAAATATTGAATGTCTAGAACTAAATGAATAAAAATCAAATATAGTAATTGAGGTACAAAACATGATGCATGGTATTTGCAGAATGAGATCCCCAGAGGGCAAGTTCAGCGACGCTATCCCACAAAGCAGGCCAGCATGACAAAATCCACCCTCCTGGTACCCCACTCGATATTGCCTATAATCCGAAGATGTCGTATTATCTGCAAAAATCAAGACAAAATAGAAGTAAACTATCATTCCCCCAAAGCCCAGTATGCCAAAAATATAGCAATTATTGATCCAAGTATAATATCCCATACTTAAGTATATGTCACTTTGGTAACAAAATGCTACGCTGACAGCACACGTATTTCTAGTTTATATCAATTGAGGCTTTTCGTAAATTCTATTAATGATATGATCCAAAATTTGCTAGTGTTTATATTCTGGTATTAATAGGTATAGCAGCAACAATGTACATGAATGGTTTCGAAAAACAAAAATAATCCGAAAAATTCCGAAAAAGTTCCGCACCCGGAATCACCCCCACACCCGGAAGCACCGGTCGTGCACCACCGGTTATGGGCACCACACCAGGCGCGAAATCCAGACCGAATCTTCCCAACAACGCAATTATCAGACCAATTACTTGTAACATTGTGTTTATATATTAAAGGTACTCAATCCGAACAGAGGTCCCCGCAACACCACCCCCGGCCCGGACAGACAGACAGACAGACAGACATTCGCAAATATAGATATAGATATGCCTCAATGTGTGCTAAATGCTATTATGTTTTATAGACACAGAGCAACAATCCAATAATTCATTTATATTATTCATAAATATCTTCATAACTGACCAACCCGTGAATCAAACGGTTGGATACATGTAGACACGAAGTTAAGAGTGTATACTCCACATATCATTGTAATATATACACGCCAACAATTTATTGGCATTAATGACATATTCATAACCGATCAACCCCTTAATCGAACCATGAACGCAAATATACATCGCTGATAAAACGGTTATGTATACACTAAGGCATAGTGTCTACTCACATATCACATTGACATATTTAATAATTGAAGAGTATAGAGTACTCATCTTCATGATAACAAAACTCGTTCTCATGATTATTAGGTCAATGCAATACGAGCGGATAATTTAAACCAGTCAGATGTCTGACAAATTGCTCGTGTAAATATATATATACTGAATGTGCTAAGGCACGACACACGATACCTTTACTCGCAAATGTTCGAATAATAAAATAACAATAACGGTAGGATTATACACCTACATCAAATCACTGCATCTCACCAACCGTTCGCTAAAGCATTACCGCACACCCCCCTTACGCCGATAATCGCGAAATTATGATTTCATTAGAAATTAATTCATAAGTGACGAATTATGCCCAAAACGAGACTACAAAAATGTCAGACACAAGTACACAATCATACGATGAGCACCAGTTAACTACATGCATTGAACACTCTCAACCCCCCATGAAAACACTTTCTATGCACCTAATGTGCTAATAATCACATACTCACCCCATTATTGCCACAACTAATAATCATTAGTCACATATCTCATAACGCGCAGCCCCCCCCCATGCAAACATGTCAAATATCCCACGAACCTACTGCTACAATAGCGCTCTTTATATATTAACGCAATCATGTGCTTAATATATTAAACACAATTATACGCGAAGTGCATCATGTACATATATCATCTCTATCACCAATAATAAGACACAACTTTAATATAACAAAACAAAAAAGACCCCTAAAAACCCGCTACAAAAACGCTCATTATTATAGAGCGATTGGTACATAAGCCACGGCATTTCTCCCGTCAACAACCCTTTCCCCAATCCCTACCTCATTTTACGGACATTTGTCCGACCTTATTTGAGGCCATGAAACCATAAATGCCACCACAAACGCTCTTTATTATAGAGCGATTGGTACATAAACCACGGCATATCTCACATCAACAACACATTTCCCCAATCCCTACCTCATTTTACGGACATTTGTCCGACCTTATTTGAGGTCATGACACCCTAAAACTGCCACTAAACGCCTTTTATTATATGGCGTGTGGAATATTAACCACGGCATGCATCACCCAGATATTCAGTATTTCCCAATCCTAATATGAAAGTCACCATTAGACTCCCCCCGCCCCCACAGCCCCTCCCCCACAAAATTTTATTTCACCCGCTCTCAAGCAATATCTCTTCGAGGCATCTACACATAATATCCACTTATAAATTAACACACTAAACATCATTTAATAATCAGATTATAACTCAATACTAGCAAGTCCAGTGTGCACTGTGCGCAAGTGTACACATGGAATTTCGTATCGGATAAAGCCCAGAAGGTGTTATATTCAATATTAAGAGATTGATCACCTCTTAAAATAGTAACACGCATAGAAACAGCGACATGCGAAAAACTTGCTCATCTCAACACAAAATAAATGCAGTAAAAAATATGTTACACCAGGTATCATATCAATAAATAAGAATCTTGCTACATAAACTAATCAGTAATCACATAAACAAACCATTATCCAGCAAATTTATATCCGTCACAAAATAACCAAAATTATCCATAATTATTCACTAAATTCAATAGCCCTATCTAGATAAAACAATTAACCAAGGTTCACAACCTCACAAGTGTATCATAATGTCAAACTCAAGCGACCCACACAAACCAATTATTATGACATGAACACCGATAGGTGAACCTTCCATAACGATTTAGTACGCTTACCACACACCCTCCCTCACATATCTAGTGAGATACAATTCCCCATCCAATTTCCATAACACCCGAACGCCCTTCCACAAGAAATCCCCAATAACGTACATGTTAACGGCCAATCAAGGCCTAATAACTTAACATGTAATCTATAACACACGACAAACGTGTGTACACAGTTACCCATCAAATCCTCATATACCATTCCCCATCCAATTCCCATAACACCCGAACGCCCTTCCACAAGAAAATCTCCAAATATAACGTACATGTTAACGGTTAACGGCAATCAAGGCCTAATTAACTTAACACGTAACCTATAACACACGACAAACGTGTGTACACAGTTACCCATAAAATCCTCATATACCATTCCCCATCCAATTCCCATATCACCCGAACGCCCTTCCACAAAAAATCCCCAAATATAACGTACATGTTAACGGCCAATCAAGGCCCAATTAACTTAACTTGTCTAGCTCAAAACACACAGTGCACAGTCGTGCATAAAAATCCCAGATACATGTACAGCTAACTGAAGCTCACTCTTACATACTTGTAACGAGCAATATACGGACCCCACACGCATCTATATCGTGCATAAAAAACAATCCAATACACGTGAACACGAAATTCACGTACAAACTTAACCCAATCCCGCCGCTTACCCACATGTGCATGAACAGTGCCAAAATAGGCTCACCATGTGCACTTTATCCCAAACGACACAAATATTGTCTGTCCTTAAGAAATATTGATCATATTCTTCCCTACCCATATATCATTGTCATATATACTTGCCAATGATCAACTGTCATTAATAACATATTAATACAGGCCCTATATCGGATCCTATAACTCAAATTGACCACATGTCCAACATCAGTTCATACTACCATTACTATTTATTAAAACGAAACATTGTATAGAACCCACCTTTAAAGGAGCATCAAGTTTCTTCATCCAAATCCCACACGCGTACACTCGTCAAGTTGTTCCACCAGGACAACGGAATACAAATTTCCGATATAATTTGTCCAGGAACAAAATATCACATCAGGAACACATTTTGTTCAAATATATCAATACAACTAAATAGGAACATACAATTACCATTCATATACAATGCTACCGATATAGATCACCATGCAATGATAATATTTTTTTTTTATATAAAGGCATATCCCCCTGTACATATAAACACACGCAACTTCACCTATACAGCCAGACTTATATGACTCATCACACATGGGTTCGATAAGACTAAGGGACGCGACATTCGTATCTAATATTAATAAGATTGAAAACTACTAACAAATGCCAATTAGTTCGGCTATCATCGATATGATATATATCAAACACACGGGCTCCAAATTTATTTAATCATATATATACTTATATACTTCACCACATCATTTTCCATAAGGGGCATATTTCTACCCCAAATATCGTTACTGCGAAAATGTCTGAACAGCTGCAATAAAGCAACGCTATTATGACACGATAGGCTGTGAAATATAAGCATCACTATTAATTAGCCAAATATATCAAAGTCGCTTTCACCTGTCAAGAAAGAGATCAATTAACATGCCACGGGCTCCATCTCATAAACACACGTGTTCTTAACAGACAAGATAAATCACCAAACCAATACGCTACACTCCAGCCAAAAGGTCAACTTGACCCCAACACTTTCATATCTAAAATTATAAATATGTGCAAACATTTACAGCAATGGTAAAAACGAATGGTCTCTCATCATAATGTATTTCACCATTTTATTATTGAATGCATTGTTATTATATGTACGTCTATTACCAATCTGCTATATGTTACTTATAACTATGTATATATCATTATCCTTCAATCAAGCTAACCAGATCAACATATCATACACCCCATTATGTCCCTTCTTTTGATAGAACTAAAGATTTTCAACTAAGCCGAAAATCTTCCGTGGTATGGGAGATATGTTACATAACTACACATGCCCCAGTATATTCCCATAACTTGATTCAAGGACATATATACCCCAAACTCGAATATCCGTGTTCGGTTCCTTAAGGAAAGAAACCTCACACGTCTTACTCCCTAACAAGACCTACACACAATTAAGACGGCTCCCCAAATATGGTCATAGGAAATGACCATAACAGCGGGACCAATCCCGATGTGTATTACCAAACACCTCATTATGTATTCACCCAAATGGTATATAAGTAAATACAATTCCCCAAGTTATCATGCTTTTCCTATTCCACTTCCGAGCCTCTAATAGATAGAGGCTCGACTATTCTAACACTAGGATCATCGATTGTCACATGTGTATACACTGCTTGTATATTATTCACGACGTAATAAAGACTTGTACCTATATATATATATGTGTCCATTACCTCACAATATATAAGATAATGCACTAGCACACGATCCTTAATGCTGCACCAGCGCCACGAAAGGGTTAAACCCGAGATAACGAATGGGGTCCGTTAGTGTGTGACGACACGTGGTAAGTGGTGCGTGAATAATGACCCAGTATGTATGCACGGTATCTATCAAAAAATAACGAAAATCTATAATGTGACATTGTATCTGATGAAATATGGATGACATGCCTTTCTGCTTGAAATATATTGGGAATTAGAATCGTTTCTGATTTATAGATTACGCTTTCAGCCAACATTGCATATAGAACTGAATAGCACCAGGACGTTGATGTGAAGTGTGACAGAATTATCGTCGGTTCAAATAGGCATTGTCCATTGAGCAGGAAAAGGTGCCTGGTACTATTGGATCCGACTTCGCATTATCCGCCAAGAGGTACCTGATATTAGAGCAGATATGATCTGGATGGTAGTGAATCTTATGATGGGAAGTGGATGTTTTCATTTTGTTGCCCCACAAACTTGCAACCAAGCGATAACAGACATGACTGTGTACACAAGCGGACCGTTCTATTCACGCAATGTAAAGAACATTCTACAGTGCAGGGTGCTGTGTGCTTACCAGCGGCTTTGTGTCGGCGTCACGTACGATGTCTCGAAGACGTGTCATCTGAACAGAAAATTGGTTTCGCCGCAACCAATACTGCCTCAAATGATTTATGCTTCGAAGTACAAGTTTGATGAAGTGAGTATACATGTACTGTACTATAACACCTCGTGGGTTGTTACAGCTGAATATGTGTTATTATTATTCCCGTATATAACCGCAGAATCAAGAGACGTCACTAAGACATATTATGGACTTGTTTGGGTGCGTGAAATTGATAAGTCATCAGGAATCAGGAGCTATGCCATCCAGGGGAATGTAGCATTCTACTAACATCGCCGAAAATCTCAAAGCAAACGACCATACCACTCCATAGAAAACATCGACTGAACTACGCTCAATTGAAAATATTTACAACTCGATTTGATAGGCAATTGTCGATGATAAACTAACACAAATGGTTTCGCCATCGAGTCATTTAATGAATGACGGTATTTGTTGTCAATTTTGATTAATATTCGAAAAAATAACTATACTTTTACAAGATTCTACTTGATTCTACAAGTTTCTATTTGATCGCACTATTGGAGTTTTTCACATTACTCTAATATATTTCCAACATATCGTCGCGCAAATAGGTTCATAATCGACCTATAATATTCACACAGGTTCATAATCGACCTATAATATTCACATTGGTTCATAATCGACCTATAATATTCACATAGGTTCATATTGGATTATTTGATTCTGTAATGAGCACACAGTGGACTTATATATGTAAGCGGATCCTCAAAATCGACTTGAAATTTTGGCAATTGGATGTATTTAGTTCATGTTTACTTGCACATCTCTCACAAATTGATTTGCACATTTTACTGACAGTTTATTTTATAGCTATGACAACCTATATATATATCAGCTGTATATTTACAACTGTTTCACCTGCTTGAGAATTCCCAATTTGATAACCATTGGTTTAGTTTTTACCACGCCCAGCTTTTATTTAGGGTAGGGTTCTCCATGTTATTCCTTCCGTAAGGCACAGCAAACGTTCTTACCGAAAAATTACTCAGAAAACAACTAGTCCCAATAAGGAACTAACACACTAGCATTCATCACTAAGAGAATCAAAGTATTTACCACCATACATTATGGCGATAAGGAAAGACTCTCGTTTGCTGCTGATGTAACTGTCGCGGGTGTGAGAATAGCAGGGAAGACAAGCATCAACTTGCGATACTGGGCGATGTGCCACTTTAAAGATACGGGTGGCCTTGTCTGGGGGTATATAGCTGTTAAAATCCGTCACATCCGCTAAAACCGCCATAAACAGAAAGAATATTATATAATAGACAGATATTGTTCTTATACCAATCATAAATATCGCACACATTGTATGTTATTATCACGTCTGTGCGCTTTGTTATGTAAACAAACACCAAAAACGTTACAGAACCGTTTGTTTATAGAAACACTTGGAACTACTGGATCGTCCAATGAATATGTTTCGTTGCGCTGCAGTAATTTCTCCTAACCTATATATGGTGATACATAACAAATAAGGAATCTGCTATGAGTAGTATTGTGAGTTGTAAGTTGTAGACGCACCAACTTAGAGGTTTTACAACCGACGTATATTGCTCGCGAAACTAAATAAGGAAATGACGCAATATTGTGACTCTGCATACAAACAATCAACTGCGCTTTTTGCGAGAAACTAAACAACACCCGACAGACACAGAGCTTGTTTTGTGAATACTATCTCATTCATATCATCACTGTGCTACACTATTAGTATATTCTTGAGGAAATTATCATAATTTGAGAATTTATTTCTTCTAAATTATAACATACAACGAAGCCCGCTCTTCCCTTTAAAGTCTAGTTATCCACAAAGCATATCTGGTGTCTGCTAACGTGAGCGAAGGGTTTCACATTTAAAGTATGTATGCACCTGTATCGACATGACTTACTATCAGTGTTCGCGCTGTCGGTAGCCAAATTAGCCAATGGCTAATCTTTTTCGAATTTGGCTAATTATAATTTCATTTGGCTAAACTTTTGGCTAAACTTTTTTTGACGGGAAGCATGGAGTCAGAAAGCTAATTAATAAAAGCGCTCAATATATCGACATTCAAGACGAAGTTACTATACCAGAAGACCTTATACTTCCAACCAAAGATCATACCAACTGCATCTTCTGGGTTTGTCTGGTCGGATAAAACGCACAACAACTTTGTAATATGTTCATTACAATCACTGGTACCCATGAGTTAACGTGGTAGTAAAGTGTCTACCAAATTACCACGTGAATGGCGGAACTGTTAGGCTAGTAACCGCGACTAAAATATAACACAGGACGCTATTATAAATAATACCGTGATGAACCTGGATAATAACGAAACAAAGCTTTGTTTCGTACATAGGCTATCTGATTTTGTGACGTCACCAATTTTTTACATAATACGAGGAGCAATTTTTTTCAGATACAAGCACTTTTGTCGCACAGTAGAACGGTGGGCTTGCAGCATTAATGTCGTAATCGGCTGTCAAGAGGCCAACCCAAATCAGTCGACGTGCAACATTCCCCTATTTATATAAACGTCATACAATCATTTATTTGTTTTTTATTTATAAGAGAAAATAGGTCTATAATGAATTTCTATCGGGTCTACCCCAGCACTCTACTGGATCAAATTATCCGACCATTGGAAGTTTTAATATTTTTTTAAATAAACTAAAATCACCACAACTCAACACGGTCTACGTGTATCTTTATTTTCCAACTGATGCACAACAGTTGATCAATAATGCATGGTTCTGTAGAGACTATACCGCGCGAAAGGAAATAAGATACTATTTAATATGGATTTGATTGTTATCACAAGTCTGCATACTTACATGCATCTGATAATCCATTTATATCCTATTTTCTTGAATAGAATGAAAACACATACTTATGAAAAAAGCAGAAGATACATTCAGTTCCACGCGAATTCGGTCAATGGGGAAAGTTACACAATGGCGTTGTTTGTCGACTATCGTTGAAATCGACATGATGACATGTTATGAATGAAATGAACATTATGAAATGGGCACGCTTCTCGATCTAGCCTCAGTGTCTGAAGCAGAGAGCTCCACCAGCATGCCAAGTAATATAATGGTTAGTTTCAGTTCCACTCTCGACAACATATATAACTATTTATAATTACCCCAACAAACATAAGCCTTATGCATGTGAATCTTATTTGGTGGGAATATATAAAGTGATTTTGACAAAAAATGTTTTAAACGCTACATGCAGAAACCCCTATGTGGGTGTTTTATCTTTGGTTCGTTAATTACGCTTGCTTATGATCATATTACATATACTGTATCGTGCGCTTTGTTCGTTCATTCTCTAGAGGTTGGTTGATTCTATTCTAAGTAGAATGGCGTCTTTATAACCCCATACCATTGGCACCATGTCTTGCATTTCCCCCATGGCTAATTGTGACAGCCGATAGTTTATAACTGTATAACAATTCAGACAACCCCCATTATCATAATCACAATGTAACGTTTTTATAATGTAAATACATACGTTTGGGGTGAATCTATTGCCGGGTTTCCCCATTCCTGTCATGTGAAGGATTCGAAAATGAACCATTGATATTTTGTTGATTATCTATCGAGCAAAGTTCCTTGGCTTGTTGAATAGTTTGCCAACTTTTGAAAACTAAAAGTTGACGGCAAATTATGAAAAATATGAAAACATACCTAATTAATCTTTAAAACAAATATATAAAAGATAATTTACATTTCTCAATATAAGTCGCCATATTGATTGCCATCTCAAGTTAGCTTCAGTTGAATCAACAAGTGGGCAAGCTCTCATAAAGTTCACGGAAGGGTAATTTTTCTCTCTAGGTTATAAGTGGGTTTTATGATTTTATAGCAATACAACCTCCAAATTGTTAATTTGAGATCTCAACTAGATATCTACGGACTGTGTGGTTATCCAACACATCGTCGCGCAAATAAGTTCATAATTGACCTATAATATTCACATAGGTTCGTAATCGACCTATAATGTTCACATATGTTCATAATCGAACTATAATATTCACATAGGTTCATAATCGAACTATAATAATCGCATAGGTTAATAATCGACCAATAATATTCACATATGTTCATAATCGACATATACTATTCACATAGGTTCATATTGTATTATTTGATTATGAAATAAGCCGATAATGGACTTATATCGGCTATTCTGTTGTATGGCGTTGGCCACAATGAAAACAGATTTTAAAGAGCGTAATCTGGTAAGTTGCTAGTTGGTGTATTTGTTTTATTGTGCGCCGATAATTAACTTATAACTAGTTATTATGAGTTGAGGGGCCCCCCTGTGGTCCAGTCGGTAGAATGCCAGGTGTATCACGCCGTCACAGGCCGTCCAGCGCTGACGAAGCTGGTTCGAACCCCGTCATAAGGAGGGTGACCGGAATCATGTATCTGGGCAAGTTTGTCAGTTGCTTTCCAGGGGTCGGTGGTTTCTACACGCAGTGGAACAATTTCCGAGTGAAATTAAGCCTCCGCGTGGTCTTTCCTTCACCCGTAAAATTGACAACGTCGTGTGTGGCCTAGCGACTAGAACGACGATAAACCCTAATAAACAAACAAAAACAACAACAAACATTATGAGTTGATAATGGCACTAAAACACTCTCATTTTCATTTCATTATCGTCTCAAAATGAAGCGATTCTACGGCGATTACGAACCTGGAACAAATCCTATTATAGATAACGTGCACAATTTAATTCCTTATTTATATGAATTTAGATCAACGAAAAGAACTCGGTACCAGGAACGTTTCACATATGTGCATCAGAATTCATACGCGGTTGCATTCAGCCTCTTCCGATTGTTAATAATTATAACGTAACGGACGTATGAACGTCTTTGCTGTGTTGCCTGTATTCCGATGTATGACGTAACGAGTTAACGGACAAACCCGTTTCACACGAAGAGCGTTTCGTGCCAACTTATTCTAATTTTCCAGGATAGAAACGCCTGCTCATCTTCACCTGCTCCCTGTGCATCGTTCGAATTGTGCGTGCCAATGGATGTGTCACATGACGGCTACCACTGCGTCAAGATCATTGATGAAGGTAAAATCACTAACTGTATATCCGGGTCACGCTTAAATAGAAATCATACGAGTTTCATCTAGTCAAATAGTTCAATGGTTCTTGTAACAAAGTGTTGTAAGCAGACACCAGGAATATTTCCCAATTATTATGTTTGAGTGTTTCCTTTAATGGAAATCTGGGTTGTTAAAAAAACTAAATAATAATAAACAACAAACAATTGGGGGAAGTGCATTGTGCTGCTCTAATATGGATATATCCTTTCTGTGTATAGCTCTCGGTGAAATGGCGTCCCTTTAAGGAAGTCGGTGTTGCCGATGTGGAACATTCGTGGATACCATCATGGTGTTCTGGGCTGACGAGGTTGGCGAGGGTTCGAACGATGTTAAAGCTTGATCCCAGCCGTTGGATATCTTAATGCGCCATTTCCGATCGATTTATGTCTTTATCGATGAGGATTTGTTCATGCATATTGAAGCGATGAACACTCATACTGAGTCAGTAGCTCCATAAAGCTGACAAATCTCTCGATTGGACATCGAAACCCTATTTGACTCTCATGGTCATAATTTTCAGAGGAAGTTGGAATCCGCCTGAGAGGAGGTAGCATGACGGATGGGCGTGTCGAGGTGTTCGTTGGTGGCAGCTGGGGGACGGTCTGTAACCGTATGTTTGATTACTACGATGCTGCTGTCGTCTGCAGGAGTCTCGGGCTCTGGTAAATATATTTGCGTGAGCAATATTTATCCATCACGGGGAAGAACATGCAGACATGCCATGGATGACAACTGTTGCCGAAGACGAAACGTGAAACTAACACGAGTTGTCACCCCAAGTCAAGTGGTAATGTTAATGTTCCATGACGTTAGTGGACCCCGCGCTGATTTAGCAACAAGTCTGAGTTTAGTGTGCCTGTCAATTGCAGATTGGGGTCTCCAGATGGTGAATTTAGTGACGCTATCCCGCATAGCGTGCTAGCATAACCAAATTCACCCTCTGGGGACCTCATTCTGCATGGCCTCAGATTAAAGTTCCCAAAAATGGTGAATATTGTGATCTACACCCATTGGGAACCTCGATTATGCAATGTGTCGTCTGCCAATTTGAGGATATAGAGAAACTAAACTAAAAAAGAAAGATAACCTTTGTGAAGAAGTTTCTATAGAAATTTCATAGTAAAGAAACTTTCCAGAGAAGACGAGACCTCAGCAGAATGAGGTACCCATAGGGATAATTTAGTAGCCAGCAATGCGGAATAGCATCACTAAATTAACCCTTTGTGGACCTCATTCTGCAAAATTAATGACAAGCACACTAAATTCAGGCTCGTTTAGCTATGATGCTGGTGGGGATAAACGATACCCGTAAGGAATTACTTGTATACCGTTATTTTAAAAGCCATTTTTATTGTTTAAAACAATAAACAATATCACTATTTTAAATATTGCTCGGCGTTTGGAAAAAAACCTGAGGAATCATTATTAATAAATATTACAATAAATATGTTCTTGTATGTTCCATGAAGACATGTGGTTTTCCTTGATCTTCTCGGATCAGACAAAGACCGCGAATAGTCGCCGCCCCGTATGGTAATACCTAGTTAAATGTATCTCGAATAAATTATTTGCAGGGGCGGGCGACCAATATCGCAAGGGTCTACTACGTATGGACTATCAGCACTTTCAGAGATCCTCGTTGCCAACTTAGAGTGCAGTGGTCAAGAGGACGTCATTACCGACTGTTCCCACGCGATATCACATAAGTGTGTGCACACATACGATGTCGGAGTGACGTGTAATGGTGGGTACGATACCACATACATATGTGCATACAGAATATGTCGAGCGTAGCTCCCCTCATGAAATCGTTAATAACCGACGCAATATATTTTTGTGTTCGTCTCTACGTCATGAATACTAATTAGCTTTATTTGACTTGTAAATGTGTGGCGTTGAAGACACGAACTAAACCCTATTTAAATTACACTTTCCCTACGCAATGATGCGATGGATAAATTGCTTAAACTTTGTTGGACGAGTCTCTGCCTCATATTTTTATATTGATGTATCTCGTTGGTGGTGACCGCAACGAGACAATCACACCGTTGATAATGGTGAATAGATGGATTCTGTATGTGTTGCTATGGTTCATTGGTAAATATGCAGCAACTTTGCAACACATAATCTCACATTTTAAAGAGTTACTTGATGTTTATGTGGATTTATTTTTCAGTTGTTGACACCCTCGTGATGCCGACCACTGGGACGGTAAATTGGGCGGCTACCAACGCATGGGTTTACATTATCCTGTCTGGTTATACCACTGGGCAAGAGTCCAAATTTGTCAATGGTACAGAATTCTCATTCGACACACCAGCGAACGACTTCGAGCTGGGAAATACCGACTACCAATGGGTGCGAAACACAGAAGCAATAGCTGTTTTCACGAACCTGACTCTGAGGTTCGTCCAGCCCAGGTTCACAGATGCGTGGTTTCTTGAGAAGGTAAGTACAAACGGACATCTAAAAACATTGCACTTACATTTTCGTCGTTTGTGCCGATGTAAAATTATTAACCCTCGCATGACAGGAGCGTCCTGCTTTTTTTTTGGAAAACCCTGTGCCAATGCATTCTCTTATATACGCTGGACCTACATTGGCGGTCTAATGTAGACCTACATTGAGGTATATATTGTAGACCTACATTGGTGGTCTAGTGTAGACCTACATTGACGGTCTAGTGTAGACCCACATTGACGGTCAAATGTAGACATACATTGACGGTCTTGTGTAGACCAACATTGACGGTCTAGTGTAGACCTACATTGGTGGTCTAGTGTAGACCTACACTGACGGTCTAATATAGACCCAAATTGATGGTCTAATGTAGGCCTACATTGATGGTCTAATATAGACCCACATTGATGGTCTACTATAGACCCAACATTGACGGTCTAGTGTAGACCCACATTGACGGTCAAATGTAGACATAAATTGACGGTCTTGTGTAGACCAACATTGACGGTCTAGTGTAGACCTACATCGACGGTCTAGTGCAGACCTACATTGACTGTCTAATGTAGACTCACATTGATGGTCTAATGTAGATCTACATTGATGGTCGAGTACAACTATATACAATAAATCAATCAAGCAATCAATTTATATGGGAACGAGTCATATACACTCTTGGTTCCCGATTACTATAAAAAATTCTACATTTGTGACCCGCCATATCAAATCCAGTCGTAAGTCGGGATTTTTTTTACCCTGTGCCAATGCATTCTCTTATATATGCGAGTCGACCATAGGTCGCCTCGCATATATAAGAGAATGCATTGGCCTAACAATTTTTTACAGTTTCAATAATTCTTTCTTGTATTCTTTAACAATTTTATAATTTCACCCATACAGAGCCCCAGACAAGCATGAGCATACGACACTCTTCTATATGCTTTTATATATGTGTGGGGCTCCCTGCAGGGTAATGGATGTTTTTTATTTTATGTCCTAAAAATTGTAAGAAACATTTATTTAAAAAAAATGATAAAAAAATGTTAGGCCAATGCATTTTTTTATATATGCGAGGCGACCTATAGTCGACTCGCATATATAAGAGAATGCATTGGCACAGGGTAAAAAAAATCCCGAATTACGACTGGATTTGATATGACGGGTCACACATATATATATATATTAACTAACGTGTATTACACGCCACGGGTCCCCGATTCCAATAATTTGACATAGCTTGTTTCGCCCTCCGCGTGTATACTAATGTAGAGTTATACCGGGTTATTTCGCCCTCCGGGTGTATACTAATGTAGAGTTATACCGGGTTATTTCGCCCTCCGGGTGTATACTAATGTAGAGTTATACAGGGTTATTTCGCCCTCCGGGTGTATACTAATGTAGAGATTCTTGGTATCCTATGGGCGCTGGGGGTAGTTGGGAGACGAGTTGGGAATTTCAATTTCAATTTCAATTGTTATTCGGATGACAAACAGTGCAAGGGGATTAATTCTAACTTGAATTCGCGCGTTAACCATTAGCGCGCTGCGCGTTATGTATTTCTATTGATCTTTAATCTGCTTTGTTGCATTGCTATTTGAACATCTTTCGTTTATTTTCACATGACATAAATCGGAATGCTATCTACTATTATACTGCACGGGGATTTGACGATTGTATAAGAACTTTAATTCGAACATGAATCCGAGGTGTTTGTTTATATCGGTGTTTAACATGTTATTTAATATCGTTTAGTGAACTTTTTTATTTAGTTATACGCGACAAATATCGGCATGTTATATTCTAAATGAATCGGGATGGTTACTCATTCGTGCTGTTTGTAAATATTGACTTTTCGTTTGTTTGTATGCGGAATATATCGGAGCTATGAATAGAGATGTTATTAAAAAAATCTCCAACACTAACCCTTCACATTGGTTGTTTAACATACAATGTGTCCTAATTCTAAACATCATTTTTATTTATGTGTACCGAGGATATATCAGAATGCTATATGAATTGAAGAATGTTCAGAAATTACCCCCGCCTTCCTGGAACTATGTTTTAATTGATACTCATGGGGGAGGGGGCATATTATAACTAGTCCTCATTGGACCATATTTTAATTGACCCTCATGAGACTATATTGTATTTCACCCGAGTGGGACCGTAGTTTAATCAACACTGATGACACCATATTTTCATTTTAATTAACCATCATAACTGGACCTTTAATTCTTTAATTAAGTCACGTTAACATATTTTAATTGACTTTAATGGGACCATATTTCAATTAACCCTCTCTGGGTGTGACGATATTTTAAGTTACCCTCATGGAACCATACATGTATTTTAATTAATCCTTTATGAGAGGTCATATCAGGAGTGCATTACCTGATGCCACTCTTAGATCAGCATTACGCCCTCATAGAGTGTTTATTGGCAAGTATATCTGACCCTGTCGCAGGAGGTGGTGGATTAAATGCGATTTAAACATACTCGGTATTTGCGTAATTGGATACTAATTGTGATTAGAAACGTGCTCGTACTTGAACCATGTTACGAAGATCGCAAATGTTTGCCTGATTATTATTCTGCATGCTATTTCATGTGCTACTAAAATAAAATTAGAAACAAATATCACATATAATCAACTACATTGGCGTTTCCTATATACAGATTTTTCACAATCACCACATTAAAATTGTTATATTGTATATATATATGGCAAATAATATGACCTTGAGGGCGTTACCATTTCTGACTATGGTTTTCTTTTTTTATCATGTGTGTGGAATCAGAATAAATATAAGAGCAGACATGAACAGTGTGATTTTATTAATAGACGTGCACTAATAGGTGTGTAATTCTCAAACATTATGTTGACCTTCAATTTGAGATACATTATTTTAATACGTTGCTTTCAGATAGTGGTGAAGAACGGAATAGACGGACAAGAGTTTACCTTCCCTTTCAATGGCTGGGTGCAGGAAGGCATCAATGAGTTGGCTGTTGAATGATAAGTTATAGTGATATTGCTAGTCATTACATCACAACATCTGACTATTTACACTCACACGATTCGTGTCAATGGCGTGGTTTTGTTTGCAACGAAGGACTATTTTTGTTCCAGAAACACGTTCGTAAACGTCTCATTTATCGACATTTATCGGAATTGTTCATCTGTATAAATGTAATTTCTCCTTGTATATTATAAAACTCTGTTTTAAGTCGGTTAATGGACTCGCGACTGCACATTTAAACTAGTTTATGAATGTGCAGTAGCTCGTAAATTTAATCTTGACTTAATGAGTTGGTGTGTGACAAATATTTTGATATTTTGACATCAGTGCACGAATTATCGATGATTTGAAACCTTGAAAATGACCAAGTAGTACCCAGTCTTGGTTTCTGTTTTATCTGCATATATACAACGTGTGTGCCAATTTAGGGTGAAATTATACAACGTTTATGCTTCAGTTGGTTGGATTATGTTTCTAGGGACCACAAGCTCTAAATTGTATCGATATATATTGGCTGCGGACACTCGTATCACAGTAGCGATAGCATAGTAGGTGTGGTAATTGATTATGTTGGAGTTTGTGACAATTGGTTGTCATAATTAATATGCCATAGCTATCCATGTCGCCCACTGCATATTCGCATAATGAGTCGTTATAATCAGCCTTTTTCTTGTTTTTGGTCCATGTATAGTTCGCTTTGTTTATTCCAGATACTTTCTCGCAACTGCATTTCCTCCAACTGTTCAGACACAGCTTCATTGGCCCACATGATAATATTAACGGAATTATGCGGAGAACTAAACGTCGCAAAAATAAAAAACGCAATTGTGGAACTTAATACGCATGAAATTAATATGTGGATGAACATTAATTGAGATCATATCAACAAAACGTACTACATGCATGCTATGTGAGTGAATGGGGGATTGCCACTGTCAAACACAATTGTGGACGATCGATCGTGCAATTATATATATCGTATAGAGAATACAATGTAGCAAAACGTAATGAGTAGAGATCAACATTGGCGAAACGCGATGGGTTAATTGGTCGAGTCGACTCATTGTGCGGAAACTCAGCGCGCAACATGGCTAGCTATGGCACAGAAATATGACGACCGATTGTCACCAAACTGCACCATAATAAATTGTCACACCCACTATGCCATCGCTACTGTGGTACGTGTGTCTGCAGCCATTCTTACAGTGACACTGAATAATAGGTATAGGTTAGATTTGCGTTATTGATTAAATTTAATTCATTGGCAAAGGCCGTGTAAAATCAGTTAAAGTTGGATTTACGTTTTTAATTAAATAAATCGGAACTTGATCAACAATATGGAGGCATCAGCACAAGCAGTATGCAATCATGTGTGTGTTTTCTAGTTAAGGATGGGCAGTCACACATTGGAACTTAAACAAATAGTTTAGGTGGAACCATCGTTGTTTGACCTTGTTATTTTGCTTTCATAGCTCCGAACATTCGGATTGTGCGTCCTCTGATTCGCATGGACAGCGAACTGTACGGGACTTTTATAAAGCCATTTGCTTGTTTTCCAATCCCCTTGCTCAATCTCTTTCTCTCAATGTGTATTGTGTTTGTGTTATATGTTTGATTTTTTGAAAATAAATATTGTTGACAGCAACTGCACCTCTTCGAATCGTTGCGTGGTATGGTATTCCAGTATCGACTTATAACTTTGATCGGATATATATATGTTTATGTACTTATTATTAATTTTGGGGAGTGCAATACTCATTTTTCCGCCCCTGTCATACCTATCCAACCCGCCTTGTGTCTGGAAAACATCAGCAGACACCCCCTACCAAAAGCTTAAATTGTCGACGCCTAACATCAGATAAGCCACATAATACCAATCTCGACCTTTGATTATTTATCTTTTGTTTGAATAGAGTGTATAGTAGAACATGATGTCAACTGTTCGATATGGGAGACACGATTGCATCGGCTAAATCGGAGACTGGTTGTGCGGTCTGTCGCGGTTTATGTCGATGCACCATCTATCCTGGATACTCGGAAGCTCGATGTATATATTATTAAAATACTAATGATGCATATCGTTATTAAAGCGAACTAATTTCCAAAGCAGAAATTATAACCATATTACGGGAACATGGCGGAAACCCCAAAGGCGGCAAGCGACCGCGTGGCATCAATCAATGAAACCTACCAGAAGACTGCAATCGATCGCATGGGATGAATCAATGGGAAATTCCGATTATCTGGTAATCGAGACGAACCGGGTAAAAATAATGGACATCTTTCGCATAATGAACTACTACAATGTACTGCTGTTGTAATTACGACTACGTCAAGAATTTTAATTCTGTCAATCATTTGTCGGCCAGATCCGTAGTTACGATAACGGTTTCGAGACGTCTCATGGACAAGCGAGCTTTGCATACAATCAACGAGCCAAACTTCAACTATGATTTGATAAGAAAATAATCACTGCAAACAAAACCATATCACAGTACTGCATACGAGTATCAAGAAGTTCATATCACCGTACTGCATGCGAGTATCAAGAAGTTCATATCACCGTACTGCATGCGAGTATCAAGAAGTTCATATCACCGTACTGCATGCGAGTATCAAGAAGTTCATATCACCGTACTGCATGCGAGTATCAATAAGTTCATATCACCGTACTGCATGCGAGTATCAAGAAGTTCATATCACCGTACTGCATGCGAGTATCAAGAAGTTCATATCACCGTACTGCATGCGAGTATCAAGAAGTTCATATCACCGTACTGCATGCGAGTATCAAGAAGTTCATATCACCGTACTGCATGCGAGTATCAAGAAGTTCATATCACCTTACTGCATGCGAGTATCAAGAAGTTCATATCACCGTACTGCATACGAGTATCAAGAAGTTCATATCACCGTACTGCATGCGAGTATCAAGAAGTTCATATCACCGTACTGCATGCGAGTATCAAGAAGTTCATATCACCGTACTGCATGCGAGTATCAAGAAGTTCATATCACCGTACTGCATGCGAGTATCAAGAAGTTCATATCACCTTACTGCATGCGAGTATCAAGAAGTTCATATCACCTTACTGCATGCGAGTATCAAGAAGTTCATATCACCTTACTGCATGCGAGTATCAAGAAGTTCATATCACCTTACTGCATGCGAGTATCAAGAAGTTCATATCACCGTACTGCATGCGAGTATCAAGAAGTTCATATCACCTTACTGCATGCGAGTATCAAGAAGTTCATATCACCTTACTGCATGCGAGTATCAAGAAGTTCATATCACCGTACTGCATGTGAGTATCAAGAAGTTCATATCACCGTACTGCATGCGAGTATCAAGAAGTTCATATCACCGTACTGCATGCGAGTATCAAGAAGTTCATATCACCTTACTGCATGCGAGTATCAAGAAGTTCATATTACCTTACTGCATGCGAGTATCAAGAAGTTCATATCACCGTACTGCATGCGAGTATCAAGAAGTTCATATCACCGTACTGCATGCGAGTATCAAGAAGTTCATATCACCGTACTGCATGCGAGTATCAAGAAGTTCATATCACCGTACTGCATGCGAGTATCAAGAAGTTCATATCACCGTACTGCATGCGAGTATCAAGAAGTTCATATCACCTTACTGCATGCGAGTATCAAGAAGTTCATATCACCGTACTGCATGCGAGTATCAAGAAGTTCATATCACCGTACTGCATGCGAGTATCAAGAAGTTCATATCACCTTACTGCATGCGAGTATCAAGAAGTTCATATCACCGTACTGCATGCGAGTATCAAGAAGTTCATATCACCGTACTGCATGCGAGTATCAAGAAGTTCATATCACCGTACTGCATGCGAGTATCAAGAAGTTCATATCACCTTACTGCAGCATGCGAGTATCAAGAAGTTCATATCACCTTACTGCATGCGAGTATCAAGAAGTTCATATCACCGTACTGCATGCGAGTATCAAGAAGTTCATATCACCGTACTGCATGCGAGTATCAAGAAGTTCATATCACCGTACTGCATGCGAGTATCAAGAAGTTCATATCACCTTACTGCATGCGAGTATCAAGAAGTTCATATCACCGTACTGCATGCGAGTATCAAGAAGTTCATATCACCGTACTGCATGCGAGTATCAAGAAGTTCATATCACCGTACTGCATGCGAGTATCAAGAAGTTCATATCACCTTACTGCATGCGAGTATCAAGAAGTTCATATCACCGTACTGCATGCGAGTATCAAGAAGTTCATATCACCGTACTGCATGCGAGTATCAAGAAGTTCATATCACCTTACTGCATGCGAGTATCAAGAAGTTCATATCACCGTACTGCATGCGAGTATCAAGAAGTTCATATCACCTTACTGCATGCGAGTATCAAGAAGTTCATATCACCGTACTGCATGCGAGTATCAAGAAGTTCATATCACCTTACTGCATGCGAGTATCAAGAAGTTCATATCTCCTTACTGCATGCGAGTATCAAGAAGTTCATATCACCGTACTGCATGCGAGTATCAAGAAGTTCATATCACCGTACCGCATGCGAGTATCAAGAAGTTCATATCACCGTACTGCATGCGAGTATCAAGAAGTTCATATCACCGTACTGCATGCGAGTATCAAGAAGTTCATATTACCTTACTGCATGCGAGTATCAAGAAGTTCATATCACCTTACTGCATGCGAGTATCAAGAAGTTCATATCACCTTACTGCATGCGAGTATCAAGAAGTTCATATCACCGTACTGCATGCGAGTATCAAGAAGTTCATATCACCGTACTGCATGCGAGTATCAAGAAGTTCATATCACCGTACTGCATGCTAGTATCAAGAAGTTCATATCACCGTACTGCATGCGAGTATCAAGAAGTTCATATCACCGTACTGCATGCGAGTATCAAGAAGTTCATATCACCGTACTGCATGCGAGTATCAAGAAGTTCATATCACCGTACTGCATGCGAGTATCAAGAAGTTCATATCACCGTACTGCATGCGAGTATCAAGAAGTTCATATCACCTTACTGCATGCGAGTATCAAGAAGTTCATATCACCTTACTGCATGCGAGTATCAAGAAGTTCATATCACCGTACTGCATGCGAGTATCAAGAAGTTCATATCACCGTACTGCATGCGAGTATCAAGAAGTTCATATCACCTTACTGCATGCGAGTATCAAGAAGTTCATATCACCGTACTGCATGCGAGTATCAAGAAGTTCATATCACCGTACTGCATGCGAGTATCAAGATGTTCATATCACCGTACTGCATGCGAGTATCAAGAAGTTCATATCACCGTACTGCATGCGAGTATCAAGAAGTTCATATCACCTTACTGCATGCGAGTATCAAGAAGTTCATATCACCTTACTGCATGCGAGTATCAAGAAGTTCATATCACCGTACTGCATGCTAGTATCAAGAAGTTCATATCACCGTACTGCATGCGAGTATCAAGAAGTTCATATCACCTTACTGCATGCGAGTATCAAGAAGTTCATATCACCGTACTGCATGCGAGTATCAAGAAGTTCATATCACCGTACTGCATGCGAGTATCAAGAAGTTCATATCACCGTACTGCATGCGAGTATCAAGAAGTTCATATCACCGTACTGCATGCGAGTATCAAGAAGTTCATATCACCGTACTGCATGCGAGTATCAAGAAGTTCATATCACCTTACTGCATGCGAGTATCAAGAAGTTCATATCACCGTACTGCATGCGAGTATCAAGAAGTTCATATCACCGTACTGCATGCGAGTATCAAGAAGTTCATATCACCTTACTGCATGCGAGTATCAAGAAGTTCATATCACCGTACTGCATGCGAGTATCAAGAAGTTCATATCACCGTACTGCATGCGAGTATCAAGAAGTTCATATCACCGTACTGCATGCGAGTATCAAGAAGTTCATATCACCTTACTGCAGCATGCGAGTATCAAGAAGTTCATATCACCTTACTGCATGCGAGTATCAAGAAGTTCATATCACCGTACTGCATGCGAGTATCAAGAAGTTCATATCACCGTACTGCATGCGAGTATCAAGAAGTTCATATCACCGTACTGCATGCGAGTATCAAGAAGTTCATATCACCTTACTGCATGCGAGTATCAAGAAGTTCATATCACCGTACTGCATGCGAGTATCAAGAAGTTCATATCACCGTACTGCATGCGAGTATCAAGAAGTTCATATCACCGTACTGCATGCGAGTATCAAGAAGTTCATATCACCTTACTGCATGCGAGTATCAAGAAGTTCATATCACCGTACTGCATGCGAGTATCAAGAAGTTCATATCACCGTACTGCATGCGAGTATCAAGAAGTTCATATCACCTTACTGCATGCGAGTATCAAGAAGTTCATATCACCGTACTGCATGCGAGTATCAAGAAGTTCATATCACCTTACTGCATGCGAGTATCAAGAAGTTCATATCACCGTACTGCATGCGAGTATCAAGAAGTTCATATCACCTTACTGCATGCGAGTATCAAGAAGTTCATATCTCCTTACTGCATGCGAGTATCAAGAAGTTCATATCACCGTACTGCATGCGAGTATCAAGAAGTTCATATCACCGTACTGCATGCGAGTATCAAGAAGTTCATATCACCGTACTGCATGCGAGTATCAAGAAGTTCATATCACCGTACTGCATGCGAGTATCAAGAAGTTCATATTACCTTACTGCATGCGAGTATCAAGAAGTTCATATCACCTTACTGCATGCGAGTATCAAGAAGTTCATATCACCTTACTGCATGCGAGTATCAAGAAGTTCATATCACCGTACTGCATGCGAGTATCAAGAAGTTCATATCACCGTACTGCATGCGAGTATCAAGAAGTTCATATCACCGTACTGCATGCTAGTATCAAGAAGTTCATATCACCGTACTGCATGCGAGTATCAAGAAGTTCATATCACCGTACTGCATGCGAGTATCAAGAAGTTCATATCACCGTACTGCATGCGAGTATCAAGAAGTTCATATCACCGTACTGCATGCGAGTATCAAGAAGTTCATATCACCGTACTGCATGCGAGTATCAAGAAGTTCATATCACCTGACTGCATGCGAGTATCAAGAAGTTCATATCACCTTACTGCATGCGAGTATCAAGAAGTTCATATCACCGTACTGCATGCGAGTATCAAGAAGTTCATATCACCGTACTGCATGCGAGTATCAAGAAGTTCATATCACCTTACTGCATGCGAGTATCAAGAAGTTCATATCACCGTACTGCATGCGAGTATCAAGAAGTTCATATCACCGTACTGCATGCGAGTATCAAGATGTTCATATCACCTTACTGCATGCGAGTATCAAGAAGTTCATATCACCGTACTGCATGCGAGTATCAAGAAGTTCATATCACCTTACTGCATGCGAGTATCAAGAAGTTCATATCACCTTACTGCATGCGAGTATCAAGAAGTTCATATCACCGTACTGCATGCTAGTATCAAGAAGTTCATATCACCGTACTGCATGCGAGTATCAAGAAGTTCATATCACCTTACTGCATGCGAGTATCAAGAAGTTCATATCACCGTACTGCATGCGAGTATCAAGAAGTTCATATCCCATTACTGCATGCGAGTATCAAGAAGTTCATATCACCGTACTGCATGCGGGTATCAAGAAGTTCATATAACCGTACTGCATGCGAGTATCAAGAAGTTCATATCACCGTACTGCATGCGAGTATCAAGAAGTTCATATCCCATTACTGCATGCGAGTATCAAGAAGTTCATATCACCGTACTGCATGCGGGTATCAAGAAGTTCATATCACCGTACTGCATGCGAGTATCAAGAAGTTCATATCACCTTACTGCATGCGAGTATCAAGAAGTTCATATCACCTTACTGCATGCGAGTATCAAGAAGTTCATATCACCTTACTGCATGCGAGTATCAAGAAGTTCATATCACCGTACTGCATGCGAGTATCAAGAAGTTCATATCACCGTACTGCATGCGAGTATCAAGAAGTTCATATCACCGTACTGCATGCGAGTATCAAGAAGTTCATATCACCTTACTGCATGCGAGTATCAAGAAGTTAATATCACCTTACTGCATGCGAGTATCAAGAAGTTCATATCACCTTACTGCATGCGAGTATCAAGAAGTTCATATCACCTTACTGCATGCGAGTATCAAGAAGTTCATATCACCTTATTGCATGCGAGTATCAAGAAGTTCATATCACCGTACTGCATGCGAGTATCAAGAAGTTCATATCACCTTACTGCATGCGAGTATCAAGAAGTTCATATCACCTTACTGCATGCGAGTATCAAGAAGTTCATATCACCGTACTGCATGCGAGTATCAAGAAGTTCATATCACCTTACTGCATGCGAGTATCAAGAAGTTCATATCACCGTACTGCATGCGAGTATCAAGAAGTTCATATCACCTTACTGCATGCGAGTATCAAGAAGTTCATATCACCTTACTGCATGCGAGTATCAAGAAGTTCATATTACCTTACTGCATGCGAGTATCAAGAAGTTCATATTACCTTACTGCATGCGAGTATCAAGAAGTTCATATCACCTTACTGCATGCGAGTATCAAGAAGTTCATATTACCTTACTGCATGCGAGTATCAAGAAGTTCATATTACCTTACTGCATGCGAGTATCAAGAAGTTCATATCACCTTACTGCATGCGAGTATCAAGAAGTTCATATCACCGTACTGCATGCGAGTATCAAGAAGTTCATATCACCTTACTGCATGCGAGTATCAAGAAGTTCATATCACCGTACTGCATGCGAGTATCAATAAGTTCATATCACCGTACTGCATGCGAGTATCAAGAAGTTCATATCACCGTACTGCATGCGAGTATCAAGAAGTTCATATCACCGTACTGCATGCGAGTATCAAGAAGTTCATATCACCTTACTGCATGAGAGTATCAAGAAGTTCATATCACCTTACTGCATGCGAGTATCAAGAAGTTCATATCACCGTACTGCATGCGAGTATCAAGAAGTTCATATTACCTTACTGCATGCGAGTATCAAGAAGTTCATATCACCTTACTGCATGCGAGTATCAAGAAGTTCATATCACCGTACTGCATGCGAGTATCAAGAAGTTCATATCACCTTACTGCATGCGAGTATCAAGAAGTTCATATCACCTTACTGCATGCGAGTATCAAGAAGTTCATATCACCGTACTGCATGCGAGTATCAAGAAGTTCATATTACCTTACTGCATGCGAGTATCAAGAAGTTCATATCACCGTACTGCATGCGAGTATCAAGAAGTTCATATCACCGTACTGCATGCGAGTATCAAGAAGTTCATATCACCGTACTGCATGCGAGTATCAAGAAGTTCATATCACCTTACTGCATGCGAGTATCAAGAAGTTCATATCACCTTACTGCATGCGAGTATCAAGAAGTTCATATCACCGTACTGCATGCGAGTATCAAGAAGTTCATATCACCTTACTACATGCGAGTATCAAGAAGTTCATATCACCGTACTGCATGCGAGTATCAAGAAGTTCATATCACCTTACTGCATGCGAGTATCAAGAAGTTCATATCACCTTACTGCATGCGAGTATCAAGAAGTTCATATCACCGTACTGCATGCGAGTATCAAGAAGTTCATATTACCTTACTGCATGCGAGTATCAAGAAGTTCATATCACCGTACTGCATGCGAGTATCAAGAAGTTCATATTACCTTACTGCATGCGAGTATCAAGAAGTTCATATCACCTTACTGCATGCGAGTATCAAGAAGTTCATATCACCTTACTGCATGCGAGTATCAAGAAGTTCATATCACCTTACTGCATGCGAGTATCAAGAAGTTCATATCACCGTACTGCATGCGAGTATCAAGAAGTTCATATCACCTTACTGCATGCGAGTATCAAGAAGTTCATATCACCGTACTGTATGCGAGTATCAAGAAGTTCATATCACCTTACTGCATGCGAGTATCAAGAAGTTCATATCACCGTACTGCATGCGAGTATCAAGAAGTTCATATCACCTTACTGCATGCGAGTATCAAGAAGTTCATATCACCGTACTGTATGCGAGTATCAAGAAGTTCATATCACCTTACTGCATGCGAGTATCAAGAAGTTCATATCACCGCACTGCATGCGAGTATCAAGAAGTTCATATCACCTTACTGCATGCGAGTATCAAGAAGTTCATATTACCGTACTGCATGCGAGTATCAAGAAGTTCATATTACCTTACTGCATGCGAGTATCAAGAAGTTCATATCACCGTACTGCATGCGAGTATCAAGAAGTTCATATCACCGTACTGCATGCGAGTATCAAGAAGTTCATATCACCGTACTGCATGCGAGTATCAAGAAGTTCATATCACCGTACTGCATGCGAGTATCAAGATGTTCATATCACCGTACTGCATGCGAGTATCAAGAAGTTCATATCACCTTACTGCATGCGAGTATCAAGAAGTTCATATCACCGTACTGCATGCGAGTATCAAGATGTTCATATCACCTTACTGCATGCGAGTATCAAGAAGTTCATATCACCTTACTGCATGCGAGTATCAAGAAGTTCATATCACCTTACTGCATGCGAGTATCAAGAAGTTCATATCACCTTACTGTATGCGAGTATCAAGAAGTTCATATCACCGTACTGCATGCGAGTATCAAGAAGTTCATATCACCTTACTGCATGCGAGTATCAAGAAGTTCATATTACCGTACTGCATGCGAGTATCAAGAAGTTCATATTACCGTACTGCATGCGAGTATCAAGATGTTCATATCACCGTACTGCATACGAGTATCAAGAAGTTCATATTACCGTACTGCATGCGAGTATCAAGAAGTTCATATCACCTTACTGCATGCGAGTATCAAGAAGTTCATATAACCTTACTGCATGCGAGTATCAAGAAGTTCATATCACCTTACTGCATGCGAGTATCAAGAAGTTCATATCACCTTACTGCATGCGAGTATCAAGAAGTTCATATCACCTTACTGCATGCGAGTATCAAGAAGTTCATATCACCGTACTGCATGCGAGTATCAAGAAGTTCATATCACCGTACTGCATGCGAGTATCAAGAAGTTCATATCACCTTACTGCATGCGAGTATCAAGAAGTTCATATCACCGTACTGCATGCGAGTATCAAGAAGTTCATATCACCTTACTGCATGCGAGTATCAAGAAGTTCATATCACCGTACTGCATGCGAGTATCAAGATGTTCATATCACCGTACTGCATGCGAGTATCAAGAAGTTCATATCACCTTACTGCATGCGAGTATCAAGAAGTTCATATTACCGTACTGCATGCGAGTATCAAGAAGTTCATATCACCTTACTGCATGCGAGTATCAAGAAGTTCATATCACCTTACTGCATGCGAGTATCAAGAAGTTCATATCACCGTACTGCATGCGAGTATCAAGAAGTTCATATTACCGTACTGCATGCGAGTATCAAGAAGTTCATATCACCTTACTGCATGAGAGTATCAAGAAGTTCATATCACCGTACTGCATGTGAGTATCAAGAAGTTCATATAACCTTACTGCATGCGAGTATCAAGAAGTTCATATAACCTTACTGCATGCGAGTATCAAGAAGTTCATATCACCTTACTGCATGCGAGTATCAAGAAGTTCATATAACCTTACTGCATGCGAGTATCAAGAAGTTCATATTACCTTACTGCATGCGAGTATCAAGAAGTTCATATCACCGTACTGCATGCGAGTATCAAGAAGTTCATATCACCTTACTGCATGAGAGTATCAATAAGTTCATATCACCTTACTGCATGCGAGTATCAAGAAGTTCATATAACCTTACTGCATGCGAGTATCAAGAAGTTCATATCACCTTACTGCATGTGAGTATCAAGAAGTTCATATCACCTTACTGCATGTGAGTATCAAGAAGTTCATATAACCTTACTGCATGCGAGTATCAAGAAGTTCATATCACCTTACTGCATGCGAGTATCAAGAAGTTCATATCACCTTACTGCATGCGAGTATCAAGAAGTTCATATCACCTTACTGCATGCGAGTATCAAGAAGTTCATATCACCGTACTGCATGCGAGTATCAAGAAGTTCATATCACCGTACTGCATGCGAGTATCAAGAAGTTCATATCACCTTACTGCATGCGAGTATCAAGAAGTTCATATCACCTTACTGTATGCGAGTATCAAGAAGTTCATATCACCTTACTGCATGCGAGTATCAAGAAGTTCATATCACCGCACTGCATGCGAGTATCAAGAAGTTCATATCACCTTACTGCATGCGAGTATCAAGAAGTTCATATCACCTTACTGCATGCGAGTATCAAGAAGTTCATATAACCTTACTGCATGCGAGTATCAAGAAGTTCATATCACCTTACTGCATGCGAGTATCAAGAAGTTCATATCACCGTACTGCATGCGAGTATCAAGAAGTTCATATCACCGTACTGCATGCGAGTATCAAGAAGTTCATATTACCGTACTGCATGCGAGTATCAAGAAGTTCATATCACCTTACTGCATGCGAGTATCAAGAAGTTCATATCACCGTACTGCATGCGAGTATCAAGAAGTTCATATTACCGTACTGCATGCGAGTATCAAGAAGTTCATATCACCTTACTGCATGCTAGTATCAAGAAGTTCATATCACCGTACTGCATGTGAGTATCAAGAAGTTCATATAACCTTACTGCATGCGAGTATCAAGAAGTTCATATCACCGTACTGCATGCGAGTATCAAGAAGTTCATATTACCGTACTGCATGCGAGTATCAAGAAGTTCATATCACCTTACTGCATGCGAGTATCAAGAAGTTCATATCACCGTACTGCATGTGAGTATCAAGAAGTTCATATAACCTTACTGCATGCGAGTATCAAGAAGTTCATATCACCGTACTGCATGCGAGTATCAAGAAGTTCATATTACCGTACTGCATGCGAGTATCAAGAAGTTCATATCACCTTACTGCATGCGAGTATCAAGAAGTTCATATCACCGTACTGCATGCGAGTATCAAGAAGTTCATATTACCGTACTGCATGCGAGTATCAAGAAGTTCATATCACCTTACTGCATGCGAGTATCAAGAAGTTCATATCACCGTACTGCATGTGAGTATCAAGAAGTTCATATAACCTTACTGCATGCGAGTATCAAGAAGTTCATATAACCTTACTGCATGCGAGTATCAAGAAGTTCATATCACCTTACTGCATGCGAGTATCAAGAAGTTCATATCACCTTACTGCATGCGAGTATCAAGAAGTTCATATCACCGTACTGCATGCGAGTATCAAGAAGTTCATATCACCTTACTGCATGAGAGTATCAAGAAGTTCATATCACCTTACTGCATGCGAGTATCAAGAAGTTCATATCACCGTACTGCATGCGAGTATCAAGAAGTTCATATCACCTTACTGCATGAGAGTATCAAGAAGTTCATATCACCTTACTGCATGCGAGTATCAAGAAGTTCATATCACCGTACTGCATGCGAGTATCAAGAAGTTCATATCACCTTACTGCATGAGAGTATCAATAAGTTCATATCACCTTACTGCATGCGAGTATCAAGAAGTTCATATAACCTTACTGCATGCGAGTATCAAGAAGTTCATATCACCTTACTGCATGTGAGTATCAAGAAGTTCATATCACCTTACTGCATGTGAGTATCAAGAAGTTCATATAACCTTACTGCATGCGAGTATCAAGAAGTTCATATCACCTTACTGCATGCGAGTATCAAGAAGTTCATATCACCTTACTGCATGCGAGTATCAAGAAGTTCATATCACCTTACTGCATGCGAGTATCAAGAAGTTCATATCACCTTACTGCATGCGAGTATCAAGAAGTTCATATCACCTTACTGCATGCGAGTATCAAGAAGTTCATATCACCTTACTGCATGCGAGTATCAAGAAGTTCATATCACCTTACTGCATGCGAGTATCAAGAAGTTCATATCACCTTACTGCATGCGAGTATCAAGAAGTTCATATCACCTTACTGCATGCGAGTATCAAGAAGTTCATATCACCTTACTGCATGCGAGTATCAAGAAGTTCATATCACCGTACTGCATGCGAGTATCAAGAAGTTCATATCACCGTACTGCATGCGAGTATCAAGAAGTTCATATCACCGTACTGCATGCGAGTATCAAGAAGTTCATATCACCTTACTGCATGCGAGTATCAAGAAGTTCATATCACCGTACTGCATGCGAGTATCAAGAAGTTCATATCACCGTACTGCATGCGAGTATCAAGAAGTTCATATCACCGTACTGCATGCGAGTATCAAGAAGTTCATATCACCGTACTGCATGCGAGTATCAAGAAGTTCATATCACCTTACTGCATGCGAGTATCAAGAAGTTCATATCACCGTACTGCATGCGAGTATCAAGAAGTTCATATTACCGTACTGCATGCGAGTATCAAGAAGTTCATATCACCTTACTGCATGCGAGTATCAAGAAGTTCATATCACCGTACTGCATGCGAGTATCAAGAAGTTCATATTACCGTACTGCATGCGAGTATCAAGAAGTTTATATCACCGTACTGCATGCGAGTATCAAGAAGTTCATATCACCGTACTGCATGCGAGTATCAAGAAGTTCATATCACCGTACTGCATGCGAGTATCAAGAAGTTCATATCACCTTACTGCATGCGAGTATCAAGAAGTTCATATCACCTTACTGCATGCGAGTATCAAGAAGTTCATATCACCTTACTGCATGCGAGTATCAAGAAGTTCATATCACCGTACTGCGTGCGAGTATCAAGAAGTTCATATCACCGTACTGCATGCGAGTATCAAGAAGTTCATATCACCGTACTGCATGCGAGTATCAAGAAGTTCGAAAGGCAATATTTTCTCCAAACGGACTCGTATTCAATACTGTGAACATAGTTTTGGACCCGAACAAATCTACGACTACTATTAGTTATTTGTAATTCTTATCAGTAGAAATTAATACAGTCAAAATGTCTGGAGCTCATACACGCTAAAGCATTCTAAAGCTCTAGACAGAGTTCAAAGAAGAGCCCAAGACACATTCCTAATTGGTTGCGGCAATATACATACACGTCCGTTTAACTATATTGACATTAACTATATTCTCTTATCGCATATATAAGAGAATGCATTGGCCTAACTATATTGACATTGATGTCTTTAAAATACATTAAGATTCGCGGAGACATGATAGAGGTTTATAAAATTCTAACAGAACAATACAATATTGATTCTGATTCATTATTCGAGCGCGTAATATATGGGAGCCCGAGAGGACAATAGTTAAAACTGCAAGTGCATCATAACAACAGAGATATCAGGAAGTACTCTTCCCAAACATACAGAGAATAATCCCCTTATAGAACAATTTACCGGAGTAACTGTTAAGTTTCTCGTTGACATTCACTTGGAAGACCAGAAATGTGATCACCACCTATAGATTAAATTCACATAATTGTGTAACTATACATGTATTTTGAAATGTATATATGTATATAGAGTACAGAGTTCACTGGAGCTTTTCACTTTGACGCGATTTGTTCAGACTTTAATCCAAGCGGTTCGGGTCAATCTCTACCACAGTTTACTATCTGACCAATATTCACATTTGTCACAGCACCGATTGTTATAAGGTATTTAAAAATTCAGAGAAGTTCACGCACAACAATCATTTCGACAGCTACATCACACCCTGATTACATAATACCAGAATGGTACTCAAACCGGTTCATAAATTACGAGGAGTTTCCCAAATAATTGCCAGATTTACGTGCAAGGGTATAATTTGTCTCCATATATAATATGATCGTACGTGACACGTAATGGAGCAACCACCAAGTTGATCATTAAGTTCAATGTTACAATAATTATAGGATGTTCCGTACAGGGTACTTCATGTAATACACCACTCGGAGAAATGTCTGTGTCGTCACACAAATACCATGCTAGAACTTGGATTGATATATTCGTAATCGTATATAGTCACCAATAGCCGGGTTGTCACCGTAGTAACGGACATTGCCCATATAGTGAACTATTCAAACCCAGCATTAAAATCATGGTTATGATCAGTCCAAACATGAGTAAAGTTCGAACATAAGATAATAATAGCTGAGAACCTGGTGTGAATTGAACTGTGGTGGGGTCTCAAGCATATCTACCCCTGCACGTCAGAACAAAATTATGCCATGAAATGGCATAATTAGCTTGAGGATGGAAGTGAACCATCATCCCACAGCGAAATCAACCAGGCCTGTTGGGTTTGAATAGTTCGCTAGATGGGCAATGTCAGGTACTACGGTAGTAACCCAGCTATTGGTGACTATATACGATTACGAATATATCAATTCAAGTTATAACATGGTATTTTAGTGTGATGACAGACATTTATCCGAGTGGTGTAGCACATGTAGTACCCTGTATGCATATATACATATATATATCACAGCAGAAGTTTCCTTAGAATTAATGGATGGAAATGGAATGCCTTTAATATTTGTATTATTTGAGTCGGACATAGATTACCTTAGCTGCAGGCAATCAATGCAATACATGTAAACTATGTAGAAAAAGACATTATTGAATGAAGTGTAGTGAATATGATGCGTCACTTTAATATTTGAGTCGGACATAGCTTAGCTTACCTGAAGGCAATCAATGCAATAAGTGATGTAGAAACAGAAATTATTGAATGAAGTGTAATGAATATGAAGCGTCATTTTAATGCAATATCGATTGGGTGGAAGAGAAATGTCACTTTAATAGTTAACGATGATATACATATAGAATTATAGATTATCCCCATTGAAGACGATCAATGCAATGAACAGTGTAGAAATGGAGAAAATGTTGCCTGAATGAATCAATGTGTGAACATAAAGTCTCACTTTAATGAAATATTGAGATGATGGAATCAACGATGAATTTGCAATTTCTTTAATGATGAAATTGGTTTACATATACATGTATATGCAGCTGAAAATGTGAATTGACTGAAATGTAATTATCAAAGTGTCAATGGCACTGTAGCTAACGTGGAAAGGGAATAATTTCATGTGTTACAGTTAATGGAGCGATTAGGAATGTGGAAAGTTGAAAGGCCTAGTTATGCAAAGATTAAAATCAAAGATGGCCACGACAGCCATGTTTTTTGGCAAATGACCCAAAAAAGACTCCTTCCTATTTACATGTCATTGTTAAAATCCCTCACAAATTTCATGATGATCCGACAAAAGATACGACATGTAGCCCGTGTCAAAGGATTTAGTTGTGTAAAGAGTAAAATACAAGATGGCTGGTTTTTTGGTTGAATTTAAAATGAATCTTTTCCCATCTACATGTAATTGTTAACATCCATGACAAATCTCATGATGATTGGACCAAAGATTCGACTTGTAGCCCTTGACAAAGAATTTAGTCATGCAAAGAGTATAATCCAAGATGGCTGCTGGCGGCCATGTTTTTGGCCGAACAACCCCAAAATTACTCGTTTCCCATCTACATGTCAATATTAACATCCATGACAAATGTAATGAAAGTGTCAATGACACTGTAGCTCAACTTAGTAGGGGAATGATTTAATGGTTGACAGTAAATGGAGTAATAGGAAAGGTGCTAATTGAAATGTCTAAGTAAGACTAGATGTACATGGCAATATCAACATTCATGACAGGTTTCATAATGATCGGATCAGGGATGTGGTGATTATGGTGTGCCAAAGGATTTATTGATGCAAAGAGTAAATTCTAAAATGGCCAATGGCAGCCATGTTTTTTTCCGAACTACCCCAAAATGAACTGTTCCCATCTACAGCCTTTACAAATCTCATAATGATCTGATCAAAGGTACGACCTGTAGCCTGTGCCAATGGATTTAGTCATGCAAAGAGTAAAATCCAAGATGGCTGCTGGCGGCCATGTTTTTCGGCTGAACGACCCCAAAATAACTCGTTTCCCATCTACATGTCATTGTTAACATCCATGACAAATTTCATGAAGTTCCGACCAAAGCTACGACCTGTAGCCCGCACCAAAGGATTTAGTCATGCAAAGAGTAACATCCAAGATGGCTGCTGGCGGCCATGTTTTTTTGGCCGAACAACCCAAAAATGACTCGTTCCCATCTACATGTCAATATTAACATCCATGACAAATTTCATGAAGATCAGACTAAAGGCACAACCTTGAAATCCAAGATGGCCGCCAAGATGTTTTTCGATCGAAAGACCCCAAAATGATTCGTTCCCATCTACCCTGCTGGGAAAAACAAGTGTCCACTTAACCACGGTGCGCTTAGCATTGCCACCGCGGCCGAAATGCAACTACACCGCGGCTCCACTGGCTAACTACAGTTGGGCATTGGTTTATTTGCCATTCGGCCATGGTGTACAAATGTAGTTGCCGCTGTGTACATTCATCAAACTGAAAAAAGACAATACAAACCAGAAATCTAACCACGGTGTACATACCATTCGGCCCCGTTGTAGTTGCTTTTTGGCCATGGTGTACATGTGTACTTGTCGTTCGGCCGCGGTGTACATGTACTTGACGCTCGGCCGCGGCGCTCAACTGCAGTTACAAACTCTGACACTGCACCCGAATGGCAAATACACCGTGGTGCCAATGGACACTTGTTTTGTCCAGCAGGGTACATGTCAATGTCAACATTCATGACCAGGGTTCGCTCTGCCACTTGCCAAATTTGCCAATGGCAAAAATAATTCACAGTTGGCAAAAAATATTTTCATTTGGCAAAAGTTTTGGCAAGTCACTTTTTAATTCCTTATTAATGAAGTTAAAAAATATCGGTCAATCAATACTATTCATTTTCGGAAATTATTACAATGGAATTATATTAGTTGTGTTTTATATGGTTTCGCAAAAGTTAACACCTCCATTAAGATGCAGTTAATCTGATATCATTAGTATCGACGGGTGGAGGGATTACCTCTATTTAGTGTGATGGTGGTGCTTACATAGCTAATCTTCATATGATGTTCGCTTTTGATCAAGCAACGCTTCTACTATTGTATTGTTCGGTAATCGGTTTATTGTTGTATGATAAACCGTAATAGATATCATAATCATTAACTAACTACTTTTTTATCGATATCAAACAGTGAGTGTCGAAACATAAGACTCAGTCAAGGTTGCAGAAAATGATGCTATTGGGAATAATATTTGGCAAATTCTAAAAGAATTTGGCAAAAAATATTTTCATTTGGCAAATTATTTGGCAAATGTAAATTTCGTTCCAGCGCGGACCCTGTTCATGACAAATTTCAAAGAGATCAGACTAAAGGCACAACCTGTATCCCGCGACAAAGTAAATTGTTGACGGACACACAGACACACGGATGACGGACGCCAACCCATGGCAATAGCTCAAACTTACAAAGTTGTAAGTTGAGCTAATAAAACGGGATGCGTTGGAATTTTGCAAAATGAATAAAATGAAAACCCTCAGGAGCTCCGAAATAGGGGTGGGCGGGTCACCGGAAACACAGGTATATATTTTTTTGGCTTTACTACTTCGGGGTTCATGCAGTTTGCTGAATTTTTCTTGCGGTAAAAATCCGATGACCACATTGAACCCGCCGTTCATTTCTTATATAATACAGCAGTATTACATGGGGTGACACCACTATAGAGGGGTCAATTACTTAAATCTAGGGAAGTCGATAGCCGAGAGGTACTGTAGTGTACTGGTCTCTCGTGGTAGCGGGCCAGGGATCGCAACCTGGTCAGGGTATTCTGACAAAAATCAGAACTCGGTCAGATACCAAGTTTGTAAAGCTGAAAAGTCTCATTTGAGATCACTGAATAAAGATCCGAATGCAAAAATACCGACTTCCCCCATTACAACATCTATCCAGGTATTTTGTTGTTCTGCAGTATGCTGTCTGATTGGGGGTGCAGACATTAATGGCTAACCTGTGTACATGCCTCGGGGTATCTGGAGAAGTCAGCCCAAAACAAGGTCGGCCACAAGAGAAGTCGGCCCGGGTAAATTAAAGATTGGTCAAGAAAAGTCGGCCCCATTATTATTTTACTGCTTGTTAATGCCTGTGGCACAATAAGATGAGACCGACATTTCGCCACACGGTGTCATAAGGGATTACATCACCTCGTAGCATTCCATTTTATGTGACCATGTTTTGGTCACATGGTGTCAAGGAGGATTATATCACCTCCTGGCAATCCATTTTCTTATCGCGCACTGTCATGGCTTTACGCAGATATGTCGATAGGGTTCGTTAAACGGAAATTTAAATCTGTACCGGAAAAATAGCCATATATACAATACATGGTATTAGACCAGATACGAACCTTCAAACTTAGTCAGCCAATTAATCTATAGACCTAAACAATGTCCTGTCATAATTATAATGGGCGTCGCGCCAGAGGGATTTCCACATGGAAGCAGTCAGCGAAACGCCGATAAAGATCAACACTAAGTCATATACAATGTAGTGTTGAACAAGGTTTCCGTGACACCTGATATACATGTACATGTATGTTACTCAATTGAGTAAACATGTCACTAACTGATGTTAATAGCTGGGCCGACTTCGTACGGGGCCGACTTCTGGGCCGACTTCTCTGGGGCCGACTTCGTAGCGGGGCCGACTTCTCCTGTATTCCGCCTTGGTGTGTGCACATTAAAGAACGCTACTGCAGTCGCCACAGGGTTATAAAGTTACTAGTACTCGGCCGTGGTAGCACCTGGACCCGACAGGAATGATTAACAGCCCGAGGGCCTATTTATAGACCCGAGACGGAGTTAATCATTCCTGGAGGGCTGTAAAGAAACCAAGGTGCCCGACAAAATCATGCTATTACTATTATTACCACACCGTCCTGGTGTGAGCATGCTTTAATGAAAACAAAGCTTAGCGCTCGCTTCTGTTCAACTTCACCTTAAAATCATGGAATCATGACGTGTGGGTAAAATAATGTTCATCTAATAAAGAACGCCCTCTAAAGTGGTAAAAATATTAAGTAATAGTGTTAACGTTGGAATCAACAGAAAGATCAGACTTTAATTTTTGAGGCGCGCGATCGCTCTTGCGCGCGATCGCTCTTGCGCACCATCGCGCGGCTAAAATTGAAAACCAGTGAGCGATCAATTGCGCGCCTAGCCAAATACGGAGAGCGTACAAGAATAAAGAAACAGCTTGAATGTTGTAGCAAAATATCAAATGAATTCTCCAAAACCAACATTCATTGTCGGCATTCATCAAAAGGTGATCCCTCGTGCCACGATGATTGGCAGTTTAAGTTTTTTGACGTCACACGATGTGAAGTGTCAAATGCACTATCTGTCTGAGACTGAATGATTCGAAGCTAAAAATACATTTGAACGATTTCTATGTATGGCTTATAACGTCACATAAATTCCTGGAAAATCAAAGCGAGACCACGTGGCCGGGAGATGTTACCGTATTTATTTCGTCAGCATTGAATCGGAGTATTAAATTAATTCCTTATTAATAATTATGAATTACAATTAATATACCGGGGTAGGAGCATGTACAATATGAAAACACAGTGTGTAACATTCACTTGTGCTAATGGATAGTGGATTAAGCAGTGTTAAACCATCAAAGAGTTTCAATGGACATCCATCGTGAGTAAACTAATTCAATTTACGCAACATTTATGAATGTATTTCCGCTGTTTATTTTATCTTGATAGAAACCGCGCGGCTGGCCAAAACCCAGCGAGCGGGACTATGCGCGCCTACATTTTGTAAACATGAAAGTCTGAAAGATATCTGTATGAATTTGAACTGAATACACATGTACTACCCTGCTCGGCAAAACAAGTGTCCACTTAACCACGGTGCGCTTAGCATTGCCACTGCGGCTGAAATGCAACTGCACAGCGGCTCCACCAGCTAACTACAGTTGGGCCGCGGTGTATTTGCCATTCGACCATGGTGTAGTTGCCGCTGTGTGCATTCATTAAACTGAAAAAAGACAATATAAACCAGAAATCTAACCACGGTGTACATGCCATTCGGCCCCATTGTAGTTACTTTTCGGCCATGGTGTACATGTGTACTTGACGGTCGGCCATGGTGTACTTGCCGCTTGGCCGCGGTGCTCAACTGCAGTTACAAACTCTGACACCGCCGCCGAACGCCAAACACACCGCGGTGCCAATGGACACTTGTTTTGTCCAGCAGGGCAGTACGATTGATCTTTTCAATTTGAAAACAGAAACAATTCTTTTTCAGTCCTAAATCAAATGATTAAATTAATGATAAGCAAATACCTGTGCAACCTTTGATGATTAGAGAACAAATTCAACAATGCCTCCAAGCTCCTGTCGAAAGTAAAAGTGCAATAATCATGTCACAAACACAGTTTACACATGATGTCATGAAATTGAATACACCTAACATTGAATTGCCTAGTCTTCGTGTATCTGTGGTACACAATAATCCATACAATCCTCAAAACAACATTCATTGTTGCAAATTACATGAAACACAGATCAATCACTCGTTGATTTTTCAATTTCGTGCCATGTGGGGCCTTGACCTTGTAGTGGAGAAATCGGTGTATATAAAGTGTTTGTCGACGCCGATGCCGGCTCTAAATAAAAGTGTAATGTCTAGCTTCTTCGTTGTTTCTCAGTGGATGTGAATGCGATTTGGTATGTGTGTCCGGGTTGGGTCATGGATGATATTGATTATCGCACATGCACATTTAAATTGTATTTTTTTTTTTAATTTACAAATTTCGAGTAGAAGATTTGTTTACAATCGAGATGGCTAATCACAAACTGTGCCACGGTAATATTTTACCGAATGCCATGTTATCAGACTAGAATGGCTGTGATTAATCCTCGATTAATCTATTATTTGATTGAGTCTCTGAATGACTCAGTGAGGACAATTAAAAAGTGATCATCGGCAATCGTTGTTGTTGTACTTGTATGTAAATTCCTCCGTCGCGGTTGTCTTCGGAGCACGCTGCTCTCCTAACTCAGTACCGTTACCAACAGTCGATTGTGTTGAAGTTGAAGTGAAGAAAACGTAATTCTTCGATCAGTTTCTGCTGGAGTCTGCGCAGTAACCTCCCGGAAGTCACGTGTGAAATTTACAAAAAAGCATACACGCTATTTTCGCTCTTGGTATAGAAATATAGAAAAATTATATGACGTCATAATTCACACGCATTTAGGTATAAACACCCACTGGGGTGGTTGCTATTATATCTCATATTGCACTGCTGCTGGAAGCACCGCATTAGCAGTGAATTCAAACTGTTTTATACGACGGAGAGGCATATTTTATACGACGGAGATACAAGTTTTATACGACGGAGATGCATGTTTTATACGACGGAGATACAAGTTTTATACGACGGAGAGGCATGTTTTATACGACGGAGATGCATGTTTTATACGACGGAGATACAAGTTTTATACGACGGAGAGGCATGTTTTATACGACGGAGAGGCATGTTTTATACAACGGAGATGCATGTTTAAATACGATACGCGTTACATGTTTCGATACGATACGCGTTGCATGTTTCGATACGATACGCGTTGCATGTTTCGATACGATACGCGTTACATGTTTCGATACGATACGCGTTGCATGTTTCGATACGATACGCGTTACATGTTTCGATACGATACGCGTTACATGTTTCGATACGATACGCGTTGCATGTTTCGATACGATACGCGTTACATGTTTCGATACATTTCGATACATTCTGAATTTGGAAGATGTGGATTGCCTGCGCAGACTATGTTCATTCATCCGACTGATAAACCTTAAGTTAAATGAAATTGAACAATATTCAGTTTGTTGTTGTTGTTGGAGATAATGATGATAATGATACTGGCGATTGTGACGACGAGTAGACGAAGACGATAACGTGATGACAACGAAGACGGTGATACAGATGACGCGGTTACGGTGATGATGTCTGGACGACGAGGACGAGGAAAACGAGTAACATGATGTTGATAATGATGACGATAATGGGAAGTAAGTGTATATATTGTACATATACTGCAACATTCTCAATCTTTTGTATATATCTTCTACTTGTATCTAAATATCTTTTTGATCAGAGAATAAACGTATTAAAACAGGAAGTAAGGCGACCACTTCAATTTCGACATTAATCCTTCCTTGACGAGCTTCCTGAAATATGACGAAAACCCTGTGCCAATGCATTATCTTATACACGCGAGACTGCCATAGGGAGAAATAATATTGACCTTGACTTTGTAAGTCAGTGCATTTATTGGAGACTCGCATATATTAGAGAATGAACTGGCACATGATCTTTAATGCTGCACCAGCGCCACGAAATGGTTAAACCATATATAACGAATGGGGTCCGTTGGTTTGTGACGACACATGGCGCGTGAATAATGACCCAGTATGTATCCACGGTATCTATCAAAACATCAACCGAAATCTATATTGTGACACTGTGTCTGATGAAATATGGATGACATGCCTTTCTGCTTGAATTATATTGGGAATTAGAATCGTTTCTGAGTTATAGATTACGCTTTCAGCCAACATTCCAGTGACAAACGTCAATGCACAATTATCTATCGTTAGTGCTCTGCATTAGTTATCGCCGTCACACATCACTGCTGAAGACACCTCGGCGTCAAACATACATGTATACTGCGGACCAGAACTGAATAGCACCAGGACACATCACTGCTGAAGACACCTCGACGTCAAACATACATGTATACTGCAGACCAGAACTGAATAGCACCAGGACACATCACTGCTGAATACACATCGACGTCAAACATACATGTATACTGCAGACCAGAACTGAATAGCACCAGGACACATCACTGCTGAAGACACCTCGACGTCAAACATACATGTATACTGCAGACCAGAACTGAATAGCACCAGGACGTTGATGTGAAGTGTGACAGAATTATCGTCAGTTCAAATAGGCATTGTCCATTGAGCAGGAAAAGGTGCCCGGTACTATTGGATCCGACTTCGCATTATCCGCCAAGAGGTACCTGATATTAGAGTAGATATGATTTGGATGGTATTGAATCTTATGATGGGAAGTGGATGTTTTCATTTTGTTGCCCCACAAACTTGCAACCAAGCGATAACAGACATGACTGTGTACACAAGCGGACCGTTCTATTCACGTAATATAAAGAACATTCTACAGTGCAGGGTGCTGTGTGCTTACCAGCGGCTTTGTGTCGGCGTCACGTACGATGCGTGGAAGATGTGTCATCTGAACAGAAAATTGGTTTCGCCGCAACCAATACTGCCTCAAATGATTTATGCTTCGAAGTACCAGTTTGAAGAGGTGAGTATACACGTACTAGTCATTCAGCCCATGTACCTCGCCGGTACCAAATTGGCGGGAAAATTGTGACCTATTTAATCAGTAAGGGTACTAAAAATGTAGTCCAACTAGGGTTGACAGCAATTTCAATTCGGTAGTTTTACTGGTATAAACCCCGTATAAATATTGTATGTTATTATCTGTTGTTTTATCCTTACATAGAGCATTCATTTGACGTTAAAATAAGATCACTGCCAAAACAGGATTTGCTTATTTTGACGAACAAAACAAAAAACAACTTAAAACAAGAAATATTATCTTGGGAATATACCTAGAAAATTTTCTTACTAAAAAATTTCTTATATTTAGAAAATTAATTTCTTATTGAAATTTTAATTCTGATTATAAGAATATTTTTCTTAATGTTTCCTATGAACGGATTAATTATTTTTCTCATATTTTCTTAATATAAGAAATATTTTCTTAAATCCTAGAAAATTATGCTCTCATATTTTCCATACCAGTACCGGTTTGAAGAAGTTAGTATGAATGTACTGTACTATAACAACTACTATACTATATACTGTACTATAACACCTCGTATGTTGCCAGACATATTATGGATTTGTTCCGGTGCCTGAAATTGGTGGAGCTATGCCAACCTGGGGAATGCAGAATTCTACTAACATCGCCGGAAATTTTAAAGCTACCATATCACTCCATAGAGAACATCGTCTGAATTACGCTCAATTAAAAATATTTACAACTGGATTCGATACGCGATTATCGGAGATAAACTGACACAAATGATTTCGCCATCGAGAGTCATTGAATTTCATTTTATAATTTATATATAAGAATGACGGTGTGTGTTGTCAATTGTGATTAATATTCGTAAAATTAACTATATTTTAGTAAGATTCTTCTCAGTTTCTATTTGATCGTACTATTGGAGTTTTTCACATTACTTTAATATATTTCCAACATATCGTCGCGCAAATAGGTTCATAATTGACCTATAATATTCACATAGGTTCATGATCGACCTATAATATTAACACAGGTTCATATTGGATTATTTGATTCTGCAATAAGCCCACAGTCGACGTATAGCGCATCCTCAAAATTTGACTTGAAATTTGACAATTGGAAGTGATTAGTTGTGTACTTGCACATCTCTCACAAATTGATTTGCACATTTTACTGACATGTTGTGCTACAGCTATGACAACGTATGTATCAGCTGCATATAACTGGCAAAAACTTTGGCAAGTCACTTTTGTTTCTTAAAGAAAGTTTAATAATATTTGTCAACTAATTCCACTTTTTCAGGAAAATCTTTCATCACTGGTATTAGTGGTGATTTATAAGGTTATGAAGGTTATGAAACGTTAACCCCTCTATCAAGATACAATTAATCCGATATCATTAGTATCTGGTGGTGGTGTTTACATAGCTAATCTTCTTTGTTTCGACGTGACTTTCTGATGAAGAAACCCTTCCACAATTCCAATGTTATGTTGTTGGTTTATTATTCTATCGATATCAATGGCCGCTCAAGCAGCGATTGTCGAAATTGTCAAAATAAAAGGCACATATGATGTAGAACTGATAGACTTTGGCAACTTCTAACAACATTTGGCAAAAATTATTTTCATTTGGCAAAATCAAATTTCGAGCCAGCGCGGACCTTGGTTGTTATTGCAATCTTGTCTCAGCCATCGGATGTATATATATAATCAGATTCAGATTAATTTATTCCCTTGCTTGAAAGTTCACAAGTTTAGTTTATCCAAAAGGCCAGTTTATAATAAGATTTGGATATCCATGTTATTCCTTTAGTTAAACGGATACTGTACTCAAATGTTGTTGTTGGTTTCTATAGTCTCTGAGTCGTAGAATAAGGTAACCAGATTTCGATTATTTGAAAGTCTGTTGAGTACGAAGTTATGTTACGGATGGCAAATTAGTCGGAATGCGAAAATACAAATAGTCGTTGTCGTGTAATTTGTGTACAGTTTTCAAGCAAATGTCTCGAATATATGTTATATTATATGTATACTAGTCCCATATACTCATTTAAGTTATTGTAAAGTCACTAGTCAGTGAGCGACTTGAGTTTACGCCGCTTATCAATAAATTATGGCGATAAGGAAAGACTCTCGTCTACTTCTGCAACAGGCGTGGGTGTGAGAATAGCAGGGAGAACAAGCATGAACATGCGATTCTGGGCGATGTGCCACTTTAAAGATACGGGTGGCCTAGGTTATAAGTGGGTTTTATGAGTTTGTAGCAATACAACCTCCAAATTGTTACTTTGAGATCTCAACTAGATACCCACGGACTGTCGCGCAAGTAAGTTCATAATCGATCTATAATATTCACATTGTTTCATTTTGTATTATTTGATTATGAAATAAGCCGATAATGGACTTATATCGGCTATTCTGTTGTATGGCGCGGGCCACAATGAAAACATGATTTTAAAGAGCGTACATTTGGCAAGTCGTGAGTTGGTTTATTTGTTTTATTGTGCGCCCAGTTATTATGAGTTGTAAAACACTCGCATTTCATTTCATTATCGACTTAAAATGAGTCGATTCTACGGCGATTACGAACCTAAAACAATTCCTAGTATAGGCCGATAACGTGCACAATTTAATTCCGTATTTATTTGAATTTCGAAGCACTCGATATGTCACAATTTAGGCCATCGAAAAGCACATTGCTGATAGCTCTCCGGGCCAGGAACGTTTCACGCATGCGCACCAGACATAACACTTCATACGCGGTTGCATTCAGCCTCTTCCGATTGCGTTAATAATTACAACGTAACGTACGTATGAGCGTCTTTGCAGTGTTGCCTGTATTCCGATTTATGACATAAGGCTCTAACGGACAAAACAGTTTCATCCGAAGAGCGTTTAGTGCCAACTTATTCTAATTTTCCAGGATAGAAACGACTGCTCAGCTTCACCTGCTCCCTGTGCATCGTTCGAATTGTGCGTGCCAATGGATGTGTCACGTAACGGCTACCACTGCGTCAAGATCATTAATGAAGGTAAAACATCACTAACTGTATATCGGGGCTTCATTAAATATAAATAATATGAGTTTCTTCCAGTCAAATAGTTACATGGTTCTTGTAACAGAGCTGTAAACAGACACAATGAATACCTCCAAATCGTTTTGTTTTAGTTTTTCCTTTAATACAAATCTGGGTGGTCAAAAAAAAAACAAAAAAACAAAACAAAACAAAACAAAACAAAAAACATAATCGGAGGAAGTGCATTGTTGTGCCAAGACAACCCCAGGGACATAACTTTCAACCCGGGAAGAAGACAGGCAATCTCTAAGACGCGGGGGCGCTCGATTACCACACATATCAGCGCCACTGTTTACCACATCTAGATTGCGACATACTGGACACCAAAACAGATAAGCGGACGTCCATGCAATACCCATCCCCGGCACATACATAGGACAATAATTGGGAAGTAAACAGAACGATCTTAGGATTAGCGAGACCAGATACCTCGCCTAGAAAAGCTACCGAAACCTAACGCAGCGCGATGGACGAAAGGAGTAGTCTAAAGGACGCATAGGAAAATGACGATCGCCCGATTAACCTAGGTACGCCTAGAATCGATTCGCCGTGAATATGCACCGGGCTGTCATTAATGCCCTCTGTGTATTTAGTAAGAAGAAAGCCGACACCGATAACCAGTTCTATCTGACCACACAGCGGGTACCAAGAATTCTCGGACGCTAGGACAAGCAGCTGAACGTATGGACGTAAACGCAAGGTAAACATTATGACTCTTGTGGTTCTAACAACGTCCCACTGATGCGCCGACGGAAGAAGAAGAGCAGACGACAGGAAGACAAACTCAACCGGAACTCAACCGAGTAGAAGACGAGCAGACACGCCCAGCATATGAAGACGGAAGAAGACCCTAAACCGAGCAGACGACAGGAAGATAAACCCAACCAGGAGGAACCCAGATGCCGATGATTGAACATTATTGACTTTGTTGTAATTAAATAATCAAACCGTTCTGACAGTCTTAAGAGTTATATGTACCCGTATTGGTACATTGTGCTCTTCTGATATCGGTAGATCCGTGTGTAAATTCAAACCATGTTCAGCTGAGACGCAGCTCAACTCTCGGTGAAATGGCGTCCTTTTAAGGAAATCGGTGTTGCCGAGGTGGACAGTTCGTGGATACCATCATGTAAGTCTGGGCTGACGAGGTAGGCGCGTATTCTAACCCCGACATGGACGAAAATCGGTTACGATTTTCAAGCCTGATCTGAGCTGAGGGACATCTCAATGCGCCATTTCCGAATCGAGGATGTGTTCATGCATGTGACCCGCCATATCAAATCCAGTCGGAAGTCGGGATTTTTTTTTACCCTGTGCCAATGCATTCTCTTATATATGCGAGTCGACCATAGGTCGCCTCGCATATATAAGAGAATGCATTGGCCTAACAATATTTTACAATTTTAATAATTTATTCTTGTATTCTTTAACAATTTTATAATTTCACCCATACAGAGCCCCAGACAAACATGAGCAGACGACACTCTTCTATGTGCTTCTATATATGTGTGGGGCTCCCTGCAGGGTAATGGATGTTTTTTTTTATTGTATGTCCTAAAAATTGTAAGAAACATTTATTTAAAAAACATGATAAAAAATTGTTAAGCCAATGCATTCTCTTATATATGCGAGGCGACCTATGGTCGACTCGCATATATAAGATAATGCATTGGCACAGGGTAAAAAAATCCCGACTTCCGACTGGATTTGATATGGCGGGTCACTGCATATTGAAGCGATGAACACTCATACTGAGTCAGTACCTCAATAAAGCTGACAAATCTCTCGATTGGACATGGAAACCATATTCTGACTCTCATGATCTTAATTTTCAGAGGAAGTTGGAATCCGCCTGAGAGGAGGTAGCACGACGAATGGGCGTGTCGAGGTGTTCGTTGGTAACAGCTGGGGGATGGTCTGTAACCGTATGTTTGATTACTACGATGCTGCTGTCGTCTGCAGGAGTCTCGGGCTCTGGTAAATATATTTGAGCAAGATTTGTCCATCACGGGGAAGAAAGTGGAGACATGTCATGGATGACAAGTGTAGCCGAGGACGAAACGTGCTTCCAACTAACACGGGTTATCTCCCCTTGGTCACGTGGTAATGCTAATGTTCCACGACGTTAATGGATCCTACACTGATTTAGCTATGATGCCGTTATACCGTTATTTAAAAAGGCGTTATCTGTTTAAAACATTTAATAATATATATTTTTAAAATGTTGCTCGGCGTTTTGGAAAAAATCATTATTGACATATATAACAATAAATATGTGAACCGCCATATCAAATCCAGTCGTAAGTCGGGATTTTTTTTACCCTGTGCCAATGCATTCTCTTATATATGCGAGTCGACCATAGGTCGCCTCGCATATATAAGAGAATGCATTGGCCTAACAATTTTTTACAATTTTAATAATTTTTTCTTGTATTCTTTAACAATTTTATAATTTCACCCATACAGAGCCCCAGACAAACATGAGCAGACGACACTCTTCTATATGCTTCTATGTATGTGTGGGGCTCCCTGCAGTGTAATGGATGTTTTTTATTTTATGTCCTAAAAATTGTAAGAAACATTTATTTAAAAAAATTATAAAAAATTGTTAGGCCAATGCATTCTCTTACCGTATACATGCGAGGCGACATATGGTCGACTCGCATAATTATATAAGAGAATGCATTGGCACAGGGTAAAAATATCCCGACTTTCGACTGGATTTGATATGGCGGGTCACATATGTTCTTGAATGTTCCATGACGACGCATGCTTTTTCTTGAACTTCTCGGATTAGACCGCGAATGGTCGCCGCCCCGTATAGTAATACCTTGTTGAATGTATCGCGGATTAGACCGCGAATGGTCGCCGCCCCGTATAGTAATACCTTGTTGAATGTATCGCGGATTAGACAGCGAATGGTCGCCGCCCCGTATAGTAATACCTTGTTGAATGTATCTCGGATTAGACCGCGAATGGTCGCCGCCCCGTATAGTAATACCTTGTTGAATGTATCTCGGATTAGACCGCGAATGGTCGCTGCCCCGTATAGTAATACCTTGTTGAATGTATCTCGGATTAGACCGCGAATGGTCGCCGCCCCGTATAGTAATACCTTGTTGAATGTATCTCGGATTAGACCGCGAATGGTCGCCGCCCCGTATAGTAATACCTTGTTGAATGTATCTCGGATTGGACCGCGAATGGTCGCCGCCCCGTATAGTAATAGCTTGTTGAATGTATCTCGGATTAGACCGCGAATGGTCGCCGCCCCGTATTATAATAGCTTGTTGAATGTATCTCGGATTAGACCGCGAACGGTCGCCGCCCCGTATAGTAATACCTTGTTGAATGTATCTCGGATTAGACCGCGAATGGTCGCCGCCCCGTATAGCAATAGCTTGTTGAATGTATCTCGAATAAATTATTTGCAGGGGCGGGCGACCAATATCGCAAGGGTCTACTGCGTATGGATTATCAGCACTTTCGGAGATCCTCATTGCCAACCTGGAGTGCAGAGGTCAAGAGGACGTCATTACCGACTGTTCCCACGCGGTTAAACATAATTGTGTGCACACAGAAGATGTCGGAGTGACGTGTAATGGTGAGTACGATAACACATACATGTGTGCACACAGACGATGTCGGAGTGATGTGTAATGGTGGGTACGATAACACATACATGTGTGCACACAGAAGATGTCGGAGCGCAGCTCCCCTCACGAAAGCGTTAATAACCGACGCAATATATTTTTGTGTTATTCTCTACGTCATGAATAGATTTCTTGGACTCATAAATGTATGGTTTTGAAGAAACGAACGAAACCTATTTAAATTACACTTTCCCTACGCAATGATGCGATGGATAAATTGCTTAACCCTTTACCCAACAAACCGGCCAAAACCGGCCAAATAAAGCTTCAACAGCCTAAAATATCTTCGGTCTGTCTCAATAGAACCATACAAATATGGATATCATTGGAACCGGCTCATTGACCACATTGTGATGGTTACAGTTATGCCCTGTGCCAATGCATTCTCTTATATATGCGAGTCGACCATAGGTCGCCTCGCATATATAAGAGAATGCATTGGCCTAAAAAAATCTTTTTTTTAACACTTTTTACCATTTTTTCTTACACTCTTTAACAATTTTATAATTTTTAATGTGTTAAGCCAATGCATTCTCTTATATATGCGAGGCGACATATGGTCGACTCGCATATATAAGAGAATGCATTGGCACAGGGCCCTTCTGTTGGGTAAAGGGTTAAACTTGATCATTTGTTGGACGAGCTTCTGTCTCATATTTTTATATTGATGTAGCTCGTTGGTGGTGACCGCAATGATTCAATCACACTCGTTGATAATTGTGAATAGATGTATGATGTATGTGTTGTTAGGGTTCACTAGTAAATATGCAGCAACTTTGCAACACATAATCTCACATTTTAAAGAGTTACTTCATGTTTATGTGGATTTATCTTTCAGTTGTTGACACCCTCGTGATGCCGACCACTGGGACGTCATACTGGGCGGGTACCAACTCACTGGTTTACATTACCCTGTCCGGTTATACAAATGGGCAAGAATCAACATTTGTCACTGGTACTGAATTCGAATTCGATACACCAGAGAACGATTTCGAGCAAGGAAATACCGATTACAAATGGGTGCGAAACACAGAAAAAATAGCTGCTTTCACGAACTTGACTCTGAGGTTCGTCAACACAATGGATGTGTGGTTTCTTACGAAGGTATGTACAAACGAAGATATAAAAACATTGTACTTATATTTTCGTCGTTTGCGCCGTTGTAAAATTATTAACACTCACATGACTGAGTTGTGGTGTAGGAGTCCTGGTAGTGTCGTACTAGTGCGGCCGTTTCGTTGATAGTAAATCGCGTGTCAGTGAGACTAAACGGTTCCTAAGTGGTCATTAACGAAATTCGGTATCACACACAGACATGTGGATGTTTTTATTATTGTTCCGATCGAGTCCGAATGGCAGGTCGTTAGCAAAGGAATGCGTAAATTGAGTATGATGTTTCCACCTTGACTGGTCTGTGCGAACACAATATATTTAGTTTCTATATACTTAGTATTAGGATTCACCGATGCCCATGTCCTCTATACGGAAATGTATATTTGTTTAGTTTTGCTAATTTCTTTTAACTCGCATTCAGCGAGAGAAGCATGAACTCACAACATGTCTTACATGGTGAACGCGATTTGATAATGTCGACCATGTGTGCTGTTATCACGGCCAGATACCTTGGCTGCTATAACCCATGGAATTGACCACTTGATTTATAAAATACACCCGGCTGGCGAATATGAATGAATGTAGGTATAAAATAGTCCAAACGTGTGACTATGAATGCATATATTTTGTGTCTTGGTGGGGTAATTTATGTGTTTCTATGTGTGAATATGAATGCAGATATTTTGTGTCTTGGTGGGGTAATATATGTGTCTCTATGTGTGAATATGAATGCAGATATGTTGTGTCTTGGTGGGGTAATTTATGTGTTTCTATGTGTGAATATGAATGCAGATATTTTGTGTCTTGGTGGAGTGATATATGTCTCTCTATGTGTGAATATGAATGCAGCTATGTTGTGTCTTGGTGGGGTAATATATATATGTGTCTCAATGTGTGAATGGGGTCGTCAATACGGACGAGTGGCAGCGCGGAAGGATTGAACCAGAGGCACAGCCTCGAGTTCTCTCTGCCGCGATGGCATAAGTGCCGTGTCAATAAACCCATTAACAATCTTGTCTTACTGTGTGTATTACACGCCACCGATCCCAGATTCCATTAATTTGAAAACAAAAAGACCTACAAAGTTTATTCAGAAAAGAGACAGAGCTTGTTTTATCATGTTAAATCAGAATAAAAATAAGAGAAGACATGAACAGTGTGATTCTATTAATATACGTACAATAATAGGTGTGTAATTCTCAAACATTATGTTGACCTTCAAATTGAGATACATTTATTTAATACGTTGCTTTCAGATAGTGGTGAAGAACGGAATAGACGGACAAGAGTTTACCTTCCCTTTCAATGGCTGGATGAAAGACGGCATCAATGAGTTGGCTCTTCAATGATAAGTTATAATGACATTGCTAGTCACTACATTCACCACTGCCTGACTACACACACGACACGCCTGTATGCAAACCACACACGCACACACACACACACACGACACGACACGCCTGTATGCAAACCAGACACGTATACACACACACACACACTAACACGACACGCCTGTTCAATGATAAGTTATAATGACATTGCTAGTCACTACATTCACCACTGCCTGATACACACACGACACGCCTGTATGCAAACCACACACGCACACACACCCTCTAACGCACACACACACATACATACACACACACCCTCACACACGACACGCCTGTTCACTGACTACACACACGACACTCCTGTAATTTGAGTATACACACGACACGCCTGTATACTGACTACACACACGACATTCCTGTATATAACTGACTACACGCACACTCCTGTATATTGCTTACACACACGCCACGTATGAATTCATAATTAACTACACACGGCACTCCTGTATATTGATTACACACACGCCACGCCTGTATACATAACTGACTACACACACGCCACTCCTGTATATTGATAACAGACACGACACGCCTGTATACTGACTGCACATGACATGCCTGTATACTGACTACACATGATATGCCTATATACTGACTACACATGACACGCCTGTATACTGACTACACATGACATGCCTGTATAATGACTACACATGACACGCTTGTATACTGACTACACATGACAGGCCTGTATACTGACTACACATGACATGCCTGTATACTGACTACACATACCATGCCTGTATACTGACTACACATGACATGCATGTATACTGACTACACATGACACGCCTGTATACTGACTACACATGACACGCCTGTATACTGACTACACATGACACGCCGGTATACTGACTACACATGACATGCCTGTATACTGACTACACATGACATGCCTGTATACTGACTATACATGACATGCATGTATACTGACTACACATGACACGCCTGTATACTGACTACACATGACACGCCTGTATACTGACTACACATGTCATGCCTGTATACTGACTACACATGTCATGCCTGTATACTGACTACACATGACACGCCTGTATACTGACTACACATGACACGCCGGTATACTGACTACACATGACATGCCTGTATACTGACTACACATGACATGCCTGTATACTGACTATACATGACATGCATGTATACTGACTACACATGACACGCCTGTATACTGACTATACATGACATGCATGTATACTGACTACACATGACACGCCTGTATACTGACTACACATGACACGCCTGTATACTGACTACACATGACACGCCTGTATACTGACTACACATGTCATGCCTGTATACTGACTACACACACGCACACACACACACACGACACGACTGTACTGTACACTGAGTGACTGGTGAACGTAATTGTTTGATGCAGATATTGATTGTATTTGATCGAGACTCTGGATGATACAGAAATGCTAGGTCTTATTTCCACATAATACCGGCTGATACGGACCCTTGTCGGTACGGTCCCTGACTGACACGGACCCTGGATTTTACGGACCCACCGGCTATTCCGGATCCTGGTCTATACGGGCCCGGTTGATAGGGAAATCTTCGGTCAGACAAGGGAGTAGCACAACTTGATGTTTATCAGTTTATGGACGGAAGATATGTTCACGACGGCTTGGGATTTTTATTTTGTTTCACCAGCCAATGGACCGCCTAATTGGATTGGTGACACTTATCATCAGTTAGGAACAGTGGGCGCGATGCGATTGCCCAACATACCTATGCGTCCAACACTATGCGTTAATATGGTTGACATTGACGGCTCTACAGCTGAAGGTGGAAAGTTGGAAACGCTGCAGCAGACCTTCTCGCGATCAGCCCATATTACATACGAAGCAAACTGTCATACTTCAAAAAAGGCTTTGGGTTCATTATGTGTGGCGACTTTGATAGTGATGTGTTTGTGCACTATTCAGCCATTACGGAAAATAACTAATTTCATCGTCTTCGTGGTCTAGGTGTTGGAGAGTAGGTTGAATTTCGATGTTGATCCATGCACCGAGAGTAGCTGTGGCCTCAAGGTCGAACATGTGTCGGGGCTGGATGGAACATCCGGTATTGGTGATAGACACGCGATATCATGCAGATCTCAAAAGAAACAAGGTGGTAATCGACGTGTTGATGTAAAGTCATGTTGGGAAGCAGGTCACGAGGCGACGTAGATCGACAGGGATTCGTTCGAAGAGGACCCACGGTGGTTGCACGAACGATCGAACTCGTGGCGTTACTATGAGGCGCATTGAGTTTAAAGGCCGAACACCCAGAAGGCTATTTAATAACAAACAATTCTCTCCACCAGATCAACCATGTATTTTATTTCATGAACGCTGACGACCCAGTAAGTCCAGACTCGCGTCTGTTGTTATCTTACTATCATTTGAATTGTGCATCCTCTGACTCACATGGACAGCGAACATGTACCTGTTCGAATGATTGTGTGATATCATATTCCAGTATATACTTTGATCGATTATATATGTGTATGTACTGACTGATTACATTCAGTCTTGAGATGGGGGGAGTGTAACGAATGCAGATTGCCTCTCGTGTGATGTCGATACGAGTTAATCGCGAATGCTCTATTCTAATGTACATTACAGGAGGAATAACTCTATCCGATATGAGTCTCATTATAAAATTCAATTTACCACATTTGATGCAACCAGGTTCAGAAAAGATTTACATTTTTGTGATTGTAATCTTGTTCAGGCTAAAGTCACACCGGCTCACAGGAATCAGATACTAAAGTGAATCATATTGGCTGGTCTTTGTCTCCCAGATATTTGGTTCTTTGTTATTTGCATAAGGTGGTTTCTTAAAGTGGGACGCTGTATCCGACCATGGATACCAACTACCCCATTACAGACGACGAGATGTGTAGGCTACACCACTAAGACTGCCGTATTGGCTGCTATAAAATCTCATGATATTGCGCAGTTGTGAATGAATTAAAGTGGGATGTTAGTGCCAAATTAGGTAAAATATGAACTATTCAATGCTAACCCCTAGAACGATGTGATAAACTACTCCATATACGCATGCATGTCTTCTGTAACCCAATGCACACACGATTGAATACCAAAGGATACTTAATCGGGGTTCACGATAAGATAGCGATTGGTATTTAATCTGAGTAACACGTGCCACGCGATGTTAGGATTATATTTCGAAATGAGTTTCCTGAGTTAATCGGAAGGGCGATAACCCAATATAGGACATACTTTTGACTAAATGACGCCGATTTGTCTGAAACACTTTTCAACACCACAAGTGATCAACTGAGGTCTCTCTTTGAAAATAATCACTTGTGATGTGTGATGAATAAAACAAAACTTGTTTGTTTTCCTTTTTTTTTGTAGCCCATGTTAATGAATTGAATTTTGAAATCCAAGATGGCTGCTGGCAGCCATGTTTTTTTTGACTGAATGACCCCAAAATGATTTGTTCCTATTTACATGTCAATGTTAACATCCATGACTAATAGAATACACATCAATTCATATACAGCTGTTTACAGTGAATTCCGCCCGCAAATCTCTGTTTTAGTGTTAAAAGGGGGGGTGGGGTGGTTGTCCAAAAATGGTCGGAAAAAACTGCCGAAAACGGAAACAAATTTGGACGCGGGGGTGGGTGGGTCCCAAACAAGGGGCGAAAGTCAAAAATCAACATACGTGCCTGCAAATTTGTTTCCGACTCCCCCCTGAATATCTCGGTTATTGCAGGTAATGAGTCGAAACGTTATGTGACATGCGCTTAGTATGGCATATAGTCAGCAATCTGCAACTGATGATGGTCTTATCAAAAACATTTTGCATATGTTTAACTCATTGGGAGTAATTTCCAAACATGTCTAGATTCCACTTTTGGCATAATATTAATTCTTGTTTTTGTGAGGTACGTTCTAAAACTATTTTCAAAATTCAAATAAACCGCTCCACAATCCAGCTTCCACCTCATAATTCATGTCATTAGAACGAGGAGCAATTTGTCTGCGAGAAATTGGGACATTGGTCATGAAATTTAGCGTCGAATCTCCTTTACTGTGTCTAGAAGACATCCTCCCCTTTCTTTTGACATCCATACATTCATGTACCACCTGTATTATGTGGGGAAATTATATGACGGATAGGTTGTAAGCCATTATTTCTTTCACTCTACTTATGCTGACAAACGGAAAGGCCGTATGGTCCGTCAGCTGGTGCTTCATTCTGACTTGTTATTGTCATTCCGGAGGGCTAGATGATAGATGTTTTATTCACACAATAATTAGTTTACAACAAATCAACAATAATATATCAAAAATCAAGTGTAATTATTGTGTGGGAGTGGCATAACCAGGATTGGCTGTCTTCCTGTCACCCCCGTTGTCAATATAATAACTAATATATCAATGGCTTAATCTCGAGTTGATGCGCAAATAAGAAAATACTGTAATTTATAATATCAAAATATTGTACCGTATAGTTATGGTTATGTAGGCGTGTGCACGGCAATTTAAAGAACACTTTCTAATAGTAAGTTGGACCCTGCTTAAGTAACAATGATAATGCGTATGTGATATTTAAATCGTGTTAGCAGGGTCCAAATAAGGGCGAGTTTTCAGGGTAATCAGCACTCACGACCGGGGAGGGGGTTGGCTTGTTACTCGGAAGTTAAGTATATGTAGTTTAATTATGAGCTTTTGGGAGGAAAACATTCTCTGCAAGTTTTGTTTTTACATTTAAAATTTGCATCATAAGCATTGATAACATTGACCTTCATTTGATATTTAAAGTTTTGTCGGCTTTCAATTGATTTTAGTTTTTTGTCAGTTTCATTCCATAATCTTGGGAATGAATGTTTAGGTAAAACCTCTGAGAATTTCGTTCGTTATTTAATTTCACTAATGCATCCAGATTGTCTGGTGATTGATATATTGTTGTCAAATGCTGTTAGAAATGATGCCGGTAGGTTAAAATGTGTCCAATCATACATAAACAGACTTACATGACAGGCATGCAGATCTCTGAATTTCAAAATATTTCTTTTTTTGAATAAGGGTTCAGTGTGGCTGTTGTATTTGGCATATCTTATTGTTCTGATAGCTCTCTTTTGTATTAGGAAGGCCTTATTGGATGATACTGAGTGCCCCCAAATTTGAATTCCATAGACAAGACGACTTTGAATTAAGGCATAATATAGCGTTCGAAGGGCATCTCCTGGGAAAAATTTCCTCACCTTGTTCATACCATATAGGGCTCTTGCCATTTTAGAACATACCGCCGAGGTATGGTCTTTAAACGTGAGGTTTTCATCGATTGTAGTTCCGAGAAATTTTAGGGATGTTTCATCACTTTTGTTTCCAACACGCTTGAGTTCTACGTCGTTTATGTATATCTTTAGAAAATTCCATTTGTCGTCATTGTTTTTTGGATGAAGAAGCATATATTTACTTTTAGTTTTGTTTATGGATAGGCAGTTACAACAACACCATTTGTAGACATCTTTTAGCTCATTGTTCACGATGTTTTCAGTAAGATGGCCGTTATTGCCGGATGTGTATAGCGTAGGATCATCGGCGAATGATAACAATTTCAATGAAGTTGCAGCAGACATATCATTCACGTAAAAGAGGAAAATTGTCGGACCGAGTATGGAGCCCTGTGGCACTCCGTTGAGTATACCCTTAAGACTAGAAATACTACCATTGAAGTCAGTAAACTGTCGTCTTTCGGACAGATAGTCTCTGAACCAATCATTCGCAATGCCACGTATTCCATAGTGATCCATTTTACTTAGTAGGATATCATGACTTATTGTATCAAAAGCTTTTGAAAGGTCAATGAAAATGGCTAAGGTGGAGTCTCGAGTGGGTTCATCATTTTGTTCGACTATATTTTCAAGTAAGTGCATAACGGGATGTATTGTTGAGTGACTTTTTCTGAAACCATACTGATGTTCATACAGGGTATCGTTATCATTTAAGAAATCTACCAATCTTTTAGACATTATTTTTTCCAATATTGTTGAGAAACAAGGCATTATACTAATGGGTCTATAATTACTGAATTCATCCTTATTACCGCTTTTGTAGATCGGGAAAACTCGGGACAATTTCATTTTTTGGGGAAATATGCCATATTTGAGTGATAAATTGAATATATGTTTTAGGGCGATTGCTATCTCTTCTATCGTTGCCTTCATTATCTTACTCGTTAAACCATGCACGTCTTTGCTCTTTTTGCTTTTAAAATTTAGGCAAGTCAGTATGATTTCTTGTTCATTAGTGGGGGCTAATTTTAATACATCTGTTTCCCTGTAAAGAAGATAATCTGAGTAATTTGCACTATGTTCGTGTATGACTCTTTCACTTGTTTGTTGACCAATACTTGAAAAATAATCATTAAACTTTTCTGCAATATCGGTTTTATGAGTGATTTGTATCTGGTTATCTACAAATATAGAAGGAATTGAGTTTGCATTAGAAGTTTTATTGATCGCTCCATTCAATATCCTCCAGGTAGCCTTTATATCTCTCTTGTTTTGTTCCAATATATCACAATAGTACGTTTTCTTGCTTAGTCTTATTGTGCTTCTGTACGTCTGGCAGTACGACTTATATCTGTTTTTGTTTACTTCTGTTGGAGTCTTCAATTTTTTTATATAGAGTTTATTTTTTTCCAGAGAGGATTTAAGAATTCCATTTGTAATCCATGGTTCTCGTTTGATGTACTTTTTGGGGACTTTCCTATTTGTCAACGGGAATGCTTTTTCAAAGGAATCCATATATAGTTCCAAGAATATATCATATGACTCGTTCATTGATTTACAGTTTAAGACTGGCTGAAAGTTAGAATGTTTTAATATATTTTTGAAAGTTCTAGTATTTTTGTCATTAAAGACTCGATATGGTTTTATGTTGTCACCATCCGGCGTACGTGAAGGTTCTGTGCCTCGTGATGGTTCGAGAAAGAAGATAGCGAGATGGTCCGATACATCAGTGAGTATTATACCAGATTTGCTGCCCGCAGTTGCACTGTTGGTATATATATGGTCTATGAGGGTTGCCGAATGTTCGGTAAGTCGTGTCGGACTAGTTATACTAGGTATGAAACCAAAGGAAAATATATTACTTAAGAAATTGTCCGTTTTCTCGTGGGTTTCAAATTTGAGTAAATCAATATTAAATTCGCCAATTAAATATGCCTTAAGATTTGATTTATTTATTTCGCCCATAATACCTTCAATATCTTTCGTAAAGGTATCACGGTCAGCGCGCGGTGCAGTGTTGGGCCTATATATACATCCAAATAGGCATGAATTTGTGCATCCTGAATTTATCTCAACAAATATAGTTTCTATGATGTGTGGTTTAAATATAGACAAATCTTTCCTCACTATATACTGTAGACTGTCGCACTCCTCCTCTCCCATCATCCCTTTCTGGACAAGTTTTAAATTCGAGGTTATGGTACCCAGTTAGCTCAAATTCAGTTGCGTGTACCTTAAATATTTCTGTGAATGTCGTTGACCCGGGCAGATGTGTCACCTTGTTAGGCAACCACTTACCTGTATTGGTTAACCGATAAAATTAGTTCTCTCTTTAAAAAATACTCTCCCAAAAAACCAATTGTAAGGTGTGATGAATTTAGCAAAATGTTTCTTTTCTTCTTCTGAATATCTAACATTGTTTAGTCAATATAATCAAAGGGAAGTAGCAAAAAACATGCATACTAGAGCTGGGACCTTCACGTACAGTAAAATATATTATTGAGGAACATATAATGACTATGAACCTACGATATTTTTTCAATGTTATAGCGTTCCCCGTCAGATCTTGAAAAAGTTAGCACGATTTCAGTTCCACGGCATGATATATACATGTAGGCCGAACCATATTACATCACAATCCATCATCTTTCATCATCAACCTGCAGGATAAGTCTCGTGACTTTTTGTCCTGGTAACAATTACAAGCAGTAGGTGAAATAGCAAACAACAGATCGTCAGATAAAATCACAATGTATTTTGTGAAGAAATTTCTGTTGACATTTTTAGTTACATTTTGTTTCTTCAAATTTAACGAATGTGAGCATGTTTTTGCAGATAAGCCTCTTTGGAAAAACGTAATTTATAATAATAATAATAATAACTAGAATATTTTCGGGAAATTCGTAAACTTCTCGTTTTAAATAATTATATTGCGATTCACCACCCCAATTCCTTAGCCTCTGTTCACATCTCTTGCTTTGATGCTAGTTCCATGTTTTGATTTTCGTGAGCTACACATCTTCCGAATTATAGACATTCTATATCGATGTACCTGAATGCAGACAATCAAGTTAGGTGCACAAATATTCACACTCTTTCTCGTGATCAAAAAAGTTTAGCTGATTGTTTCATTTCCAAATAAGAAATTTAATTTACAGGTACATGTGGCTGAACAAGGCTATATGGTGACCTTGTTGACATATTGTAGCGTTAACTCGTTGATTTGCCTTATCGTGTACAAGTGGGGTACCCGGCGTTGCTCGGATAAAGAAGATTATAATCAGGAATACAAAATAACACAGTACGCAGACGACACGACATTCATCTTAGATGGTAGTTTACGAGTTTACGAGTTTACGAGAAGCTTATAAAGTATTAGACTTCTTTGCAGACATATCTGGCTTACGGATCAACCCTAGCAAATGTCAGGCGTCGTGGATAGGATCACATACATATCGGAAAGATTGTATTTGTCCCGATCTAAATCTAAACTTTTCTCCTACCTTCGATTTATTGGGCATTCAGTTCAATACAGACCTAGGCAAGATGAGTCACAACTATGATAAAAAATTAGTGAACATAAACCGTATGATCGAAACATGGAAACATAGACTAGTAACACCAATCGGAAGAATAACAGTGATCAAATCTCTTATACTACCTAAACTTACGCACCTATTCATAGCATTACCAGATCCTGGAAACGCATTTATTAAACAGCTCGAATCACTTCTTTACAAATTTTTTTGGAACTCGAATAGGGACAGAATAAAAAGAAAGCTCTTTTGTCAAGACCATCAAAATGGCGGCTTGAAAATGGTAGATATCAGAAACTTTATAATGTCAATGAAAATAACTTGGGTTAGACGTCTTATGTCAATGAACTCGAAATGGATCCCTTTAACTGATCTCCCCGTTGCCGATGACTCACTATTTCTTTTTTATGACAGCATGTACTTGCGAAACTATTCCAAAAATATATTAAATTCATTCTGGCGTGAAGTACTCACAGCATGGATCTATTTCAGTGAGAAGAATGAGTCAAACGGAAATATATGTACATGGGTCTTATGGAATAATCCAAACATAAAGCTGCACGACAAAATTATCAACTTCGCTACATGGAGAAGACATGGCATATTTTGTATCAATGACTTGATACATACAAATGGTAAATTCCACACACCCGAAAGTCTTTACGCTTCTTTTAATGTATCCACTGACTTCATCACCCTGAACGCAATTTGCAGACAAATTAATTCACTAGCCAAAAAAAAGAAGAAAACTTTAACTCGTTGTACTAATCCCTTACAACCCAGCAATATGGTTCCACTTTTGCGAAATTCAAAGGGTGGTCAAGACTTCTATAAAATTTTGAATGCTATGAAATTTTCCCCTAAGCCCCAAAGCAAATGGACAATTTAAATTGGGGTGCCAGAAATGGACTGGACAATTTTCAACCGCCTACCTTTCTCCACGACGCCTGATACAAAGCTTCAGTGGTTACAGTTCAGGATTAATTCTAGGATATTATCAACAAATAGATTTCTTAAAATAATAAAAGTAAGATCTGATGACCAGTGCAATCGATGCAGAAATAATAATGAGAACATCTCACATATATTCTGGGACTGCGCATGCGTACAACAATTCCTAGGTGAGCTTAACGATTGGTCAACCAAAAATAACCTTAATATCAAATATTCGAAAAAGATAATTATTCTTGGTTCTCCACCAACAGAAGGAAATTATACCACCAATTTGTTTTGGCTGCTTGTCAAACAATACATATATCGAACTAAATTCAACCCAGACATGCTATCCGTCAATGCTTTTATAACAGCCCTCAAATACAGGTATAGATGTGACAAATTCAATGCTCGTTGTAATATGAAAATTGCAGAGTTTGAGAAAAACTGGTTTCAGATAGAAAGCGCTATAAATAAAAATAAAGCAAAGATTTCTTGATATATACTCATCAGACTCGCGGTTTTTCCTTTGAGAATTATGTTTCAGTTCTACCTCTTACTCTCTTCAATTATAATTATAGAAATTATAGTCACCCTTCAGTGAGTGTCGTGCTAAACCGAAACAAAAATGAAAATAACATGTTTTAACGTGAATTAAAACTCCAACTCATTGCCCGATCGCCTGTTTAGAGCCACCGAATGCCCGTTGAAGTAAGTAAGAGTGCAAGCGTGAGGGAGTGAATGAGTGTATGCGTGAATGTATGTATCAGATGAATATTATCTATCAATATTTTGTATTTTGTACAACCATTCATTATGTATGTTAAATCATCTCAATAAAAATATTATTTAAAAAAAATGTTTTAACATATATTTACTTAATACAAAAGAGTGTCCATAAAGATTAATTGTTAGTGCCCCTTTACGACATATGTATATAATAACACTCCCCGAGTCAAATTACCCTTCTGTACACATATTCAGCCCATATGCTTAAACCGTTTAGTTGCCAAGACAAATAAATAAATAAAATTAATGTGTAGTGCATCTTTAAGACGTTTGGTGTCAACTGTCCCTGTCTACAGCTTTGGTAACCGTTAAATGATGAGTACATAATTAAGTCGTGATGGCACAATAGGTGTGGTGGTTAATATGACACACGTACCAAGTCATGATGGCACGATATGTGGTGGTTCACTATGACACACATACTGAATCGTGATGGCACGATATGTGGGTGGTTCGCTATGACAGACCTACTGAGTCGTGATGGCACAATATATGGGTGGTTCACTATGACACACATACTGAGTCGTGATGGCACAATATGTGGGTGGTTCGCTATGACAGACCTACTGAGTTGTGATGGCACAATATGTGGGTGGTTCGCTATAACAGACCTACTGAGTCATGATGGCACAATATGTGGGTGGTTCACTGTGACACACCCACTGAGTCGTGATGGCACAATATGTGGGTGATTTATTATGATACATGTACCGAGTCGTGATGGTACAATAGGTGTGTGGATTATTATGACACACGTACCGAGACGTGATGGCATATTTGGGATGGTGGTTTATTATGACATGACACACTTACGTCAGGAGTGTGTCTGTAAAGTATATACTAAGCGGGTTTCACTTAGAGCAATACACATCACCTGTTAACAACGTTATACGATACCAGAAAATCGCACTTAAGTTACGCGTGGATGCTACTAACCACATCCAATCGTCAAAATAAAAAAATTTCGATTCGCAATTTTTTTCATTTTTGTTCAATTTTTTTCCCTTTACGAGTTTCGGTTCAATTTGCCAAAAGCCTCGACCTACCACGGACGCGCGGTCTCCGTCGAACAGTTTCTTTCTATAGTAGATCGGTCAAAATGTGATGGCGTACCTAGGGTATACCGATGTACCTGCTCCTCCATTAGCCTCGCGCCTTCATTAACCCGTTTGGATTTGGCGGGGGAAATATGTGAATTTCGCCTTTCGCCATATATCGATGGCCCCCGGAACAAAAAAACATTTAAACGGTCCATTCAAGTCCTAATCCCTCTTCCCTTTGGTTCAGAACAAGTCTAAGCTTTAAAAAGTTGTAAATATGATTATCTACGGCGTAGCCAGAGTGGGTATTCAGGGATTGGTCTAGGTTCGGCCTTGTGGGATACAGTTTGAAAATGAGTACTTTAAAATAGCTAAATCATAGCATCTTGACTCGCCCCACGCTCTTCAATGACGGAAATGTCCAATCTAACACTCCCTAATGTTGAGAAATCCAACTGATGACCATTTCAATCCAAACTTTTGGCAACAAAATACAAATTTAACATATGCGAGAGCATAGGGATGTGTATATATGGTTGTGTATACATTCATACAGTTGCAAATTCATGTCCCACCCTTTGTCATATTATATACAGGGATGTGTCTTCGTTATGGGGGGTGTATACAACTTGGATATCAAACTGCACCCATCCCTACCAATTTATACATTATTGAATTTACTCTAACATGTAGAAGTTAGAACTACATTTGATCTGACATTCACAACGAAGTTGTGGCAAGCATGAAATTTCCAACTGTTAAACATTTTGACCAAAATTGGAGGTGAGACACAACAAACCCCATAATTCTCCATCTAACAATGTGTTGCGGATAATAGATCAGAGAAATAGATAATGCAGGTTCACTTTTATTTTTCACCAGGATAAATGTTTCATATTCACTGGAATTCAATACGCATGTTCACTTACATGTACCATCCTATATATGGCAGAAATGAGGTGACACGTCTTAATGAATTCAAACAAAGTGAACAATGATATCAATAATCCAATTTGGAGTACATACAGGAACGTGTATTCAAAATAATGTAAAGATATATGTACAATTAACGTCAACGCTTGAAAGCAAGCAATACCTGACAGTGCGACATATACCATCCGTGCTGAATAAAACTAGTTTAAAACATCACTTTCTTAGAACCGTTTATTAGACACTCTAAATTTCGACATTTTCATTTCAAAAACTCCACACTTCACTAAACATATACCTTTAAAAGGAAGCGGCTAGTTATAACATCGCACCCCATATCGAAACATACATAGTTATGCAACACGATTGTTGTTTAATCCTTGATGTTTTTTAAAATATATAAAGCTATATGTGTGTTATTTACTGAGGCCCACTTTTTAATGATAATTTGATTAATTCATGGCTAGTCTATGCATATCGCCCACTTTTTAATGATAATTTGATTAATTCATGGCTAGTCTATGCATATCGCCCACTTTTTAATGATAATTTGATTAATTCATGGCTAGTCTATGCATATCGCCCACTTTTTAATGATAATTTGATTAATTCATGGCTAGTCTATGATTATTTGATTAATTCATGGCTAGTCTATGCATATCGCCCACTTTTTAATGATAATTTGATTAATTCATGGCTAGTCTATGCATATCGCCCACCTTTTAATGATAATTTGATTGATTCATGGCTAGTCTATGCATATCGCCCACTTTTTAATGATAATTTGATTGATTCATGGCTAGTCTATGCATATCGCCCACTTTTTAATGATAATTTGATTAATTCATGGCTAGTCTATGCATATCGCCCACTTTTTAATGATAATTTGATTAATTCATGGCTAGTATATGCATATCGCCCACCTTTTAATGATAATTTGATTAATTCATGGCTAGTCTATGCATATCGCCCACTTTTTAATGATAATTTGATTAATTCATGGCTAGTCTATGCATATCGCCCACTTTTTAATGATAATTTGATTAATTCATGGCTAGTCTATGCATATCGCCCACTTTTTAATAATAATTTGATTAATTCATGGCTAGTCTATGCATATCGCCCACTTTTTAATGATAATTTGATTAATTCATGGCTAGTCTATGCATATCGCCCACTTTTTAATGATAATTTGATTAATTCATGGCTAGTCTATGCATATCGCCCACTTTTTAATGATAATTTGATTAAACCATGGCTAGTCTATGCATATCTTGTTAATGATAATTTGATTAAACCATGGCTAGTCTATGCATATCGCCCACTTTTTAATGATAATTTGATTAATTCATGGCTAGTCTATGCATATCGACCACTTTTTAATGATTATTTGATTAATTCATGGCAAGTCTATGCATATCGCCCACTTTTTAATGATAATTTGATTAATTCATGGCTAGTCTATGCATATCGCCCACTTTTTAATGATAATTTGATTAAACCATGGCTAGTCTATGCATATCTTGTTAATGATAATTTGATTAATTCATGGCTAGTCTATGCATATCGCCCACTTTTTAATGATAATTTGATTAATTCATGGCTAGTCTATGCATATCGCCCACTTTTTAATGATAATTTGATTAATTCGTGGCTAGTCTATGCATATCGCCCACTTTTTAATGATAATTTGATTAATTCATGGCTAGTCTATGCATATCGCCCACTTTTTAATGATAATTTGATTAATTCATGGCTAGTCTATGCATATCGCCCACTTTTTAATGATAATTTGATTAAACCATGGCTAGTCTATGCATATCTTGTTAATGATAATTTGATTAATTCATGGCTAGTCTATGCATATCGCCCACTTTTTAATGATAATTTGATTAATTCATGGCTAGTCTATGCATATCGCCCACTTTTTAATGATTATTTGATTAATTCATGGCAAGTCTATGCATATCGCCCACTTTTTAATGATAATTTGATTAAACCATGGCTAGTCTATGCATATCTTTTTAATGATAATTTGATTAATTCATGGCTAGTCTATGATAATTTGATTAATTCATGGCTAGTCTATGCATATCGCCCACTTTTTAATGATAATTTGATTAATTCATGGCTAGTCTATGCATATCGCCCACTTTTTAATGATAATTTGATTAATTCATGGCTAGTCTATGCATATCGCCCACTTTTTAATGATAATTTGATTAATTCATGGCTAGTATATGATAATTTGATTAATTCATGGCTAGTCTATGATAATTTGATTAATTCATGGCCAGTCTATGATAGTTTGATTAATTCATGGCTATTCTATGATAATTTGATTAATTCATGGCTAGTCTATGCATATCGCCAACTTTTTAATGATAATTTGATTAATTCATGGCTAGTCTATGCATATCGCCCACTTTTTAATGATAATTTGATTAATTCATGGCTAGTCTATGATAATTTGATTAATTCATGGCTAGTCTATGATAATTTGATTAATTCATGGCTATTCTATGCATATCGCCCACTTTTTAATGAAATGGTTCAATTTCATACTTTGATTTGAATAATGAATATATCTTCGTAGTTTACTTTTCACTGATCGGTTTCTTTTCGACAGGATTTACATCATAAAATGATTAGATTTCAGTTTATCCACCAGGACTTCTCTTGTATCCCTTGGAAGCTCTGCGGTCTGAATAATCGATGTCGCATTTTGTACACAATTCATTGCATAATGAAATAGAAGGATCTCTAAGAGATAAAGTGTTTGCATCGTGTATTAATCACCTACTTGGAATGTTCGATTTTTTTCATTTATCTAAATTGTTCAGTAATCGAATCACGTATAACTGGTAATATGCGTCCAATTCTGCGCACACGGCATGATTCGTAGCATTTCGGTTAACACCTAATGTTGTATTTCAAAACCTCAGATGGACTTGTTCACTTGGTATTGTATTTGAGTGAAGCATATTGGTTGTTCCTGTCCATATCTCACAACCGTATAACATTATAGTTTGTATTAATTTGTCGAACAATTGGAATAGAAAACTTCATCTTAGAGGGAACAGACTGGGTTAAAAAGAACATTGCTTTCGTGGCTTTCCCGCTTGTATGTTCTTGTGATTTTGCCATTCTACCAGTCAATGTGAATTTTTCACGAGATATGGATACTCTGAAACTAATTCAAGACGAATCAAGAGATTTCGAATTTATATTGAAACATTCATGGTTCCCGTTTAGTCCTCTTTGACCTAAAAGCGACATATTTTGATTTAGTTGCATTAGCCATGCACGAGACAACTGTATTGGGTACATTTCTCTAACTTTTCAAGACAATTATGTATACCTTGTTCAGTTTCTGACAACAACACTAAATCGTCGCAAATAAAATATGACTGAGTGGACGATTATTAAGACATACTGGATCGCAGCCGGATAAATCAAGTGGAAATTTGATGTCATCAATGAAGATTTTGAACAATGTTTGCGACAATGAGTAACACTTAACCCCAATCGTGAACAATTGCGGTGGGTATATCCTCCATGTAAGAATATATACACGAAACCACGAACACCCTCCATTCTCCATATGTGTTAGGGTTTGGGTTAGAGTTAGGGTCAGGGCTAGGGTTAGGGTTAGGGTTAGGGTTAGGGTTAGGGTTAGGGTCAGGGCTAGGGTTGGGATTAGGGTTAGGGTCTGGGCTAGGGTTAGATTAGGGCTAGGGTTAGCGTTAGGGTTAGGGCTAGGGTTAGGGCTAGGGTTAGGGCTAGGGTTAGGGCTAGGGTTAGTGCTATAGTTAGGGTTAGTGTATTCTTACATTAAGGACATAGTGGTCCAATTCGCGCACCCGTTTTTCTTGAATATAATTAGATTAATACATGGATTGTATTATTTTATTCATTTTACCTCTTATATCATTGTTTTGCAACTTTTGAAACATCATGGCCTATCTACTGAATCGAAAGCTTTTTGAAAATTGAAAAAATCAGCATAAATTGGCTTCTTCTTCTGTTTACATTTATTTATGCAAGTCTTTAAAACATAAACGCTGTCAATCGTACTCCGATTCTTTCTAAAAACCAAACTGATTGTCACTGATGAGACCATGTGTTTCTAAATAGTCGTTTCTTCGGTTATTTATAACTTTGTTGAAAAGTTTCCTCAAACCATTACTGAGCGCAATTGGTTGATAGTTATTTGGATCATTTTCTATGAAGCGTCTTAATGAGTGAAACATTCCAGCTGTCTGAATAATGACAGAGTTTATTAACTAGTTAAATAATTGTACTACTTCGTCTATTGTCGCCGGAACAACAACTTTAAGCAGTTCGTTCGAGAAATGTCCATACCCAGGATATGATCTGTTTTAAGTAGTTTAACGCAATTAATGATCTCACTGGCATCGATATCACTATCATCAATTTCTGTTGTGGAATTCGAATATATTTTCTAATTTGCAGAAACGTTATCGGGATAAAGCATCTTTTTGAAAAAGTCAACACTTTCGTCTGGTTGCAAGTACTTTATTTCATCACGTTTATTTCTAAATTATTTTATCATTCACCAATACTCGGAAGAGTCTGTGCCATCCGTTTTGTCTAGTGATTCTACTAACCTCTGGAAGTACATTGTTGATTTGATCTTTATTCCGTTCTTATATACTTTATTTCGATGAGAAAAAAACCCCTCTAACTAAACATAATATTTCGATGATACTACCCGCCCCCAGAGAATAAGGTAATTGTTATAACCCGCTCCAAAATTGAGAAAGTAACGACGTTTTTTTGTATTATATAGATCTGATGAGATGAAGTGAACTACTGGAAACCTGCAGATGCCACTGGATGCGCCAGTCGTGCTCTAGTTCTACACCACCGAATCACAAAAAAATGTATGAAATTTGGCGGTTTTGACGTTTCAACGTAATTTAAGTTGAAAATGATGGACCCTACAGTGTTGCACTGCAAATGCAGCTGGAAACGTCAAATAGGGAAATAATTTGTTGGATATCTGTGCTATTTTCATTTCTGTTTGTGATTTACCAAGAGGGGTGTAAAAACACGCACATTTTGGTTGATCGGCTATAACCCAATCCGGTTACGGGTGGTGCTTGTATGTTTTAATGTTCTATCTCCTTTACGGGGTGGTGATTGTATGTTTTAATGTTCTATCTCCGTTTACGGGGTGGTGCTTGTATGTTTTAATGTTCTATCTCCTTTACGGGGTGGTGATTGTATGTTTTAAATTTCTATCTCCGGTTACGGGGTGGTGCTTGTATGTTTTAATGTTCTATCTCCGTTACGGGGTGGTGCTTGTATGTTTTAATGTTCTATCTCCGTTACGGGGTGGTGCTGGTATGTTTTAATCTTCTATCTCCGTTACTGGGTGGTGCTGGTATGTTTTATTGTTGTTCTATCTCCGTTACGGGGTGGTGCTTGTATGTTTTAATGTTCTATCTCCGTTACGGGGTGGTGCTTGTATGTTTTAATGCTCTATCCGCTATAACTCGGTCCGGTTACGAGTGGTGCTTGTATGTTTTAATGTTCTATCTGATGTAACCCAATCCAGTAACGAAGTGGTGCTTGTATGTTTTAATGTTCTATCCACTGTAACCCAATCCGGTTACGGGGTGGTGCTTGTATGTTTTAATGTTCTATCCGCTGTAACCCGTTCCGGTTACGGGGTGGTGCTTGTATGTTTTAATGTTCTATCTCCAGACAGAGCCATCGCTACTAGAAACTGTAGTTAAAGACACCAGAGCGTTCCAATTACACAATCGCGTTTGAATGGATGTATGCCATCGATTTGGTATGACAGTTGAACCCATTTCTTATTTTTCGAAGTCCTGGCGTTTATGGGGCTGGGCATTCAAAACTGGGCATCCCAGATATTTTCAATTATAATAACTCGTATATCCACACTTTTGGGCTTAAACATCCACCAAGGTTTACTGATGCTAAAACATTCCTATAAAAAATGAAAATTCATGGCTGTTATAGATACGAAGGTGCGTTTCGGTACCCACCCTTCCTGCCAGATGTTTTAATGTTAAGTATAGTCTGAGCGATATTCGCGTAACTTTTCATAAAAATGGCCTAATTTCATCGAACATTTGATTTTCCGTGTTTGTATCCTACATTTCCAAGAAGCACGTGCTTCTATCTATCGGATAGCATTGCATCACAGATGTATAGTCTGTTGCAATCTAGGCAGAGTTATACCTAATATTAGGTATAACTGTATATGTTTGCCAAAATAATAATGATAGTATCATCTAGAGCTTGCTGTTCAAATCCCATTCATTTGCGATCCTTTGGAGAAATTTCGGCTTCTAAACCTTTTAATTAATTTATAACAATACGGTAAAAAGTGGACTACTCATAAGTTTCATTGTGTTAGATTCCATCAGATATAGACCACGACTATTGCTACTGCATGTGGTTCAAGTGTCTCTGCCTTGACTGCAACAGACTATGCATCTATCCGATAGATAGAATCACGTGAGCTTTCATGCCCTATGTAATGGAACATATCGATTTCTCTGGCAACACAGTATATTGTTATAATAGATAAGAAAAGAAACGACGAACCATCCACATGAGGGGTTGAATTATGCAGATTTATCTAATCAGATTCATATTCAAAATGGCCGCCATGTTGGACGCCATCTTGTCTTGTGTCCAGACGTATTTTGTGCTTGTTGGTATCGAAAAAAGTTAGGAGTTATAACAAAGAAGATAATTGTTCCGTGACAGTAAGTCATTTGGTGCAACGTTTCGTCAATAGCGCCTGGACTATCAATAGAGAGTAATCAATTGGTTCCGAGAATTGCGTTAAATAATTCGCGAGAGGCGAGAGACGTCGGTAAGAAACGACCCTCACCTCCTGTGAATTATTTAACTTACTTCTCGGAACTAATTGATTACTCTATTTGTTACACTTCTGCATAAATCTGGTTCGTCAAATATGATTAAACACACATAATTAATGCATGAAAGTCCCGATGTAGAGAAAGATTAACCACCCAAATTTCAGTCAAGATCAGTAAGCGACGTAACATCAATGACGTAACGAGAAATGACATAATTCACTAGTGACATTACCATTTTTAATTAACGGCATTTTCATAGGAAATTGCGCATAGGATTGTAATAAATTAAAATAAATACATCTGGCAGGAGGGTGGTACCAAAACGCCCCTTCTTATCTATAAACGTCAGAAAATTTCGTTTCTTAAGTTATGTAACCAGTAAACATTCGTGCACGGATAGTTAACCCCAAAATTGTGGATGTGCGCAATAGTGTAATTTAAATTTATTTGGTGTTTTTGTTTGTTTGTTTGTTTTTGAAGCATCCGTAAACGTCAGGACTACGATACTTAAGAAATGTGTTTCTCTGCAATGGCTCAACGGTGATACCATAATCAAGGGCGTCAAATCCTTCGTACGCAATATAGTATAATGGAAACACTCTTGAATCTCGAGATATACTAGACTGAAGATGACGACGAGTCCTCAAGTTGCCATCTAAAAGCAGTTCCATCAGGTGCCATCATGATAAAAATCGACATAAAATATAGACATATTCAAAATAATATTGATAAAATAAATAGTTAATATCGGCTATAGGCCCATCAGGCGATTTATTTACATATGCCATCAACGTCGTTTTTCGGTATATCTATAGCCCGCCGCACGCGTCGCAACAATGTTGCACAACATTGTTGTACAACATTGTTGCGACGTGTGCGGTACCGCGTTTTTTGTTGCATGCAACAATTTTTTGTTGTGCAACATTGTTGGGAACGATCAAATTATTTTGATTTTGTTGCTTGTTGCAGCCAATGGATGGACAGAGTTCTATTTTTAGTCTATGACGTATAGCGTCAAATCTCAAGGTGACGAGAAACATGGCGGCTCCCACCTCGATATTAATTACAGTCGATATTTTGAACTAACATTGAAAAGTGAAGCATGCTTTCGAACAAAATAGGCGCAGACATTGAGAAACGATATAGTTTGACCGAGTGGAGTGGTTCATGGGTTTGAAACGTGATTTTATTTTATTCACCAGCACATGGCATTCTGAGAGTGAAAATGATTCTCCTGACACTTCACTGTTTTCAGTTCAGTTCTCCAGTACTGCACTGACTACTGCATAATATAGGTCTTGGTGAATACATTTTCTATCCAAAGGTGTTCCACTTCCCATGTCTTGACAATATTGTAATTTGTACAAACTACACTGTCTATATACAGCTTGTACAGGTCTGAAAATTAAAACTGATTGAACCACCGGCACTGATTCAGCGATTGATCTATAATATTAATAGCCAAACTTGACTATAAATTATTTGCCGGTTCCTATTTACACGTAGAATTGATGGATGTTTACCGTGAAAATTTATAGTTAAATTATACCAATTGAGAAATAACATTAAAAAATATTTTACAGAGCGAAACATCTGTTATGCAAAGATGAAAGATCCATCAGTCGATTATTGCCCGATAGGGCTATTGTTGGTCAATATGCCCTGTCTGGCTGTCTCTGACTCAAGCGAGTCATGTCCATATTGGAACTACCATGCCCGGTTCCGTGGTTTTGGTACTATGGGTCGGGGGTTCTGGAGTGGTATTCTCTGTGTGGAAGTCATGAATTATTTATGACTTCCACATATGGAAATGCTGCTAAAGGTTGTTGATCTGAGCCCTATATAGAGCCACACAACCGGAGTTGGATGAATCTCTGAAACCATCGGTCAGAGCTAGATGAATCCAATATCGCCACGACTCAGTGATCGCGCTTATTGTTGATTCACCCAGACCTGTACAAATTTCAAAATGTGGGTGTGTCATTCCCTTGGACAGGAAGTTAATTCACCAAGACATAGAACTGAAAATAACAATATATTCAACACAGGAGTTGGCTATCGCTCAAGCGGCTGGTAAATAGAATTACATCATATTTTGAACCTAATAACCTGTTCCGCTTGGTCATGTATTATTGGTCGAAGCCCGCGCTGATTAAAAAAAAAGTTAATATGAACGAAGGTTCCAAATCAAGGTCCAAGACTTACACGCTCCTTCCAAAATTCCCATTAATAATGAAAGGACATGAGATTTAGTTATAAACACTTGTAAGAGTAACTCTGTCCAAATAAAAAAAAAACAAGGTCCATGTTTGGCGTACTGTATGCTATATTATGCCCTCACCCACCATGGAGTTTTACTGATATATAACTCCATATAATTTAATAAAGGAGGCATAATAATAACTCCTGATATCTCCTCCCCAATAACATAGGAGGTACAAAATAACAAAATTATATATGGCCTGGAGGTTCAATGATAACTCCATATAACCTATCCTATGAAAAAGTACTAAATTGGCCAAAATCGGTTCAGTGTATATATATATATATAACGGGCGTTAACCAGGCCCAGTGTAGAGATTCGTGGCAAAATCCAGCCTGATGCATGCTTTCCTCACCCTATCAACTTGCGGAAAAACCCTGAGCTGAAATTAGTATGCAGCAAACACGTGACTTGATGACGTTTTATCAAAAGTGAAGCATGCTTTCGAACAAAATAGGCGCAGACATTGAGAAACGATATAGTTTGACCGATTGGAGTGGTTCATGGGTTTGAAACGTGATTTTATTTTATTCACCAGCACATGGCATTCTGAGAGTGAAAATGATTCTCCTGACACTTCACTGTTTTCAGTTCAGTTCTCCAGTACTGCACTGACTACTGCATAATATAGGTCTTGGTGAATACATTTTCTATCCAAAGGTGTTCCACTTCCCATGTCTTGACAATATTGTAATTTGTACAAACTACACTGTCTATATACAGCTTGTACAGGTCTGAAAATTAAAACTGATTGAACCACCGGCACTGATTCAGCGATTGATCTATAATATTAATAGCCAAACTTGACTATAAATTATTTGCCGGTTCCTATTTACACGTAGAATTGATGGATGTTTACCGTGAAAATTTATAGTTAAATTATACCAATTGAGAAATAACATTAAAAAATATTTTACAGAGCGAAACATCTGTTATGCAAAGATGAAAGATCCATCAGTCGATTATTGCCCGATAGGGCTATTGTCGGTCAATATGCCCTGTCTGGCTGTCTCTGACTCAAGCGAGTCATGTCCATATTGGAACTACCATGCCCGGTTCCGTGGTTTTGGTACTATGGGTCGGGGGTTCTGGAGTGGTATTCTCTGTGTGGAAGTCATGAATTATTTATGACTTCCACATATGGAAATGCTGCTAAAGGTTGTTGATCTGAGCCCTATATAGAGCCACACAACCGGAGTTGGATGAATCTCTGAAACCATCGGTCAGAGCTAGATGAATCCAATATCGCCACGACTCAGTTATCGCGCTTATTGTTGATTCACCCAGACCTGTACAAATTTCAAAATGTGGGTGTGTCATTCCCTTGGACAGGAAGTTAATTCACCAAGACATAGAACTGAAAATAACAATATATTCAACACAGGAGTTGGCTATCGCTCAAGCGGCTGGTAAATAGAATTACATCATATTTTGAACCTAATAACCTGTTCCGCTTGGTCATGTATTATTGGTCGAAGCCCGCGCTGATTACAAAAAAAGTTAATATGAACGAAGGTTCCAAATCAAGGTCCAAGACTTACACGCTCCTTCCAAAATTTCCATTAATAATGAAAGGACATGAGATTTAGTTATAAACACTTGTAAGAGTAACTCTGTCCAAATAAAAAAAAAACAAGGTCCATGTTTGGCGTACTGTATGCTATATTATGCCCTCACCCACCATGGAGTTTTACTGATATATAACTCCATATAATTTAATAAAGGAGGCATAATAATAACTCCTGATATCTCCTCCCCAATAACATAGGAGGTACAAAATAACAAAATTATATATGGCCTGGAGGTTCAATGATAACTCCATATAACCTATCCTATGAAAAAGTACTAAATTGGCCAAAATCGGTTCAGTGTATATATATATATATAACGGGCGTTAACCAGGCCCAGTGTAGAGATTCGTGGCAAAATCCAGCCTGATGCATGCTTTCCTCACCCTATCAACTTGCGGAAAAACCCTGAGCTGAAATTAGTATGCAGCAAACACGTGACTTGATGACGTTTTATCAAGTGACTTGTTGTACAACAAATTCGCCGTATGCGGTTAGTCACAACATTGTTGCATAACATTTGTTGTGTCAGTTTGTTGTAGCGTGTACGGACGCTTACAGCAATGTTGTATGACCCATACAACAATGTTGTACAACAATGTTGCGACGTGTGCGCCCGGCTTATGAGTGTATAGACCGATCAGTAGACGAATAACATACTGTATAATTCCGCAAAGCGGATTATACTAATTATGTTATTCGTCTACTGATCGGTCTATACGCTCATAGATCAACCGATAAACGACGTTGATGGCTTATAATTACAACTATAACACTTTATTTGCAACTATCTACTATTAATCCATCTCAGAAAATTAATTGCCAAAACATGATTTTCCGTTGGAAGATCTCGGAATTTGGTTGATGGGCCGAAAATAAATTGGCCGAAATTGTCAACGAGCAACTTCGCCAAACAAACTTTCAGAAAATAAATATTTACACTTCAATTTCAATTTTCAGCAAAGAATTACTTGTTTGGCTACGATTTACGTTTAAATTGACTCAATAACAACCCAATAATTATCAACACACACAGAGGCGAATCCGCGATCTCCGGTAAAATTATTAACTCCAGACCAGTCCAGACTCCAGCCCGATGGCCGATGTAATTTGTAAACAAATGCCCTGATCATATCTAATGTATTCGTGACAAATGTCATGTCTTCTTCTTCTGGTTACAGCCGTCGGTCATTTGCTGACCATTATTAGCCGTTGAATCGATTAGATCCATAATTTTTCCAGGAAGTTTTTAGCATTGTTATGAAGCTGAAAAATGTTAATAGGGTTGTAATCGGGTAATACATTTTATTTATTTCCAATAAAATTTGCCATGTTGATCAGCCTGATTCATGATAATTTCTGTTCACAGTAACAATACACGTTGTCATAGACGCTCTTTCGAAAATTGGACATATGAAAAACGCGGCACGACTTTTGAGTGTTCAGTCGAGCGTTACAAAAACCTGAATACGGCTGAAATGAACAGACATAAGTATAGTATAGTGTCCATAAGAAGCAGAAACATGCAATATAGACATCAACTACTTGTTCAAAGGTTTCTAACATTGAGTTTTCGAGTTGTTTTTTTCACAGAAATTCTAATGGAATTCTCATTCCGCGCTTTCGCGTCATCCGGGGACGTCGTGTTGGGCGACGGTTATAGACTCGCCCATTTTTCTTAAAGTGTCACTACGCGATGTGACTCCTCTACTGCAACGTCTAATGCACTGATATATCAGGTCACGCGGTAGCCTCTCGACCAATAAAATGCCCGCATTTCGACCAAAACGAAAGTAGTTGTAATTATATAATGGTACATACTCTCGATCGTAGCATTCATGTCCACCTTGTCTGACGTGATATATCCAGGTCTGTCTCCAGTTACCTCCTAGCTGAATAGACCGTTCTGTGACCACGTGGTCGTTGGGATGAATAACTCCAGATAAGAATTAACCGGAACTGTATGATCTAGTTTGCCAGATGCTGTAGCTCCTTGATCTAAAAGGTCGTCGTCTGCTATTTTCGCCACACCCTGTGAGAATACGTCTATTTCGGCAGCATCTCTCCCGTTTTGACGTAACGTAATTTTGTATGTGGCCGTAAATGTAGACCTGCTACATCTAACTGTTAAACTTCCAGTGAGCATTACAGGATTCGGATTGATGGTGATCTCGAAACCTGAAGGACAAAATTAAGCTGCGCTTCAGCGCAATTGGTATGTTACACTGTTAGAAAAAAGACCGTCGCTTTAACGGTCTGAGACCGCGCAACCATTTGACCGCTGCCAACATTTGACCGTTAAACATGCGGTCAGACCGTAGCATGTTCCACGGTATAAAACCGTTTAAGTAACTGGCAGACCGTAACCTGTAACTGTCAGACCGTTGTATTTTTTACGGTTCAACACCCTTTAATTAATCCAATTTTTTGCTTTTAATTTGCTAATTTACCATAGAATTAGCCAGGTTCCCATGGTGACAATACGATTTCCCGGTAGGCATTACGATTCATATATTTCTGAATGGTCGAAACTAGTATTATTCGTAACTGAAAAATACATCTTAGTTCTTATGTTACGATCATAGTTTTGATGAAATGTAAATCCTCAATGCATAAAGTGATAGACAATACTTCTGAAATTTGCAGTTTGTAGAGGATCAAGTCTGTTATCTGCCTCGTAGAATTTAATCCGGAAAATGTGTTCGCCTTTCACTAACTACTGTATAAATATGGATGTAAATAAAAAAAGATACTAGTAATAGCTGATAAGCCAACCCATCACTATTCAGTTATGAGTAATACTAATTTTGACCATTCTAAAACATGAACATTTAAGCCATAAAAAGAACAAAGCTACATGTTTCACAGTTAAAACTCAAATTTATGTGCATGTAAAAGTAAAATATCTTAATGGCATACTTTTTGGTAACATGTAAGTCGTGAAATTTTCCAGTCACTTGTAAACACAGTTTTTGTTTTAACAGGTGAATCCGTACATCATGACAATACAGTACCAGTCAGAAGAAGTGGTATTTTTAGGCGCACCTTTATTGCTATATTGAGCGTGCTTAATTTAGGAGAAGGCGTGATTATAGCACAATACCAAAAATTTGTAGCGCTTATTATTGCAATATTGAACGCAAAATATTGCGATACTAATCGCGCTAAATTTCATACAGACCCGATAGTGCTATATTTATATCAGATAAATACTGTGCATATAGTGCACATAGTGTACATATAGCATTTACAACTATAATTATATACATATCTAAAACATTGTCTCTATTTATACAATAAACAATATAGAAGAAGCAATAATTTGATTTAAATGTCACAATTTTGAGCGCAAGATGTCGCAATATTAAGCGCAAAATATTGATATATTAACTCATTTGGGACGAGATTCTTTTGAGAAGACGTTACTCACAGACGAGAATGTTTTCAGAAATGCTTACTTTTATATCATTTTATAGCAATTTATGCGTTTATTTAATGCTGGGCCAGACCATTTGTCATCGCAGAATTCTCCCCGCGACAACTCATACTATACGGGTGATCATCTGGAGTCAATAAATCTTCCAGATATTTTGGGTAGATATCACCAAATTACGACCTGTTGCCATGGCAACCGATTATCGGAAATCATGCGTTTTGGGGATGTAATTTCGCTACATGACGATCTGTTTGCGGTACTTTGAATATAATATAACTGAGTTCCAAAGTAAATGATCTAGGAATAGTTTGCCAACATCTGGAACTAACCTTGCTCGAAAATCATCCATCACCGACAGAGGGCGCCATTCAAAAAGGCCGCCAAACCCCCGTTTTCTAACGTTAAAAAACTTACTTTTACATCATTCTACAGCAATTTATGCGTTTATTTAATGCTGTTCAGTCCATTTGTCATAGCATAATTCTCTGCGTGACAACTAATACTATATGGGTGATCATCCGCAGTATATAAATCTTGGGTAGATACCAACAAGTTGCGAACGGTTGCCATGGAAACCAAATTTCGGAAAATTATGCGTTTTTGGGGCAGCCATTTCGCTATATCACGAGATGTTTGCGATATTTTAAATCAAATATAAGTTATTTCCAATTTAAATGATCCAAGAATATTATGCCAACATCTGGAAGTAGCCTTGCTAAAAAATTACCCATTACCGACAGAGGGCGCCATTCAAAATGGCCGCCAAAACCCCGTTTTCCAACGTTAAAATGCTTACTTTTATACCATTTTATAGCAGTTTATGTGTTTATTTAATACTGGGAAAGACCATTTGCCATGGCAGAATTCTCCGCGGGAAACACATACTGTATGGGTGATAATCCGTATTCTATAAATCTTTCATAAACTTTTAGGTAGATACCACCAAATGCGAACGGTTGCGATGGAAACCAAATTTCGGAAAATCATGCGTTTGGGGGCTGTAATTTCGCTATATGACGAGATGTTTGTGACATTTTGAATGAATGTAATTAATTTCCAATGTTATAGGATCCAGGAATATATACTTAAATTTCTCTCGCTTCTGGTTCCTTCCGCTGATGGGGTCAAGATCCACCTGCTATATGTACCGGCGCATCCAAGTTAATTAATGCACACGGTCAATAGCGTACCCGAGTTGAGCTTTGGGAAACTTATCGATAATAATAATATTCGTCCATTTATTACACACATTCTACAGTATATATCTTTCAATGCTCGGAAAAACTATTACCTTAATTGATACCACAATGCTGGGGCGTTTAGACTATATTATACTATAGTATATTGACACAATTGCGTCTATTGGGTAAAGGAAACATAACTCGCAATCGAGATTCAACAATTTGTTGTTCTATAGTGTAATGATCAAGGTAAGATATATTTAATTTCCTATCGATACGCGCGTTATAGGGAAAATTAGCTCGCGATAAGTTTACATCATCTAAAAGGTACGTCCTTGTATAGACCATCGAAGGCATCGTGGGTTATACGCTAGTGTCGCATGCTCTTACTCGGACACGATAGTACATTTAGCAGGTGGATCTTGACCCCTTCAGCGTTACTTCGACCATCATGTGGAATAAACCTTTCATTTGGGACGATATTCTTACGGGGAAAACATCACCGGCGAAATTGTTTTTCAGAAATACTTAACTTTATGTAACGTGTATACCAATTTATTGGTGTACGTTATATGATTTTAGTCGGGGCAATGATCACGTTATAATTCTCCGACTAACAAATAGTAAATGGATGGTAAATCGCCAGAAAGTTTTGACAGACGCCTCCTAATTTCTACTGGTTGCCATAACAACCGATTTTCGGAAATTTCGGAAAATATTGCTTTTGTTCTATATCGGTATATGACGGCTTGCATTAGGATAATGTGAAGAGAATGTAATTCATTTCCGAATTTATAGTTTCCAGTAAGGCATGAATATTTTTGTCAACAAGTGTGGAATCGCCTCTCGCCATTCAGCAACTGAGGACGCTTTTCAAAATGGCCACCAAACCATATTTTCCAAGGATAAAACGTGCATTGTATTCGTAATTTGGATAAAATTGGTTGTTACGCCAGACAGCCGCTATTTTATTTATGCATGTCGATTATGATTTAAAAGTATATCATTGTCAATTTGTCAAGTATCACATCCATATGAAGTTTACTGTTCACTATGTTAACATATTGAGCATGTATACTGGGGGGGGGGGGGGGGGGTCAATGACCAGAATATGCATTGGTATATTTAACACTATGAATCGGATATACATGCAGTAACACATTTAATAACATGTTCATATAACAAAGCAAATTGCATGGCATACTTCATGTCTATATTTGGTTTAGGTCAGTGCATTTACGAGCTGTCCTTTGGAGTTATGTAGTTTAGCGTTGTGTGGCACATTCCTTGCACATGAATCGTGTTTCCGGGCGCGGTGCCCTGTCTCCCTTTTGAAATCTTCGACCAAGAGCCTCTGGTTTGCAGACTACACATCTCCGTGTGGGATGAACTGCGGCCAGTGGTTAGAGTTTCGGAACTCAAGTCTCGTCGGAAGTTCTTCGCAGGCTGATGTGCGACCAGATTTTTTCGGCGTGATGCGATCTTCGGGTAAGGCTTCTGCAATCCCCTTTGCAATTAGTTGTTTGGCGAGTTTCTTCCGGAACTGAATGTGAGTGTGTTTTGAATCCACTTTGCGATATAGGCAGTAGCTATTTGTTATAGTTATCTTGTCGATGCCCGAGAACAACTTCATATACCATTTCAGGGTTTTACGGAGATCATCATAAGCCCCAGCCATAAAGTCCGACGTATCCACTAAGCACATGTATTTGTTGTAATATAGAATAGCCTTGGGTTTGACTATTTCTTCGTTAGACCTGGATAGTTTTGGAGTGTTTGTTCCTTTCACTTTTGCTACGTCTACCGTTTCACCGTGCATGGTAGACAACATGAGAACATCCCGTTTGTCGTGCCAAAGAAGGGCCAGAAGGGGCCCACTCACCCGGTGGCGAATATCTCCATGTTTCAGCTTATCCTTTTGTCCATCAGTCAATTGCGGGATGTTTTTGCGACTTTTTCTGCAAGTGCCAATGGCGTGAGTCTCACGCTTGTGCAACTCCATAAATAGTTCCGGACTTGAGTACCAATTATCCATGGTCAGTTGATACCCTTGATCAAGAATCCCACTCATCATACTCATAACCAACCGAGTAGTTTTCCCAAGTACCTCTTGACCACTTTGGTGTGTGTACTGGGAAGCTTTTCCACAATACACCTGGTATTACCACGTATAGCCACTTGTTTCACATATCTTGTAACCTTTAATCCCATATTTGTTGGGCTTATTGGGATTGTACGTTTTCAAAGCTGCTCGATCAAACCATCGTGTCATCGTTTCATCTATGGCCACATGTTGCTCAGGTGTATACACACCAGTATAACGCTTTGTTATTATATCGTGTATTGTTCGTATTTTCGTCAGAGGATCAGACGCATCAGCTTTTGAATTATCAGAGAAGTGAAGAAACTTAATGATCACCAAGAATCGATCCCGTGTCATTACAGTCCCAAAGTATGGTGTTTGTATCGAGAGATCAGTGGCCCAATATGATTTTAGAGTTGGCTTTTGAATTATGTCCATCAGCATTTTCAACCCCCAGAATATTTTCATCTCAGCCGGCGATGTAGACTTCCACCCGTGAACGATAGAATGTTTGGGAAGGTTTGTGTTACTTTTAATGAAATTGTCAGCATATCGATTAGTTTCCTTTGAAATCAAGGCGAACACACCATCGTCCATGAAAAACTTGTATACATCAAGTTGATTCGTGGTGTAATCGAGAGTTCTATGAACATGTGGTGTACTTTTAAATTGGAAAATAACAGGCTTCGCGGGTTCCGCCTTCCAGTGATACTCGTTCGCGTTGTCTTCATATGGCATTTGAGATTTCAAACTGACAGCTTCACTTGAAATCCGTCTCTTCTTTTGCGCCGGTGAATCCAACGCAGCTGATTGGGAAGTGGGCGTACGGGTGACACTTTTGTTTTTGTCCGTAACACTAACGTGAATAACACTGCTATTGTCATGATCCTCACTATCATCCGGATCCTCACTATCGTCCTCAGTTCCACCGTACTCTGAATCGGAGAGAAAATCTAGATCACTGTCCGAATCGGTGGTAATGCGATTGATTGCTTCATCCACATTAAAAAGCGATCTACGCGTCTGCTGCTTACTGGATGCCGCCATTTTGGAAAAATGACGTCACGAATCACGGCACGCGACCCCCACGTGACGTCAAAAATAGGTCACGCCGTCATGGACCCCTCAATGAGCGATCGGCCTATCTATTGACAACATGTTAATCTGCGCAAAACATTTAATTATAAAAGAATTCTTCGCTGATAACAAGTGCACGAAGTGGGAAACGGATATATCCGTTTCCCGTCCTGTAGGTAATGTTTTGGGAAAAGGATATATCCGTTTCCCGTCCTAAACGAGTTAAGCGCAAAATATTGCAATAATATCACAAGCGACATGCTTATAAGCGTTTCCACTTGCAATATTATTGCGATATTGGGCGCGAAAATAGCGCGCTTAATATACCACTTCTTTTGACTGGTACTGTATATCAATAACAGCTAGTTGGGATTGGAAACTTCAAGACAACAGCAGATCCCATAATAACTGTGCGCAATGACTTGGCGACAATGTTCTCCTGTAGTCGCACATTTTCGATGAAATTTTAAAGCATGATATATTGGTCATATAGTGAGTTTTACCACACAAATGGTTAATTTCACCGGGAAATCGCCTAACTCCACGTAGACACCACAGATCCATAGACAACTGAAAGAATGCATAAACTATATATACACTGTTAGAAAATACTGTCGGTTCGACGGTTTCGGGCCGTCATAATCGACGGTCCCATACCGTTTCATCAGTTTGACGGTTTTTTACAGTTATTGCATGTGCCCATGAAAATTGTCTAAATTAAATTTGTTCGTGATTCAAAGTCATGTCGTCAAAATTCAATAGTATATTTATCGGCGACCATATTATATACGGCAATGACTCCATACAGTATGACTGAATCTTACTCTGCTGATATTTAATATGTATTATTAATCCGGCATTCATTCGTACGTATATTCATGAGTACGTTACGTTATTCTCATTCCGGAATTAAGTTGCCGCTTTAGCACTCAGCTTTTTTATTCGCCATTTATCGTTGGCGTTGCGTATTTGATCGCAAATTATTGTTTTTTGGGAAACTGTCACCTTTTCAATTTTCAAGACGGTCTGATTTCGGTTCCTTTGATAACCGGACAAGTTCAATTCTGCGAAAATCGGCTTAATCATTGACAATTTCCACTACATTCGAGAGTAGAGATTCCTGCCAAATCAATCATGGCGTGATCCGGGGTCTGACTTTATTCGACTCAGTGCTGATGTTGAAATTGATAGTGTTGTGACTTAGTATCAAAACACTGGCATATTTACTAACACAGGAGGATACAGGTACAATTAACATGAGCTTCGATGTCAACCAACCAATAGTGACAATAATAACAATGACTCAACGAACAGCTATTACTATTAGTATGTTGACAATCCAGTTGACAGTGTTCTGAATCTGATTGTTTCAAAACACATGCATGTACATTTACAAGAGAGGATATACATGTGTTGTACGCACCAGTGTAATTCACACGAGCTGCAATGTCAACAATAACACCGTAAACAATGAACTGACGCCGCGCAGTGACGGATGATCACATATCTACAATTCCAACTTTACAATTACACTGACCAATTCATCCCGTGTTCACCAATTTTCATGGAAACGTGTGGATATGAGACATTGTCATCATTCGCCATGTTATCGTCAAGTTATTACGAAACTTTACCGGGAGTACACTATTGGTTGGATGTTCTTATCAAACTATCTTTGGCTGACTCACTGATATTGATACTAAGTGTTGTGATACCAGTATACAGTTTGATGCATCAATGCTGCATCATGCTTTACAATTTCATCGAAAATGTGCGACTACAGGAGAACATTGTCGCCAAGTCACTGCGCACAGTTATTATTGGATCTGCTGTTGTCTTGAAGTTTCCAATCTCAACTAGCTGTTATTGATATACATTACAAGTCAAAAGAAGTGGTATATTAAGCGCGCTATTTTCGTGCCCAATATCGCAATAATATTGCAAGTGGAAACGCTTATAAGCATGTCGCTTGTCATATTATTGCAATATTTTGCGCTTAATATCTCAATATTTTGCGCTTAATATTGCGACATCTTGCGCTCAAAATTGTGACATTTAAATCAAATTATTGCTTCTTCTATATTGTTTATTGTATAAATAGAGACAATGTTTTAGATATGTATATAATTATAGTTGTAAATGCTATATGTACACTATGTGCACTATATGCACAGTATTTATCTGATATAAATATAACACTATCGGGTCTGTATGAAATTTAGCGCGCTTAGTATCTCAATATTTTGCGTTCAATATTGCAATAATAAGCGCTACAAATTTTTGGTATTGTGCTATAATCACGCCTTCTCCTAAATTAAGCACGCTCAATATCGCAATAAAGGTGCGTCTAAAAATACCACTTCTTCTGACTGGTACTGTATTGTCATGATGTACGGATTTACCTGTTAAAACAAAAACTGTGTTTACAAGACAGTGACTGGAAAATTTCACGACTTACATGTTACCAAAAAGTATGCCATTAAGATATTTAACTTTTACATGCACATAAATTTGAGTTTTAACTGTGAAACATGTAGCTTTGTTCTTTTTATGGCTTAAATTTTCATGTTTTAGAATGGTCAAAATTAGTATTACTCATAACTGAATAGTGATGGGTTGGCTTATCAGCTATTACTAGTATCGTTTTTTATTTACATCCATATTTATACAGTAGTTAGTGAAAGGCGAACACATTTTCCGGATTAAATTCTACGAGGCAGATAACAGTCTTGATCCTCTACAAAATGCAAATTTCAGAAGTATTGTCTATCACTTTATGCATTGAGGATTTACATTTCATCAAAACTATGATCGTAACATAAGAACTAAGATGTATTTTTCAGTTACGAATAATACTAGTTTCGACCATTCAGAAATATATGAATCGTAATGCCTACCGGGAAATCGTATTGTCACCATGGGAACCTATCTAATTCTATGGTAAATTAGCAAATTAAAAGCAAACAATTGGATTAATTAAAGGGTGTTGAACCGTAAAAAATACAACGGTCTGACAGTTACAGGTTACGGTCTGCCAGTTACTTAAACGGTTTTATACCGCGGAACATGCTACGGTCTGACCGTATGTTTAACGGTCAAATGTTGGCAGCGGTCAAATGTTGCGCGGTCTCAGACGTTAAAGCGACGGTCTTTTTTCTAACAGTGTAACATACCAATTGCGCTGAAGCGCAGCTTAATTTTGTCCTTCAGGTTTCGAGATCACCATCAATCCGAATCATGTAATGCTCACTGGAAGTTTAACAGTTAGATGTAGCAGGTCTACATTTACGGCCACATACAAAATTACGTTACGTCAAAACGGGAGAGATGCTGCCGAAATAGACGTATTCTCACAGGGTTTGGCGAAAATAGTAGACGACGACCTTTTAGATCAAGGAGCTACAGCATCTGGCAAACTAGATCATACAGTTCCGGTTAATTCTTATCTGGAGTTATTCATCCCAACGACCACGTGGTCACAGAACGGTCTATTCAGCTAGGAGGTAACTGGAGACGGACCTGCATATATCACGTCAGACAAGGTGGACATGAATGCTACGATCGAGAGTATGTACCATTATATAATTACAACTACTTTCGTTTTGGTCGAAATGCGGGCATTTTATTGGTCGAGAGGCTACCGCGTGACCTGATCTATCAGTGCATTAGACGTTGCAGTAGACGAGTCACATCGCGTAGTGACACTTTAAGAAAAATGGGCGAGTCTATAACCGTCGCCCCACACGACGTCCCCGGATGACGCGAAAGCGCGGAATGAGAATTCCATTAGAATTTCTGTGAAAAAAACAACTCGAAAACTCAATGTTAGAAACCTTTGAACAAGTAGTTGATGTCTATATTGCATGTTTCTGCTTCTTATGGACACTATACTATACTTATGTCTGTTCATTTCAGCCGTATTCAGGTTTTTGTAACGCTCGACTGAACACTCAAAAGTCGTGCCGCGTTTTTCATTTGTCCAATTTTCGAAAGAGCGTCTATGACAACGTGTATTGTTACTGTGAACAGAAATTATCATGAATCAGGATGATCAACATGGCAAATTGTATTGGAAATAAAAAAAATGTACCCGATTACAACCCTATTAACATTTTTCAGCTTCATTACCACACTGTCCAATCGGCTCGCGGAATACCAGTGTGAACGTCAGAATACCAGTGTTGTACAGGAGAATACCAGTGTTTTTAAGCGATATGATGGTACCATAATTAGAACTGGACGGCTAAATAACAAAACAAAAGACAATGGAAAGGTATATACGATCAATTTTGCATTTACCCAGTGGAGGGGTCACCTGTTGATGTTCAGTTCGACTCCGGGCGATCTGGCCTTCGTTTAAAGCAGAAAAATAGGGTGTACAAACTCGTAGGGTGGAGGTCAAATTTTGCCCTAATCGGTATTCTAGTGCGTTTTGTTTAATTCCTGAGCATAACTTGCGGAATTCTTTATAAAATTCCGACAGCGAAATCTATTAGCAAAACGGGCACATCGAAATCACTGGCGTGTATTAGATAGAAATACACGAAAATAAATCGAAACGAGGGGCGGTGATCACAGAAATTGGCACGGCGAACCACTAGTGCATGCCAACGAGGGCTACCAGAGTCAAATTTTCTTTATATGGTAAGTTATATCGGGTATATGTCGGGGGACGTTTTAGATTCGGTTTAAGCTATAGGAATGTCTCATCCCCTCGTCAAATGTGGGCACAATCGATCTAGAATGGTACATGTGTGGGTCTAAGATATGAAAGTTCGAAATTTTAAGTACGGCGATACTCAACATTGGTGGAACATAAAGTAACAATTTAGTTGACAAGAGTTTAAATTTCCCTTTATTCGGTATTGGCACTGAGTTAGTTCCGTATCAATTGGATTCAAACAGTTAGTTTAAACTAATGTTTAACATTTGCAAATAAGTCTATCATTAAAGTACAGGTAGTAATAATTAAGACCACCCGAAATATGTTTACTAACCACGCTTAATCTGGTCAATGTAGTCTAGAGTGTTCAAGGAAATAACACCGCAGACGAAGCGGTTGCTAATTTTGCTCCCGACGTCAATCAGAGCGTAAGCCCTCCTCTTTGCTAAGAATAGTCGGCCTCTTTCGGAGAACTTCGGAAATGACGTCACAAGTTGAAGACGTATTTCCCCCAGTGCGCGAATGTAAACAACGAATGTTTTAAAAATATGTTTCGATAAAACACTCACGTTTTCGAGTACTTTGCGTGTAATTTGGAGCCAGAATATGATTAAAGTTTTCTACATGATGTACACGCAGTGCTTTTCTTGTGAGTAGCAGCTATTGCATTCGTCAGATCGCAACCAAATGACGAAATACTGACATCAATGTGGGAAAAATGTGTTAGTTTATTCCACAGGCCTTCTAATTTCTAAACAGTGATAATTGAGTGATAAATATTTTTGAATTAATTAGTCCACTTACCGTAATATAGAGAATAGATGTATTAAAATTTGTATTTATTAAGATCTCAGTCACTGTTTAGAAGGCCTGTACACGTGGTTTCTTCAGAAATAAAAAAAATCAAACTTCGAACAACTGTACAGGCCTATTCACAGTACTGGAAGTTTGCTTTTGGTGTGTTCAGTTGCTCCCAAAAGCATCATGAGTGAGTATTTACTTGATGGCAATTTGATTTAAATCCAGGTGTTGTCACAAAATTATATTAAAAATGAAATGAAATACAATATATAGTGTTCTTAAATCACCCAATTGTACAACTTCAAGCGCATAACTACATGAGTTGGATCTTCAACAGTGACCCGTCCATAGACCTACCCCTATTTCTGAGCATACCCTCTAATATTTCACCCTGTGCATCTTCTTAGCAGGGTATGGGTGAAGGGGTACCGGTATATCATAGAGTGGGCCGCAGATTTGACAGGTTGGGGGGGGGGGGGGTCTCTGAAGAGGATCCAAGGATTGCGGCCAAGGTTGCCTCGGACTAATTAATCGCAGTATACCCGCTCCATTTAACTGATATCCAGGATCCAGTAAATAGCCTGCATTAATTGTAAGCAGCTTTATACCACAACATTCTTCAAACTTTAGATAGTGTTTGGCTCAAATTACAAATATAATGTTGTCGATGTAATTTACCCTTATTGCTTTTGGTTTAATATTGAAGATAGATATAATTCTTTGTCAACTATATCAATTGCCATGGCATGTAGTGAATATTTTCTTAACTGGTATGCATGATTTGACCCCTCCCTCTCTCTTAAAATTAAGTTTCTACATGTAGTAACTGGTGTTTGGGATTCGGGGTGGAGGGGCATTAGTGGTGGGTATATGTTAAAATGATTGTATTCTCAGTTTTTGAATTCATTTCCCTGAAATTATAAGAAGTTTATGTCCTCAGGTAAATAAATATTTCAAAAACAAAATGGCACAGCACTTAATCTGCCAAACACTGGTATTTACATGTATATCAAATTGACGGGGTAATAATTAAGTTAAACATGTAGTGAGGCATCCACGGCTAAGCACTGTAAGTGCATGTAGCCATTTTCCTGTTTCACCCTCTCTGCATGCTGGTCACTAAAATAAGACTCATTTAAATTCAAAAACCTTTGTATGACTATATTGTGGCAAATATGATTCAGTGTGTGATATATTGTGGCAAATATGATTCAGTGGGTGACTGTTCTTCATTTCAAGATCTCTCGCTCTCTATATATGTATATATATATATCAAGGAACTTCTAGCTCAATCTCATCAGCTATTTATCACGGTCATGCAACTACTATTTTCAGCATTCTGTGTTAGAATATCATGTACCGTGGTTCTGTCTCCAGTTTCCAGACATTAAAACCACCTGCAATTAACAGATTCGAACATCTTACAATGGGATGGGGCATCAGTGCTAAATTGAGTACTGGTCAGTACATACACCACATACTAATACATTAGTTATATAGCCGTATAATGTGTATAATTGTATATATACGCCTAAAATGTTGGAAGCATCATGTATCAAATGTTAATTGATTTGTCCCTATCTCAAGGCCAAAGTAAAAATTATTTGTGGTTACGGTTTTCCTTATCTACCCTATTACCCCCCCCCCCCACTCTTAAGTTTTGTCATGCTTTTCAAGAAATTTGTTCTCAATTTTGTATATAAAAAACAAAACATAAACTTCAGTGTCTCAATCTGAATGGGATTTTCTCTGTCAAAGCATTGTGCTTATCACAGTTTATACCAAGAAAATCAAAATTAGGCTGATCTAAATATTTTAGAAGACACGAAAAGCCATATGAAAATGTCAAAGTATAATAACAAAATAATTAAAAAATACCCACAAACCGTAAATTTTACATTTTGTTTTTCTTTGTCATGAAACACTGAATATGTTTCAGACTTAATAGTATCTGAAGTGAAACAGTGATGTGAATTAATTGTGTTGCCCTTTGTGGGGCAAAGAAAATCCTGAATTTAAACTAAACAACACAAAAAGAAATGGAAAATCCATTGTCTACCACTTACCTCTACAGGTATTCATTTCTCAAAGTTCTCGTGAAGCTGTCAGTGAGACATAGATAGAACTGCATGAGTGTCTGGATTTTGACGGAATTATCGCACGAGATTTGTTGGCGGAGCGATACCTCGAGTGCTGAACGCGCAACAGGTCATAACTGCAGCCCCATAATTACATCGACGCGTCATCGGTTTCGGAAAGAAGAACGCGTAATGTTTTGGGCGCATTTGGACTCGCGCAGGATTGACTTAATAAATCATCATGTTTCAATATAAAGAGCCTCGTTGTTCCTGTTAACTTTGCCAAGGGCGCTATGGGATATTTTGGGCTGGTTTTGTCACGATACACTTTTCGATTTAAATACATTTACAAAAGTGGCTTTTTCGCTAAATGTATATAAATATAAGAATTAACTATCATGTGGAAAACATTCCACATGACAGTTAATCCTTATACTAATCTGAATTATTGTAAAACGTGCGTATAATTCCCATATTCACAGAGAGATGAAATGCGCTCGAATATTTGTGATCTTATTGAGAACTTATAATTGACTGGTCAACCATTGCTGTTAAATTCAATTCAATTCAATTTATTGTATAACTCATCGTCGTGTATTGACATAATTGAGAGTAATATAATAAATACAATTAAAATATTATAAATTATTGCATTGCACATGCTTGGTGTACATTTGAAATATAAGTATAGTGTTTTTGACCAAATATATATACACGTGTATATAATAATTATATGTGTACATAATATGTGTATATAGTCATTTCAATTTGTTTGTTAATTTTAAATGGGGGGGGGGGGGGTAGGATAAAGAAACAAATAATAATGATGAATTATGATCCGCGGGATATGGACGTTATATTTTGGAATGTTTTTAATATACAAAGCGAGGTTTACCAGTGTTCGTCTATTGCCACAATTAAACAATTCGGCTAGTTTAAATATGTTCGGTCTTCTGTAGTAATAGGGTTTCAAATATTTAAATCTCAGATCATTCAGGCATGGGCGGACTAGAATAACATGCAATTCATCCCCTAAAGCATCTTTACATAGAGTACACACCCGTTCGTTGTATGGGGTATCTGTCCATGAGCCATTTCGACTGGCAGTCGGTGGTTTCTGGTACTAAATCTTATAAGAAGGACCACAACTGTATTAATAAGAGTTTGCGATGCCCGTCCGCCGGGATCGATTACGGGTAAATCGGTGAACTTCGGTCACGATCACTTGCGTACTTTCAATGGAGCACATACAACTATAGTGAGTTAGAACGGGTAGATGTGTCCCATTGATCGGTGATCTTTCACTAAGGTCTTCTCACCGATAAGTACATGAATTCTATGAAATAGCTGTCAGCTACGCATTATCATATTTATTGCAAGAAAAATCTGCAAATCGCATCGATAAAGTTGTCATTTATAAGACATATAAGTTTTATGTTCAAACTCTCGAGGCGTTTTCTAGCACTTAGCTAACTACGGAAACCCAATCGTTTCACTGAAAACTGTGTTTTCTCAAGTAATGACAGCGGATACTCATTTGTTCGCCGCGTCCGGTTAATAATGTAGGATAATATTTTACACCGATCCATTATTTTAATAACGGATGCTCAACATCGAACTCAATGGAAGGTTATTTCACTGTGAACTATTCCATTTTATATGACTTGTATGGAGCTACCAAAAATATATCCATATATATATATATATATATACTAGACGAGGTTGGCACGGGTTCTAATCCCGACATGGGCGAAAATCAGGACTGCTTTTCAAGCTTGTCTGGGTTGAGGGATTTCTCAATGTGCCATTCCGATCGATACCTGACCATTTCGATAATCTTTTCACTGAAGCAAGCACATTTGAAAAATGAACTCCCATACTGAGTCCGTAATTCCTCCATAAAGCTCATATACAATGATTTTCAAGTATAACGGTGCTCTGACTGACAACTGGAAGTATATTAGAAGGGATATTCATATATAGCCTCTTCACTCACGGTGTGTGTGTCTAACTTTGAATTCCAGGCAATGAATTTTCACACTGTTAAAATTTGCACTCGATTTGTTGGCGGAACGCGATACCTCTCGCGCGGGACTGCGTCCCACACTCGAGGTATCGCTCCGCCAACAAATCTCGTGCGATAATTCCGTCAAAATCCAGACACTCATGCGGTTCTATTTTTATTACATATCTCCGTATCATAGTAAGTTGATTCATAGTCGTACATCTCCAGTACAGAACATGTGAATTTAATTGAGTTTTAACACTGAATGAAATAGTTCCGTCGACAGATTGCACTAGTGCGATTCTGAGAATTATCACACGCCTGGAAACTTATGCGATCATGCGAATTACTTTGATAGATATGTAATAAATAATTATCCGTGTATATGTAGTCGTACTCTCGCGATCGAAATAAACGTACCGTGCCTATACGCTTATTTATTTCCAAGAAACGTACGGTGCTTATATTTGGGATCCTTACGATTTTTTAGCCGGGAAATTAATAAACGTAAGTCACTAGCAAAAACCGAAGCAAAATGTGTATATTTTAAACAGAATTCGCCGACGAATTATAATAGCGCTGGGCTTCCCACATCTAACAATGATTAAATATACTGAAGTTTTATTGAGAAATCGAAAATGAAAGTACAATCAGCCAACAGAGTGCATGCATGGACCTACATTATATGACCCCGCTGCCATCTGGACTTTTGGGCGAATAGTTGGCTATTTACTTGAGTGATCGATTCCATTTTTAACCAACGAGGGGTAGGCCTAGGCCTATATTCATATGATATCGCATATGGTTATCATTGCGAACTTGAACAGGTCTAACAAATACACGTGTTCCGTATATTGGGGCCACATAGGGTGCTAACTAGTATGAAGCGTATTTGGTTCTTTATAAATATTTAAATAAAAATGAATCGCTTTGGGTTGGCCGAATGTGCATGTATCAATAATGCTGCGGCAATGCTGGGTAGAAATAATATATTGATTGATCGTGCACTGCCAAAAATAATTTCTTAATAAGATAAAATATCTTGAAACAAGAAAAACTATTTCCTGAAACAGGAAAATAAATCTTATTTTGGGAAATATACCCCCCAAGTCTGCTACATCAAGAAAATTTAAGAAACTCCCACCAGACAAAAGATAGTTTTCTCAAAAAAGATAGATTTTAGTCTTGAAACAAGAAACAATTTCCTTACTAAGAAAATGGCTTCAAAAATTAAATATATATTTCTTGTTTCAAGATTTTTTTTCTAAGTTAAGAAATACTTAAAGAAAATATTTCTGAACCAAGAATTAATTGTTATGTACAAATTACTGCTGTAATGGAATAACTGTAAAAGTCCAACAATAGCAAAATTGTGAATAAAATTTTATGGTAAACATTGAAAAAGGTCCAACCTGTTGATTAAATATTCTGAAATTCATATTCATACTTAAATATTTGAACTACATGTAATACTACAGCTATAGGATTATATAATTGTTGACAAGTCACTCACTGTAACAGTTTTGTTTACATAACATTGGAAAAGGTCCAACCTGTTGATTAAATATTCTGAAAATGTTATTCATAGTTAAATATTTGAACTAATAATACAGCTAGAATTATATATTTGTTGACAAATCACTGTAACAGTTTTGTTTACATAACAATAGTTTCAACAGCTGTAATTTTGTTATTGGCAATCTGTCAGTAAGTGTTTTATCTATTTCTCAATGCTCTTAGGGCATGCTGACCTTTATACAATTTTAATAAAATTTTGTTTGCACAATATAGTGGGTCGCCATTGAGGAGGCCTCCCTTGAAATCTCCAGTTGGTGGTTTGCCACACCATCCCGAACTAGACAAACCTCTCTGGTGGCCCCTTGCATTGAACCTATTAATTAAACCGGTACTTCAAGCTGGTATATACCCCTCTTATATAAGGATGGAATATGCTACCAATTTCAAACCGATGGTATTTCTTCAGAGTTGACTCTCTTGTATTATGAAAGCAAGCCCAATGAGGCCATGCACCTATTGTATGTTTATAACACACAAAAGACTATATCTTAGCAGAATGCATGTCTCTGATGATAGAAACAATAAAATATCCAATTTATACATAGTTGAATTTCATTTGGCTATATAGGAAAGCATACAATGTGGCTTTTATGTAGTTTCCACAAAGTATTTTAAGTAAAATATCCACCAAGTGATGTGTTCTGCCTTGTCCTATATATTAAAATGCATGCAATGGCCATGATAAATGCTTAATTTATTGGTAGAGATGTCAATCTGATAAGAAATACTGACATTTTAGGTTTGATACACCATTTCAGCTGGCTTGGCATCTTTTAAATTTGAAACCTAAGGAAATTTATTCAGCTTTGACCCTCTAAATTATGGAAGAAAGCCCAAATGAAGCCACTATTTGCATGTTAGTAACATGTATAAGGCTATATCTCAACAGAATACATGTCTCTGATAAAATGCACAATAAAATATCCATAGTTCAATTGCATTTGGCTATAGAGGGATGCATACAATATTGGTTTTATGTAGTTTCCACAGACCATTTTAAGTAAAATATCCATCAAATGATGTTTTCTACATAGTCTTGTATATTAAAATGCATGTAATGACCATGGGAAATGTTTAATTCATTAGTTGATATGTCCATCTGATAAGAAATACTGACAATTGAGGTTTAAAATACCATTTCATGGGATCATAAATATCAAACTAAGGGAATTCCTTCAGATTTGACTCTCTAAATAATGGAAGAAAGCCCAAATGAAGACACTATTTGCATGTTAATGACATGTATAAGGCTATATCTCAACAGAATACATGTCTCTGATGAAATCAACAATAAAATATCCATAGTTTAATTTGTTTTGGCTATACAGGGATGCATACAACATGGCTTTTAGGTTGTTTCCACAGACTATTTTAAGTAAAATATCCATCAAATGATGTTTACTGCCTTGTCCTGTATATTAAAATGCATGCAATGACCATGAAAAATGTTTAATTTATAGGTAGAGATGTCCATCTGATAATAAATACTGCCATTTGAGGTTTGATACACCATTTCAGATGGCTTGGCATCTTACAAATTTGAAATAAGGGAATTTATTCAGCTTTGACCCTCTAAATTATGGAAAAAAAGCCTAAATTATGCCATTATTGGCATCTTTATAACATATATAAGGCTATATCTGAACAGAATACATGTCTCAGATGAAATAAACAATACAATATCCATAGTTTAATTTGATTTGGCTATACAGGGATGCATACAATATTGCTTTTATGTAGTTTCCACTGACTATTTTAAGTAAAATATCCATCAAATGATGTTTTCTACATTGCCTTGTATATTAAAAATGCATGTAATGACCATGGGAAATGTTTAATTTATTAGTTGATATGTCCATCTGATAGGAAATACTGACATTTGAGGTTTTAAATACCATTTCATGGGATTATGGGATCATAAATATCAAACTAAGGGAATTTCTTCAGATTTGACTCTCTAAATGATGGTAGAAAGGCCAAATGAAGCCACCATTTGCATGTTTATAACATGTATAAGGCCATATCTTTGCAGAATGCTTTTCTCTGATAATAAAACAAATAACATATCTATATTTCATAGTTTGGTTGGCAAAACAGGGTGCATAACATGTGGGTTTAAAGTAGTTTCACAGACTATTTTAACTAGAATATCAATTAAATGATGTAATCTAACTTGCCCTGTGTTTTAAAATGCATACACTGACCATGATAAATGTTTAATACAAACAGCGTCCTTAATGCTGCACCAGCCTAACTCCCGTTATGAAAGGGTTAAATTAATAAACAAAGGTTACACAGACACCCCCCCCCCCACCTTCAACAGCGCGGTGAGTGTGTTTTTTATGTAACATATGTCATACCCGGTATAAGAGCCCCCCCCATTTCGTACGCCGTATTCCATGCCCTGTTACGAGGTGCGACATATTCCGGCCCCTCTGTTAGGAGGTATTCGGTATTCCAAAAATACCGGTATTCGTATTCCAACCTTCCAAAAAAAATTATCATAAGAATAATATAAATGCGATGTTTGTCACAATAAATGCACGGTTTGATATACAGATCGTCGATCATCAATTTATATCATTTTAGACATGGACATTATGACCGGCGTTCGTACGACAATAGAGAAGTTATCCATATGGCTGTTAACTTAACTGGTATTTCGTATTCCACCCTCTGTGTTAAGTGGTATTATTCCGTATTCCAGGGGGTGGCGGTGCTCTTATATGGTGTGAAGTTTACAACTAATGTGGCAGTCATGAAATTTTTAATTATTAGAACTGTTTGGGATATATACACCCCAATCACCCTGTCTCCACGTTCCTGTTGGTGGTGGCCTTATCAATCTATTGCTTCGTTGAACTTTTATTATTACAAATTGAGGTAATAGTTCTTGATGCGTGTAATTTCGTTCCACTTTACAACAGCGGCAAAAGCATTCCTATTGTTTTACCTACCGGCTCAGATCGAGGCTTCGTGGATAAAAATCTACGTCCATCTTACGTTTTCATAGGATACAAATTGATCGGATTTTAGGTAAGTGAAACTAATTAGTAATCAATTGAAGTGATTTCTCATTATGAACAGACTGTTACTAGTAAAATATTTAATCGAACTACAATTAAAAGGGCACGACTTATCCATTTTATTCAAATGAAATTTGATAGTAAATCGGCCTAATTTTGTTTCCGTGAAATATTTCAGAAAATGCAATCGTCATTGATAAATGAATTTTTTTTTGGTCAAAATAGTAACTTCTGACGGACTATGATTATATGGCATTTATGATTAATATATAAAGGTAGCCCTACACAATATTCCCAACTGTGTTCCCAACTGCAAAAACGATTTTTAATGAATTATAAATTGGCCTAAATTTTATGCTACATAAAAAGAAAAACTATCCGGGAATGGCTATTTTCGTCTGCAAAATCAAATTCTGCCATAAATGCAGTGTATTATCGGTCGACATTAATATGACAATAGTTGGAAAATAAAAAGGTCCCATTTATTGAAAATATACATGTAGCTTATAAGGAAATTGTCAGTTATAATCAGTTATACTTCATACCATTATTCTAACAAATGTCAAGGGAAGTCGGTGGCCGAGAGGTAGCGTACTGGTCTCTCGTGCTATCGGACCGGGGATCGTAACGTGGTCAGGGTATTCTGACAAAAATCAGAACTCGGTCAGATACAAGTTTGTCAGGCTGAAAAGTCTCATTCGAGATCACTGAATAAAGATCTGAATGCAAAAATGCCCCCATTACAACACTTGTCCAGGTATGTTGTCGTCGGTTCAGTACGCTGTCCGATCGGACGCGGACATTAATGGCTGACCCGTGTACACGCCTCGGTGTGTGCACGTTAAAGAACGCTACTGGAGTCACCACAGGGTTATAAAGTTACTCGGCCGTGGTAGCACCTGGACCTCCACATAATCCTCAGCACATTGAGGGCGATGGAGTATCGAGTAGATAGATAGATAGTCAATCTGATAGAATTCCCACAATCTCTTTAATATTGTCATGCCATGGCCAATTTAACACTAAGTGAACGTTCAGATTACCACGATACAATCATAAGTGGAAATATTTCCGTCGTAGGAAGTAACCGCTCAACTATGCATGCTCACCTCAAAATCGTAGGTAAAAAATAATATCATGCACTGTTTTATTTAAAAGCGAAATTGTGGCGTATCCTTGGTTATCCCCATTTGCGACGTAATCACTAATCAGTCATGTGTATGTAAAAAGTGTGGCCTGAAGGATCGCATGATAGTCAATCACATGCTTTACAAAAAAACTCTGATTTCATCATGTACGACATCGTAATCGTGTGAACAAACTATTCACGATCTCGTCGATCCCGGTTCCTCCCTTAAGATTATATCTTTCATCTACGTTCACTGAGTGAACATTCATGATTCATATGACTACGATTCAATTGTAAGTGGACAGATTCCCATCTTGGGTAATAACCGATAGTTGGACTGCTCATGCTCACGACATGATCACGAGTTATATCATTGCAGATTTGCAAAAATTGTGACGTATCCTTGGTTACCTCCACTTGGTGAAATTTGCGTGTACGTAAAAATCGTACAAAGTAAATAGAAATATCATAGGATAGTTAATCACGTGGTTAACCACCGATATTAAATATTCTCATCTGCGATGACATCGTAACAAACTATCCATGATTTTGTCAGGCCCGATTCCTCCACTTACGATTGAATTATGGTCTTCTGACATCTGAATCGCCGAAAATGCTAATATTGTTGGAAGAATGAACTTTACACTTGGTTTTTGAATATGTTTGCAAATTATGAAAATACATGCATCCATATCACATACCTATATATGCAGCATACATGTACATGTATTTTTTCTTCAATTACAGAAATACCAGATTCATTAGCCATGGTGGATGCGGCATCATGCCCTCTCATCTTCAACATATGAAGATTGATTTCGCCCATGATTAGTCTAAGCGTCGGTCCTGTCTAGCTAGACACGTGGCAATGAACAAATGACAGGTGAAATATTACTGGAAGTCTGTTCGCCAAAATACCAGTGGTGAGTTTATAATCTATAGCTACCATGCAGATGAATATTTGTACATTGTCACCAATACATGTATATACTGCTATCCTCAAAATTATGGACCTTAAAAATGGGGGGGGGGGGGGGCCAGGGGGGGGGGGGGTGGAAAAAAACTGCAGACACAGGGTGGAAAAAACTGTTTTCTTCGGTTTGGGTATCCCCCCCCCCCCAAAAAAACAGCAAAAACTGCAGTTTTTTTCCACTGACCATTTGCCCGCCCCCCCAAATCAAATCTACCGCAGCCGGACAACAACTCGGTTTGACCGGAAACAGAAAAAAACACTGGAGCATACAATTCACGAGAAGGTGCTTGTTAACTTAGTTTAGATTATTGTGACTAAAATGGTCATTGTCTACCAGTAGAACGCAGATTTGTACCTCGTGATGTCATGACATGTACAAACATGTATATTGGTGATCGCAACGCTATGTATGCACTTTAAAAAATGACAACTAGTCGTTACCTCGACTTTGAAAAAGATGCAAATGAGATGAGTGAGATACCAGCATATAACTGTTTTCTGATACCATTGGAGGAGAAATTGTTTAATACATGGGATAGTTCTGCAGTAAAAATATGCCAGATAAGCGATCGCAGCGTAGAATTCTGCAATCGACTGGTAGACACTGACATAGTTGGCATTATTAAGAGGGTTAATGGGGTCATATCACATGTAAACCAAGACAGTGGTTATCCAAAATTGTTTTATGTGGATTGTACTACTCATGTATATATGATTTGGATATTAAGGTTAATCCATATTCTATAAAATGAGAGAAAATTGAAGTTGTGAGTCTGAAAATACATATTTGGAAAAATATTACATGCAAATTTTTTCCGACAACCCCCCCCTAAATGAATAAGGAAAAAATTTACGTGTTAATTTTTTACGCCTAAGTACCACCTCACCCCCCGGTACGTTGTGTCCCGCAGTTGTTTTCGGGGGGATACCTGGTAATGATCGCAGTATATACGGGCAGTATATGATATCCACCACGGTATCAAGTCGATTACTGTTGTGGAGCACCATGCAGTTATGATACACCAACAAATATCACACCAAAAGTTGAAAATTAAAACAGCCACATGGATCTTGTTCAATGAACTTATATATGCATGAATAAGATGAATCACTAAATTATCTTTTCATGCTTGTTTGTGTAATGCCAATCAATGCAGCCTGACAACATGGATGGGTGGAGTTTATAAATTGACAGCCTAAACAATGTTGGCAACTTCAAAGTTCATTATGTGCTACATTTAACTCCCGTATATACAATACAATTTTTCTATCAGCGTTCCCATGTGCTATATTTGGAATAATATATACATGTACATGTAACGAAGACCATCCGTTCCACAGATAGGAGGAAAAACACTGCATTTTATTTTCATGCATGCGAAACATGACAACATGCATATGAGGTGTAACGTGACAACATGCATATGGGGTGTAACATGACAACATGCATATGGGGTGTAACATGACAACATGCATATGGGGTGTAACATGACAACATGCATATGTGGTGTGACATGACAACATGCATATGTGGTGTAACTGCGGTATATGCAGCGTTGAAACTGTACTAGTAACCATAATGAGGTGTTGGAGGTTACTGTGCTTTATATATCTTTAATACTGCAGTATTAACGGGGGCACTATACTAAGAGGTGGCCAATTACTTTGATTATACATGTAGCCATACCTCACACATGGAACAGGGCTTGACTTATTCTTAGGTACATGGAAAAATAGGTATGCAGAGCAATACATAACACCTAGTCTGCTTAGTATATTTTACATAAATATCAACCGATTTGGTGCAGTGTTGAAGCGGTAACCTTTCTAGTACTGCTGTGTTAGAAGTTTCTGGTGTGAGACCACACAAGTCATATTTCTGAATAAATCCTGAAAAATTACCCACAATCCTGAGGTTAAGTGATCACTTACTTTGGGCATTACTGTAATTCCCTGACATTCCCCCAATCTTTGACTAAAAGAAAATTCACTCTTTTGATATCATTTGACCATGAAATGGCCCGAAAAAGATGTTTTATGAGATTTACGTTTGTTTTTTATTTAATTTTGTTTGTTCAAGTAAAATATCAAATGAGTGAAATTTTATTTTAGTCATTCATGTGGGTATTGTGAGTGGGGAGATATTTAATCCTTATATTTATATACATTTAGCGAAAAAGCCACTTTTGTAAATGTATTTAAATTGAATAGTGTATTGTGACAAAAAACAGCCCAAAGTACCCAATAGCACCCTTGGCAAAAGTTAATAGGAACAATTTCTCTTCATATTGCAACCAGATGATGTATTAAGTCAATCCTGCGCGAGTCCAAATGCTCCCAAAACATTACGCGTTCGTCTTTCCAAACCCAATGACGTATGGATGGTGTTGTGAGCTTGGTGTTATGAGCCGTTGCGCATTCACCGAGAAATAACTGCAACTAGCCACGTGGGCGCCGACCAATCAGTATGCTGGATTTAGTGATGACAACACTTAGTATGTAAATATATGTATTTGTAGCTGATTCTGACCAACATGCAGCGTTTGAATGGATAACATTACTGTTATAACTGCCCCCCCCCCCGGGTGATTAATTTGGACCGTACATATTAATAATATGTACATGATTAGTCATTTCGCTTTTCTGATGTCATTACAAGCATTCAAATCTTATTTTTCAGACAGGAGGAGCTGCCTGACTGGATTGAGACATACACATTTCATTCAAGGCCTGATATCTGATAACCAATCATAGAATCATGTTTCCTGAGTGTTTCTTGCAGATAATGATTACACTTGATACCAATATTATTAATTCTGTTCAGGACTGGATGAGGAAGGATTTCAAATGTTATTCGGTGTACATGTAACGGATACATGTAATCTAGATGTTATCGGTATTCGTCCATGCATGACATAATGTGAGTTGTTGCTTTGTGACAGTCCTGGCTATATACATGTACCATATGTATGCCAATGGACGGTATGCACTGAATCCAGTACTGTGCAGCGAAGGGGAGGCTTTAATATATAACCAAATGATGACCAATGTCTTCATCAAAGGCAAAAATGACACATCCATTCCTTCCTTGATGGAGACCGATCAGTGACGTCTACATTTTATCAGACTTAGTGGTGAAAATCTTGGCAAGTGAAGTTAGTGAATTCAATTCTACAACATACATGTACCTGTATGCTTCTGTATGTACCTGTATGAGTCTCAGAAAATGTGCAATATGGCATCCAGTGTATGCATATTGCATAACCTTTGTTATACCGTACTTCATACTACATTGACCAGAATTTGGAGGTGTACCAGTTTCATATCTCTACACAAAGCACAACAGTACCCATGGATCAGTCTCAAGCCTTGTTTCTGAGCTTGTCTGAAGGATATGAACTTTTAAAGATATATTATGCACTTGTTCTGGTGCGTGAAACTGATCAGTTAGTACCAAGGCGCTATGCCAACTGGAATAAGGTAGCATTCTGCTAACATAGCCGAAAATCGAAAGCAAATCAACCGTATCACTCCATAGAAAACATTGTCTGAACTACGCTCAATTGTGAATATTTACTACTCGATTCGGGGCGCATCTATCGGCGATAATATAACGAAAACGAGTTCGCCTTTGATAGTTACTGCATTTAATTATGTATACGACTGATGGTGTGTGTTGTTAATTTGGATATAATATTTGTAAAAAGTACTACTTTGAACAAGATTATTCTCCATTTATATTTTATCACCCTATTGGAGTGTTTCACATCACTTCAAGTGACACATTATTGCAGCATGTCAATATAATCAGATTCATGTACATGTACACACATACAGGCCTTAAAATCCATCACAGAATAAAAATATTCTGATGTTCCTTTATCTTTGTCAACCTGCTGTATCACCAAGTAATCTGTACAAGGAGCTTAATGTGGCTTAGACATGTACCATACATGTACATTTAAAGACAGATAATCCGAGTTCACGCTCCTCAATTACCGTTTCTTTGGCTTCAGGGGTAAAAATAATTTATTCGAGTTGAAGAACACACCCTTTAAAGTTCTGAGTTATAAAATATAATTTTTTGAAATCTGTTATTTTTCACCACCTTGAATATTTCCCGGCCTAGCAAATATTCAATGAGTCGATTGACATAATCTTGATACCAAGTTGCGATGAACAAAATGTTGATTTATAACACGTTTTGGAAAATGTTAAACTAGAGTTGACAGTAGTTACAGTAATGCCCAAAGTAATTGACCACTTAACCACAGCAGAATTAAATGGCTTGTTGCCATTCATCGGAAAGCTCTTGGGGAGAGCTTTCCGATGAATGGCAACAAGTCATATTTCCGACTAAATCCTGAAAAATTACCCATAATTCAGCTGTGGTTAAGTGGTCGATTTACTTTGGCCATTACTTTAGCATTATGTTTTGGTAATTAATTGATTAAGAAATGTTGTTCTTAGAATCTGATGATATGGAGACCATGGAGAGATTGTTTACCTTTAATTGTCCATGTTGACTTTAAAGCATACTAGTAACATATGTTGTTTATTTTATGTATCCCTGCATAAAATGGGGTGATAAATTTATGTTATACTCACATCTGGTCTTTCGATATTTTGTGAGTAATTTATATGAAAGAATGGCATTGCATACTAGCAATTCTGATAAACATCACTGTTAAAATGACATTACCAACCAGTGTTGAATAAGTCAAATAAGATGCCAAAGTTTAATAAAACTTAAACCTTCCATGACTGGAGATTCCTGAAATTTTGCTAAAACCCTGTGCCAATGCAATCTCTTATATTTGCGAGTCTCCAAAATAGAGAATACATGGCCTAACAATATTTACCTTGACCTTGTAATCCATTGCATTCGTTTATACATGTGATGCTCGCAATGTGAGACTTGTTTATTTTCAAGAATTCACTGGCACATGATCTTTAATGGCTGTAATGCTGCACCAGCGCAGCTCCCATCATGAAAGGGTTAAACATTGCAAGGCCAAAGCATTTGAAAAATATTCTGAAAATAATATTTAGACTAAAATATTTTTAACCTTCTACGCGATTACTAGTAGCAATGTTTGTTGACAAATCACTGTAACAGTTTTGTTTACATAGCGAATTAGCGATGGTTCCAACAGGAGAAATTTCATTATTGGAAAACTTTCAATAATTAATATAGGAACCAGTAATCATGTTTTTCTTAGTAGTGATGTTTTTACGAACTGTTGTATGTTATACAGTATGTTTGGCATATTTACTACTCACTGTGAGTGCCTTGGGTCCTATTAAAATGATTTGAAACACTCAATGAAATATCTGTGCAGCAGTAGATTATTTTGTAAGGATTTTAGTATGATGAGAGTCAGAATCATGATTCTTAGTTTGAGTCTGGTAAAAAGCAGCTGATTTGATGTAGAAATGCTATAGTTTGATTCTTGCAAAATTTAAAGGCCTGTTTTACATTCGCTTCTATCCATCAAAGGTGCTCCAGACACTTCATACCGCTATAATTGTAGTAGTATGTACATGTACCTTTTTTACAAACTTTTATGTTATTTTGCATGACCGCACTTCAAAGAACTCTAAGCCGCTCATGCACTTAATGCATCAATTTAAAATTCTGCAACTTAATGCATCAATTTAGAATTCTGCACTTTTATCCGCATTTTTATCACAAAAAGTCTGGAAATACTAGTGAGTACTAGTGCTATACTATTAAACATGTAGACTATATACTGTGAAAAGACTTGATAAAGTCTTAATAAATTTAACAGTTGTTTCCAGTAGAAGATAGACAAAAGCTCTTTAAGTTCCATATTTGCAGTGTTTTACACTGAGCATTAAAAGCATCTCCTTTTATTCTCAGCAGAATATATGCAAACAACATGGTATAAATTATAATGAAAATGAATTTATGACTCCAGCCAATAATTCATTATCATTATATATACCATGTTTGCATTGTTCATAGAGCCACAGGTGTTGCACTTATCCATGGGCCAAATTCATTCATTTGTTGCATATATTCTGTTGAGTATACAAGGAGATGGTCTCATAAATGGCCGGATTTAGTGTACCCTTTAATGCTTGTAATACATGCATGTACTAGTACCTGTTTAGACCAAGTTTTCCCTGTCCACAACTTGTGGTATCGGTTGGGTTGATGCTGTTTTGGACCGAGTCCCATCCCGATACTCTTCTATAATGGACTTTACGCCCAGAATTGTGGGTTGAAGTTATCTTGATTGTAGCACTACCAGTATTTCGTCAGATTAGGTCAAAGTGACGCTTTTTTATAAGAACATAGAGGGCAGCCTTTCCCAAGCGTGATGATTTCAAACCTGCATATACTTAAAGTAATTGACCATCTCTAACGTGGTGTTACCCAGGTAATGCTGTGGTATTACACTGCAGTAATTTCCAACACCATGGTAAGGTTGTCACTTGAACACAAAACAGCACCACGATGGATGCGGTATGCAATTAAAATGCAGTGATTCTCCTTATATCTTTGGAACTTAAAGGAATGGATGGCCTTCGTTATAGGTTATAATTTATAAATAACATTTACAACAAGTTTCCCAAGAATATACTAATAGTATAGGATAATGTTCATATGAATGCGTTATTATCCACAAAACACACTTTGTGTGAGTCAATCGTTTGTTTATATACAGCAAAACACTCAACACCGTTGCGATTGTTTAATTGAGCGATTCATGGTGACCCATTCAACACTTCAAAATCTTGAGAGGTTATAGAAGAGTAGCCGGACAGGACTCGATCCAAAACAGTTTCAACTGCAGTAATGCTCTAAGTAATCAACTCTTTAACCACAGCAGAATTATGGGTAACTTTTCAGGATTTAGTCGGAAATATGGCTTGTTGCCATTCATCGGAAAGCTCTCAGAGAGCTTTCCGATGAATGGCAACAAGCCATATTTCCGACTAAATCTTGAAAAGTTACCCATAATTCTACTGTGTTTAAGGAGTCGATTATACTCTGGGCATTACTGTATTCGATATCTCAAGCTGTTGCATACCGAAAAGACTTGGGCTAGTACCTGAACAGTAAACCTGCAATCTGCATGATTCATGAAACAGCTATTGAAACAATGCTGTATATACTTAGAATTACACAATTTTGTTTATGGGTTTGTTGATATGACACGAGTGCTAGCGCACAATGACGGAATGAACAGCACACCCTAGAGTTCTATCTTTCCTCAATGGCACAAGTGCTGTATCAACAAATCCATTAATACAAGTGTCTTTCTGTGTTTATTACACATCACCCGTCCTAGAATATGTGCATTTAAAAATACAGGGTTACGATGTTTATTAAGGCACATACAGTGCTTGTTTTGTCATGTGTGATGATTTTTTATCCTATCGTTTGAACTGGATACTCAAATAACAGAAATTGTTATATATTATTTTTGCAACCGACAGATTTGAGGTAACTCTTTCTATAAATATTTTGAAAATCATGTTTCGGGATGTAATTATTAGCAATCAATATATTTTTTGTTGCGTATATAGGTTTATACAATTTTAAGAGGCAGAACAAGATACAGGTACTTTGTATAGTTTCATTTCGCGAATGTACACAGTATCTTGTTTGGCCACTTGCAATTTTAGAAACCCATAACTGTAACGAGAAATTGTTGACTGTATATTTAAAGTTTAAAGGTACGGGGGAGGCCTTGGCGGTGGGTATGCTGTGAAAATATGTCCACCGGTCAAAAACCGCCACAAACAGAAAGAATATTAAAATGCAGACAGACTTTGTCCGTATACAAATAAGAAATATCGCATAAACAGTATGTTATTGTCATATGTTTGACCATTCTTATGTAAACAAAAGCATAAAAGGTACTTTCCTGGTGTTTGTTTATATTATGATGGTAAACATAAAGAGCGTTCATTGTTGCTGAATTTTGATATGGAACGAATAAAGAGCATTTATATCATTTGTGTGTGATTAGCCAGTAACACTGTGCTGCCTTCTGTAACACAATCAGGCTCCTGCTTAGGTAAAATATAGTAGGTATTTATGATAGCATGCTGTTTACGCGATGGTCATGTTTATATGAACAAAACTGTATGCATTTTGTTTTTCTGTTTACGGTGATTGAAACAAATATGAATATTTTCGACAACTAAGGCCTCCCGTGCCTTTAAGCCCCCTTATTGTCTCTATTATACATTTAACAATGATATTTACAAAGAAGTTTTTATATTCAGAATAAATGTCAATTGTATATTTTAAAACACAATTGAAATTATATATTAATTTAAAATTAAATGTTTTTCTTAATTAAGAATTGTTTTCTAATATATCTTTCCTAATTGGGAAAAATATTCCTAGTTAAGAACACTTGTTTTCCTTACTTAGATTTATTTTCCTGCTTGAGAAAATCTCATTCTAGAAAAAATTGGCATCACTTAAGAAAAAATATCTTGACGATATTTCTTACTATAGAAAATATAATTTCTTGTTCTAGATTAATTGTATAGCTTTCTTAAATTTCTAGCTATTCTCCCAAGATAATCGCAGTATCTTAAACTTATCTTATTTCAAGAAAAATAAACATACGTGAGAAAAACAATCTTTCCTACATTAAGAAAAAAAATCTATACTAAGATTTTTTTACTAGGATTTTCTTACTAAGATTACTGTGTTTTCTTAAAGAAATTTTCTCAGACAAGAAATTTTCCCACCCTTTCATTTCTTGACATAGAAAATATGTTTTTTCTTATTTTTCTAGCTATTCTCCCAAGATAATATCTCATTTCAAGATTATTTTTTTTCCTGAATTGAGAAAATATTTTTGGCAGTGTGATCCTCGCCAGCCGACCTTGTAAATTCCATGCGCCGACTTTTCAAATCTACGTATTTTGATCAGTAGCTGGGTGTTTTTTTAAATCACATGGCTCACAATAAAAATGTAAAATGTTTTCCGCGATAGGCATAAAAAATACTCATTGAAACAAAAACAAAAATTAGCAGATAAATATGAAGACAAAAAATATGAAAATTAATTGGCTGAAGCGAATTTTTTTACGGATTAAAACAAAATTGTGAAGCCCCCATGCCTCAGAGGAATATATCGCAAAAATCACTGAAAAACGATAAATCTAGTGATGCCAACTTGATGATAAAAGCTGCTCGAGTAGGCAGGCGGTTCCCATGAGAAATTAGTTAAACAACATAGGGACGGTGATTGTTCATAAAGCCCCACAAACAGTACAAATAATGTTCAGATATTGTACTTATACTACATAGGGCTAATATTTATAATGGCCAACAAATGTGGACTAAATCACGAAAAAGTACCGTACCCAATATTCTACCGTGGTTGAGGTATCAATTAGTTATGGTATCAATTTATTTCTCTGAAAGATGTGGGCAACTGGGTATATCAGTCTATCAGAAACACACACAATCACCCTGTACTATTAATATCGCGCCCTGTACTTTTATTTCACCCCGGCTATTATTTGGATCCCGATCGAGAGTAGTGCTACAATCTCTCTGCACCGTCCAAATTATTTCTAGAATGTTACATTGTTGCCGAAATTTGGTGGATCTGTGACATTTGATAAACAATTATGACAGTTCAAACTCTGATCGGTGAATTGTCGATATGTACGGTAGAAAGTCTATCGTAAATCCGAAATCACAATGTCGCAGACAAAAACAAAAATAGAACAGCTTAACATCGAAATGCATGCTGCGTCGACCAATTTTAATCAACGTTACACAAACAATGCAGTCTTCAACTTGTGACGTCACAAGTGCGGAACGTCGCTTTTCATGATTTCGCCGATTCAAAAATATTTGTCCGTGACGTCGTCTTTGATGACGCGCTGTATCAAAACAGAGCCAGCGTTTTGCAGAAGCGACTTTTACTCTGCAGTGGGTCACTATTTGGAGTTGAATTACATAAATGCGCGCATATAACCGAAATAGTCGCGACCTACACTTTAAATAGGGAAGACGTTCTAATTCTAATGGAATGATATTTCTAATTATCCCAGCAAATGTTGCATATATGGGGTGTAGACTTGTTCCCAAAATTTAGAAAGTAATTGATATTATGGGGCATGCATATCTTTACCTATATGTTGAGTTCTTCGTCGATTTTAAGCCGTTACCGTATGTATGCATGCATGGATCTGTGTGTGTCATTATTTGATGTATTGGATGTCTTAACTAAAGATTAATGAGTTATATATATATATGTGTGTATATATGTATATATGGATGGACATGCGAGTAGACGAATGTGTATTTATATATATATATATATATATATATATAATATATATATATATATATATCGATGGATGGACTGGTGTCAAATAAATGCATATGATATGTTTCTGAGCTGGAGTTATGGGAGAATGAGTTGGATGGCTGTGCTGATGAATCAGTGAGTGATTGGCGAGTCGATGGTTGGCTGGATTATTTTTGGTGGATCGTTGCGTGGTGATTGGAAGTATGTTGTGGATACGTGTACAAATAGATTGATATATTTTATGACTGAGTGCGCATATGGATAAATCTAGGGGTTTATTTTATGCATATCTAATTTTCTCATTATTTTTCTCTTTTCAGAAAAGGAAAGCGCGGCAATCAATGGGACAAGAGGAAAAGAATAAAATTTAAAAAAAAACGCGACAGCGGAAACGGACACGACAGTGAAAATGCGGAGCCAGATGTGGCTGGGCCAGTAACACCGGGGTCACAGTCAGGTGTGCTCAGCAAGCAACTTTCATGGGCGCCCTTTAAGAGAGCGATCTATAACCGCGGGATCATCCCCGCAAGGAGAGTGCTTTTTCAACAAGGAAGGCACGATGGTTATTCAATACCAGCTAAAGCAACAACCGCCTTAAAAGGAACTGGATACTTGAAAGACATAAAAACTTTTTTCGATCTGATTGCTAAAGGAAAATTCCCGATGGAGAACATTTCATTCCGTGTATTTATCGAGACAGTTCGGTGGTTTTCCCTAAATTCAACCACGAAAATGAGATACTCCGCGGAGACAACGGCATTCTGGAAAACAGGATACAGGCTTTTTGGAGAAAAAATCAACTGGCTTATAAACAATATAAACATATAAACAAGGCAACATAACTGATCGATGTCGCAACCAATCACAACGGATTATATTTAAAGCAATTGATTTATTCGCCACTCACCATTAGGCCAAACAAATTTTGGCATTTTATAATGTAATTGTTCAGCTACTGTACAAGTTCGGAAAATTGCATTTAAAGTGATATTAAACACTCCGGTAGGCTGATAAAATAGAAATGGAGAACAATCTTGTTCAAAGTAGTTATGTTTACAAATATTATATGTATATTGACAACACATATCGTCATTCTTATATATTAATTAAATGCAGTGACTGTCGACGACGAAATCATTTTCGTTAGTTTATCGCCGATAGATGCGTCCCGAATCGAGTAGTAAATATTTACAATTTAGCGTAGTTCTGACAATGGTTTCTATGGAGCGGTACGGTTGATTTGCTTGAAGTTTCGGTTATGTTAGTAGAATGCTACATCCCTCCAGTTGGCATATATAGCACATTAATGCTAACTTATCAGTTTCACGCACCCGAATAAGTACACAATATGTCTTTAAACTGACGTATCCCAATAGTTTTAAGAAAAATTATACAAAAACGCCATATTCTGGACATCATGAAATTTGTTCTATATTTTACACTAACTTTGAGTATCGACGTATATAGTTGAAGTTTGGTACTTTCCTATCATATATCCACATATTTACCCTTCTAGATCAACTTTGTCGTTATTTTGGGAATGGTGAGACCTTTCGGGTGCCCGATGCTCTGTATGAAGCGTTTATCGACATATACCCGATATAACTTACCATATAAAGAAAATGTGGCACTGGTAGCCCTCGTTGGCATGCACTGGTAGTTCGCCGTGCCATTTTCTGTGAACACCGTCCCTCGTTTCGATTTATTTTCGTGTATTTCCAACTAATACACGCCAGTGATTTCGATGTGCACGTTTTTCTAATAGATTCCGCTGTCGGAATTTTATAAAAAGTTCCGCAAGTTATGCTCAGGAATGAAACAAAACGCACTAGAATACCGATTAGGGCAAAATTTGACCTCCACCCTACGAGTTTGTAGACCCTATTGTTCTGCTTTAAACAAAGGCCAGATCGCCAAAATTCGAACTGAACATCACCAGGTGACCCCTCCATGCACTGGATAAATGTAACATAGATCGCGCATACCTTTCCATTGTCTTTTGTCATGTTATTTAGCCGTCCAGTTCTAATTATGGTACCATCATATCGCTTAAAAACACTGGTATTCTCCTGTACAGCTCTGGTATTCTGACGTTCACACTGGTATTCCGCGAGCCGATTGGACAGTGTGATAACAATGCTAATGACATGAAATTTGTCACGAGTACATTAGATATGATCAGGGCATTTGTTTACAAATTACATCGGCCATCGGGCTGGAGTCTGGACTGGTCTGGAGTTAATAATTTTACCGGAGATCGTGTGTGTTGATAATTATTGGGTTGTTATTGAGTCATTTTAAACGTAAATCGTAGCCAAACAAGTAATTCTTTGCTGAAAATTGAAATTGAAGTGTAAATATTTATTTTCTGAAAGTTTGTTTGGCGAAGTTGCTCGTTGACAATTTCGGCCAATTAATTTTCGGCCCATCAACCAAATTCCGAGATCTTCCAACGGAAAATCATGTTTTGGCAATTAATTTTCTGAGATGGATTAATAGTATATAGTTGAAAATAAAGTGTTATAGTTGTAATTATAAGCCATCAACGTCGTTTTTCGGTTGATCTATGAGCGTATAGACCTATCAGTAGACGAATAACATACTTAGTATAATCCGCTTCGCAGAATTATACAGTATGTTATTCGTCTACTGATCGGTCTATACGCTAATAAGCCGGGCGCACACGTCGCAACATTGTGTACAACATTGTTGTATGGGTTATACAACATTGCTGTAAGCGTCCGCACACGCTACAACAAAATGACACAACAAATGTTTTGCAACAATGTTGTGACTAACCGCACACGGCGAATTTGTTGTACAACAAGTCACGTGATAAAACGTCATCAAGTCACGTGTTTGCTGCATACTAATTTTAGCTCTGGGTTTTTCCCCAAGTTGATAGGGTGCGGAAAGCATGCATCAGGCTCGATTTTGCCACGAATCTCTACCCTGGGCCTGGTTAACGCCCGTTATATATATATATACACTGAACCGATTTTGACCAATTTAGTACTTTTTCATAGGATAGGTTATATGGAGTTATCATTGAACCTCCAGGCCATATATAATTTGGTTATTTTGTACCTCCTGTGTTATTGAGGAGGATATATCAGGAGTTATTATTATACCTCCTTTATTAAATTATATGGAGTTATATATCAGTAAAACTCCATGGTGGGTGAGGGCATAATATAGCATACAGTACGCCAAACATGGACATTGTTTTGTTTTTTATTTGGACAGAGTTACTCTTACAAGTGTTTATAACTAAATCTCATGTCCTTTCATTATTAATGGGAATTTTGGAAGGAGCGTGTAAGTCTTGGACCTTGATTTGGAACCTTCGTTCATATTAACTTTTTTTTTAATCAGCGCGGCTTCGACCAATAATACATGACCAAGCGGAACAGGTTAATAGGTTCAAAATATGATGTAATTCTATTTACCAGCCGCTTGAGCGATAGCCACTCCTGTGTTGAATATATTGTTATTTTCAGTTCTATGTCTTGGTGAATTAACTTCCTGTCCAAGGGAATGACACACCCACATTTTGAAAATTGTACAGGTCTGGGTGAATCAACAATAAGCGTGATCACTGAGTCGTGGCGATATTGGATTCATCTAGCTCTGACCGATGGTTTCAGAGATTCATCCAACTCCGGTTGTGTGGCTCTATATAGGGCTCAGATCAACAATCTTTAGCAGCATTTCCATATGTGTAAGTCATAAATAATTCATGACTTCCACACAGAGAATACCACTCCAGAACCCCCGACACATAGTACCAAAACCACGGAACCGGGCATGGTAGTTCCAATATGGACATGACTCGCTTGAGTCAGAGACAGCCAGACAGGGCATATTGACCGACAATAGCCCGATCGGGCAATAATCGACTGATTGATCTTTCATCTTTGCATAACAGATGTTTCGCTCTGTAAAATATTTTTTAATGTTATTTCTCAATTGGTATAATTTAACTATAAATTTTCACTGTATACATCCATCAATTCTACGTGTAAATAGGAACCGGCAAATAATTTATAGTCAAGTTTGGCTATTAATATTATAGATCAATCGCTGAATAAGCGCCGGTGGTTCAATCAGTTTTAATTTTCAGACCTGTACAAGCTGTATATAGACAGTGTAGTTTGTACAAATTACAATATTGTCAAGACATGGGAAGTGGAACACCATTGGATAGAAAATTTATTCACCAAGACCTATATTATGCAGTAGTCAGTGCAGTACTGGAGAACTGAACTGAAAACAGTGAAGTGTCAGGAGAATCATTTTCACTCTCAGAATGCCATGTGCTGGTGAATAAAATCAAATCACATTTCGAACCCAGGAACCACTCCGCTCGGTCAAACTATATCGTTTCTCAATGTCTGCGCCTATTTTGTTCGAAAGCATGCTTCACTTTTCAATGTTAGTTCAAAATATCGACTGTAATTAATATCGAGGTGGGAGCCGCCATGTTTCTCGTCACCTTGAGATTTGACGCTGTACGTCATAGACTAAAATAGAACGCTGTCCATCCATTGGCTGCAACAAGCAACAAAATCAAAATAATTTGATCGTTCCCAACAATGTTGCACAACAAAAAATTGTTGCATGCAACAAAAAACGCGGTACCGCACACGTCGCAACAATGTTGTATAGATCAATCGAAAAACGACGTTGATGGCATATGTAAATAAATCGCCTGATGGGCCTATAGCCGATATTAACTATTTATTTTATCAATATTATTTTGAATATGTCTATATTTTATGTCGATTTTATCATGATGGAACCTGATGGAACTGCTTTTAGATGGCAACTTGAGGACTCGTCTCATCTTCAGTCTAGTAGATCTCGAGATTCAAGAGTGTTTCCATTATACTATATTGCGTACGAAGGATGTGACGCCCTTGATTTTGGTATCACTGTTGAACCATTGCAGAGAAACACATTTCTTAAGTATCGTAGTCCTGACGTTTACGGATGCTTCAAAAACAAACAAACAAACAAACAAACAAAAACACCAAATAAATTTAAATTACACTATTGCGCACATCCACAATTTTGGGGTTAACTATCCGTGCACGAATGTTTACTGGTTACATAACTTAAGAAACGAAATTTTCTGACGTTTATGGATAAGAAGGGGCGTTTGGTACCACCCTCCTGCCAGATGTCTTATTTTAATTTATTACAATCTTATGCGCAATTTCCTATGAAAATGCCGTTAATTAAAAATGGTAATGTCACTAGTGAATTATGTCATTTCTCGTTACGTCATTGATGTTACGTCGCTTACTGATCTTGACTGAAATTTGGGTGGTTAATCTTTCTCTACATCGGGACTTTCATGCATTAATTATGTGTGTTTAATCATATTTGACGAACCAGATTGATGCAGAAGTAATAAATAATGCATAAATAATTCACTAGAGGTGAGGGTCGTTTCTTACCGACGTCTCTCGCCTCTCGCGAATTATGTAACGCAATTCTCGGAACCAATTGATTACTCTCTATTTATAGTCCAGGCGCTATTGACGAAACGTTGCACCAAATGACTTACTGTCACCGAACAATTATCTTCTTTGTTATAACTCCTAACTTTTTTCGATAGCAACAAGTACAAAATACGTCTGAACTTAAGACAAGATGGCGTCCAACATGGCGGCCGTTTTTAATATGAATCTGATTAGATAAATCTGCATAATTCAACCCCTCATGTGGATGGTTCGTCGTTTCTTTTCTTATCTATTATAACAATATACTGTGTTGCCAGAGAAATCGATATGTTCCATTGCATAGGGCATGAAAGCTCACGTGATTCTATATATCGGATAGATGCATATAGTCTGTTGCAGTCAAGGCAGAGACACTTGAACCACAAGCAGTAGCAATAGTCGTGGTCTATATCTGATGGAATCTAACACAATGAAACTTATGAGTAGTCCACTTTTTCATGACAACTACACAAATGGTCGTTACCGTATTGTTATAAATTAATTAAAAGGTTTAGAAGCCGAAATGTCTCCAAAGGATCGACGGCATTTGCAAATGAATGGGATTTGAACAGCAAGCTCTAGATGATACTATCATTATTATTTTGGCAAACATATACAGTTATACCTAATATTAGGTATAACTCTGCCTAGATTGCAACAGACTATGCATCTGTGATGCAATGCTATCCGATAGATAGAAGCACGTGCTTCTTGGAAATGTAGGATACAAACACGGACAATAAAATGTTCGATGAAATTAGGCCATTTTTATGAAAAGTTACGCGAATATCGCCTAGACTATACTTAACATTAAAACATCTGGCAGGAAGGGTGGGTACCGAAACGCCCCTTCGTATCTATAACCGCCATGAATTTTCGTTTTTTATAGGTATGTTTTAGCATCAGTAAACCTTGGTGGGTGTTTAAGCCCAAAAGTGTGGATATACGAGTTATTGTAATTGAAAAATATCTGGGATGACCAGTTTTGAATGCCCAGCCCCATAAACGCCAGGACTTCGAAAAATAAGAAATGGGTTCAACTGTGATACCAAATCGATGGCATAAATCCATTCAAACGCGATTGTGTAATTGGAACGCTCTGGTGTCTTTAACTACAGATTCTAGTAGCGATGGCTCTGTCTGGAGATAGAACATTAAAACATACAAGCACCACCCCGTAACCGGAACGGGTTACAGCGGATAGAACATTAAAACATACAAGCACCACCCCGTAACCGGATTGGGTTACAGTGGATAGAACATTAAAACATACAAGCACCACTTCGTGACCGGATTGGGTTACATCAGATAGAACATTAAAACATACAAGCACCACCCCGTAACCGGAACGGGTTACAGCGGATAGAACATTAAAACATACAAGCACCAGCCCGTAACCGGATTGGGTTACAGTGGATAGAACATTAAAACATACAAGCACCACTTCGTAACCGGATTGGGTTACATCAGATAGAACATTAAAACATACAAGCACCACCCCGTAACCGGAACGGGTTACAGCGGATAGAACATTAAAACATACAAGCACCACCCCGTAACCGGAACGGGTTACATCGGATAGAACATTAAAACATACAAGCACCACCCCGTAACCGGACCGAGTTATAGCGGATAGAGCATTCTACGCTTGATGTTTTTGCCCGGATATCTGGTTTAAAAATTAACCCAGAGAAGTGTCAGGCGGCGTGGGTAGGGCCCGTAATTACGATAGACCAGACTTCATTCGCGACTTAAGTATCATAGTAACTGAACAATTTACCTTTTTAGGGATCCATTTTAATATTGACTTGCCAAAAATGCAAAGTAATTATGACGATAAAATGGACGAAATAAGAAAGACGATCACATCATGGAAACACCGGTTGCTCACACCAATTGGTAGATTAATAGTCATCAAGACATTAATTCTCCCCAAATTGACACATCTATTTCTAACTCTTCCTAATCCGTACCGCGAATTTTATAAAAAGCTAAACACATTGCTGTATAACTTCTTATGGAATTCGAAAAGAGATCGAGTCAGTCGACAACAGATTTGCAGTAACATATCAGATGGTGGCTTGAAAATGATTAATGTGGAGACATTCAATTCATCAATTAAAATCACTTGGATACGACGCCTCATTACAAAAAAATGCAAATGGGCACCTCTCATCTCGGATCTTCCTATTTTAGATGACCCCCTGTACCTCACTTATGACAGAACATATCTATTACAACACTTAAGCGTGCTGTCAAATTTATTTTGGAAAGATGTATTTTCATCATGGTGTGAGTATTTAATATTGAACTCCAAAATTAAAATGTTTTGTCGAAAACGATATGGAATAATCCAGCAATTACTATCTATGGGCGATACATCAATTTCAACTCATGGAGGGCAAAGGGAGTAATTTTCATCAACGATTTGATCCAGAGCGATGAAAGTTTCACACGCCACAGTCAATGTTAAGCACGTATAATATAAGAACAAACTTTATTACTTTAACCAGTATCACTCGACAAATATTGGAAATATCGAACAAATTAGACCAACCACTGAGACGAAATGCTAGCCCATTTCTTCCAGACAATGTTGTAACTACTGTACGCGACAAAAAAGGTGGACAATAATTTTACAGAATTCTCAATTCAACTTCCCCCACCCCAAAATCATGCAGAAAATGGGAACAAGAACTAGGTATAATCAACTATTGGGACACTCACTTTAAGCTACCGTTCACCACGACGCCTGATACTAAACTGCAATGGTTACAATATCGAATAAACACTCGAATCCTTGCGACCAATCGATTTCTTAATATAATAAAGCTAAGACAAAATGATAGATGCGAAAGATGCAAAACAGAAATTGAAACAATTTCACACATATTTTGGGACTGTAGATATGTACAGTCTTTCTTAAACAAACTGACCAAATGGGGAACTGACAAAGGCATCGAGTTACGTGTTTCGAAAAAGACCATGCTACTTGGAGCTGTCCCATTGGAACCAAACAGCGTGATAAACTATTTTTTAATTATTTTAAAACAATATCTTTATAAAGCAAAGTTTTCCCCGAAATCACTCAGCTTGAACGAATTTTTTAATCATCTCAGATTACGTTATGACTGTGATAAGTTAAGGGCACGATGCAACATGGAAATAACAGCATTTCAACAGAAGTGGTTAATTCTGGAGGAAGCACTGGCCTTCACATAATAATATGCCCACCGACAAATACATTCCATTTATCCGGGCAAACCGAAAAACATCTGTAAGATAATAACTACATATTTCGTCCAATCATCCAGACTCCAGACTAAAAGAATAATGTGGTACAAAAACGACTTAATTCAATCGACAACCATGACGAATTTCTCCACAAAAAAAAAAACCCATTTGCACTGGCCTATTGTTATGACCTCCTTAAGATCGATATTCGATTTTGCCGTCACGGTGGCGCAAATTAATTTAGCTAAATTATGTCAACATCGAGATAAAGACAACAACGTTACCAGCAACTGATATATTACAGTAACCATTCTTCTACAACATCATTCTCTGGCAGCGAGTGCAGCGAACCAGTCATTATTGCTTTGGCTGCATTTATTCCTCTCTGTCAGAGCGTTGGCACGAGTGAGTTGTACGGACTGTAACCTTCATTGGGCGCATCCGTCCTCGTGCTAATGCCGGCGAGTGAGACGGTTTTGGATTAGGCTTAGGACGGACAATGGAGCTAATCCCTGACGCCGCGTTGGCTGCAATGTAAATATCTCAAATAGTGGACACTGTTAGTTGGAATCTCCAATCTAACAGGGGCTATTTGGTTCTTTGCGTTGAATTCCGGACAGAGGATGCTGGTATCCAGAGATCTTCTACCCGGAGCAGGAACGCCGAGACCAGCCGTGACTTGAAGAAGGGGCCTCCAAAGAAAAAGACACCAGCTAGACGGAGAAGGGACGCCGCCAGACGGGCAAAGTGGAAGAAGAAGATGGGGGTGACCGTTGATCGACCGGTCACCCCTCCCCGTGTGGTTCAGCCGTCCAGTGTCATAGGCGGCAGGTCGAAGTTGTCTGAGAGACGCCCAGACGACTCGACCTGCATGGAGACAGATGACATTGTACCAGCTAGCAGGGACTTCGTGGATCTGCCGGAGGTCCCTGCTGTCGTCATCGAGGCGAGCGGAGACAGGGACGTGGACACCACCCAGATGTTCCTGCCGCCAGCTTTGAGGTACAGTTGGACAGCTTGCCACCACGGACACCGGAGTTCCATCTCATCCCGGTGTCCCCCATCTCCACCAGTGACAACAACAACACCGAGAACACCACCATCAGCACTGCCTCCTCAAATGAAGAAATCCGCCAATGGGCTATAAACATCCGAGAAGAATCAGCAAGATCAACTGAAAAAGTGCTTGCGGAGAGTAAGAGAGTGCAGGAAGCTTGGCTCCAACAACAACAACAGCAAACAGAACTTCAACAAAGGAAGAAAAAGAAAGCAAAGAAGAAAAAATAATAATATGTCTAGATCATCTTTTTTTCACATCATTTCATGTTAAATGTTCATACCATTTCATGATCCCTTTCATCATATCACAAGTGGGTTGTAGGGGAGGGGTTACACCCCTTCCAAATCCTCCCTGGGCTCATCCCCCCAAAACCCCTCATACGCGACAACATCATTCATATTGCCACCAGTGGTACGAAAGTAGGCCAGACGCCCACACGCACAATGCATGTGGTCGTCTGGAACGCGCGCACCTGTCAAATGTATGCATAAATTTAAGTTGGTTTGATTACCCCTCCCCCAAACGGCCCATTGATAAATGTTTGAATGTACACATGTATGTAAAATGACTGCTTATATATGTATATCTTTGGGTAATAAACATTTAAAAAATTAACAGCCCGAGGGCCCGCTAATAGCCCGAGGGCTGTTAATCATTTCGGGGGGCCGGTACTAACAAAAAAAAAAAAATTTACTTTAAACATATTTTATTGTGAATTATTCAATTTACAAAGGGATTGGGGTACAAGTTACAGAAACTTACAGGAGACCCCTATCCCTATACAAAGTTGAAATTACAGTATTTGTTTACAAGATGACAGAGTATTTACAATTGTGGTGTAATACATAACTGGAAACAAAGAATATAAAACTTATAATGGTAAGAGTGTGGACTGAGTGTGTTAATTGCCAACCGTCTCTCTGGATACATATGAAATGAGGACGGGACAGGACGTCTATTTGTTATACTTATGATGCTGTATATATCTGAAGGTATATTTTCGGGCGATTAATCCTGATTAAAGCGTGTTGTCGCAGCTATGTATGACTGAACAATGCGAAATAATTTCTTTGAAAGGTTTCATCAGGAATTCCCCATAGCAGTTGGTTCCAATTTGATATTCGGAAATTATGTTTCTCCAGTTTACAGTAAAGTACATGTCTCTGTTCGTCATATAATGGACAGAAAAGAAAGAAGTGCATGCTACTTTCGTATGTGTATCCACACCGACAGTTGGACTGTCGGCAATATAGTTTTCGTACATGTCTAGTCGAAGATCGCTGCATGAGTTACATATCCTACAGTGTAGAATATTACGTTTCCGGTTTCCTGATTCAAAGTATTTTGGGTGGTATCGTGCCTGGGTCGACAATATTCAAGTTTTCTTTGAAATCTTGCAGATTTTCAGCTGCAGTAACATACTTAGAGAGTTTGTCCCACTCGGTCACGGTCGAAGGAAGGAAGGATGTTTTATAGTGTTCTGTAGAACAATAATAGTAGTAGAACCTAGCCGGGCATCGCATGGCATAACTTGACACCTGGTATGAACGTGCCGGCAGTAAACCAGTAAGGTAGTTTGGGGCTTTATTATTTATAATTTTGAATAGTGTTTGTAATTTATGTTTCTCTCTGCGATTTTTTAGTGTAGGCCAGCCTGCTTCACACAGGACGGAACTATTTGAGCATGAACGTGTGAGCGCAGTTACAATTCTGGCGGCAACCACATCCACTCGTCAAAACGTTTTTATCTCAATGTTTGATTTTTGGAGTATTTTCGCCGCTTTGATTTTCTGTTTGAACCCACCCCGACGCTAGCTCTCAAATGGGCAGGTTGCATTTACAGTAGAGCGGTCAAATTTTGGAGACGTACCTACAGTATACCGACGTATGTGCTCCTGCATTAAACTCGCTCCTTCATTAGCTTGTTTTGGATTTGGGGCTAAAAATAGTTTAGTGTTATACTACATACATATAAGTATTTACGTTATATAGTGTTGTCACGAGTAAACCGTTCGCTTTATAGAAAATCGCACTAGACATGCACGTGGACACTACCAATCAGATGCACTCATCAACATTTTTTTATCTCGAAGTTTGTCAAATTGTTCCCATTACGATTTTCGGTGGAATTTACCAAAAGTCTCAACCCACCCCGACGCGCACTCTACGTTGGTCAAGTTGCTTTTAGAATAGAGCAGTCAAACTTTGTGTACATACAGCATACCGATGTACCTGCCACTGCATTACCTTTCATTAGCCCGTTTGGATTTGGCGGGAAAAATATGTGAATATTTTTACCCAGCCAAATATCGGTAACAGCTAGGAATGAACAAATTTAAGTGGTCAAATCCGGTCCGAATTACTTTTATGCGATAAAAAATTAAACCGCTGGACATATACCATGACATTTTTTAAGATAAAGGGAGATCACTCCGCGGCGTAAACGCGGACAAAATCCGTTATATGACAATTAGTTAGAACTCATTAACTCCAACATACGTACACACTTTCAATGTGTTCCTCCTTATACTCTCAGATATTAAGGCGTTGAAAATGGTTGAGTATAATAATAATAATAAAGATACAGAAAATTAATCGCAAAAGGGCGATAACTCCGTAAAGAAACGTTGGGCGGAAATCCGGATACCTTTATTTTCAGTAGACCTTAGATGCCTACATTTTCTAGAGATTTTGTGTTCCTGATGCCATTAGTTTCTGCGTATTTACAATTAAGCGGAAACGCCCTCAATAGAAAATAATCTATTTCCTTGGTTACACCATGGCAGTATAATTATAGTACATACATTGATTTATTATCGACTTTCAGTGGATCTAACTTCTAACTGTCGGTACAATACGACACCAAATCATCATAGTGTTCTGCTGAGAGAAATGCAAGGTCACTCGTGGCCGTCGTGGGGGGGGGGGGGGTCATATAATAGTAGGATCTAGAGTTTTGTTCAGAGGTCCTCTAATTAATAATCAGTTTGTCTCAAATGCAGTCATCTCCATATGGCGCTGTGTATTGATTGTTATTTAATTATCATTCCAGACAGGTTTTAACACACGGGAGGGGACACAGTGCTTACCGGTTGGCCTGGGACAGCAAATGTATATTTTATTTTCTGGTTTCTCACGAGATGGAGTCAGCCAATTAATTCAGGTTATACATATTAATAAGTGTGTATGAATTTAAGTGAATATAATAATTGAATGAAAAACAAAAATTGGTAAATTGGTTTCTTTATTTGACATGCACGTGAAATTTGCTTGCGCATTCGCATGTCGACATTCAATGTACAATTAGAACTATATCAATGCGCATAAAGTTTGTCGAAGTTGTTGTTGGGGATAATGTTCCAAGTAAAACGCGGGGCATATGACATGGTACATGTTGAAATGAAGACAAAGGAACGTTCGGGATAATGAAGATATGCAATACTTAATCATCGGTATGTGTCCCACGTTTGTAACACAAAGAACCGACCAATGGAGTCACACAAAGAACTCTCGTTCCGTTATGGCTGTGTGACATTACTATGAATAACAACACACATATGTTGAACTAAATTGATTTTTATTTGACAAAAGTATTGTACATTGTTCGTGGTGATGTATTTGAAGCACCGAGGGGCGTCTTCGTGGTGATTGTTGAATTCAGTCACCCATCACAAAGCTATTGATTTTGGATAGCGCCAGAATTAAAACTTGATGGGTATTCTGTGAGTTCGAGATGAACACCCGTTCGGTTCAGTGAATAATACATGTCGTAGTGGAAAATATTGTGGATTGTGGCCCCATAAAATCTATAACATCGTTCTTGTGTACGTATACGTAGGTAAGATGCATGTAGATATCACGATGTGTGCTGAGTACGGACCCACTCCAGCGCACTAGCATTCGACCGTCATTCATATGTGGAACTAATATGACCATACGCTAGCGTAATTATCGAACCACAGCTAAAACACACGCATAAGCTAGGATATGTCTGTGTCTTTTTAATCCTATAAAATAACTTCATAGATTCGTACTCCCATCAAATAAGATTAACGTAGGCCTTATACCGTGGTGTGATTATGATATAGTATATACACTCCAGATATGCCCAAGGGTTCATCGACAGAGTGGGTTCGATAGCAATTTTGTGTATAAATTAGGTCAATCATTCATATCATACAAGTAGTATAGTCTACGTATTCTAGTAGATGGTTTGACTTGACTTTGCTCAGCTCCTGTTCCTGTGCCATCAGGGGTTATAGGTCACACCGCGTGGGTGTATATGGGTGAAGGTTATCACGAGAATAGCGCCTTAGTATCGCGGGTATGTCTAGGTCAAGGACAAACAAAATATTCCGCAACAAGTCGGCGAAGGTTATCACGAGAATAGCGCCTAATTATTGCGGGTACTAAACAATGCGTGTATGTCTAAATGATATCTCTCTCGCGTTAACCCTACCGCTATCGCCTATTCATGTAATATGAAAGAAAATATGTACTCGGGTGACTGCTATCAGAGGTATATATTAATCACGAGAATAACTCGCCAGCGTCGCGCGCGGGTAGCGATAAAATAGATCCCGTATACTATACATAGTGGTAGATAATATATGTATTGGTTTGACTGCCTAAACCATAAGTGCCTAACCCTGAGCTATCATGGTGGGGTTATATGTCACGCCGCGTGGGTGTATATGGGCGAATGTTATCACGATAATAGCGCCTCAGTATCGCGGGTACTAAACAATGCGTGTATATCTAAACGATATATCCCTCGCGTTAACCCTACCGCTTATCGCCTGCGTTTCCGATAAAAGATATATCCCTCGCGTTAACCCGAGAGGCGAGAGCTTATCGCCTATCAATGTAATATGAAATAAAATAGGGTGTGTGTACTAGGGATATAGCTTATCCGCAGTATTTGATCAAGGTATATATTAATACGCGGGTATATAATCGTAAGTATTTGTTTTTTGTCACGGAAGTAAAAGCATTATTGAAGACTTCCAATAGACTATATCTGAGAAATTTCTCGCGCACAAATTCTATAGTTATAGTTATTATAATAGTGATTATTGTAAGCCTAATAAATCTGATAACAGGGATATACTAATGCATTATACGGTCTGGCAATTCTTTCGCTGGTTCAACAAAGAAACCTCTTCAATATTTATCCGGCACCTCATTGGGGGGGGGGGGGTGTTACTTCACCGAGAATCCCTATTACCACACCCAAATATTGACATAGTGGTATGTCTCCACCCACACCCCTATATTTATGTCCAAATACAATAAATGGAACCCAACACAAACAAATAAACAACTAATGTATCAACATTTGCTTTATTCGACACCAAGAATAACAGGTTTATTTCAGTTAATTATCCATATTGTCATCGTCGTCATCTTGCTCAGAGTCTATATGTTTATCGTTTTTGTCCTTACTGTTATTCTTCATGTACTCCATCAGGAGGGGTTTATGTCTCCTCAATGAAATCCGAACGGCAGGGAGTATATCATAGCTATCATCTAGCATCTTATACACACGATCCATGATTTTGATATGAGTTTTCCCACCTCTAACTTCGAGTAAATTTTGTATAAATGCAGCGTATATGTTTAAAAAACGCCTCTCATATTCGGGTCATATCTTCACATTTGATTTTTCTTCAGCCTCTTCTTCCGTCAACCCTTTCTTCATATAGCGTTCAACTAATTCATCTAATTCTGCTTTATTGTCATCTAGGGCCTGTAACCACACATCTTCGAAATATTCGTTTTCTTTTTCAGTCGGAAGTATTAATATTTGTCTGTCCTGGTCCGGAATTGATTCTATTTTCTTTGTGTCAATTTTCTGTTTTTTATTATTCACCGGTGCTTCTTCACTTGCTTCTCTTTTCTTCCTATCAGAACACCCATTATTAATGTGCCTTTGTACATCATGCTAGGTCTCAAACACGACACCACAATCGTCACAGTATGGCATGATACCGTCTTCGCTTTCAGAGTCGTATTCCTGCTCTGACAATAGCCTAGGGTATGTCGTTTCACTGAGGTTATCTTTCGTTTGATGCGTTATCACCTTGACGGACTCATCAACAGTACTGTTATTTGGTAATATGCTTTCTTCTTTTATACTGGCCTTTGTCAACATTATATTACTGCGCAGTCGCAAACTTTCTGGAGTATTCGTTTTTAAGTCAACTACGAGATAACCAAATGGTTGATTGGTAGCTTTATTGAAATGGGACATAAAGTGTTGCGTTTTCTCTGGATACATTTGACGAGCTAGAGTCATTACCTGCATTTAATCTATGGGGTTGTTGAATAGAATCAAGTAGTGGCAATTTCTCCGTTGGGTGGGGTCCTTGTTATAGTACAGAGATTGGTTAATCGCAAACACGGATATACCCAAATGGTGACTACCCTCGGTGAATAATTCAGTAACCCGCGAATCCTTGGACGCCGTAGACATAAGGTCATCAAGTACAATCAGACATTTTTTTCCAGAATGAATGAGGGTGTCCAAATTAGTCGGAAGGCCTTGTATAAACTCGACAGATGGCGCGACTGTGTCCTTGATTTCATCGTATAACGGCTGCCAGTACTTATAGAACCAAATTATTTTCTCGGGTGAAGGCTGTATACTCACTGAACAATTATGAAGTATACTCTTAAGCAAGTGTGTTTTGCCGCAAGAAGTGGGTCCCGAAATCCACGCGGTAAATGGATGCCTGAACTTGAAGTCATCCTACAGCGCGCCACCACTGCTTTCTCTATAAGGTTGTTGTTGTTGTAGTTGTTGTTGTTGTTGAGAATGTTTGAACTTTATATGCCGTTTTAAACTGTCTGGCCATACATATTCACTTGAACATGTTTCACACTGATGCTTCGTCCTTGACAGACCGGAGGGCACTGAGTCTTTTCCAGTAAAAAGAGAGTCTTTTATGACAAGAAGCACAATATCTATTAATCGAGTTTTCAGTTCCAGATTTTGTATCATTTAGGAAATTATGAGTATATATATATATTTATTTTTTTCGCGAGATACACACCATTGGACGAGGATGGGTGAAAGCAACTCCTCGCCCCTGGGGGGGGGGGGGTTGCCCCATATCTACTCGTCTTCCCTCCCATTTCACTCTGCGGATCCGACCTCCCGGATAGTTGATTAAATATAGATAAATGCCTGTGTGCATACCTCATACATTGAATAGCTGGCATCCTTCTGGGTATCTGCGTCTTTGTCCTCATTGAATCCGCAGTCAGCCTAGTACACTACCCACGACAATATTCCGACAGTGAGATAGATCGTTAATTTGCTGCATCAGCTTTCGTGCTGCCATCTAGCGGCACTGTTGTAGACACCTATACGACAGACAGCGTACATTGGATACCAGGATTGCATAGACATCAGACGTCTTACCAGAAACGTCTGTGGATCCGACGTCACTGTATTCACCGAAACGTAACTGGTATTAGAACAAATATGATTTGGATGGTATTGAATCTTATGATGGCATGTGGATTTTTTCATTCTGTTGCCCCACAAACTTGCAACCAGGCGATAACAGACATGACTGTGTACACAAGCGGACCGTTCTATTCACGTAATGTAAAGAACATTCTACAGTGCAGGGTGCTGTGTGCTTATCAGCGGCTTTGTGTCGGCGTCACGTACGATGCTTGGAAGATGTGTCATCTGAACAGAAAATTGGTTTCGCCGCAACCAATACTACTTCAAATGTTTTATGCTTCGAAGTACCAATTTGATGATGTGAGTATACACGTATTGGTTACAACCAATTCAATATCAATTCAATTTAATTTAATCAAGTAAGATATTACATAGTATATGGATAATTACAGATGAATGCTACATATATACTATATTATGTGAGCGGCAGAGACCCCAAAAAATTCGATTTAATATACCCATCGTACTTAAGGACAAATTTGGTATCTCTGGAAAGGTGAGGATGTAGGCTAATTGATATAACCTACTATCGGATCTTAAAGTGGTGCGGTTGTCATGGAAACGGTCCCCCAACAGTATTGTCACATATCGACGGTATTGTCAATAAATGCCATCGATCGAATAATGGAAGGCTGCATTTTTCAACAGTCATTTTCATTTTAAGTCGATTATGGTTTAATAGTATAAGGACGATATGTGAACTCAGCCGAACGTTCCTATTGGAGATATGTGTCCGTATGGTCGTTGGAACGCCGTATTTTGATAATTTTAGGGTTTATTAGTGAGAAAATTGTGATTTTTGGAATCGCAGTGCTGGTTGAGAACAGCACACTCTCAAAAGGACTGTGATATGTCATTTTGAAGATCCTGATGTGGCCTACCCGATTAGATGGATAATATGGTTGGGCGTTGATTTGATTGTCATGGAAACGATTCTAATATTTCGGAATAAATGTGTGTATAATTCCTTAAAATTTTATGAAAAGTATATCGATACAAACCGACAATCTACTACAACAATATTATTGACCTTTATAACATTGCCTAGAATGTTCTAGACTACATCTACTTTCGGAATAAAGGATCATTCTGATTTTAAAGACCAGTGTTGGTATTCTTTTATGTTATTTTGAATAAAAGTTCCATTTTCTGTATAAAATTAGTGAAAATTTGTGAAATTTTAATTCTTCAAAAAATTGAACGAGGTGATCAAAATATTCAATTTAGTGATTCTAATTGGATTTGAACATTGGTGTTTATAATTGAAATGGCGATATCTGAAATATGTACTATAATTTGATTACAATGATGGACCACAAATGTGTTCATGTATAGAGTGTGCGATGTATGAGGTTTTGAAAGACATGTGGATAATGTGAATATTATGTGCATAATAATCTATATATATACAAAAGAGGAGGATCTGTACATCCATCTGTCATTTCAACAAAATTTGGTGTGGCGATTATTGGTACCCTGCGGAAGGTTATATCGGTGTTAGTTTTTGAAAATTTTTGAATTAAAACAATTTAATTAAATAAATATATTTTTTTTAAATAAGCTCACTATAGGCCCATTTTAGAATCAAATAAGTCCAATATGAACCTATTTGCACGGGGATATGTACGCTCTTTATATATGCGTTTTCACTGTGGACCGCGTCATCGAACGGAATATCGGGTATTAGTCCACTTTTCCATACTCAATAAGTCCAATATGAACCAATGCCAATATTCAGGTCCAATACTATTACTATATAAGCATATCTGTACATGGATATATTGGAGTATAGCATAATAAATAAATAAATATATATAAAAGAGTAAGATCCGTCAAATGGGCGAATAAAGGCTCCCGAAGGGACTCTGTTTCAGCAAGTACAATATATAGTATAAATATTTAATTGCATTTATTTCAACAACCCATGGTCATGGTATCCTGTCGTTCACGAACATAGAAGACCACGGATTCGAATTCACCCTTTGTGTTTGTGACGACAGCGTTTGTGTAAAGTCGATAGGTTCAACTGGCCACAAAATGATTCGGCTACTTTTGAAAACTGTCGTCATTACTGTCAACTCAGTACAGTTACTGTCACCTCAAGAATGGCTCTGGCTATACGCCAAACATTTCCTGGTGTTTCAAAATGGATTTTCTCACATATAGATTTATCGCTTAAATACCATAGACAAGTAGTACTTTAATTATGTTTTGGGAAGAAATATATATTGTGTAAATCAAAAAAGTAGTACTTAAAATTGATTTTCTAAATAAGTGTTGTCAAATGTAGAGAATGGCCCTCTTAAACCAAGTATGTCATGTATCAAATTGAACAGGATGATGGCGCTCTAATCAGTGTGCATTATTACAGGGATTCCTGTTAGGACTTGCGCACTAGGTTTGGCTGAATATGAGACAATTAATATAAAATAGACAAAAGTATTGCATTTTCCCCAATGACCTCGACCTCATCAATTGACCGTGACCAATTATGGCCTAGTGGCATAGTCCGTTTTATGGATTGACAATGATCTCTCGCAATGTGCACTCTGTAAACTAACTGATGGGGACAGAACACATTTCGTGTCACAGTGCACGAACACTGACAACCAACGACAATGCTACATACAAAAACTCAAATTATGTCTCCCAAAAATCATTACTGACACATATAATATTGAACAACCAGACCTCCTAACACCGTTAACTATAGACTGCACAAAATTAGAAAGTTGGAACCTTACTGATATAGAGAAAAGACAAATTGAAAAATTGGCAAGAATTTGTTTATACTCAATCCATGTGCACAGAGTAAACAGAAGCAGACAAGCACATAACTCAGCAAACTAACCGAGCTCTACTGACAAGACAACTACTTGTAAATATTCTTGTCAATATGGTAAATTTTAACCAAATCAGTAATCTTAAAAACAAAACAAATATATACGTGTACATATATGTATATATGAAAGCTCAACTCAAAAAGCTTTTATGTGTTAATATACACACACAATAATCTCTTAATACACTGTCACCACAATTTTATCAACTCTTTTATCATTATGACAGTTTTACTACCATTATTTTATATACCCAATATAATGAGGTGCTCCTCACCTAAAGGAACAATAACTAATCTCGATTACTTCAAAAGCCGGATATCGATCAGATATCGAACAGATATCGAACAGATTGCTTTTGATGCGATATGGGTGACAATCTCCACAGGATTCACTTGGACTCAGATACAGAACTCATTCCCCATCGTTTTAGACTGAGGTTGTGTAAATATAGTGAATCAAAAATAAATATAGTGAGTAGTCAGACATCATCATGTCGCGAAGAATGTGGCAATTACCTACTATTACCGAGAACGCCAACTGTCGAGTGTACTATTACCGAGAACGCCAAATGTCGAGTGTATCATTACACAGAGATAATGTATGAAGAATGTGGAAATCGCCTACTATTACCGAGAACGCCAACTGTCGAGTGTACCATTACACAGAGATAATGTATGAAGAATGTGGCAATCGCCTACTATTACCGAGAACGCCAACTGTCGAGTGTACCATTACACAGAGATAATGTATGAAGAATGTGGCAATTACCTACTATTACCGAGAACGCCAACTGTCGAGTGTACCATTACACAGAGATAATGTATGAAGAATGTGGCAATCACCTACTATTACCGAGAACGCCAACTGTCGAGTGTACCATTACACAGAGATAATGTATGACGAATGTGGCAATCGCCTACTATTACCGAGAACGCCAACTGTCGAGTGTACCATTACACAGAGATAATGTATGAAGAATGTGGCAATCACCTACTATTACCGAGAACGCCAACTGTCGAGTAGTGTACCATTACACAGAGATAATGTATGAAGAATGTGGCAATCACCTACTATTACCGAGAACGCCAACTGTCGAGTGTACCATTACACAGAGATAATGTATGAAGAATGTGGCAATCACCTACTATTACCGAGAACGCCAACTGTCGAGTGTACTATTACCGAGAACGCCAACTGTCGAGTGTACCATTACACAGAGATAATGTATGAAGAATGTGGCAATCGCCTACTATTACCGAGAACGCCAACTGTCGAGTGTACCATTACACAGAGATAATGTATGAAGAATGTGGCAATCGCCTACTATTACCGAGAACGCCAACTGTCGAGTGTACCATTACACAGAGATAATGTATGAAGAATGTGGCAATCGCCTACTATTACCGAGAACGCCAACTGTCGAGTGTACCATTACACAGAGATAATGTATGAAGAATGTGGCAATCACCTACTATTACCGAGAACGCCAACTGTCGAGTGTACCATTACACAGAGATAATGTATGAAGAATGTGGCAATCACCTACTATTACCGAGAACGCCAACTGTCGAGTGTACCATTACACAGAGATAATGTATGAAGAATGTGGCAATCACCTACTATTACCGAGAACGCCAACTGTCGAGTGTACCATTACACAGATATAATGTATGAAGAATGTGGCAATCACCTATTATTACCGAGAACGCCAACTGTCGACTGTACTGTTACCGAGAACGCCAACTGCCGAGTGTATCATCACACAGAGATAATGTATGAAGTAAGCGCAGTTGTAAATATTTACTTCTTTTCTCAGGACAAATTAATTGCGACAAACAAATGGTAATACATCCGAATGGGTGAGTCACTGATTATAATCCACTATACGGTCAATATAAAATACATAAATGTTCATGGACAGTTCTAGATAGTTCTAGATAGTTCTAGATGAAGCAGTATCTTATCTTATATAATAGATGGTGATTTAGATTGTCCAGTTTGATCAACATAGACTGATTAACTGGTCATTGAAATGTAATTTGACGGTTAGGGCATGAGACATAAGTTTCCATTTGAAGATATCCAAATAAAAACAATTTGAGGAAGACACTAAAAATTGGGTCGGGGGATGTAAATATATTATTTTTTTATATTGGCCTTAGAGTGACGTTTTGTGCCGTGCAAACTTGCCAGTGTATGAACTTACCCTTGGAATGGCGTCTCTATACTCATTTTGGCTTAAAATTGATGAACACGTATTCTTTGAGCAATTAGAGTATTATCGATATTCATGAAATGTCCACAGCGGAGGGTTCAACATTTCTTAACGGTGGACAACGTCGGGTCCTCTTTGGAAAAATAACCGTTTAGTCCGGATTTGAAGTCTTCAAATGGTACAGGGAATCTGAAAGTACGTTTCGCCCTTAATGTAGTTTGCCGTGGATGAACTGAGACCCGTTTTACCCGGGACATAACGTAATAATAAACTAGAGAGGTTCATGAGGGCTAATCCCTAAGTAATTGTGAGGATATTGAATTCGATACGCTCTTTAACCCTTTACCCCAACAAACCGGCCAAAACCGGCCAAAATATATTCGGTCTGTCTCAATAGAACCATACAAATATGGATCTCATTGGAACCGGCTTCTTGACTACATTGTGATAGTTACAGTTATGCCCTGTGCCAATGCATTCTCTTATATATGCGAGTCGACCATAGGTCGCCTCGCATATATAAGAGAATGCATTGGCCTAAACAAAATCGGTTTTAACACTTTTTACCATTTTTTCTTACATTCTTTAACAATTTTATAATTTTTAATGTGTTAAGCCAATGCATTCTCTTATATATGCGAGGCGACCTATGGTCGACTCGCATATATAAGAGAATGCATTGGCACAGGGCCATTCTGTTGGGTAAAGGGTTAAATTCAATTGGCAGCTAATAAAGTTCTTTTAGGCTTGGGGATATACTCTTAAATTCTTGGTCGTAGTGATAAGTCTGGCTGCGCTGGTTTGTACTATTTAATTTGCTGACAAACAGGAACATGATACAATAGTCCAGGCTGCTACTCACAAATGCACAAACTTTTGCTCCGTCGCTCACGGTTTGCAGTATATTTCGATAACGATCAAGCCTGCAAATAGCGTGTCTGTCATTTGCAGAATGAGGTCCCCAGAGGGTGAATTTAGTGATGCTATCCCGCATAGAGGGCTAGCATCACCAAATTCACCCTCTGGAGACCTCATTCTGCTTAGGCCTCATCTTCTGGGAAGTATCTATAGTATCAAATTAACATTGTTTTTAGTTACATTTACCTTCTAGAAAGTTTCTATATCCCCTAATTTGCAGAAGATAAAATTCATAATTGAGGTGCCCAATGGGTGAACATCACCACCATAGCTATTGAGAGCCTTAGCAGAATGAGGTCCCCATAGGGTGGATTTAGTGATGCTAGCCCGCTATGCAATCCACCACCCACGAGTTAAATCCACCATCCACGAGTTAAATCCACCATCCGCGAGTTAAATCCACCATCCGCGAGTTAAATCCACCACCCACGAGTTAAATCCACCACCCACGAGTTAAATCCACCATCCACGAGTTAAATCCACCATCCACGAGTTAAATCCACCATGCACGAGTTAAATCCACCACCCACGAGTTAAATCCACCATGCACGAGTTAAATCCACCACCCACGAGTTAAATCCACCATGCACGAGTTAAATCCACCACCCACGAGTTAAATCCACCACCCACGACTTAAATCAACCACCCACGAGTTAAATCCACCATCCACGAGTTAAATCCACCACCCACGAGTTAAATCCACCACCCACGAGTAAAATCCACCACCCACGAGTTAAATCCACCATCCACGAGGTAAATCCACTATCCACGAGTTAAATCCACCATCTACGAGTTAAATCCACCATCCACGAGGTAAATCCACCATCCACGAGTTAAATCCACCATCCACGAGGTAAATCCACCACCCACGAGTTAAATCCACCACCCACGAGTTAAATCCACCATCCACGAGTTAAATCCACCACCCACGAGTTAAATCCACCATCCACGAGGTAAATCCACCATCCACGAGTTAAATCCACCATCCACGAGTTAAATCCACCACCCACGAGTAAAATCCACCACCCACGAGTTAAATCCACCACCACGAGCATGGTTCATGCTGCCACTTGCCAAATTTGCCAATGCAAAAATAATTCACATTTGGCAAAAAATATTTTCATTTGGCAAAAGTTTTGGCAAGTCACTTTTTAATTCCTCAATAAAGTTGAAAAATATCGGTCAATCAATACCATTAATTTTAAGAAAATATTACAATATAACTTATATTAGTGTTGTTTATATGGTTTCGGAAATATTATCACCTCCAATAAGATGCAGTTAATCTGATAACATTATTATCGATGGGTGGAGTGATTAACAATATTTAGTGTGATGGTGGTGTTTACATAGCTAATCCTCTTATGATGTTCCCTTCTGGTGAAGCAACTCTTCTACCATTTTATTGTTCGGTGATTTGTTTATTGTTGTATGATAAACCACAATAGATATGCCAGTATAATTATTAACTAACTGCTTTCCTATCGATATGAAACGTCGTTCAAACCGCGAGTGTCGAAACATAAAATTCCATTTGCCAAAAATATTTTCATTTGGCAAATCATTTGGCAAAAGTAAATTTCGGTCTAGCGCGGACCCTGCCCACGAGGTAAATCAGATTCCCAAAACATGTCAGATGGTGAAACGATGCTTTCGTAACAAAATCATATCATATTCAGTCAATTAACATAACTGCTTTGGCGTATCAATATATATCAATTCAGTCTGATCAGAGTTCAATTTAAACATGTTCTTATATCATGGACGAATCGCTCGATAGTGTCTCTGATTGGTAACTATTTTCTGATTTGAAGTGACCATACAGCTGCGGGTTATCGGCGTAGCACGGGGAATTCAAACCGTGATGACTAGTAATGTCACATATAGTGGAAGAACATATACATGTATAACACATAGAGACTGGGACCCAATATTAAGCCAGAGGAACAGCAAAGTTATGGGACGCATCACGCATGTCAGATCGGGAAACAACAACAATCACACCATACGTCCTCCATCTGAGATAAATATATGACCTGGAGCATTCGAGGAGTTTGCATCGCCCATCTAATGCGTCACGCAATATGCCGTGATCTATTGAGATAGAAGTGGCACTAAGGTCAACTTTTAGACTTAGACGCCAAAATCTTTAAGTAGGTCTCGGGCGATTTTTAAAAATGTTTTCGCCTTAGACGCCAAAATGTCGATTGTCTTAACTGGGACGCGGAAGACTTGTTGTCCCAACCTTTCGCCTTAGACGCCGCAAGGAGAATGAGAAATACACGACACATCCTGTTCGTTCATACCTAACATTACAAATCCAACAATATCACACCGTGTTGCTGCAATTTCTAACATATATTCGGCAATGTCCCATAATATCTTATATTTTCAGGATAGAAACGCATGCTCAGCTCCACTAGGCCCCTGTGCATCGTTCGAATTGTGTGTGCCAATGAATGTGTCACGTGGCGGCTTTCAGTGCGTCAAGATAATCGAGGAAGGTAAAACATCGCAACCTTTAGCCGGGTTACATTTAATTGTAGGGAATTAAACATTTCCAGTCAAACTAATATAAAAGCTATTGCTGTTGGTTTTATGATATATAGGTATGATGACAATGTTGTTGTTGCTGTTGTTGTTATTTTAGAATGAATTAACCATATGCCGTACATGAACACGATGAATAATTGATTAAATAGGGTTTGAAAATGCATCTGTACCACAGCTATCTACTCGAGGAATAAAATATATGTAGTTTCATCTGTAGTGATGCTCCCGGAATTTACCTGTAATTATCTTCATAAGATGCAATCATACAGGTATGTGAATGCAAATGCCAGTCGCACCTTTACAAGTGGAACTACCTAAATTTCCTTCTCATATCGTTCGCTTTAGTAAAGATGCATGTTATATGCATGTTTCCGTTCATATTCTGGCACAATGTGTTTTTGTTCTATGACGAAATTCTTGCACAATACATGCCGTGCAAAGTTACCAGCGTATGAACGTACCCTTAAAGGCATCGTGCGGCATCATAAACGGTTTATGTAATCTCTTAAGTTTGTGATTCGGCACAATTCTTTAAAATGTGTGATAGGAAACCGAGATAATTCCTGAAATAACGAAACGGACATCGGCACAATCACTACTGACTCTCACGACTAAATTGTTTTAAGAGGGAGTTGGAATCCAAAATAACACCCATACTGAGTCAGTAGCCTAATAAAGCTGCCACATCTCTCGATTCGACATCGAAACCCTTTGCTGACTCTCATGATCCTAATTTTCAGAGGAAGTTGGAATCCGCCTGAGAGGAGGTAGCATGACGGATGGGCGTGTCGAGGTGTTCATTGGTGGCAGGTGGGGGACGGTCTGTAACCGTATGTTTGATTACTACGATGCTGCTGTCGTCTGCAGGAGTCTCGGGCTCTGGTAAATATATTTGAACAAGAATTACTCATATAAATATATACTTTCACCAGTGACTCCAAGCTATTGAAAAGGCAAGATGTGCCGAGACCGGTATAGCTGTATGTACATACATTTAATAAATATTCAACAATGAACGGATACTTTTCTTAATTTTCAAACTATTCCATTCTTCACGTTAGCAGTCACCTATCTCAGAGGGGAAAAATAATAATATATATATATATAAATATAAAACTCGTAGTATAGGAAGCTCTCGCAAATAAGGGACGGGGATACAACTTTGGTTACTATTCCAACTCACTGAGAAATGACGCATTCTGATTGGTATAGTGTTGTGCTATATTTAGCAAAGAAATACAATTATTGAACTTAAATTGAAGTTGCGAGCAAATAAGTCTCCTCTTTTTTCAAATGGCCAGCAGTCACATTGCCAATGTTCAAAATACGAATGAGTTCCCATCAGTCACATTGTTTTATGGTTTATGGCAATTATGCCAAGGGGATGTCAGGAATGATAACTTATTGGCAAGGTCCGCAAGCACCACACCGACACACCGAGCAGGCAGATAAAAAACCCGCGTGATGCATCGACTGGTAACCGGAAGGCGTGAACCCACGGCTATCTAAAAGTCAACAAAAACAGTTAGGATAGTAGAACGGTTGATTATTCATCGGTTATGTGAAGTTTTAATTATGCGATAATAGTATAAGGCATATACATGTATATATTGAGTATACAGAGAAGTTACACACCCATAGTTACACAAATATAGATAAAGGTCATCGTAGCATGCATTGGATGAGTATATATTCCCAACAGTCACATTGGCAATGTTCAATACGAATGAGTTCCCAACAGTCACATTGCGAATGTTCAATACGAATGAGTTCCCCTGGCAACGCCGATGTAGCACGTAGTTCATCTGAACCCATATGGTGAATAACACTTCCATGACGGGAACAGCGGGATTAACCCTTTACCCAACAGAACGGCCCTGTGCCAATGCATTCTCTTATATATGCGAGTCGATCATAGGTCGCCTCGCATATATAAGAGAATGCATTGGCTTAACACATTAAAAATTATAAAATTGTTAAAGAATGTAAGAAAAAATGGTAAAAAGTGTTAGAAAAAGTTTTTTTTTAGGCCAATGCATTCTCTTATATATGCGAGGCGACCTATGGTCGACTCGCATATATAAGAGAATGCATTGGCACAGGGCATAACTGTAACTATCACAATGTGGTCAAGGAGCCGGTTCCAATGATATCCATATTTGTATGGTTCTATTGAGACAGACCGAAGATATTTTAGGCTGTTGAAGCTTTATTTGGCCGGTTTTGGCCGGTTTGTTGGGTAAAGGGTTAAAGACCATGTGCAAGTGCATTATCTTATATATGCGAGTCTCCCATAGAGAACATCGATTATTTAAGAGAATGCGATGGAGCTAGCTTTAACATAGTGTTATAAGCGACCGCTGAACTTATTCTAGATTCAGGTATGGATAAAACTGGCATTCGCAAAATTATCTGTCCAACTTGAATAGTTTTGTAGCTTGAATTGAATAGTATCACACTGTAAGATATCTCATCGTGCGAACTGATGATATGCATTGAATTTGCTTACTGGATCTGGTGATAAGTTTGATTGTCGCAGTATAAGACAAAAGTCGACCAAAAATATCGCAAGTACATGTAAGGTAGCTACCTCCCAATGGTTTACTTCGGTCAAGGTGTTGTACTATTTCCAACAATATGTTCGGCGTAATGGGCTCTGATTGTTGCACACAATGAGGATAAATTGTAGCTATTCCTTTGAGTGTAAGTTGGTCAAGGTGTTGTTCTGTTTCCAATAGTATGTCCTGCGTAATGGACTCTGATTGTTTCACACAACGATAATAAAGTCTAACTATTCATTTGAGTGTAAGTTTAACCGCCGGTGCCGCAAAGCTTTCACGTGAAAGGTCCAGTATGATATACAAACCTTTCAAACCACTCAAATAATTTCGAATTGAATCTACTGATTCAAAAGATCCTACTTAGGATTTGCATACAATGGATAATTATTCACAGAACTGAAAACCCACCGGCGTTTTATCCCTTTGTCCTGACGCGGCTGTTATCTGGCAGAATGCTCGAGCATTTTGGTCGCATGAATATTATTTTAACGCCCACTGCCGTTCTTTTAAGAATAAACGTGGCCATTATTTAATAATACCCATGGGCATTCTTTAAGAATACCCGTGGGCATTCTTTGAGAATACGCAAGGGATTATTTGATGCTACTCCCGTCGCGAGTCGAGAAAATAGAATAAAACTATACATAAAACGACTGTCGTAACAGGGACTCAGGCATCGATGTATAGGGTTGGGGTAATTAGTAAATAGCGGGGAATTTGTTGGGTTTTTAGATAACTTTCCAATATTCGGTCAAAACTTTCGACGAGAATTTTCCTATCTTAGTGTCAGTTTGGAAATTTCCAACATTTGGAAATCTTGAGGCCAATCAAATTACAAATTATAAATGTTCTCCCACCTCACTGATTACTGTGTGGTGCAGCTGGACAATCAACGGAGCCCTCCAGTCACGTCGCTGATGACTAACCAACTATTTATTAAACGATATATATACACTATTTACGCGATTGTATACTGTTTCAAAGAAAAAATAACACAGGTTACACATTTGTGCACTGACCAGTTGTTAACGTTTAGGGTTGATACTTAAAGATATATGTAAGGTCATCGTGGTGGGGGGGGGGGGGGTGTTGGGAATCATGCACATACGATATGACTGATGAGAATTTGCCAACCACGGGGAATGGCGCATGTCATGTTATAATTGTCAAATGACTGGAAATATTAGGATACCATTCAGTTTGAAACATCTAACCCGAAGTGGAGGGATGGGTATGCGAACTTATAAGTCAAAGGATGATACTTATAGAATTCAACCTAGTAAGTGTCTTGCAGATAATAATTGGAAATTCAAGAAACCCCATACAATTAGACCGTCACTATAACACTTCCATTATTACGTATTCTACACCAGACAAAACTGAGAAAGAATCAGTAAACCTATTTATGCAAGCTTCTTGTGTGCTTTCGACTACTGAATAATGAGGCAGTTTTACCATGTTTCGTGTTTTCGACGCCAGAATATTCGAAAAACCACATTATATAAAGAGCGTTTTTAATTCATTACCAACCTACGATGAAAATTGAAGACCATTTTAGAAAATAAGCTATTTATGATCATTCTGATCACATTATTTTGGATGTTTCGTGTGGTGCTGTATTGGTGATACATATGACTCTATGCTCATTCTGATCACATTATTTTGGATGTTTCGTTCGGTGCTGTATTGGTGATACATATGACTCTATGCTCATTCTGATCACATTATTTTGGATGTTTCGTGTGGTGCTGTATTGGTGATACATATGACTCTATGCTCATTCTGATCACATTATTTTAGATGTTTCGTTCGGTGCTGTATTGGTGATGCATATGTATAACGACCATCGTCGATTGCCATTATTTTTTATGTTTTATTGCCTGATAAATGTCTTATGGAACCTGGAACATGAGTTCTTTGAACACAGCGAAATCCTTCCCGGACAACTTGACAATGGTAAACAGTATATCTGGTGTCGATGGCTACGGCATATAGAAAATTGGAGACAACAAAAAAATACAGGTTTCTGTGAAAGTAATATGTATTGTTTGATATTATTATGTGTGTTGGTAGTGCAAGTGGTTGCACACTTCATGGTTGAAACTGCAAGATTTAGTGTTGTCAAGGTCACCCATTAAGGTCAAGGTCATTTTATGAGATCTTTATTTGTGAACCGTGACTGCCATAAATTCATATATTTCGCAAATAACCCAACCGCGTGATGTAAGTATAATCGCATGTTCATAACCAGTCTGGAGTAAACTACATACCCACATATAAAAAATAGTGGGTCTGACGACCTTTCGTTCAGTTTTCATTTCCCAAACCCGGGATTCCTTGTATTTTTACCGCCAATCAAAACTTACTCTAAGAAATGTGTGCGCCAATAACATACTATTAACATGTCACGTGCTCTTGGTGTGGAAATTCCGAAGGTGTGGCTAAAGGTTGTTAAAAATGGTATCCATGATGTCATGTTATACCGGAAGAGAGAAATAATTTGTTCTAAGTCCAAGAAATCCACATAAATTGACATTTTTTATGATTTCAAGCAGATCTGTCTTTAAAATACATTTTATTTTTGAACCTGGATGCTGTTTACCTTTATTGTCGGTAAAACTATCACCGAACGAAAAGTCACAAACCCTGCAACTATTAATTCCGATTCTGAGAATCGGCTTCACATGGGTTGAAGCGGCCATGACGGCACTGGCACGTGACCATGTTTACACCTGTCAATCACGCCAAATTTTACATTTATATTTAGCGCGGTGTGACGTAATTTGGGGGAAGCCCGCAACCGTACATAAATGAAAAGTTGATGGGAGTGCAATAGACTCAGTATCAGTATGAATCGGAGTGTATATTTACAAAGACTGGTACATAACCTTCAATTTGATGTATTAAAGGTCTTCTGGGCGTGCTCCATTTCCCAATTTTAACTAATCAATGTCATACCCGGGACATGAACTGTCAGAATGTTTTGTTTTAGAACAGTATAGGATCAACGAGGTTGAAAAGTTAACACAGTAGGATATATAAGCAAGAATTTACACTTGAATAATTATTTTAACTCATATGTAATGTCATGGCATGTATGAGGTTAGTATTTGTTTGAAGCTCAAATATGGTAATACTAAATCAAGTTTCCGTACTGGCAACAACCTCAAAATGTGTACTACAAGCGGGCTATCACGTTGTTTAAAAATAATTGGACTTTAGTTTGGTATGGCACCAATGTGCAAATTGAAGGATTACAACGTGGAGAACAGTGTTCTTATAAAATCTAAATAAACAATTTACTATCTGTCTCAATCTATGTTGTTCAGAATAAATAGGTACTCAAATGTTCAAGTGTATTCTGATTCACGAAATATCCTCTCTTTAGTTCGGACAATACTATGGCCAGCCTATGCCAGTCTATCGCAGTGCGCACAAGTCTTAAACCTCTGAGGAACCCAATATACATCGAATAATGGGGTGACACGATTCGGTATAGTACGAATTGATAGTCACTAAGATACACATATGTACACACGATAATTGTCTTTGACGTTTTGAGCGATCAATGCTGTAACATGATTCCAACAAATACATAAGACCAATTACATTATTTAGTTTTGTAAATGGAAATACAAGTGCCTTTTCAATGAGCTTTAAAGCGAGCTTATGTTGTGTGAGATACAATATATAATAATAATATATCATATATGATACTTAGATCATTGAGATCATATGATCATTTACAGCATCCACGATTCCCCGCCCCATTTGTCATTTGTACATTCAGCGTTCATGGATGGCGATGCCTGTGCCTCTGCTAAATATTCAACATATCGTCGCGGAAATACGCACACAATCGACATATAAGGCATGCGATGACGTATCGTGTAGTTATGCGTTGTTTGCCCTCGTAAAGAAATAGTCCCAAATAACAAAAGAATCTTTGGCTTATTTTATGTCTTATATTTAATTAAATGACCTTTCAAACTTCATTCATTAGAGTTTGTTGGATAACTATTGTAAGCCATATTATTTTTTAGATGTAGCGTACGTATTGTAAATAGAGGACAGACCGGAAGTCAAAGGTCACCTGGCACTATTTCCTGTTATGCAATGTATAGAATTGGTTTATTGGATGGAATAATGGTAGGATCATGTAATAAATAGCAATAACATCTTTGCAGGGGTGGGCGACCAATAGAACAAGCGTCTACTAGTTATGGACAATCGGAGCTTCCAGAAATACTCATTTCCAACTTGGAGTGCTATGGTCAAGATGACGCTATTACCGACTGTCCCCATGCGATATCACATTCATGTGTGCACACAGAAGATGTCGGAGTGATATGTAACGGTGAGTAGGCAAGCCCAAAAGGACAAAGGGACAAAGGCAGTTGGTTGTGTGGTCGTTTATTTTAAGTGACATGCATATTCATACCTTACATTAAATTAAAAAAAACTACAATGTTAACACAAACGCAAATTTCATTCACACGTCCTCTCTCTCCATCATATATATATAAAATATTGTGATAATTGATGAATTGCTCTTCAGCTCGGGTCTACTCAAGACTTCAAATGTGGTGGGGGTCCCAAAACCTGATATTATTGCCGTTTGTCTACAACTCCATTTGAAGACATATTATGTGCTCATTCAAACACATCAAACTGATGTCACTACACCAATTATGTGCTCATCCAAACACATCAAACTGATGTCACTACACCAATTTGCGGAGAGTATCATTAAAGCATTATTATCAAAACATTAAACATAATCGGTTGTGCCCTTTCGTAAAACACAATATCTGAACTACGCGAAATTGTAAAAAAACAGCCCTCCATTCGTCCCGAAGCAAGCGAGGCAATATGGAAACAAAATTACTGAAATGCATGCGTCGACAATTATATTCGTTGTGAGCCATAACAGAGTACTTAAAATCACTTGAATATTCATATCAATTGTGAAATTCCTAACAGATCTATCTTTTGTCCACACCCTTAGTTAATATGGAGAGCATTTCCATTCAGTTTCATTTAGACTACCCAAAAACTGAAAATTCGCCTTTCTGATTTGCCAGTCAATTTAAAAATGCCATCGCAAAAACTTCGGTAGCCATCCCATCCATATACGTTTATGTATATGTGACCCGCCATATCAAATCCAATTTTTTTTGCCCTGTGCCAATGCATTCTCTTATATATGCGAGTCGATCATAGGTCGCCTCGCATATATAAGAGAATGCATTGGCCTAACAATTTTTTACAATTTTAATATTTTTTTCTTGCATTCTTTAACAATTTTATAATTTCACCCATACAGAGCCCCAGACAAACATGAGCAGACGACACTCTTCTATATGCTTCTATATATGTGTGGGGCTCCCTGCAGGGTAATGGATGTTTTTTATTTTATGTCCTAAAAATTGTAAGAAACATTTATTTAAAAACAATGATAAACAATTGTTAGGCCAATGCATTCTCTTATATATGCGAGGCGACCTATGGTCGACTCGCATATATAAGAGAATGCATTGGCACAGGGTAAAAAAATCCCGACTTACGACTGGATTTGATATGGCGGGTCACATATATATCTTTATAGCATTGCATGCCTTTTGTCCACAAAGTCATTTAATATTGATAACACAGCCCTTCAGCTCGGGGTCTGCTCAACAATTTGAATCGGGATGTGTCCCCAATGCATAAAACAACCGCTTTATTAGGGATTTGTCCCCAAAGCATAAAACAACCGCTTTATTAGCCAACCGCGTTTTGTAAAGTGTCCCACACTGTTCGTATATATAGTATTGATTTTTGCACACAGTGTCATTTAACATTGATTGCACCGCCCTTCAGTTGGTGTCTGCTGAATACTTTAAATAGGATATGGGTCCACAAAGAATCGTCAAATCGCATTTCGTGTTTCCTAGCCGCTTTCGTAAAATGCCCTAGGTTTTCTGGAACAAACTCATGCATCCAAAGTGGATATTATAATTTATTGCACACCCAATGGCTTATTTGTGCGAAATACAGCAATATACAGAAGAATTGAAACGTTCAATAAAAAAAGGTTTACTGTTCTTGAACAATACAAACCTATTACGTCAACAACGTCACTGGCGACGTCAACTTTAACATAAAAATGTCTTCGCTAAATTATGGTGTATAGTCTACATTAAGCACACGTATGTTCAATTAAATACATCAATATCGACCCAAATGTTAGTATATTACAAGCTGCAATCTTCAGAGTGTGCAATAAACATAGAACAACACAGTTGTTTGAACATGTTAACGTTATTGCACTCGTTTGTCGTGCCGCGAGGTAAAACTCGAACCTACGGTTCTCGTTTTACCATCGCGTCACAAAAAACTCGTGCAATAACGTTAACCAGTTCACACACTTGTGTCGTTCTATCTATTTATATATTGCACGGCTTGAAGGTGACTATGCCGAAATATTGGTCCACTGGGAGGAAAACTTTGACTATTTCGCCATCAATGACGTCAGATCAAAACAATACTTGTTGTTACCGAAAACAACCTGAACAGCTGTAGATTCGTTCAGAAAATTTAGTGGTGCGATCTTAGGAAATTGACAAAATATCGATGCGATATTGTGACCCGCGGAGACAGAAACACAAATATGGAGCAAACATCACCACAGGGGAGGCCCCACTCATACACGAGCTGATTCTTTGCGAGGAGTACTACGGTTATCTGCGAGTAAGCGGATGACAGTTATCGCCCATTGATAACTAATGCTTATCCGACCATAATCTGGGAGATTAAAACGAATAAAAACTCAAATTTAGATGCAATGGTTTACCATTTAGCTACTAATTTTGCAATGTACAAAGATACGAGAGGCGTTGGGGTTGGTATGCTGTTAAAATATTCAGCTCCGTCAAAAACCGCCATAAACAGAAAGAATAGTAAAATATTCTTACGCCAATCAGACATGGCATAAACAGTATGTTATTGTCAATTGTTTCCTTTGTTATGTAAACAAAAGCAAACCTGGCTTTTGTTTAGATCCGGATATGGTTTACATAAAGAGCGTTATTTGTTACTGTTTTCCTGATATGGACATAATAAGGAGCGTTTATATCATTTGTGTGTGATTAACCAATAGAATTGCGCTGTTTTATGTAAACAGAAGCACAATTTCTGTAGCACGAGCAGGCTCTTGTTTACGTACACCATCGTACGTCTTGACGACAATATACTATTTACGCGCTGATTATGTTTGGGATATAAACAAAACTGCATATTTTTTAATACTCCTTCCGTTGATGGCGATTTGAACAAATTTGAATATTTCTACAACGAACACCGCCCGTAAATTTAAAACGAATACAAACTGAAATTTAGATGCGGTGGTTTACCATTTAGCTACTAATTTTGCAACGTTTAAATCCACCACTAAAACCTGCATTTTAGGCTGGAATGTTACCGACTGACAGTTTTATAGTAAAATCCCATTGGGGACGAAAACTGCTAATGAATAGTTTTAAAAAATACGATGATGTTGATTGTATGCAATATATGGTCTCAGTTTTGATACTTGAATTTAATAGTGCTAAAATAAATAACAGAAACACATATTTCGTCGACTTATTGGCGATTTAAAAAGTAAATAATGTTCCGGATTCTTTAATGCCTGCTGCCGATTTTTTGACAATATTTGAAATAGCTGCGGATTATTTATTGGTATCTTTCTTAACCCTTTACCCAACAAACCGGCCAAAACCGGCCAAATAAAGCTTCAACAGCCTAAAATATCTTGGGTATGTCTCAATAGAACCATACAAATATGGATATCATTGGAACCGGCTCCTTGACCACATTGTGATATTTACAGTTATGCCCTGTGCCAATGCATTCTCTTATATATGCGAGTCAACCATAGGTCGCCTCGCATATATAAGAGAATGCATTGGCCTAAAAAAATCTTTTTTTAACACTTTTTACCATTTTTTCTTACATTCTTTAACAATTTTATAATTTTTAATGTGTTAAGCCAATGCATTCTCTTATATATGCGAGGCGACCTATGGTCGACTCGCATATATAAGAGAATGCATTGGCACAGGGCCGTTCTGTTGGGTGAAGGGTTAAATTGCTGCGGATTCTTAGACAGCTGTTCCTGATTCCTTGCGAGTATTTATTTGTTACGGATTAGTTTTTATATGTATTTCGATATCTATTCAGCGAAAATGAATTTCAAATATTATGTCTGTCCAGAGTGCATCGACAAAGTGATTCAACATTGCACGAGAGACGATTCCAGTGCAACATATCAATTCTTTGCCCAATTAGTGACAGTGATCAGTGCAGGGCCCTGTTTCATGAAGGCAACTTAGGACATAGTTGGGACTTAAGATGGTCATAAGTTCAAACTTCAGTCATAAGTGCGTTTCATGAACAAAGTCCTAACCTAAGATGGTCTTAACTTCGGTCTTAACTTTAAGACTGGTGTGAGGTGTCATAAGATAATCTTAAAGTTAAGACCTACGTTGTGATCCGCAGTTGGTCCGAAATGTGGATGGGATCTAGTTCATGTATATATTATTATAAACACATTTAACTGAATAACACCTTGCTAGCACGGAGGGGTGTTTCAGAAATGGTAGTAATTAATAACTAACTGGTAAGATATATCAATGACGTGGCCAGTGGTTGCAAGATTGGCGGGTGTCCGCTACTAATTGTAAACCGCCAAGACCGGACTATATATATATTTCTAATTGCTGTTACAAAAATAATATATTTACATAGAGTTGAACATCATTTGCGATTCAAATCACCCAATCGCACTGTAGACAATAATCATGTTGAGACAATTAGTCCGAACATTTTCACATCGAGGATAATAGTGAATGATTTATACTCAGTTTTTTTTAAATGCTTATGTCAGCTATTATTATTATTATTATTATTATTATTTACTTGCCTTTCTATATTATTATGCTATAATTTGATTGTAAAAATGTATTGTATATGTACCCCGTATATATATCAACAAGATAATAATACATAATATGTGTTATTTTATTATTATTATGTATATTATCATAATCTATTAACTATGAAATAAAAATATATATAGCATGTATATAGTATACGGACCGCGCGGGCACACCGGGATCCGTGAAAGAACATATAATATCACTGTGAACTGGCCCGCAGACCCCTTGGGGGAATTACTAAAATACCAATATACCAGTGGTATAGTCTATATTGGTATTTAGTAATTTTCCCCAGGGGCCTGTGAACCGGCCGTCTGTTCACGTGTTGTTAATTATAAACGCTCTTTATTAGATGTCGTTGATTTGGTTTTTATTAAAACATATATACAGAATGTCGTTCAACGTAACGTACTTTCGAAGTTCATACGCAGTTTGTTAATTATAACAGGCGTTTAGCACATTTGTGAACAGAACCAGAGCAAATGTCACTAACATCATTTATATATGGCTTCTACAAGTATGTCTCAGATTGGAAATAAGTCTATTTGGAGCACGATATGAAGTCCTATTCACATTATATCAATATAAATAAAGAGCGTTTTGTGTTAGTATTCCATGAATGTTGGCAATCAATAAAGAGCGTTTAGCTCAGTACTTCCATTGTGGTGTATTGTATGTGTATGCCGTGTTGGTGACATATTCGGTTTCCTGGCATTATAGATGCTTCAAAGACGTATAATGTATTAGAACCTAATATCAGCATTGAAAGGAGCGAACATATGTCTCGCGTCGCTTTAATGGCATGTTATATGGGTGAAGGTTCACATTCTGAGTGAGAATGTATAAGTCCCTTTAATAACTGAAATAATATATTTGAGCTCGATACGTTTGTATAAAATAGGCATTGGAAGCATGCAGCTATGTGTGGATGGGGTCTGACGCGAAAACACAGTTAAAAAGCGCGCTCGTGCAGTTAAGTATGCACCAGTCATTATACTGATTATCGCCCTTGCATTAAAATATCATAATTATTCTTAGACTCGCCCTAGTATCTGTCACCAGACACTGTACCTAGGCATATAACACACACAGAACCAACATTTTCTGTGCATAGCTGTAATAAATTGTCGAGAGCCAGTCTAAAAGCGCGCGAACTTAAATTACTACTTAAGTAGGACTTAATCTTGTTCTGTGAAACGCGTTCTTGAAACGGAAAAGTTACAGCATAAGATCCACCTTAGATCTTAGATTAAGTCCATCTTAAGAAAATCTTATGACATTGCTTCATGAAACAGGCCCCAGCATTTTAATGGCTTGGTACAATGCATTTATGACTTCAAAGCGGCTGTGGTACAACAATATGATCAAAAGCGTATCCAATGCGCCGCACAAATCTGAATATTCCGGAATCGCACGTAGTTGATGTTTAACCCTTTCAGTGCCAGGGGCCGATCTCATCGGCACTAATTTACGGTCTGTAAAATCGGCCCTAAAAAAAAAAAATTGGTTTTGTTTTTTTTGTTTTTTAGATTATTTGTTTTGTTTTGAATTTGTTTTGGGTATGCTTAAGCATGCTATAGCGAATTTAAAAACAAACTGGATAAAACCTTAGGGGCAAGTTATAACTCAAAACTATCACCAAGTATTCATAGTAATAATTTTGATGCCGATGAAAAATGTAAGATTTCCTGGCACTAAACCTACAAAATAAGTCTGTTAAAAAATATAAGAAAAAATTATTAAAACTGTAAAAAATTGTAAAAAATAATAACAAATGATGAAAAATTGTTAGGCCAATGCATTCTCTTATATATGCGAGGCGACCTATGGTCGACTCGCATATATAAGAGTATGCATTGGCACAGGGTATATGGGTTGATACAAAAATCGAACCTGGCACTGAAAGGGTTAAATACAGACTCCAGCCAGATATAAAGAATCCGTCGCATACCGGGAAGAATCAATAACACATTGTTCAGGCTGCCAAATGTGTTCCTATATTTAGCATATTTATGGTGGGTTTTTACTCCACATCGCCAAATTTGACTCGCAAATTTCTAGCAAATAAAGCCCCTCAGCTTCACTGCGACTACCGTTAGTTACAATAAGACATTTTCTGTCCAAATCAACCAAGCAACCTGCGTTTTTGACTCTGGTTTAGACCAAAATACCAATTTAAGCAAAATTAAGTGCAATTCGGCCAGACATCCTAGTTCGCAGTTTATCGATAGCACTCCTCGCAAAGAATTAGCTCGTGCATGAGCCAGGTCTCCTCCCCGTGACCGCGAATAACATAACTCATTTGCTTACGATCGTTAATTGTGCTCTAGTAACTGTTGTCGATTACAAAGACGTTTTGGACAAACAAATGTTGAACTTTTGCAGCGAGGTGGAGAATACTTTCCAATTACCGCTCCCCCAGAATAGCGGGCATGCTAAAATTATATTTCTGGAGTTCCCAAGCGAGAGTAGTTGTGCCAAAAATAGGAAGACCATTCCCGTGTTGTGGACGAAACTATCGGTAACAGTGAATATCAAGCAACCAATCACAAGCGTGGATTAGGCTTAGACAGTCATGTGAGGTAAAATATTTTAAATGGGGTACGGGTCCCAAAATTATCACAGAAATCTAACCCTTCCATTAGCGTTACTTTACAATGAAACACCATTCTAGCAGTGTGTTCGCGTCGCTGAGGTATTTAAGCATCTAAGCAGAACAGAACAGAGTGTTTATGTTAATAAAATAATCCATCTCCGAACATAAAATAGAGAATTTCCCCAAAACCTAAAAGTTTTCATTCAAATTGCAAGCATTTGTTTGTTCAGTAACAAACATTACGTTAACAGTGCTGTTCAAAAACATGCTAAAGTAGACCCCGCCTAGGACATATGCATGTGATAATTAGATTATGTATTGACTATTGCTGATGTGTGTTGATGTACATAATCGTACCAAACTCAAATTTATTTTAATATGTAGATGGCATTTTATTGGGATTTTTATCGCACATTTTTTCCTTGATTGAGTGTGGCAATTAATTAGGCTGCTTTGGTCATTATCACAAGGCGTCTATCACAAATGTAGCCAGCTTTTCAAAGGCGATCACATGCGTAGCCAGCTTTTCATATTCACGTGGGTCTAATGAACGAGACTAATTGGTTTAAACAATATTTAATTTGAACTAATACAGAACATAATTACATACAATAAATACAAAACATATAAAAAAATTTAGTGTTCAAAAAAGGATTGGGCAACAAGCTTGGGGGCTTTTGTTAAGTCCTATCCTCAGGAAATAAATGTTACCCCAATAGATACCATTGGGGTATAGCAGACGGGTTTGGTTCTGTGTGGTCCGAATAATAAAGTTTAGGTGAAGGGATAGGAAAGAGAAAGGGAGGGCAGGCGGTGGTTGAAAATGGGTCGGTGAAGTTACTATTAACAGTAGGATAAGATATATCACGGAGAAATAAGTGAGGATTGTATCGTTTTAAATTGATCACCATTTATTGTCACAAGCCAGTGAAAAGTCTTAATGCAAATAAATTTGAGCACGCTACGACCCAATTGGAGAGAATTCCAAATCGGCGGAATATCAGAATTATTCACATTCCTTTAATGAGCTTGTTAGTTAATGTATTTAATAAGTATTTAATAAGTGACGAAATGTGTATGTACCATAAATAATTATTCCAGTATAGAGGGCGAGGTGGTAGGGCTAAAACACGCGCAGTGACTACAATTTAAGACATTACATATAGGTTATTAGTAACACGCGTGTTTCGGCTTAAACGAGACTAATTGTTTTGCTATTCACATTCTTGATTAGATGAATGAAAAAACAATTTGCATTTATATGGGAGGAAATAAATTAAATATTAGTTAATCATGTCTATACCTAATGTCATGAATATTCCTGTAACTTAATTAATGTCATGAATATTCCTGTAACTTAATTAAAGAACCCAGTTTTGGAGCATGACGTGTCTTGCTTAGAATCAGCGTTGTACGATTGTGTGACATGATAATCGGGTTTGTTCACTCCTCGCGGCACTGTTCCGATACATTCAAGGTCGAGAGAATACACCAATTGCCGCCGATGGGGTCAATGTCACAAGGCATCGATCGCATTCTTAGCCAGCGTTTAAAATCGATCACAAAATGTCACCAGCTTGTCAAGAACAATCACATTATTTAGTAGCTAGATTTTCAAGTTTTATCGTTTTATGACGCAACAACCGGTGGCCAAAATCTTCCAACTCAATTTCCCACAAAACTGAGTTTTGGGAGACAATACAGCACCCACGTGTCGATTTGATTACCGTGATTAATTCGTCCCGACACCCACGCGTCGATTTGATTACCGTGATTAATTCGTCCCGAGTTGATTTGATTACCGTGATTAATTCGTCCCGAGTTGATTTGATTACCGTGATTAAGTCGTCCCGAGTTGATTTGATTACCGTGATTACCGTGATTACCGTGATTATCGTGATTACAGTGATTACCGTGATTACCGTGATTACCGTGATTACCGTGAGTACCGTGATTACCGTGATTACCGTGATTACCGTGATTACCGTTATTATCGTGATTACCGTGATTACCGTGATTACCGTGATTACCGTGATTACCGTGATTACCGTGATTACCGTGATTACCGTGATTACGGTGTTTAATTCGTCCCGAGTTGATTTGATTACCGTGATTACCGTGATTACCGTGATTACCGTGATTACCATGATTACCGTGATTACCGTGATTACCGTGATTACCGTGATTACCGTGATTACCGTGATTACCATGATTACCGTGATTACCGTGATTACCGTGATTACAGTGATTACCGTGATTACCGTGATTACCGTGATTACCGTGATTACCGTCCCGAGTTGCGAACTAATAGTAGATTATTGTCACATTCTTCCATATTGAACACAGTCTGAGTAATCACTCATAAAGGTGATTCCCATGCAATGTGTCATTAAAATGTTATAAAATACTTAATTTGGTTTTCGATTGGAAATTTCATTTTATATTCATTTAGGTGTCGCAACCCCACACTAAACTCAGTGTGCCACTTTTAGCATGTCCATACCACATACTTAGATTCCCCGTATCGTGCTGGATGCATAATATAAATTCAAATGAAATCATCAATTGTGCATAATATAAGTTCAAAGGAAATTATTAATTATGCCTAATATAAGTTCAAAGGAAATGATCAATTGTGCATAATATAAGTTCAAAGGAAATTATCAATTATGCCTAATATAAGTTCAAAGGAAATTATTAATTATGCCTAATATAAGTGCAAAGGAAATGATCAATTATGCCTAATATAAGTTCAAAGGAAATGATCAATTATGCCTAATATAAGTTCAAAGGAAATGATCAATTATGCCTAATATAAGTTCAAAGGAAATTATCAATTATGCCTAATATAAGTTCAAAGGAAATGATCAATTATGCCTAATATAAGTTCAAAGGAAATGATCAATTATGCCTAATATAAGTTCAAAGGAAATGATCAATTATGCCTAATATAAGTGCAAAGGAAATGATCAATTATGCCTAATATAAGTTCAAAGGAAATGATCAATTATGCCTAATATAAGTTCAAAGGAAATGATCAATTATGTCTAATATAAGTTCAAAGGAAATTATCAATTATGCCTAATATAAGTTCAAAGAAAATGATCAATTGTGCCTAATATAAGTTCAAAGGAAATGATCAATTATGCCTAATATAAGTTCAAAGGAAATGATCAATTATGTCTAATATAAGTTCAAAGGAAATTATCAATTATGCCTAATATAAGTTCAAAGGAAATGATCAATTGTGCCTAATATAAGTTCAAAGGAAATGATCAATTATGCCTAATATAAATTCAAAGGAAATTATCAATTATGCCTAATATAAGTTCAAAGGAAATTATCAATTATGCCTAATATAAGTTCAAAGGAAATGATCAATTATGCCTAATATAGGTTCAAAGGAAATGATCAATTATGCCTAATATAAGTGCAAAGGAAATGATCAATTATGATGTCCCTATAGCTCTCCACCCTAAAGGCGCCGATCTGCCAACGTTGAGCCACACCAATTATGATGCCCCTATATACCCTATATACCCTATACCTGACGGCTCAATTCTTAAAACCTTAAACCACACCATTAATTCCTTTTGGATATTTGGAAATCTGGAAAATCTATTAAATTTGGAAGACATCGGCGACAAATTAATATTGTTTATCAATGTTGTTGTTGTCCTCCCCTCCGCATTCCTGTTCCATATACGGTGCCATTTTGGTCATCTTTATCCATAATTATCCATACAGGTTTGATTGAAAACGGTGACAAAAATATTTTTATAAACATGCATTTTGTTAATTTATTTTGTTGCCCCCACCACTTTTTGCGCCCCTGATTCAGACAGCGTCACTTTAGAAATTTTCAACCTGGACCATTATCTTCCTCGTAGAAAAATACTTCTGTTAGACCCCTTTGATGTTAATTTCTATAGAACAAAGACAGACATATAGATATAGATAGTATCTCATGACATCACGTTTTTCGCTGGATCATTATGCTAATATACAACCCTTACAAATTAACAAAAAGTCAGAATATTTGTATACTTTTATACATTTATCTTATAGAATAGTCACAGACGCTCAAATGAGACCATAATATACATTCCTGACAGTCATTGACGCACAAATGAGACCATAATATACATTCCTGACAGTCATTGACGCACAAATGAGACCATAATATACATTCCTGACAGTCATTGACGGATAAATGAGACCATAATATACATTCCTGACAGTCATTGACGCACAAATGAGACCATAATATACATTCCTGACAGTCATTGACGCACAAATGAGACCATAATATACATTGCTGACAGTCATTGACGCACACATGAGACCATGATATACATTCCTGACACTCATTGACGCACAAATGAGACCATAATATACATTCCTGACACTCATTGACGCACAAATGAGACCATAATATACTTCCTGACACTCATTGACGCAAACATGAGACCATAACATACATTCCTGAGAGTCATTGACGCACAAATGAGACCATAATATACATTCCTGACAGTCATTGACGCACAAATGAGACCATAATATACATTCCTGACCGGATAATTTTGTCCGATATCACATTGTTCCAAATGTCGGTATAATCCGGTCAAAGCCGCATGGACCCTAATAACGCTGTAATAATGTCTGTTTCGAATTAGTGGGTATCATTGTTATTATAACTCCACCCATGCGTATGTGTGTAGGTGATAGCCGGACAAGGATTCCTCTTATACCTGAGAACCAACATTCATCTAATTCCAAGATGGCGGCCAAAATGACCATCAGAAATTGAAAAATCGTTGTTATCACGACAACTCTACAATGTTTACAATTGTGAGTTGGCAACACTGAGTTGAAGTACTGTCCTTATATCACACCCAACAAAAATCCAAAATGGTGGACATATTTGGAAAAATCACCGAAAATCCCGCATATTCACATCATTGGGCGTTATTGTCGTGACAACTCCACCCATGATTACAGTTGAGTTGGAAATTCGGAGGTGAATTAATTACCTTATATCTCAATTCGGATTTGTATATAAAATGGTGTATGTATACCCAACTATCAGCCGTTGATCAGCGGTAACGTTTGTTCAATCGTGAAGCCCGACACTATGCTATGAATTTGGATAGTCACTTTAAGCTAGTGTTTCGTGTCTATTTTTCGCGCTGACTACTCTTCAGGGACATAGCGTTTTAATTAGATAAATCGACATTTTACGGAATACATCAGATTTCAGTTGGTTACCACGTGATGTGGGAGATTTTTATTTGCAAATGACATGCAATCGGAATACATAGGATTCCATGGTAGTTTTGCCACGTTATGTGTTATAGGTTGGATTTGCAAATTTCATTTCAAGTCGACATTTTTATGTCTGTTTACGGAATACAACAGATTCCAGTTGGTTACCACGTGATGTGGAAGATTTTTATTTGCAAATGTCATGCAATCGGAATACATAGGATTCCATGGTAGTTTTGCCACGTTAGGTGGAGTGTTGGATTTGCAAAATACATGCAATCATTCTGTATGTGTATCCGGAATGCATAGGATTCCATATTCGTCTTTGCCACGTAATGATTTTCGAGTGTTGGATTTGCAAAATTCATGCAATCATTCTGTATGTTACATCCGTGAAGGAATACATCAGATTCCAGTTTCAAACTCTCCGCGTCAACTGCCGATGTGCAGACTGTCTGGTCACTTTAAGATAAAAATCTGTTCCAGCCAGTTTAAACTGGTTTGTCTGCGGGGTTCGCCCATTGTATTTCAGTTGTGATAAGCGGCCAATATGACTACCGAAATTTGATACGCCTTTATTCATTTACTTTCTTACAGTGGGGCTTATTGTTAACTCTACACACACTTACATGTGGAATATTGTGGATATGGAACATTGATACGAAATATTCGTTTTAGTTGGACAATTGATAATCAAAGCCAATATGGTGGTCTAAGTCGTCGATATTTTCACATACTAATTTCAACTTTTTGTCATAAGTGAAATTACGATATTTCTGTCCAGACACGAATGAGACGTTTCGGGTATTCAAATACAATACTGTTGATATTCCTTTATTATAAGCGCCAATCTAATGCTCAAAGTTGCTAACTTACTTAATTAAATTAGTAACTGCACTTACTTAAAGGGAGCCTGTCAGTGTTTATAAACATGTTGAGTGCGGTATGTAGTGGATGCATCGATTCGCCCTCGTGTAAACCGCCAGCAAGATACAGTGGAATAACGGAATTGTATTCAAATATCGCTTCTAAGAGATACATACGTCGATCAACGTGTCGGTATTTCCCCGCTATTTTATAGGCAAGCTTATATTCCTGGGTGTTCAACCAAAACCCGTGTTATTTTTAACATATCCCCCAAAATACTGCTAGTTTTGTTCTACAGTTCACTGCATGTTGTTAGAAAACATCGAAATTTGCTGTCGGAAGTGGTAATGTTTACATCCCATCGGGTGATTTACTCACGACTAAATGATAAATATCGAGCAAATCCATCAAAAGAAATAGTCCCCATTCTTTTATTCTAAAAACATGTGATGTAATGATGATACTATATTAAGACACAGAAGATAATAGTGTCCAGGGGAAACAACTGTATCTCTGAACGACAAAATGCAAAAATAGTCCGCCGGACTGATATGCGTTGAACCTGAATGTGACTGGCCGCTATAAATCGGAAGATACTATTGTGTTATTTATCACTTCGGTCCTTGTTATCAATCCCTCCGTCTAGGCGATTAATATAACATTATACGCCACGGCAATTCCCCACTATTTAATGGGGGAGCATATAATAGCTTAGTTTATTCATCATCATACCCTCATTCCATTCAATAAATCCATTCTATTAATCGTGATATGTAAAGTCCGTTGCATAACAGGAAATAGTGCCAGGTGACATTTGACTTCCGGTTTGTCGTCTGGAAATATTCTGCATAATACGTTTCAAACTACTATGGCTTCCAATATTTTCCCAACAAACTCTAATGAATGAAGAGTTTGAAAAGTTATTTCACATATTATACGCCATTAAATACGCCAAATAGTCTTTATTTATCTGGGACTATTTCTTTATTCGGAAAAAACAATGCATAGTTGCGTGAAACAACGTCATTATTGAAGCCCATGTTAGTTTCACGTCCCATTTTGTTTTATATAAGTAAGTGTTGTCGAGGTTTTGGATCATGTAATACATAGATTCTACAACTCGTCCCCAATTTATAGCGGAATTTACAAAACTCGTCCAGTAAATTAGTCCTGGACCTCGCCAAAGGCTCGGTCCAGATTTAATTTACTGAACTCGTTTTTTAAATTCCGCTATAAACTGGGAGCGAGTTGTAAATCCCCTATTTATCTTTCATTCAGTTGTTGATACCCTGGTGATGCCGACAACTGGGACGGTATTGCATGCGCAATCCGACTCAGCAATTCACATGACGCTGTCTGGCTACACGGCTGGGCAAGAGTCAAACTTTGTTACCGGACCAGAATTCCGATTCGACACACCAATCGATGATTTCGAGTCGGGAAATACCGACCACCAATGGGTGCAGAACACAGAAGAAATAGAGAGGTTCACAAACATAACTGTGAGGATGCAGTTAAATGGGAATCAGTGGTTTTGTGAAAAGGTTTGTACAAACGAATCTGAACTTGTGTTCACATTTTCATCAATAACTCCTGTTTCGATTAAGGTTATAACCGAACAGTTTGATTGCTAACACTACAACTCGTGTATCACGTCATGACATAAGAAGAAGGCAGTAGTAGTAAAAGGAGTGAAACTGTTAGATTTTTTCCGACGAAAAGACGCATAAAGTTGAAACGGCGTCATAAATTTGCCACTTTTGATTGGTTAGTGCAACAGATCGCGCCTTTTGATTGGTTAGTGCAACTGGTCGCGCTATTGTGGCAGCACCTGAACACGTGATCCAGAAATATTTCGGCTGTGACACGAGTTGTTAGTTTATGAAACTTCATTTCTTTGCAAATGTTAACTTGATCGAGTCTTGTTAATTTTCCTAGGTGCTTATGCACTGAAGTAGTATTGTTAAGTAGCAGTAAGGTTAATGGCAGGGCATCCCTACCTGAAGGAAGTTTGAGGCAACATCTGAATTTCTTTTTATATTGCAGGAAGTATCAAGCAGTTTTCATGTACATTTTAGGCATGCAGTATAGGCGTGGTCATATCACACGTCACTGCTGTGATTTCAAAAGCAGAAGTAATCAAGATATTTCGGTTATCGAGAAATGACTTTAAGGCTAAATGTGTAACATCACATCACATGACACACGCAGAATGATAAAAATGGTAACGGCCAGAAAACCAATGCAAAAATGCTTATAAAATGCTTATAAAATGCTTATAAAATGCTTATGCAATGCTTATAAAATGCTTATGCAATGCTTATGCAATGCTTATAAAATGCTTATAAAATGTGAAATGCTTCCGTACCACAGATAACTATACATATACATGAGAAATAAAACGTCTGCAATTCCACTTTTAGGGAAGCTACGGGATATTACACATAATTACCATGCAAATATCTCCCAATAATCAATCACACAAGTATTAGAAGCCAAATGTTAGTAGCACCTCTAATGGTGGAACTACATTTATTACAGATCCGAACCTTATTTCATTCAATAAACCAATTCTATAAATTGAACGTTGTATAACAGGAAATAGTGCCAGGTGTACCAAAATGTAGTCTTGTTGCGCAAACGCGACATTTTACTTCCGGTGGGTCGTCTATATACAGTCCGTCTCAGAATAAGATGGCTTCCAATAATTTTGCAACAAACTCTAACGAATGAAGAGTTTGAAAAGTTATTTCATTAAGTTTACGCCATTAAGTACGTCAAAGAGTCTTTTTACCTGTATTTAACTGTGACTATTTATTTATGCAGACAAACAACGAATAATTACGTGAAACGTCATCGCCTGTCTTATTGAAGCCGATGACGTCATCGCCTGTCTTATTGAAGCCGATGACGTCATCGCCTGTCTTATTGAAGCCGATGACGTCATCGCCTGTCTTATTGAAGCCGATGACGTCATCGCCTGTCTTATTGAAGCCGATGTTAGTTTCACGACCCATTTATTGAATCTGCAAGTCGTCCCCATTTTATAGCGGAATTTATAAAACTCGTCCAGTAAATTAGGTCTGGACCTCGCCAAAGGCTCGGACCAGACCTAATTTACTGAACTCGTTTTGTAAATTCCGCTATAAACTGGGGACTCGTTGTAGATCCTCTATGTACAGAAATTTTACTTCTCATGCCATTATCTTTGGTATACAATAACTTATACGCATGTTGGCGTTCATTTTCTTGCAACATGATTTTATGACGAAATGACTGAACAAAATGTCCATTATGGATTACGCAATAACTGACAATATTAAAGGCACGTGAGGCCTTAATTGTCGAAAATATTCATATTTGTTCGAAACACTGTAAACAGAAAAACATTAAAACGCATACAGTTTCGTTCATATTTACCATGACCATCGCGTAAACAGCATGTTATCATAAATACCTACTATATTTTACCTAAGCAAGAGCCTGATTGGGTTACAGAGGACAGCACAATGCTACTGGCTAATCACACACAAATGGCATAAACGCTCTTTATTAGTTCCATATCAGGAATTCACCAACAAAGAACGCTCTTTATGTTTACCATCATAATATAAACAAACACCAGAAAAGTAACTTTTTATGCTTTTGTTTACATAACAATGGTTAAACATATGAGAATAACATACTGTTTATGCGATATTTCTACATTTTGATGTTTTTTCCTGTTTGTGGCGGTTTTTGACGGGTGGAACTATTTTCACAGGATACCCACCGCCAAGGCCAACCGTACCTTTAAGGCTATGTTACAGATGGCCGATAAGGGTTAGGGTTAGGGTTAGGGTTAGGGTTAGGGTTATTAAGGCTATGTTACAGATGGCCGATAAGGGTTAGGGTTAGGGTTAGGGTTATTAAGGCTATGTTACGGATGCCCGATAAGCCGGAATAGAACTCTCGTCATGGAGATATTTTTGTACAGTTTTCAGGCAAATGTATCAATACAGTTATATTATAAGCATTATGTATCAATACAGTTATATTATAAGCATTATGTATCAATACAGTTATATTATAATCATAATGGTCCAACATACTGAGTCCCATTAATTTTATTGTATAGTCAGCGAATGGCTTGAGTTCACGTGTCGTTTATCAACATACTTTTTACACGATGCTGTGACAGGCATTGCCCAGTCCACTTTCCGTCAATTGATTTGTTTTTGTCTTGTACATGGAAATTCGTAATTTAATTTACATATATATTAAATTATTAAATTTGATTTTAAGATAACCTGCTAACCTGAACGTTCACGGAAGACATCTTCGACTCAAATTAAATATGTTCCCCTATATCATGGACATTATATCGTTGTTTTTATCTAGAATGTATTGAAATTGGCGTACGGTACCCCTTTAAGTAATACCAGGACTTGTGTCAATAAGAAGAGCCATTTGAAGTTTAGGATGAATTGGATGAAAATGTTGGCTGTAGGGCTTGCCGAAGTATTTAGTCATGCAAAGAGTAAAATCCAAGATGGCGGCCATGTTTTCAACGCAATTTAGTGAAACGCAAATGTGCCCCCGTGCAGTCACCACTTTGAAGATCCGCATGTTCCGTGACACTCGGAGGAGGGATGTGGTATGTGGGATGTACCAAGGGGTTTAGTCATGCAAAGAATAATATATGAGATGGCTGCTGGCGGCCATGTTTGTTATTATCGAAAATCGTTCAAAGTTGATAACTCCCATCTAGAGATGACCCTAACTATGCCTGCATATTTTCAAAACAATTCTGAAATAAACGTGGGCGCATAGTTTGCCGATGAATTCGTCGAATGTGAATTCCAAGATGGCTGTTGGAGGCCGTGTTTTCTAAACGAATATCAGAAAATACATGGCTCCCATATAGAGATTACCCCGAAGATCCATATAAAGCGTGACGGCGATTGGATGAAGGGCGTGGCATGTAAGTTGTTCCCAAGGACTTAGTCATGCAAAGAGTAAAATCTAAGATGGCTGGCGGCGGCCATATGATTTATTTAATTTCGGAAAAAATATATGACTCCCATTTGGAGGTGATCCTAACCATGCCTGTACAATTTTCTAATAAATGTGGGCTGCAGTTTGTGCCGATAAATCAAATGCGAAATCCAAAATGTCTGCTGGTTGGTAACGAATTCCGAACATCGATGGCTCTCATAGAGAGGTTACCCCGAATATACATATGACGATTGGTGACGATCGGATGAGAAATGCTGCCTGTAGGCTGTGCTGAAGGAAATTGTTGACGGTCACATACGCACTGACGGAAGGACCTCAAGCGATGTCAATTCTTCATACTTAACTTCATCAAGATGGGCTAAAATCTTAGAGTCGCTCATCTGCCAACATAATATAAGAAACTGATAACAAATAAGATGACAAATACAATCTGAACAAATAAATCATACAGTCGCTCATCTACCAACATAATATAACAAACTGATAACAAACAAGATGACAAATACAATCTGAACAAATAAATTTGGAGACAAACCGTCATTCGTGATCCACTGTTGTACTTCAAATCTATATATGTAACCCGCCATATCAAATCAAGTCGGAAGTCGGGATATTTTTTACCCTGTGCCAATGCATTCTCTTATATATGCGAGTCGACCATAGGTCGCCTCGCATATATAAGAGAATGCATTGGCTTAACATTTTTTTATCATGTTTTTTAAATAAATGTTTCTTACAATTTTTAGGACATAAAATAAAAAAACATCCATTACCCTGCAGGGAGCCCCACACATATATATAAGCACACAGAAGAGTGTCGTCTGCTCATGTTTGTCTGGGGCTCTGTATGGGTGAAATAATAAAATTGTTAAAGAATACAAGAATAAATTATTAAAATTGTAAAAAATTGTTAGGCCAATGCATTCTCTTATATATGCGAGGCGACCTATGGTCGACTCGCATATATAAGAGAATGCATTGGCACAGGGTAAAAAAATCCCCACTTCCGACTGGATTTGATATGGCGGGTCACATATGCCGAGCCATTAATTTTGGCATAGGTCCCATCAAGTATGTTTTAATTTCGACAGAAATTGTAACTGTACACATGTCTGTAATTTAGCTCTTCGTATAATTTGTCACTGACTTATGCCCCTTTGTTTGCACACACAAAGGGCTTAATTTTAGCCATTTTTGTTACTAAAAGTTTTAATGAAATTGACCATTTTCAATTATAAAAAGAACACAACAGAGCGAATATCCTTAAATAAGCTTCCTCGACCTGATAGAGATATGTTAAGAGATATATTTGAAATAGAAAAAGGTTATCATAGCAATCTAAAAAATATGTCTTGCGAGCGCAGATGACAAAATCAGGTGGAGAGAAATCCGGCTGTTTTCCTGTAACCAATAGCACAGAGTTGGCCATAACTGAATACCAAAATCATGTTAACCCTTTCAGTGCCAAGTCCGATTTTTGTATCAACCCATATTTCCTTGATCATTTTACAAATTTATTGATTATAATAATGGTATACAATGATGGACTCTAAGAGCTCTTTCCATCAATGTATCACATTTTTTTCTCACTTTTTTTTTGGTGAACTTCCCAGTTTTGTAAAACAATTAAACCTTTAACCCTTTACCCAACAAACCGGCCAAAACCGGCCAAATAAAGCTTCAACAGCCTAAAATATCTTCGGTCTGTCTCAATAGAACCATACAAATATGGATAGCATTGGAACCGGCTCCTTGACCACATTGTGATAGTTACAGTTAGCCCTGTGCCAATGCATTCTCTTATATATAAGAGAATGCATTGGCCTAAAAAAAATCTTTATTTAACACTTTTTACCATTTTTTCTTACATTCTTTAACAATTTTATAATTTGTAATGTGTTAAGCCAATGCATTCTCTTATATATGCGAGGCGACCTATGGTCGACTCGCATATATAAGAGAACGCATTGGCACAGGGCCAGTAATGACACATTCAACACTGGCTGTTATTGCCCCCCAGATACTTATTTTATTTACAGACCCCATACAACCCTCTAAATCATGTACTGCTACCTAACAATTACATGTATTCTCTAGTCTCAATCAACGATCCAAGCGGATATTTCCACATGACTTTAACCCTTTAATGCCGCTGGTGCAGAATTAAAGATTATATGCAGTAATATTCTGGCTTACAGTGTCAAGGTAAATATTGTTAGGCCAATGTATTCTCGTACATATATGCGGGGCCCCTATGGAAGACTCGCATATATAAGATAATGCATTGGAACAGGGTTTTCGCATCATTTCAGGAAGCTCCAATTATGGAACGGTTAATTTGAGGCTAATGTGTCGCTTTAACGATTCAGATTGTGGTGCAGTATGGGATAGATGGACCAGAATTTACCTTTCCTTTCCACGACTGGGTGAATGGCCTCCATCAGTTGACTGTGGAATGACGTTATGTTGACATTGCGGCACGGCCTGTCACTGCCAACACCACTGTCTGACATGTGCGACATGCTTGTATAGTCCTAGGAAGGATAACGGCTGATAGACAACAACATAGCGGCACCAATGCTCACAATCATGTGCTCAATTTGTGCCAACTCGTGAAGAATCTAAATTTGAACTGAAATACAACGAACCTTTTCGGCACAGAGTAGCTATGACAACTCATCGATTTCGGAATATTAGTGTTATTTTGTGAAGCAAATTGAGTGGTGGTGAATACAAAATCTAAGACCCTTCAAAGAAAGTTCTGTCGCTCAGAGTTCGGACATTTAGTGAATTGTATATAGAAGTAACAATAAATTAAGAGGTCAAAGACACGACCAGTTCGACAAACTCTTTTGGCTGTTAAGATCACCAACACAAGAAGCAAATATATTTTATAAACTCGTCTGGCATTTAAGATAACGTGCATGAGAAGCACATCTATTTTATAAACTCATTATAAATAAACATAATATAAAACACGAAGTTGTTGGCAGATGGATCGTCTAGCCTGCCCGGGTAATACGAGTCTCAGCTGTCTGGCCACCGATGCAGTCCTGTCTGGAGTTTTGCATATTGGGCTACACTGTAAATTATAGACAATATGTGTAAATTTGACGATATTTTACCAGCAGAAACAGTTTACTGTAAATATCGTGAAATAAATAGTACAGAATATTTTCTGTACCGTATATTTAACGGTAAGACCGCATAAAATGCAGTAAACTTTATTTCGTTATACCATAGGCTTGACAATTGCACCACAAATATTATGTTCGACCGACACAGAATGGCCCTAACATGTGGTCTCGCAGACATGTCCATAAATAATATGATGGGTGTATGGGTGGTGTAAGACCAGATTTCACTAACGTTCCATTGTTTTATGGGACAAGGCTTGGTCGAATTCCCAATTGATGGACAAATTTTTCACATGCAATTTTACATTGGTCAAACTGAGGTTACACATCATTAAAAAGCTCACTAAAATGTGACAATAATTCAGGTTGGTAATCCTAGGTAATTGATCGTTGTTGAATGCTCCTTTATTCGGTAAATCTTCAAATATGATATTAATCTGAGGGAAATATGCAGTACATGTATATACAGTCAATCAGCCATTGACATAATTATATAACAATAAACAGTAGGACTACATACACTATGCTGAATGATGTGACAGTCATTATATCAAAGTACACTCAGAGGGCAATTTAAATCAATATCCAAAAACTCACAAGCGATCCAATTTAATCCATGTGTATGTGCGTATGTGTACGTGCTGATAGCGTGTGGTTTCCCTTAGTATTGTACATACTGTTCAATCATCTGTGAGGTAATCGCATGGCGTGACTGCGCTCGAGTGTGGTTTTGTGCTTGTACGGCGCGAATGTATATGTGTGCGGTGATGAATGACTGCTTTAGTATATATATATATATATGCGATGGGGTGCTATTGTCTTTATTTCTGTATCTTTGTTCTTAAACATTTTTTTGGTCATGGTATGTTCATGTTTTTGCTTATATTTCCTTAATTTGTTCAATGTATTCTTGTAATGATCTTCTATTAAGGAGGAATTAAAGATATATATATATATATATATATATATATATATATATATATATATATATATATATATATATTATTTCAACTGAACTTTTCAATGCCGAGTATTACTAATTTCGACCAATCTGAATCCAACGAATCAGGCCTCTCATTTAAGATATAAAGGAACAAAGCTATCAGTTTATATCACTTAAATTAATGTAAAAGTAAAACATTTTATTTGGAATACTTGTTTTGGTATGCAATGGTCCAGTCACTGGCGTGAAAGTGTCCAACCGCTTAAATGTACACTTAATGCATTGACGCATAGTAGTCAGATGCCTTTACCTGTACATGTAACCAGGGTCCGCGCTGGACCGAAATTTACTTTTGCCAAATAATTTGCCACATGAAAATAGTTTCTTTGCCAAATTCTTTTAGAATTTGCCAAATGTTAACACTGATAGTATCATTTTCTTCAACCTTGATTCAGTCTTATGTTTCGACACTCGCGGTTTGAACGACGTTCGATATCGATAGGAAGGCTGTTAGTTAGTACTTATACTGGCATCTCTATTGTTGATTATCATACAACAATAAACCATCACCGAACAATAAAATGGCAGAAGGGTTGTTTCATCAGAAGAGAACATTACAAGAGGAGTAGCTATGTAAACACCGCCATTACACTAATACCTCCACCATCTATACTTATGCTATCAGATTAACTGCATCTTAATGAGGTGTTAACTTTTCTGAAACCATATAAAACACCACCAATATAATTCTATTGTAATAGTTTCTTAAAATGAATGGTATTGACTGACTGATATTTTTCAACTTTATTGAGGAATTAAAGTGACTTGCCAAAACGTTTGCCAAAAATTTTTTTTTTTTGCCAAATGTGAGTTATTTTTGCCATTGGCAAATTTGGCAAGTGGCAGCGCGAACCCTGCATGTAACACAGAACTGTTGATCGGTAACAGTCACAGCGAGTTGGATTGAATAGGCCTTGTGTAGAACATGACACTATCAGTGTGTTGCTGACAGTTTGTAGAAATACACGTCAGTGTTAATTATACAATGTAGTTGTTGTTACAAGTCGGTATATAGTCCATGTCTATATCACGACAAGAGCAGTTTGTTGCAGATCGTTTGGTAGAACAATAAGCCAGATCAACAATGGTATTAGCGCGATACGTATTAACGGGGAACTTTTTTAACCCTTTACCCAACAAAACGGCCCTGTGCCAATGCATTCTCTTATATATGCAAGTCGACCATAGGTCGACTCGCATATATAAGAGAATGCATTGGCTTAACACATATTAAAAATGATAAAATTGCCAAAGAATGTAGAAAAATATTTAAAAAATTGTTAAAAATTGTAAGAAAAAATTATAAAATTGTTAAAGAATGTAAGAAAAAATGGTAAAAAGTGTTAATTATTTTTTTTTTTTTAGGCCAATGCATTCTCTTATATATGCGAGGCGACCTATGGTCGACTCGCATATATATGAGAATGCATTGGCACAGGGCATAACTGTAACTATCACAATGTGGTCAATGAGCCGGTTCCAATGATATCCATATTTGTATTCCTGCAAATTTTGGACAGCTGTGGCCCGATGGACATTTTATTTATAGATAATTGGTTTTTCCGGTTTAAAAGTCGAACTGCGCGACAAGGAGGCAGGGTCCGGTAAATGGTGTAGTTGGGAATTTCAATTTCGTGACAATCTATGCCCATTACCAATAAAATAAATTTAAAAGATAATTTGTATGTCTTATATTCAACTTTTATAAATATGTTTCGTTCTGCAGCCCACTGTCGCCGGTTCGTTAATTAGGTGCTGGATGTTATTGTTATTTTAACGGAATTCTGAGTTGGTCATTCGCGAAACCAATATATTTTATATTCTATAATTACAAGCATGGGTATATAATATATGATCTTGAGCGCGTTACCATTTCTGACTATGGTTTTCTTGTTGTTGTTGTTGTTAATAGTCGGTAAAAAGTCCGTGCGTATATCACGGGATTGTAATTTTGACTATGAGTGTATCGCAGACAGTTCAAGTCATTCAATTGTGACTGACTCACCTTAGAGCGACTGTAGTTGTTATTGTCGGTCACGAAGACCATAATCACTCGTGATTGGTCACACCGAAGCCCTTGTGAATTATTAAGGTGCGTGTATCTTCTTGTGTTGTCTGTGTCATGAAACAGTCAGAGCACTCAACAGTACAATCGAGTCAAGTCTCGAAACTGCAGGCGACTTTGTAAATACAAGCACAATCATTATACAAATTTAGAGCACAATCGCATTGTTGCAATCGTTCCCTGATTTTTGCAAAAGTACACCAATTCCCTAGGCTGGCGAAGGAATAGTTCAATGATTATCCCATTGTTAGGCACCCGCAACTCATAACAGACAAATCGCACGGGCGCTTCAAAATGGGACCAGTCCGTGTTGTTTCTGACACATCTATTCGCATTCAACGGCGATCAGTTTATGTTAATCACGTTTTTGGGAGTGGCTAAACGGCTATTGTGTCCAATCGCGGCAAGCGCTCGGCACATTTCCAGTTTATTGCAATATGTGAGATCAATTGTGCTTTAAGTCGGTTAGAGCACTCGAATTTTTCTTTACCAGAATAAATCTCGTCTTCGACTCGATTGATTCTGGTAAAGAACAATTCGCGTGCTCTAACCATAATTTATAGACCTTGGCTGATGACTGTATCACGTCCTATTCACTTAGACACCGAACGCAGACAGTCTCGACTAATTTATAGACCTCGCCGGTGATTGTATCACGTCCTATTCACATAGACACCGAACGCAGACAGTCTTGACTAATTTATAGACCTCGCCGGTGATTGTATCACATCCTATTCACATAGACACCGAACGCAGACAGTCTCGACTAATTTATAGACCTCGGCTGGTGATTGTATCACGTCCTATTCACATAGACACCGAATGCAGACAGTCTTGACTAATTTACAGACCTCGGCTGGTGATTGTATCACGTCCTATTCACATGGACACCGAATGCAGACAGTCTTGACTAATTTATAGACATCGGCTGGTGATTGTATCACGTCCTATTCACATGGACACCGAACGCAGACAGTATCGACTAATATAAAGACCTCGGCTGGTAATCGTTTCACGTCCTATCCACATAGACACCGGACGCAGACAGTATCGACTAATATATAGACCTAGGCTGGTGATTGTATCACGACCTGTTCACAAAAACACCGAACACAGAGGTCCGAATCGGCAACTCTGGTTTAGACTAGGTTTTATTCTAGACCAGGTTTAACGCCAGTTTAAACTAGGTTTAAGTAGGATTTAAACTTGGTTTTACTGTAGTTAAACTAGGTTTTATGGGAGTGAAACTGGGTTTTAGTGTAGTTAAACCCAGTTGTGTGATAAACTCAGTTTAAGGTTGTGGAATTCGATCTCAATTGAAACTAGGTTTTATTGACGTGATAAAGATATGGTAATATTACTAATTGTTAGTGGTGAATTGGCTATATAATCATCAGTATAAGCTTAGGTATATATGATTTATACGTACCATACGTCTCGTCTCGAAAATATTCCTTTAAATATACTTTGAATAAACATCAAAGTTAAACCACCCTACCCCAGGTTTTACTAAAACCTAGTTGTTTTGGTTTAATTATTCGGCCGATTTTTTCCGCCCAGTATTGATGTTGTTTCTTCGCGTATATGGGAGTGTTTATTTTGAATTGGGGGAGGCGTTTATGCGCGGGCGTTTGTCACTCAATGAACATGCAGGAGAGTCTTAGTGGAATTCGGGGAGGCGATGTCGGTACTTATGAGATAAATTATAATAAAATATGTGTCAGTGTGATGGATGATTTCTTGCTATATATGTCTGTTTGCAATTCGCTCGTTCGGATGTCGGTTTGGCGGCTGAGCGCATGGCGGGATCGGAGTGATCAGATTGACACGTTAGACACGAACATGACTTTTGAAACTGATTCCTTATTCACAAAAAGGTCTCATTCGGTCAATTTGACGCATGGGTTTGTGGCCCGCCAAATACCCATCAGAGACACCCAGCCTTCACCCGGGGACGGTAATTGCCACCGTGAGGGGGTGGAGTATGGACTATTTTGGAGAACTGTAAGGATTTCGGCCAATTTGATGATATGGGTGGGTGGCTCGCCCCAAATAACCCATAGAAACACCCCACCCCTCACATCCGGGGGGGGGGGGTATCACCGACGGGGTGAATGTGGGATATGGACAATTTTCGAGACTGGTAAGGATTTCGGCCAATTGACGGCATGGATGGATGGCCCGCTCAAATGTCCCATAGAAACAGCCCACCCCTGAACGCTGGGGGAACCACCCAGGAGGTGAAAATGGGGTATGGACCATTCTCGAGAACGGTTAGGATTTCGGTCAATTTGACGTCAGCAGTGTGGGTAGCCCGCTCCCACTACCCCCTAGAAACACCCTCACCCGGGGGTACCACCCCGAGGGGTGAAATGGGGTATGGACCATTTTCGAGAACGGTCGGTGGCACATCCCAAATGCCCCCCCATAGAAACACCCCAACCCACACCCCGGACCCCATTTTCACCCGCTCGGGTAGAACCACCCGCGGTGAGGGTGGGGGTGTTTCTATGGACTATATTTGAGGGCCGCCCACCAATGACGTCATATTGGCCGAAATCCTTACCGTTCTCGATAACGGTCCATACCCCATTCCGACACCCGGGTGAGGAGTGGGGGATGTTTCTATGGGGTATTTGGGGCGGGCCACCTACACATGCCGTAATATTGACCAACAGAGGCATGTTTTTGCGAATAATGAATAAAATGCTCCATACCCCATTTTCACACCAGCAGGGTGGTACCCTCCAGGGATGAGGGTATGGTGTCTATATGGGATATTCGGAGCGGGCCACACACCCCTGTCGTCAAATTGGTCGAAATCCTTACCGTTCTCGAACATGGTTCAAATCCCATCTTCACCCCTCGGTGGTAACCCACCCCACCCCGCCCGGATGTGAGGGTGGGGTGTTTATATGGGTTATTTGAGGTACCCTTCCTCGGGGTGAGGGTTGGGGTGTTTCTATTCGGTATTTGGGCATACCCAATTTCCACCTCCTCGGGTGGCACCCCCGGGTGAGGTGTGGGTAGGGGGTGGTTCTATGGTGTATTTTGATCGTGACACCCACTCCTGCTGCCAAATTAATTGGCCTAAATCATTACCGTTCTCGAAAATGGTCCATACCCCTGTTATCCCGGGTGAGGGGTGATTTTTCTATCGGGTATTTTGGGCGAGCCACCCATTCACCCAGCCGTCAAATTCGCCGAAATCCTTCACGTTCTCAAAAATGGTCCATACCCCATTTTCACCCGCCCGGATGGTACCCCTGGGGTGGTGGTGTTTCTATGGGGTATTTGTGGCGCGCCCCCACCCATGCCCTCAAGAGATATTTTTGAGTTCCAAAGTCATGTTCGTCCATGATATTAGATAATATCTAACCGCTATACAACAGACCGTGCATTCGTCTTGATTTCTCATAGCGCACGGGTTATTACCCTGATTAGGAGATTATATAGCGACAACAGGTCGCGTGATCGGACAATGCATTGACAAGTAGCGATAATAAACAGACAGACCACGCCTCCTATCCTTGCAATTGGACAAGTGTGGCCCACAGGTAACGCAATCGACCAAATCTATGTCGTCCCAGCGGTGGAGAAAAACTTGGTTTTTCTACTAAACCCAGTTTAAACTGGTAGTTTAAACTAGGTCTAAACTGGAGATGCCGATTCGGACCAGAGAGTCTCGACATATTCCAGAACCGTAGAAGTAGCTTTTATCCAAACAATTTTGTAACTATTTTGTGAAAATAAATGTGAGATTTCCCAAAAAAAATTGATAGCACAAGGTGCCATAGGAATATGATATTTTTTCACAGTGCATATTTATGATTTTACCAATGGTTATTGTTTAAAGTATAAACATGTAACGTCTTGACACAATAAATATTATGTTGGCGGTATGAAAAGATTAATCTTGTAGTTTAAAGGTAATTGCAATGACGTTTCGAAGATGGCGCCGAATCAAATTCAAGATGACGGCGCCCATGTTTAAAAGCGACTTTAGTATAATAATAATAATTATTGGTACGCCACACATTTGCGGCTGGGCTGCGTCCAGTTGGTCATCCTTACAAACCCGATGGAAACTATCCATTTTGCCGGTTCTCCTCGTCGCCGTTAAAACTGCATGTTCCATCTTAAACCAGATAAACGCCCCAAAATAACACCAGATAGTATGTTTAATCATACATAAATAAATAGTATTTCAGTGTTTATATATAATTTTTATTTGTCCTTTCTCAATTGAGTTTGTGCTGTAACCAACTGATTTGAGGTCGTTTGCAGTGGCATCTGTCCCCGGAGCAGATCCAAAGTCCTGCACACTCATGGACTCCGTCCATACAAGGAAGGTGATCTACCCCACAGCCTGGAATTATTCAACAGGACACCTTATATTATCAGAACATAGAATGATATAGACTTAGATACCACCCCCACATGGAAGGTGACCTGGACTACAACCTGGAATTATTCAATATGACACCTTATATTATCAGAAAATAAAATGATATAGACACCATCGTCGCATGGAAGGTGATCTGGCAGCCTGTAAATTATTCAACAGGGCGCCGTATATGATCAGAACATAGCATGATATAGACTTAGAAATGGCCCATAATGAACTATTCAAAGTGTGTAATGACTCCCAAGCTTCGAATGTTCTAGCGTTCTGTCGTTCTTGCGTTCTATCGTTCTAGCGTGCAATGGGGATTGAATAAAATACAGGGGACTTTGACCCCCTTTGATCTGAACAGTGTGGTGATATCCACCATAGCGTGCAATGGAGGTGGGATAAAGTTTAGGGGACTCCCATTGATCTGAGCAGGGGTGATCTCCATCAGCTGGGGATGTGTTATAAACCGGAAAGTTTATTTGGTGGCGACTCAATGTATGATGTACTGTTATCTTTAATATAAACATTATATACGATATGATAATATAATTTGTATTTACAATTCACATCCTGAATGATTCTCTAGTAATGCAAGGGTTAACAACCGATAAACTTGCCCAGATACACGAATGTGATTAACTTCCCAGAGAGTGAATCACAAATAATAATAATAAATAACAATAATAATAATAATGACCAGTTTTATATAGTGATTAACCAATTACTTGCTCTAACACGCTTGGTACAATATTACCACATTCATTTGTACAAGCCAACCAATGAACCGGCTGTACCCATGCGGGCGCTGCTCTAGTTTGATCAGAACATGGTCTGATACTCATCAGTAAGACAAGCTGACTGGTACTGATTTAACGCATGAGTGATACGAAGCCGACACAGTACGAGCAACCTTGCTCAAGGATCACAACTTGGCGCTGGTTTTGAAACAGCGAGCAATCCGACAATTGCACGTCGATCAAAACGACCAAGCTATGTGGAGACTCAATGACCGGCGACGCGCTGTGAACCCATATCGATGTGTTTGCAGCGAATACAAGTCCGACACGATAACCACCGGACCACGGAGCTCCCTGCTTATCGGCGTTTAAATATGCTTCACCATCGATGGACGGTTTAAGTTGGTCGAATGCGCCACGCAGCTTACTGAGCAACTGGGTGCGGTGTAGAATGGCATACATTCAACTTACTGAGCAACTGGGTGCGGTGTAGAATGGCATACATTCAACTTACTGAGCAACTGGGTGCGGTGTAGAATGGCATACATTCAACTTACTGAGCAACTGGGTGCGGTGTAGAATGGCATACATTCAACTTACTGAGCAACTGGGTGCGGTGTAGAATGGCATACATTCAACTTACTGAACCACTGGGTGCGGTGGAGAATGGCATACATTCAACTTACTGAGCTACTGGGTGCGGTGTAGAATGGCGTACATTCAACTTACTGAGCAACTGGGTGCGGTGGAGAATGGCATACATTCAACTTACTGAGCAACTGGGTGCGGTGTAGAATGGCGTACATTCAACTTACTGAGCAACTGGGTGCGGTGTAGAATGGCGTACATTCAACTTACTGAGCAACTGGGTGCGGTGTAGAATGGCATACATTCAACTTACTGAGCCACTGGGTACGGTGGAGAATGGCATACATTCAACTTACTGAGCAACTGGGTGCGGTGTAGAATGGCATACATTCAACTTACTGAGCTACTTGGTACGGTGGAGAATGGCATACATTCAACTTACTGAACCACTGGGTATGGTGGAGAATGGCATACATTCAACTTACTGAGCTACTTGGTACGGTGGAGAATGGCGTACATTCAACTTACTGAGCTACTGGGTGCGGTGTAGAATGGCATACATTCAACTTACTGAACCACTGGGTACGGTGTAGAATGGCATACATTCAGCTTACTGAGCCACTGGGTACGGTGGAGAATGGCGTACATTCAACTTACTGAACCACTGGGTACGGTGTAGAATGGCATACATTCAGCTTACTGAGCAACTGGGTGCGGTGTAGAATGGCATACATTCAACTTACTGAGCAACTGGGTGCGGTGTAGAATGGCATACATTCAACTTACTGAGCAACTGGGTGCGGTGTAGAATGACATACATTCAACTTACTGAGCAACTGGGTGCGGTGTAGAATGACATACATTCAACTTACTGAGCTACTTGGTACGGTGGAGAATGGCGTACATTCAACTTACTGAGCTTCTGGGTACGGTGGAGAATGGCATACATTCAACTTACTGAACCACTGGGTACGGTGGAGAATGGCAAACATTCAACTTACTGAACCACTGGGTACGGTGGAGAATGGCATACATTCAGCTTACTGAGCCACTGGGTACGGTGGAGAATGGCATACATTCAACTTACTGAACCACTGGGTACGGTGGAGAATGGCATACATTCAGCTTACTGAACCACTTGGTGCGGTGGAGAATGGCATACATTCAACTTACTGAACCACTGGGTACGGTGGAGAATGGCATACATTCAGCTTACTGAACCACTTGGTGCGGTGGAGAATGGCATACATTCAACTTACTGAACCACTGGGTACGGTGGAGAATGGCATACATTCAGCTTACTGAGCCACTGGGTACGGTGGAGAATGGCGTACATTCAACCTACTGAGCTACTGGGTACGATGGACAATGGCATACATTCAACGAAACTTCAGTCAAAAATTAAATCCAGGGTGAAGTGGCGTGACATTCCCACAGTAATATTGGCAATATAATACATAGTAAGTACTGTCATTCATACCAATGAATAATATGTTTTTGTTGGTCACACGTATTGATGAAATACATAATTTTACTGTATTTGGTATGTGCGCAATTCCTGTGGCATAGAAGTTTCGAACCAGGCTTTTCGTCATTTGCCTAATATCGGCCAAATTGGGCTTATGAATCCCAAGTAAAAATAGCCTCCACCCTGAAGGGGTGTGGGTACAACTTTATAAGTTATGAAAATTGTTTACTTCCAAACTACTTTGTGAAATTATGCTTATTTGGTTAATCTTATTTAAATGGTAATGGTATAGTTCAGTAAAGAGCATTCCAATATGTGTAAGTGGAACAAAACCTCTGTGTTACATGAACACATTGGCTGTAGATATACTGGTACATGTACACGCTTGTCTAATGATTTATTAATATAATTTCATGGCTCGCGTTATAGAATGGTAGGAGCATTGGGGAATTCATTGGTATGAATAATCTAATGAGGTCAAAGTTATATTTCAGTTTGTTTGCAAACTCACTGTCTACCCAAGATAAAGCCCACAAATGGACAAAAATGTATCAGCCGGACGTAAAGAAGAACACTAACTTTTGTAATATTGTTCAGCCGAAGAAAATGACATTCGACATTTAAAAACAACTATGTCAATTTTATCGAAGTTTTCAGTTTTTATGAAGAAATGTATAATTACTAGTATTGTTTTTTTAATACTGCTTGATTCATTCAATTCTTCAAATAAGTTATTTCATCTGACGCAAACGTGCAATACAGCCATTGACATATATACATGTATAGTAGTCATATAAATGTATAGAGCATAAAACTGAATGTTTGAGCCCGCATGTGTGTGTATAAAAGAGGTAACTGAAAACAGATGTAATGGACCTTTCCACAGCTGTCAATCAAATAATTATCAGCGGATAGTTTCGACCAATCAGCGACCGAGCGGGCCAAATTAAGAATGGCTGCATTGAAAATTCTGCTGCAGTCTTTCTTCGCCCTAATTTTGGTATCCATGCATACATTCAGTGTTAAATTGGCTATATTCAAACAACTTTTTTGTTGTCAAATCATATATATACTGAGATTTATATTTGCAGCATGATGTTATAAATGTATCCGTGATTATAACATTGTTTTTCATTTAGCATGACACTTGTCATATTTTTCACATTTAATGGCAAAACGAATGTGTATTCTCTGGTTTAGATATATTAAAGAGTTCAGGGACTGTCTGTCTGTTCGGTTTGCAACTTTTCTTCCAGAGCCCTTGACCGATTTCAACAAAATTTTAATTAACAATTAATTCTTTTAAAAATTTTAAATATTTGTGCACGAAGTTTGAATCTGAAAATCTAAAAAGATAATTTACCATCAAATTAAATTGTATTTTTTAAAATTAAATTAAACAAAATTCGAAGTTTCAATCAAAAAGCTAAAAAGAAAATTAAATCTTAGAAATATTTCAGAAAATTTAATTTGAATTTTTTGTTTTAATTTAAGATAATCCTTAAGTTCAATCTAAAATATTTTTTTTAAATAATAATTCATATACATTAGTATGTTTCAGCTAGTTAACATAAGGGCAAGTGCTGGGCCAAGTTTCATGAAGCAAGGTCATAAGATTATCTTAAGATGGACTTAATCTAAGATCTGAGGTGGATATTATGATTTTTCTTTTCCGTTTCACGAACGCGTTTCATAAAACAATCTTAAGTCCATCTTAAGTAGGAAGTTAAGTTCCCGCGCTTTTAGATTGGCTCTCGACAATTTAATACAGCTATGCGCAGAAAATATTGGTACAGTGTCTGGTGATAGATACTAGGGCGTGTCTGAGAATAATTATGAATTTGTAATGCCAGGGCGATAATCAGTATAATGACTGGTGCATACTTAACTGCACGAGCGCGCTATTTAACCGTGTTTTCACGTCAAATTCCATCCACACATAGCTGCATGCTTCCAATGCCTATTATATACAAACGTAACGAGCTCCAATATATTATTTCAGTTATTAAAGGGACTTATACATCGTAACTCCGAAGGTGAACCTTCACCCATAACATGCCATTAAGGCGATGCGGGGCATATGTTCGCTCCTTTCGTTTGCCGATATTAGGTTCTAATACATTATACGTATGAGAAGCATCTATAATATTAGGAAACCGAATATGTCGCCACGAGGGCATGGACGCGCAATACACCACGATGGAAGCACCGAGATAAACGCTCTTTATTCATTGCCAACATTCATGGAATACTAATACAAAACGCTCTTTATTTATATTGCTGTAATGTGAATAGTACTCATATCGTGCTCCAAATAGACTTATTTCCAATCTGGGACATAATTGTAGAAGCCATATATAAATGGTGTTAATGCCATTTGCTCTGGTTCTATTGACAAATATGCTAAACGCCTGTTATAATTAACAAACTGCGTATGAACTTCGAAAGTATACGTACAGGGCTATGTTGAACGACAATTTTGCATGGATGTTTTAATAAAACCAAAGCGACGAATTCTAATAAAGAGCGTTCATAATTAACAACACTTGAATAGATGGCCGATTCATAGTGATATATGTTCTTTCGCGGATCCCGATGTGCCCGCGCGTTCCGTATACTATATACATGCTATATTTGTTTTATTTCATAGTTAATAAACATGTGATGCAGATGTAATAAATGTTTATGATCTGAGATTTACGTTGGTGGATTATGATAATATACATCATCAGTGTTCGCGCTGGCGGTAGCCAAATTAGCCAATGGCTAATGTTTTTCGAATTTGGCTAATAACATTTTCATTTGGCTAAACTTTTGGCTAAACTTTTTTTGAACCCAAATGGAGACTGAAAGCATGGAGCCAGAAAGCTAATTAATAAAAGCGCTCAATAGATCGACATTCAAGACGAAGTTAGGTGACGAAAGCCGGTATTTCATTATTTTCGTACTTATGAAATATCGTACAAAGGGAAACCCGATCGACAACTCTATCAACCGAGCGATCACAAAGTGATATGCAATCATCTTTAGTTTTCACAAGACGGACATTCAAAGACGCATGGACATTAAACCGACAGTGGTTGAATTATGACAATGTGAAGAAAGCAATGTTTTGTAAAGTGCATTGACGCCGGTATATAAGCAATTTGTTCGTAACAGGCTGTTTTAATCTGGAGAAAGATTACGTCACTCTGCACGAAGCAGCAAAAGGTCATTATTAATTTTTACATTTAATCCCCTAATCCCCCATTCAGCCCATTGTATGTCTGGTCACTCACGGCGCGCCTGCACAATGCATGTTTATGATGACATTGTATTTAAGACGGTCGAGGTTTATGAGCACCAAGTGTAAGACAAAAGCTTAATCAGCCAAATGTGAATCACGACAGATATTTTGTGGCTATTTGTCGTCAATACCGATACAGTCAAAATAATATGCATGCTTTTATGACAGATTGTAATTTGATAATGGCGTAACAATATTAAGTTATTAGTTTCCAGATGTCACTTAGATATTTTCGCAAGGATAAATATTTAATGATTTAAAAAAAGATATTGATATAAAACAAAAAAATAATGACATTAAGAAGGACAATCCCGGGTTACCCCCCCCCCCCCCCAAATCACTCTTTCACATAAAGATTAATAAATTTTTAATAAATGATATATATAAAAATACTTCATCAAAATTATTTAAATTATTGTGTATTTTACCTGTGTCTGTTAGATTTTACGTTTTAGTCATTAATTGTGAACCGACCAGAAATCGATGATTTAATTTGGCCAAAGTTTTTTTTAATTTGGCCAAAAAACATTTGGCTAAAGTTTTTTTCATTTGGCTAATAAAATTTTCATTTGGCTAAACTTTTGGCTAAAGTTTTTTCGGTCGAGCGCGAACACTGTACATCATAATAATAAAATATTATATATTATGTATTATTATCCTGCCGATTTATAAGTGATGCGGACCGGACCGGACAACCTTTGGTGGTCCGGTCCACAGCTGAGGCGGTCCAGTGCGGTCCAGTTCAGGCCATTCGGGTCCGGTACACATGCCTGGACCGGTCCAAAACGGTCCGGTCCACCTATAATAGGCTATATGTTAATGAATTCTCTGTTTTCTAAAAGTTTTTACTCTGTATAGTACAAACTATAAGGTTACTGGAGTTCAGTGCATTGCAATGAGTCCATACTTGTTAAAACTTACATTGTTTGCCGATTGTATTCATCATTGTCTGTCTCTGGTGGGATATACTGGGAACGATGCACGATAATAGTATTTCTAGTAATGCGAACATGCACTAATTAAATGTATTGGGCAGATATATAGCTATAGCTGGGGCCAAAATGTGTTATAACCAATCTAACATGGCACTCAACTGATCGTATATATGCATGATTCGTATCATACTTATTTTCATTAAATTGAAATTTAAACGAAATAGCTATACTGATGACAATTATACAAATGTGTACTAATATGACTACTACATTAATATTGGAGTCTTGGATATTGTGATGGCTGATTGTATAGTCCTGACAATTACAGTTATATACCTAGGCTAAGTACAACTACTATAATACTATTGGATTAATGTGACTGTCTTGTGTATGTACTATGTAATGTGGTTTGCATGTTTCTTCGATAATTATAACTGTGAAAAACAATAGAATACTCAATTCGATATCCATCCAAATTGATTAGTTGATGTCATGTTACACTGTTTATGACAAATAGTTCCATACTCATTCAGTTGCATGTTTGTCGCATTGGTAGGTTGCTACATAGTGTTGGACATCAAATCAGGTGGCCGCCCATGCACACCAAACAGGAAAGTGACATGTACAAATAATGTACATCTATACATTGTTTTCGTGAAATCAAATGTTTAATAGATATTAACCACTTCAATGCGTCAATACATCGTTGCTAATTGATATGACGGCAAATACGCAATAATATTCGCGATAGTTTATTATAACTGAAGTAAAATAGTGGACCGGACCGGAGAGTACCGGACCGGCGGCAAAAAGCGGTCCGGTCCGGTCCGGTCCAGTGACACCCGGTCCGGACCGGACCGCGGTCCACCCCTGGACCGCGGACCGGACCGGTCCAAAGTGGTCCGGTCCGCATCACTACGATATATATATTTATTTAGATATATCGTTATTCCCTCCAGCTAGGATAATATATGATTTATACAATACATTTTACAATCAAATTATAACATAATAATATAGAAAGGCAAGTAAATAATAATAATAATAGCCGACATCAGCATTTATCAAACAGCTGAGTATAAATCATGTTCGGACATTAAATGTCGATAAGAGGAAATGTCTAGTGTGAAATGTGCCATCAGTCTGGAAAAGATCGTTAACGAAAATGATTCCATGTTCTCTCCATGTCCGTATATTTAGTGTCGAACCATTTATTTTAAAATGTTCATTATTCCATAAAATTGAAGACAGTAAGGGTAGGGTCTCCTTTTCTGCTACCAATAGCTCAGACCAGGCGATAAGGACATCTCTCCAGAAAGGATTATGGATGCGGGCAGAATATAGCTTTAAGTATTAGCCTCCATATGCAAGAAAGAGGGGATCTTCGTCTATTGGTAAATCTACAAGGGGGTGCCATTTCGGCCGTTTCAGTATAATTCGGCGGATCCATGTTATCTTCATAGATGAATTGAAAGCTTCGACATCAATCATTTTCAGGCCCCCTGCTTCGAAATTTTGGCAGAGTTGGGTTCTTTTAACTCTGTCTCGTTTTCCTCCCCAAACAAAGTTAAACAGAATCGTTTTTAAATTTAAAAAAAATGATGCTGTCGGGTTGGGAAGAGACTGAAATAGGTGGGTTATTTTTGGCAATATAAGAGATTTTATTACCGTGATTCTACCCAAAGGAGTCAATAGCCTATGTCCCCATGCTTTTATCAGGGTCTTAATATCGGATAGCTTTGAGTCGTAGTTATCTAATATTTTATCAAGGTTGGTATTAAATTTGATCCCTAATAGAGTAAAGGAGTTGGTGAATTGTACATGTAGTTCAGGGCATATGTTGTGTGTATTTCCCTTCCGGCAGAGCCCCAATCCACGATGCCTGACATTTACTGTGGTTGATATTCAGTCCTGACACCGAGGCGAATTTATCTAATGTACTATAAGATTCTAGTAGACTTTCCTGACTGCCATCGAGGATCAGCGTTGTATCGTCTGCGTACTGTGTTATTTTATATTCTAAACCGCCGAGGATTATTCCTTTAATTATAGTGTTTTGTCTCATTAGGATACCTAGAATTTCTGCACAAATTAAACAAATATAAGGTGAAATAGGAACACCCTGCCGACAGCCTCTGATAGATTGAAACTTTCGGAAATATGACCGTTTATGAGAATTGAAGAGGATATATTATTGTAGAAAATGGATATCCAAGACTTTATTGATTCACCAAAATTAAACAAATCTAGGCACTCATGTATGAATGATCTTGCTCTGTTTTTTGAAGAATGTCATACATGTATATGAGTCTGGTGTTGTCTCCAATAAATCTATTTGAGAGGAAGCCTGTTTGATCGGGGTCTATTATTACCGGTAAAACTTTTTTCAGTCTATCTGCTATGCAAGCTGATGCTAGTTTATATGTCACATTCAACTGTGAGATTGGGCGCCAGTTTTTTAGGAGTTGCCTGTCTTTGTCTTTCTTTGGAATAAGAGTGATCAAGCCCTGTTTTTGTGTAATGGACAGCTCCCCGGTTGTAATTGATTCATTTAGGGATTCCAAGAGAATGGGACCTAAATCTACCCAAAAGAATTTGAAGAATTCTACAGTATAGCCATCTGGACCAGGACTTTTGCCGTTCTTTGTTCGTTTCAACGCAGCAGTTAGTTCATTAAGGGTTAGGGTGCCTTCTAAGCTTTCAGATTGCTCGGGGGATAGCCTGGGGACATTTTCGTTACGGATGATTTCGTTGATTTGTTGTTTATGGACCGGTCGGTGTGAGTAAAGATTTTTGTAAAAGCTACGCGCCTCATTGATGATTTCTGTCTGGGACGATAAGGTGTTGCCTGAGTTATCGTTAAGGGATGTTATTGTCTTAGATACATAATTCCTTTTTTCTAAATTAAGAAAGTATATAGTAGGTTTCTCGCCTTTTTCGACCCACTGAGCACGAGACCGGATCATGGCTCCGCGAATATTATCTTTTCTCATATTTTGAATTTTTGAATCTAATTCGTCAAGTTTTCGTAAAAGGGAACTTTTTTCTTCGAGACTGTTGTCAGACTGATCAATTTTCAATTCAATTTCTTTTCGATCACAAATTAGCTTATTTTCTCTGAGCTTCGATTCTCGTTTGCGTTTGGATGAGAACTGAATTGTCGCACCACGAATGTCTAGTAGCATTGCGTCAAGGAATAGTTGTTTAGTGATCGTGGGGGGTTTTCGACAGGGGTGCCATCTGGCTGTGTGATGCCATATCTAACTTTACTCTCATGTATGATTGTTTTTACAGTCGATGCATATTCTTTTTCGTACAGTAGGGAGTTATTAAATTTCCAAAATCCGGGTCCCCTTTCCGAGTTATTAATTTTGAGTGTGAGATTAATCATGGAGTGGTCCGATCTATAAGCAGGTAAAATGTCTGGGTCAGTTTTGAGTAAACGGAAAAGATCTGAAGAGATCATAAAAAAGTCCAACTTTGCCATTTTAATTGGGGATTTTCTTCGCCAAGTATATCGTCTTTCATTTTTATTTTTCAATATCCATGGCTCCACGAATTCGAGGCTGGCGGCAAGATCTTTCAGTGCGTCTTTTGTGTTTGGATTATTAATGTTGTTTTAATTGAAGGTATCAAGTTCTTGATCTTGCGTGATGTTCCAGCCACCACATATGATTATTTGAGTATTACCGATGTCTAAAAGCAGTTTGTTGATATTTTTATAAAAAGTTGGATTATCGTCATTCGGGCCATAGATTGTCACGAGACTGAATCTAATTTTTTCGATCGATATATCTAATATAATGTATAATTCCCTTCTGAATCCCGTGTCGTGTCATGTATTTCATATTCGAAGTTATTATTAAAGAGGAATGCCACCCCACGGGATTGAGACGAGTAAGAGGCCATTACTGTTTTGAATCCCCATTCTGCTTCAATGTATTTGTCCATGGCTTTGGTGAAATGAGTGTCATGTAGACAATATATTGAAGATTTTTTTATCTCGAAGGTGATGGAACAGATCTCGGCGTTTTTCGTTTTGGTTAAGCCCTCGGCAGTTTAGAGAAATTATTTCGATATTAGACATAGGAAAGTACAAGTACGCAGACGTATCGGCCGATCTCCATGCAACATATTATTAACAAGTATCCATGGAATGCATTTATAGAATGTATACACAATATAAATGGTACCAGTTTCAGCAGACACACTCTGTGGAGGGGGGGTAGGTAATAACATATCTATGTACAAATGATATAACAATACAAATAGTCCGGCATGTGTGCGCCATTTTTAATGGCCTCAACCCGCCCTTCAGGACAGACCACAATCCAAATGCGGATCATAACGAACTTTAAGATTATCTTAAGACACCTCACACCAGTCTTAAAGTTGAGACCAAAGTTAAGACCATCTTAAGTTAAGACCTTGTTTGTGAAACGCACTTATGACTGAAGTTTGAACTTATGATTATCTTAAGTCCCAACTATGTCATAAGTTGCCTTCATGAAACTGGGCCCTGGTGTGATCACTTCGGAAGTCGATCTCGGGTAACAGACAATATTTATGTGGATAAAGTCTTTTTACCAATGGGCGGTACTACCGCTGTGGGTGTGGCCTCTGTGGAAAGCTCCATTTTGATTCATGATTGAATTATCACCAACTAACTGCATCTATATTTGAAATAATTATTTCAAGCGAGTTTCAATTCCTGTACTATTAATACTAATTTCAACGAATCTAAACCATACGAATCGGGCCTCTCATTTTCAGTCATAAAGGAACACATTTATGACAGTTTATATCCTCATATGTACGTAAAAGTAAGACATTTGAATTGTCCAGTCACAGGCTTGAAACAGTCCAGTTACACATGATTGTGTACTTCATGTCATGGTTCATACCATTGGGTGCACATCACATCCGTATACATGTAAATGTATCACAGCACTATCAGTAACATCCACATATAGTTGGCTCATTCAAAACAGTTATAGCAAACTTGTCATAGTACCGGTTACATGTTTCGATAGGAGCAGGATTCATGATACATGATTTAGGATACATGATATATCTGTGCTCTAATTAATTGACCCTCCTTAATGGGTTTGACCACCTGTATTATTGTGTTACTCAATCGTGTTCATACGATTAATCACGATCGATTAAAGCGCGACGACCGTGGTACCACCTCGCGGTTAGACCCTATTTTTCATGCGATATATACATGTATATATATAAATTTTATTTAGCTTTTTTTTATTGATCATGCAATCGTGAATGTCGGTCAGTGCCAAACATGTCGAATTAACCGTAAACAATTTATTCATTAAAATATTGTTTTGTGTATGGGTAACTGAGCCCTCGAAATAACTTCGGCGAAAGGCGATGCCGTTCGAATAAAAAACATAGAAACCAATATAGAAGGTATGAAACATTATTAGAGAGACTCCCTAATGGAGCTTCTGTCGCGCACCGAAGGCGACAAATTGTGTAACATTAGTAGTGCGCCAAAAGTGACAACATGTTTTTGGAGCACGCCGAAAACGACACAAGCGAAAAAACATGCAACATTTTGCCCACAACTAATGTCGCACCTCTTGTCGCTTTTTGTCGCTTACGGCAAGCACCAAAAGCGCCATTAGGATGAGACTTACGACCGTCAGGCAATTATAAAGCAATGCGATAGAAGAAAAATGGCAATTTCAATGGCTGGTTGACTTGAAAATAAGGATAACCGTGACGGGGGAGGGGGCATTTTTTTTTCCGGGCACGTATGCCGGGGTTGGTGGGTGATCGATGGGACCAACAAACAATTTTTTCCGCAACTCCAAATTTTTTTTTTCTGTAGGATTTTTGACTGTTTTTGCAATGAGTTTGGCTTAAAACACATTAGAATAAGAGAAATAATGTAATTCTAACTGCTGAACTGACTGCAGGCAGTTATCGTGTTGTATTTTGTTGCAAATTTTGAAATCCAAGATGGCCGCTGGCAGCCATGTGTTTTGGCCGAATGACCCCAAAATGACTCGTTCCTATTTACATGTCACTGCTAACATCCATGACACATATATGCACATAAATTCATATACAGTGAATTTCCCCACGCAAATCTCTGTTTTAGTATTAAAGGTGGGGGGGGGGGGGGTGAGTGTCCAAAAATGGTCGGAAAAAACTGCCGAAAACGGAAAGAAAATTGGACGCGGGGGTGGGTGGGTCCCAAAAAGGATCGAAAGTTAAAAATCAGCATACGTGCCTGAACAATTTTCCGAACCCCCCCCTGCCCGTGATGGTTTAAATATGAGACCTGTATTTATCAATTGAAATCTTGGTGATTGAAAAAGGTGCCAAACGTTGAACAGTAATGTGTTATAGTTCCAGCTCGCTGTTTGTAATAAGTAAATCTCATTGCTGTAAAAAAGCTATATATCATAACATAACTATTTGATATAAATGATAAACATTTATTGAGTGTTTAGTTGACATAAAGCAGTTTGTGTGAAAAGAATTAACGCGATTCATGGCGCTCACGAAACAAAATTTAATTATGTGTTTATCGGTCATGAATGAGAAAAATTAGTGCGGTGTACGGCCGTCGCAAAAAATAACACAGTAGTAATTACATAGCTACTGCTGTTAAAAAAAATACTAGTACCGCAGTAAGATTAGTGAGGATATTTCATGTCAACTGCTTTCGTGTACCGTGATACCACTTGAGCGTGGTTGAATGGCGGTACAACCACGGTCGTGAACGACCTACATCGTAGTTATAGGGGTAGATTAAATGAGATCATATCTGTAGTTATAGTGAACAAAGTCAAAGCATAGTCAATGCACAGCTTGTGACTGATTCAGTGAGTCAGTGATATTGGGTGACATTGGATCCTTAAAGGCACGAGGGGCGTTCGTTGCAGAAATATTCATATTTGTTCAAATCGCCATCAACAGAAGGAATATTAAAAAATATATAGTTTTGTTCATCAGCCAAACATAATCAGCGCGTAAATAGTATATGTTCGTCAAGACGTACGACGGTGTACGTAAACAAGAGCCTGCTCGTGTCGCAGAAGTTGTGCTTCTGTTTACATAACACAGCGCAATTATATTGGTTAATCACACAAACATGATATAAACGATCTTTATTATTTCCATATCAGGAAAACAGTAACAAATAACGCTCTTTATGTTTACCATATCCGGATCTAAACAAAAGCCAGGTAATGTAAATTTTTTTGCTTTTGATTACATAACAAAGGGGAAAAAATACAATAACATACTGTTTATGCCATATGTCTGATTGGTATAAGAACAAGGTCTGTCTATATTTTACTATTCTTTCTGTTTATGGCGGTTTTTGACGGAGGTGAATATTTTAACAGCATACCCACCGTCAACACCGCCCGTATCTTTAATAATGCGTATATCACAAAACTATAACTACGCCCGTCGCAGTTCGATATAGATATTCAAAACAACAGCTGATTGCGAAACAGGAAGGTGATTTGGCCACACGTTTCTCAACTCGCAGCCGCACGTGGTCAGTTGAAAATTAATGTCTATTTTTCATCATGCACACCAGGACTGGTATACTTCTAAACATGATCCATGGCCATATAGTCACTACCTGTATACATATTCACACATTCACCGCACCGCCACTCATACCTTCCATGCTTACATATACACATCGCACATGACAATTCACTCGATGTATACTCACACATACCACCCTTGATCATACAGCTACTCCCTGTATAACTATGCACCCACCAATGACAATACATCCACGTCGTATAATTATACATCCCACCGTTACCACAAGGGCACTCCCTGTATGCGCACACAATCGCCAATGACCATCCAGCTTTACTCAATGTATGTATATACACTTCAATCTTGACTGTACTGTAATTCCATGTACATATATACACATTACACATAGCCATACACCCACTCCATATGTATCCACGCACCCCACCAATGATCATATATGCATACACCACATGAATACGCATACACACCCCCGTGGTGACAACACATTCATCCAAGATACACCTGAACATCCCACCCATGACCATACAGTCAGTCCATATATACATAAACAACGCAACTATGGGCATGTAGCTACTCTCGTTATATGCATAAACAACACCAATGACCACACAGCCACGTCGGGTATACCCGTACACCCACACATCCATATACTCACTCCCTGTATACATATTCACCTCACACATGACCAGACAGCCGCTCCTTGTATATCTATTCACATCACCATTGGCCATATACTCACATGTGGCCATATAGCCACTCGATATTTACAAATCCAACCATGACCGTATATTCACTCCAGGTATTCATATACACCTCACCAATGGCCAGATGTAGGAATTCCTCGCACACACGGCATTTCATACCTACCAGACATGCATATGCACCTCACACATGGCAATTCAACCACTCTATGTATACCCATACACCCTATCCATGATCACGCAGCTACTCCCTCTTTACCTATACAGAAACCAATGGCAATACATCCACGACATATACAAATATACATCCTAGCCATTACCACAAAGGCTCTCCATATATACCCCCACACTGACCAATGTCCATCCCGCTATACTCCAGGTATACACATACAGTTCAATCATGACCGTACTGTCATACGATGTACACATTACACATAGTCATACAACTACTCATTATTTATCCATAGACCCAACACATGATCATACAGACACACTTATGCTTATATGCACCACCTGTTACAGTAGAGTCACACACGGCACGCATATTCACACCACCATGACCGTAGAGTCACTCCATATATACATAAATTACACACCTATGACCATGTAGCTTCTCTCGTTATACATACACAACATCATTACCAATACAGCCATCGGGTATAAGCGTATACCCACACATAACCACACAACCATACATTCACTCCATATATAGGTAAGATTGTTGGAATCCTCAAATATACTAAGTTTTGTAACTACAGACGTTGTTAGGTTTAACTCCTCCGGCAATATGGACGCCACGCCACGCATTGTCAAGATCACACGTTGTCCAATGTTCATGTCAGCGTGACACTGCATTCACACCCGAATATTGAATTGCCAACTGCATGTATTCACCTAACCACATTTGATTATACATCAGCTCATAATATACCTATATATCTCACCATGAACACCCACGCATGACAATATATTCACTCGTTTTGTACATCTCACCATGGCCACCCAAATACATGACCATAGTATGAATGATACACACATGCATACAAGGAATGACTGTATGGTCACCATACAGTCATTCCTTGTATGCATGTGTGTATCATTCATGACCATACACTAACTCCATGAATACATATTCACCTCACATATGACCATACAGTAATTTCATGGCTGCCATGTTTACACCCAACCTTCATCTGAACTCCGTTTCAAAATTCTCCCCATTTCCTTTCAAAAATATGGCGATAATCCCAAAGTGGTTTCGCAAAATTCCATGCTGCAACTTTAAAGTGAGTTTGTCATGCCTCACAAGGAACTTGGACAACCGGAATATAATGTTTAGATGTCATGTGGTTAAGTGACATGTATAATAACCACGTGAGTCACAATTTGATATCTTTTCGGAACAGCAGTGAATAATGTTCGAGATATATGTAAAAAATCAACAATTTACCAAATTTGGTTGCCATTTTGGAAGCTGTTTTAGTAAGTGGGTATATACAATACCTTAATGTGACACATTTTAGATAGATCAAAACGATAAACACATGTCATACCAAAGAATGTTACATTTTACTTGAAACAATTGTCCAATCCTGAGAAGTGATTTTTTTGCAGATCTATATGTCAAGTTTGAGACAGAAAAATAGAATACGTTGGTAATGCCAGTGTATATGTTAGTATTCAATGTATAGAAGGATATTTTATACCATGTTATGTAAAATTAAATTTTTCAGGGATTGCAAGAGGCTAGGACACCAATAATTTATTATTTAATTACTCACATGATCAGTTAACGTAAAATATACAAAATAAAGTCACAATTCTCATCCAGTGCCAAACCGCAGAAACTGATCTAGACGATATTAGATGAAAAAAGTCACATTTGGCTCTCCCAGCGGACATGTTGGTGGCCATCTTGGATGGGGATTTCAAATTTTGCCCTATACAGGTGGCATTATGTGTTAGCTTCACAAACGTATATACATTTGTATTTGCCAATATTTTATCGCTATAATTTGCATCTAGTCAATGTCTGCACAGCCAGTTTTGTTTGCGTGTTAACATAATAAGGGACATACTAAGGAAGACAGTTAGTGGGTGATGTTAAGTCCTGGAGTATATAGGTACCATACAAGCTACCGGGCTAGTTATCTTGCTATATGTTATTGCATTGTATTATTTATGTGTGTATTGTAAACGAAATTATCATATCATATATCTCGTCTATCACAGTTCAGAATTGTTTTTGTTGAAAATTACCCAGTTTATCACTACCCCGCCTGAATAAATTTTCCTCAACATTATGACCTCGACCTTTGTTACTGAGAAATATCTTAACACTTACTATTCGCATCCGGACAAGTGCAAATTCCATGGGCGACTTGATTGGCATCAAACAGCTCCTCGCATATCGGCAGTTGATTATTCGCACATTGCAGGAATCCTAAACAATCATTGGGATTTTTACATTCGCCAAAGACAGTAACTGAAACAGAGACAAAAAGGAAACAAAAGTCAGATGCATCTGTAATAGTCATTACCCCTTTCATGACTGGAGCTTCCTGAAATTTGGCGAAAACACTGTGCCACTGCATTCTCTTATATATGCGAGTCTCCCATAGGGGGCCTCGTATATATAAGAGAATGCATTGGCCTAACAATATTTACATTGACCTTGTAAGCCAATGTATTCTTTTATATATGGGAGGCTCCCTATGGGAGACTCGCATACATAAGAGAATCCACTGGCACATGATAGTTAATGCTGCACCAGAGCAGCTCCGCCATGAATGGGTTAATTAGCCACTAAAGCCATGGACGCCCGTCGCGGTATGTATTGCTGTTAAAATAGTCACATCCGTTAAAACCGCCATAAACAGAAAGAATATTAAAATATAGACAGACTTTGTTCTTATACCAATCATAACTATCGCGTAAATAGTATATGATTGTCAAGTTCGTATGCTATGTGATGTAAATAAAAGCCAAGAATGTTACAGAACCTGGCTTTTGCATACACAACACAGCGTATGAACTTGACAACAACATATTATGTACGTGATATTTATGATTGGTATTAGAACAATGTTAATATGCTTTCTGTTTATGGCAGTTTTACCGGGTAGATCATAATTTCGTAAGACGTATCTCAAAACATGCATACGCGGAAGATTTCCGAACATATTCGCTGAAAATACGTGTCTTGTCTATTTTTCGATAAATTTAACCCTTTACCCAACAGAATGGCCCTGTGGCAATGCATTCTCTTATATATGCGAGTCGACCATAGGTCGCCTCGCATATATAAGAGAATGCATTGGCTTAACACATTAAAAATTATAAAATTGTTAAAGAATGTAAGAAAAAATGGTAAAAAGTGTTTTTTTTAAGGCCAATGCATTCTCTTATATATGCGAGGCGACCTATGGTCGACTCGCATATATAAGAGAATGCATTGGCACAGGGCATAACTGTAACCATCACAATGTGGTCAAGGAGCCGGTTCCAATGATATCCATATTTGTATGGTTCTATTGAGACAGACCGAAGATATTTTAGGCTGTTGAAGCTTTATTTGGCCGGTTTTGGCCGGTTTGTTGGGTAAAGGGTTAAGATAGTTTCGTTGGTACCGGTTAGATAGTTTCACATAGAAAGCACCTGTAAAGCACCTGTAAAGCACATGTAAAGCACCTGTAGACGAGCACCTGTAGACGATCTAGAAAATTTTGAGATGGCACCACTTAAATTGGATGAATAAACAAGGCGAAAGCAGTGCCCGAAGTTTCTAATATCTTCATGTTAAGATTTACGTGTAACGCATTCTATCTCTCAACATTTTGATGAATGCAAATGTTATACGGGACCCATATAATTAGCGTACCGGGACGTCCGGTAGGCGGTCTCCGCTTAGCACACCGGGACGTCCGGTATCATATGTTCTTGTGAATAAACCAGTTTATTGTCACAATCGTGGTATTTCATTTTATTATATGCTTGCCTATAAAATAGCGGGAAATTACCGAAATGTAGATCGTTGTATTTATTATATGACTACCACTAATCCCTTACAAATAACAATATTGTTTGGCGATAAATTCCGAGCAGTCGGAAAACGCTTGTCTGGTTGTGAGCCGTATCGGTATTCTATGAAATCCGTATCAGTATACTTTGAATTCCGTATCAGTATCCCGTGACATTACGACACTGGAAGCTGGGAACTATTTATTAGGTTTGAAGCGTAAACGGATCTGTTCTATTGTCGCGCGTGTATCCTGACCAACTGCCCGGGTGATGACATGGAATGGTGCAACGAAGTAGTTTTGCCCTTTGTGACATGGGATGAACCAAAAATGTGTCATATAATAAACGCTTTATCTGTACAGTGAACTGATATGGGCTGCAGTATTACGTCTCGTTGACGATGTCAGATCGCCGCATCAAACTCGCTCGTTTGATATGGCGATCTGACATCGTCAACTCGGCGTGATAGTGCAGCCCATATCACTTCACTGTTATGTACCGATACTGTGTATTTATCTCTTAGAAAACACAGTGAATTGCCATGACGTTATTTCATTCTAGATAGCGATATTAAACTAATGGCTAATAGCCAATACAATTTTTATATGCAATAGGTTACAGCAGATACATTTACACTATTGTTTGAATTATGCAGAAACATATTAAATGAACCCTCTTGTTGAATCAGGTTCATTAGTTAATGAACGCTCAATAAGACACCAATTGAATATGCTTACAGATTATAGGTGATGCATTATTTTGAAAATCAATATGGCAGATGTTGTTAATATTGCCAGGAACCTTATTTTTCCATCTGTTCATATTGTCATGGTTGACTGAATTTTGGGGGACACAGAGTGCTTAAAAGATTAACAGTGAAGGTTATGTGTTTTAGTCTGCAAGCTACTTGTAAAATATTGTTAATAAATTAAACGGCTTGACACTAACACTAGCACGAGCTGATCATTGCGTGCACATTGTCCACTAGCCAATGAAAACGACGAATTGAAGATGTGTATGCATTGCAGGGATTTCTCTAATGTGGTGACCTGCCCCGACTAGATGACCAAATGGTCGCCCACTCTCTGGTTATAACTATATAATTTTTCATCTGCTGTCTGTTCAAATAACCAATAGCAAGTAGAATATCGAAGAAGACACTGACAAAATACATGTATTCGTTGCAATGGCATAACCGGTAGTGCAGAAATAAAAGATTGTTTGTTTGTTTGTTTAACCCTTTACCCAACAAACCGGCCAAAACCAGCCAAATAAAGCTGCAACAGCCTAAAATATCTTGGGTCTGTCTCAATAAAACCATACAAATATGGATATCATTGGAAACGGCTCATTGACCACATTGTGATGGTTACAGTTATGCCCTGTGCCAATGCATTCTCTTATATATGCGAGTCGACCATATGTCGCCTCGCATATATAAGAGAATGCATTGCCATTTTTTCTTACATTCTTTAACAATTTTATAATTTTTAATGTGTTAAGCCAATGCATTCTCTTCTATATGCGAGGCGACCGATGGTCGACTCGCATATATAAGAGAATGCATTGGCACAGGGCCGTTCTGCAGGGTAAAGGGTTAACGTCGTTTTAGACGCTATATGTTACTTGTTGTGTGATAATGATAATGGGCAAGTTATGTTCAATTATTCAGCTTTTTATCAAATGATTAGGACCCAGAAATTGCATACATAGCTTCTCAATGATGAACATCATATAATAATACAGGAAATATGTATATCTTCATATCCAAACCATTTAAGGTATTAAGAATTAAATGAGCTGACGTTGGCATTACGTGGTTAATTGAAGATAAAAAAAGACCTATGAGAACTGATGGAAATGCGTTGTGTTATCGAACTCTTGTTCAACCGTTCAAGATCTTCATTCTTGGCGGCATACATGCAGCGGGCATTACATAGTTAATTTTGACTCACGGGTACCGGCAGTTGCATATACAATGTAAGGTGTCCTTACATGTTGTAGTTTATATGATTTCTTATGATTTAAATGTTCTTCATTATATGCGTGGTTCCTTCAAGAATAAATAATTCGTGCACATTATATCCAGTTTCCTCTATATAAGCTGCAATTACTCTATAATATCTAAGCACTATATAAGTATTGATAAATTAATTGAGATTAAAAGTGTATGATACACAAAAACGATACGGCCATTTATGGTACCATCTCATGTTATACTCAACAGAATATAAGCAACTAATGAATGAATTTGAGCCATGGATTAGTGCAACATACACTCATTCCCGCCCTCCGGATGTATATTGTTAGGCTGTTCTGGTGAGATGACAGGAGCTATGGGGATATTTCGCGGAACAACACACTTCGGGTTTCTCGATGCGAGTTATATTAGGAAATTGTAGTAGAACGAAGAGTAATGTTCTATTCCCACATATAACACAAAAGGTGACATCCAATGTTTTTCTGTGGATATTTTCCAAGATTAGTAATATAAACAAGACATCACGTATCATTTGCAGAAGCTGTAATTTAATTTCGGTAATTATACAACAAACTGTTTTATACGAAATAATACGAAAAATCAAAATAGGGGAACGACCGTAAACAGGTAACGGAAACAACTTCGATAAGAAAGGATTATTCAACAATGTCTGACGTTGCATATCTTCTACTAGATACATATTACTCCGATGCCTTCAATTTACTGAAGCTTATGCCAGGTAGTTCGAGTAACTCCAGTGGTGACACTAGGCAGTAGCGTTCTTTAACACGTGTGCCACGTGACGCACACACCGATCGAGGCGTGTAGGCCTCCACGAATCAGCCATTAATGACGGCGCCAGATCGGACAGCGGGCACACAACACGTGGGGGGAGGGGGTCTGCACCCACAACAACATACATGGACAAATAATCTAATGGGGGAAGTCGGCATTTTGCATTCGGATCTTATTCAATTGTCTCGAATGAAACTTTTCAGCCTGACAAACTTGGTATCTGACCGAGTTCTGATTTATGTATGAATACCCTGACCAGGTTTCCATCCCCGGTCCGCTAGCACGAGAGACCAGTACGCTACGTACCTCTCGGCTACCGACTGCCATGATGGTGGTACGATATATACCGTATACTAATATATAATAACCAAATATAGTAACATACATAATAAATGTGTTGTATTTGTACTGTATTTTTATGAATTTGTTTTTATTTTTATATTCGTTACCTTTTTTATTTTTGACGAATACAATTTATAAAAAAAAATAGGAGCTATGGGATAACTATAATAATACCGTGCTCGCTACATTTGGGTACCGGTTAGACTTTTTGCAAGATGTATGTATTCGCGTATGACGGTCTGTATCTTCGCGAAAGTCTCATTTTTGCAGTATGTAACTTTTATGACCGCGTTAATTGCTTTCGATATTTAGGTGTGAACAATGGCTGGACCACTCTTGAAGATTTTATTTCGGGATCACAATGCATACTATAACAGCTAATTTTGCTGATGAAGTATGTCTCAGTTGGAAAGTAGACTATATATCGTATTGCGAAGTTTTGGGGGTGTATTTAATCCGATCAGCATATTTTTTGTCTGCAATGAGAGGCTTTCTGGTGTGATGAATGAGATCCTTCAGTGATAAGCCGCAATTGTTGTAATAATTGAAGGATAAGTTATTTTAACGGAATTCTGCAGTGTGCATGGTGATGCATTCATGAAACCATATATATATTTTATATTATATAATTATATGCCTGTACAATAATATGATCTTGAGGGCGGTACCATTTCTGACTACGGTTTTCTTGCTATAATTACCACGTTGTTTGCATCGTTCACAGAGCACACGAGTGCATTTTACATTAGTCCATGGCTCAAATTCATTCATTTGTTGCATATATTTTAGAGAATTGAAAAAAAAAATATCGCTACGAATTACCGATTGCCGCAACTAACCAGTACGCATGTGCACACACACATGTAAGTGTCTTGTATATACTCTACATGCGAATGAAGCAAAAATAGCTAATTATGCACACCCACACATGTAAGTGTCTTGTATATACTCTACCTGCGAATGAATCGAAAATAGCTAATAATGTGCACCCACACGTAAGTGTCTTGTATAGACTATACCCGCAAACGAATAGAAAATAGCTAATAATGTACACCACACATGCAAGTGTCTTGTATATACTATACCTGCCAATGAAGCGAAAACCGCAAATAACAGGAATTGGTTCATAGTCAATGCGAAGGTATGGTCCCCAGGAGTATTTGGTGCGAAAGAATGTTATCTGCAAGACGTCGGAATAAGGCTCGACCAACAAGACACGAACACATGACAGGTTCACATGGTGAATACGTACATATAAACCTACCGTTTTTCCAATGTCGATAAAGACACTGGCCCAGACAGCTAATACAACAATGCGGGCAATGTACATGTGACGAATGTGGATATAGGTTAACATAATGGGAGTGTTCGATTGTGAGTTATGCACGCTGTTGATACATCCCACGTACTTTATATGCCACATGGAAAACGTATACAAGAAAAGAATTTAGAAAACTCGGGCCTGTCAAAAAGTTAATTTTACTACATGTACCTTCCCATATTGTTTTATACTTGGATTGTTCCACATCATACATGCAGATGATATGATTATACGCTAGCGTAATTAACGAACCAAACGGTATAAAACAATTCTTATCAAAATCACTTTATAGATTCCCAAGAAATAAGGTTCATATAAGGCTTATTTCGTGAAGTAATTATACATTAAAAATTACATCAATGTTTCGTAAAATAAATGGACACTAATCGTAATTTCGTTCATAAATATATCCGGGTATCTGAGAAGATGTAAACAAAACGGTTTACCACCTGAGTCGTTATTTCGTGGGAGAATCTGGATTCAGATTACGGATTACACTCCGTACGACGTGGTTCGGTAAACGAACAGACCAGAATCAGTAAACGAACATACCGTAGTCGTTATTTCGTCGTAATCTGGATTCAGATTCTGATTCCGTAATCTGAATCATAACATTTATAATGTAAACAAACCTAGATTTCCCCACCTCGGAGTTTAAAAACACAATAAAACATAAGAATCCGTCCCTTGTGTACAAATTATTGCAGAATATACACGATCCATATCAAAGAATTTTAAATGCGGAGACAAATTTGTGTTATCGAGTGTAAACGGGGAGAATTTTACTGAAATTAGCCAAATAATAATGTTATTGATAGTAACGCTGGGGGAGCACTTCGGTTGATGGCGAGCTTGAAGCAAATCCTTGTCAATTTCATTGTCACTTTCATCATGTTCGTTTCATAATTCATCCACAAAATACCGCCCGAACGCATGTCGATTTTAAATTCGGCAGATGACATCACCATTGAACGAATTCACGTGAACCTGCATGGATATGTCTTCTGCTTTGTTCGTAATTATATGTTCCTTCTTATTCAAGAAGTAGTAGGATTATATGATAGATATGTATAATCAGATACACGTATGTACTATCTAGTCGTATAACAATTTCGTATTTAAAATGTTTTGTATCGTTAAAAGAAGTCATTTTGCATAATAGTCTATGAGGTTCCGAAACACAGGTACTTTTTGGCCAAAGTGCTGTGCATTATTTGGAAATAAAGCTTTGCCCATGTAGCTAATGTTGTGGTCTTGTGATCGCTCATGAACTCCATTTCCCAATCGCACCAACACAAATGTAAAGCTTATTCTAGGATCGCAGGACAATATAGTGGAAATATCAGTCATTTTATTTGATTAAATACCCAGGGACGTGGAGTTCCCATATGTGTTCACCTTCAAATTTCCGGCCAACTGCACCCACCCCTTGAAATAAACATCAAACTCAAATGTTGCAGAATTCCATTTGCACTCCCCTGGAAATATCCAACCTGACACACCCTAAGATTGGAAAATTACCAACTATTACTGGTTGGAATACAATGAGAACAATTCCAACCTATCTATGGTGTCAAATTAATGTCCAACTTATGTTTTGTCAGGCATGACATTTCCAACTGTTGGGAATTTACCAAAGTTCGGGAGGAAGACACCCCAACCATCCCCTGTCGCCACGTCCCTGTACAACTGACAAGTTTCGTGTGTTCTCTACAACGTCGTCGAAATTTGATTCGGGAGATCTAGAGCTGTTAGAAATTCTTGCCCTCATCAATAAACACACTTTAACTTGAACAAAAAGAAGATGCGATTAAGTCGGATTGGCAGCTAATTAGGTGCCATGTATATTATATGAAATTACTCGGTCTTTCTCAGTTGGTGAGGAAAATTCTTCATTTCCATAACATTTTTACAAACTAATACTCATAAAAACTCTTCGCAACTTTTAAAATATGGAGCCCCTGACATACACACGCGGATGCTAAAAAATCAACTATAACTCGCATTTTATTTAAGAGAAAAGAAGCTATAATGAAAATATGGTGAAGGTTCCGGTTCTCTGTTGAGGGCTCCGATTCTTTGCAACTTACTCGCGGTGGCTCCGGTTCACTACATATGTGTGGAGTAGTTTTTACATGTCCACGTCTAACGCCAAAATCATGTTCAAACAATTATTGGGATAAACCAAGATATTGTATTGGGTTCACATTACCTAAATACAGTTACTGCTCACAATTATAACATCTCTTTCTCACAAAGTTACGACATGCAAACAATTACTGAGCACATACCATATTGTTGTTTCTTGAGGACATTATTTCTTGCCGCGTACACGTACATTTGACATATCTAGTTCCTAACGTTTCTGTATTGTTTGATAGGTATAACAAAAGAAGTTTCAGCCAGAGGGATAATAAATTTAGCATATCTCACTGGGCAATAGTTGTTTTGTTTTACTTTTAGTATAAACTGGAACAGGAATTTTGACTATTATTAGTCACTCTATAACATTTTTGAAAGCAATTTTATTGTGACACTTTTAAGTGAATTATATGTAATAGTGTGCGTTTCTCCTGTTTATATTGAGGCGCAGTGAAGGAAATACATATGCGAACGAGTTAGTAATTCTTTTTTTCCCTCGATTATATTTTTGGGAGACTATTAAAATAGCCGGTGTCCGTCCGCCCGTCCATCGAGTAATCGGGACGCCCGTGCACCCGTCCGTGCGGAAATAATCCGGATGAGAACTTCATTTTGGGCTAACGGATCGAAACCAAATTTGGTATGTGAGTTTATGAGCTCGAAATACAGGTCAAGTTCGGTCCGGAGTTATGGCCCCTTTTTCGACTTATAATTGTGTCGTTTTGAGGTTTCCGGATGATAACTTTAGATTGTGAGATCGGATCTGAACCAAATTTTGTATGTGAGTTTATGAGCTCCAAATACAGGTAAATTTCGAATATGGCTTCGGTTCGACCATTTTGCCGGAGTTATGGTCCTTGTTGACTTAGCATTTGACGATTAGTTTGGTTTCCGGGTGATAAATTTCGTTTTTGTAATCTGATTGTTTTTAAATTTGGTCTGTGGATTAAACACATGAAGATACAGGTCAAATTCAAATTTGAGTGTTGTCCGCACAATTTTGCCGGAGTTATGGACCTTGTCGACCTAAAATTTTATGATTATTTTGGTTTACTTCTAGTTATCTGATTGTTTTTAAATTCAACCGAATCTCTTGATACGTGGTACGTAGTTCAAATTTCAGAAGACAAATGCCATGTTTAAGTTGGTCACGGTCCAATGAATTTTGACAGAATTAAACAAATTTACGCCTACTATAAGTTACTAAAAATCCACCTTTCGGGGGGACACGTGATCGCTGACCTTTTATTGTTGTTGTTGCTGTTGTTGTTGTTGTTGTTGGAAGAGTTTCTGCAAAGAGACAAGGCACCTTTAAGCGTTTCGCCACAGTCTTGATTGTTGAATTCACATTGTTGAATATATATTTTTTAGAAATGGCGATGTTATTACTATTGTCAATCAGTGATTGGACATGGAAACGAAACGCTGCAGCATACCCTCATTGCACACAAGGACCTCGAGATCGTCTTGTTGTGCGGCGTATCGAGTGATGATATTCGCAACACACAGTACATGGCGAAGCATTTCGGGATTATTCCAAAAACACTAACCTGTGATCTGGCATCCATCCGCTTAAACGAGGATGATTGCGTTTTGACTTTTCCGGAAGAAACCGAAACCGACATATCGGAACGTCCTCTGAATAAAGTGATGCGAGATGGGAGTTCACACAAAGAGCTGTTCCAATGAGAATCGGACATTAACATGACATAATCTGACTCTACTCGTGATATAGACGAATTGTCACAGTTGTTGCGAGATATAGTACATTTTCTCACTGAGCATGACCAACTGGAGGAGTGGCAATGTTTCATGCGAGAGTTAGCAACCAGACGTTTTTCCTTTAGATAACATTGCCTTTCAATTATTTCTCGATGTCCGTAAAATATAGACATTCAATTCTATGTAGCGATGACATATAAATATGGTCATTAATTTAGGGACCATCATATGACGCTATACAAAGAGAGACATCTGGTGTAAATTTTGTAATTGCAATTAAGTGTTCTTTGAACCAACTGTATTATATGGGACGTGCCAATCGATCCGAATACACATGCCAATGCATATGGCCGCCGCTCATCATGTGTTATGTTTATGACTAAGTATGTTGTCATATTGGTAGAAATCAAGATGACGGCATGTACTACTTTATCTAAGGCAGATAATCGAGCTATTCGCAGAGAACCGAGCGCTCGGTAGAGAATCGGAGTCCTCAGCAGAGAATCGGAATCGGAAAATAGAAAGTCAATTTCTGTGCATTTCGGGATTAGTTTTTAACTTTATTTTTTACACAAACTGATGGTCGGTGACTATAATGTCACGATAGCGTTATGAAACCCATGAAACACTGTTTTAATGTTGTTGTTTTTTTACGTTTTATGCCGCGATTGCTCAATAGAGAATCGGAATCGTAATCTCGATTTAGCCTCGCCCCGTAATCTGGTTCGGATACTGAATCCAGATTCTCCCACGAAATAACGACTCTGGCGTTTTAAAACCCCAATAACACTACCAACATCAAAGTACTCAAAAGTGAATATAGTTCTATGTTGTGGAGAGTGAAACTAAAACTAAACATTATATTACTTGTTATATATTACTATTAAGATGTCATCATGTCGTTTTCAACGAAAGTCGACGAACAACGTCATCGTGTATCTTTTCCCATTGACAGAATTCGCGTGGACCTGAATGTATCTTCTGCTTTGTTCATAATTATGTGTTTTCATTCGATTCAAGAAAATAGTAGGATATATATGGATTATCAGATACATGTATGTACTATGAAAACAATTCATTCCATATGAAATATTATGTTATTTCCTCCGCACAGTATAGGCTCTGCAGTATCAACTGATGTGCATCAGTTGGAAAATAAAGCTTTGGGTACACGTAGATCGTGTTGTGGCTGTCACGATGAGGCATCTCGCGCGGGTAAGAAAATAAGGTTTAATCAAGTCTGGCGATAACATCAAGTAAACTATATAGTAGAAATGTGGGTCAAGTTATTTTAGGTTAATTAAACAAATTATTAAGAATTCCTAGATACGTTGTTCAACTGATAAGTATCCAAAATTGTCCGCCTGGAACGGAGAGGGTCCGCGAATTTGATCCACTAAAGTGAGTAGAACCGTTACACATTCATTACGCGCGCGCCGCGTGTATACTGTCCTGGAAATTCTAGATAGATGTGGGCGCTGATATTAACATGGGTGTTTTATTTATAGAATGGGGAATTTTGGGATGATTAAAAATCGAACTGCGTCCGGTAAAAGGTGTAGTTTGGAGTTTCAATTTCGTTTATTGTCGTTTAATTAACGTTATGTCAATAATGTTGAATTTTGGTTTGTGATAAGCTCTATCAATTACAAATAAAAGAAATGAAAAAGATAATTTGTAAGTCTTATATTTCAACTTTTATAGACCTTTTTCGTTCTCCAGCCCACTGGGGGTTGTGGTAATTCACAAAACTTATAATTACAATGATGTGCATATAATATATGATCTTGAGCGCGTTACCATTTCTGACTATGGTTTTCTTGTTATTAATCTAATATAAAACAAATAATGCTTTGATGACATTTGCATAAATAGTAGAATGTTGTTTGAGATCGTCGTGGCGATGATGGTGTTGCTGATGATCACAGGAGGATGCACATCGACCAATTTGGGTTGGCCTCTTGAATTCCGATTACGACATTAATGCTGCAAGCCCGCTGTTCTGCTCTGCGACAAATTTAGTGCTCGCATGTTAAAAGATTGCTCATCTTATTATGTAAAAAAATTGGTGACGTCACAAAATCAGATAGCCTATGTACGAAACAAAACTTTGTTTCATTATACGGCAATAATTTTGTTTTCACTGTTCTCTATTATTTTTCAAATGGTAACGTCATACCAAAATGGGTTAGTTAATTTCTTTGTCTGTTTTTCCAAATAGCCATAATCATATATATATGCAAGGAACGTGGAGTCTTCGCATAAGGGAATGTCTGCGAGGGACACCCATTTGACATTCGTTGTTACGATGCGCCTAACGCAGGTTACTTTCACGGGTAACATAAAAGTATTGACATCAACCATTTTTAAGCCACCGTTTTTGTAATCTTGGCATACAACTTTTCGTTTCACTCGATTGCGCTTTGAATTACATAGAACAATATAAATCATATTGTATGACTCTTACCTGGAATATTAATATGTTGGTCAAGTTGGTCAGCGTATATGCAGTCCGTATATCGATATTGCATGTATTTATTGTCTTTGTATATGTAACAATTATAGGTAATTGGTGTCTAACCATGTAACACGCTGCCATGGTTAGCAAACACCATATCCAGCACACTTGAATGAAAGAGACAAAGTCAGAGTAATACACTGGAAGTTTGACTAAAAGGCTTGATAGATATAGATAAACAAGGAGATTAGCAAAAAGTAAAACGGCTCAAAACATATTCATCATATGAATATCCCCACATACTACTGGTGGTGCAAAATGTATTAATACATCTGTCTAGAGTGTTTGACTATACATAGAGCAGGACTTCGGAGAAAACTAATTTTCCATGGAATAAATGGACACATCCTCAATATTATCAAAGCCATGTATTCAGATCTGAATCTTTGTGTTCGCATTGGCGACCAAGAATCTGACTTTTTCCCGAATTATATTGGCTTAAAATAGGGGGAAATCTATCCCCTCTGCATTTTGCAATTTATCAGAATTATCTGGAGAATTCAAGAAATTGCATAAGTGCGAAGGTGTCGATATTGGAACCTTCAAGCGACTAGACACCGGCCTCTACCTCAAATTTTTTATTTTAATTTGTGCTGATGATACTGTTAACGAGTCGAAACTTTTTGTGATATTCGCTTAGCATGGCATATAGTCAGCATCTCTCGAATCTTCTTTAATATGCCTAGCAGGCAACCTCCCCTTTATTTTGACATCCATACATTTATGCACCACCTTCATTATGTGGGGAAATTATATGACGGATAGGTTGTAAGTCATTATGTCTTTCACTATACTTATGTATATATGTTGACAAACGGAAAGGCCGTATGGTCCGTCAGCCAGTGCTCCATTCTGAATTATTATTGTCATTCCGGAGGTATAGGTGTGGTTTTCGTTGACCCGGGCAGATGTGGTACTTTGTCAGGCAACCACTAACCTGTTTTGGTTAACAAATAAACATTCTAGCAAAGTTGTACCACTCTTGTGTATGCTACACGGCGTATGTAGGGTTAATTTGGAAGTCAATACCAGGCCAGGTGTGTGGGAAACTGACTTGAAATTCAATAGCCTGAGCTATTCCGTTTCGAGTCAGTGGTCCTATGAAGATAGATTATATCTTAACCTGTTGGACAGGTCAGTACGTGCACGAATACGATTGTTACACGTGTTGGTGTGGCTTCCAGATTATCATATATACTAGTTTCAGCAGGGGATTGAGACTTGACTGGAGACTCTTGATTCGAACGCGTTAGGGAGCAGTTATGATATTATATTTTTCTCCATGGCCACCTGATTGTGTGAACTTGTATATAGTTGTATAATAAATATCATCAACGTGTTTCTAAGAATTCCAACTTAATGGTTAGAACCTGCGAGACCAGTAGCCCGAGAGAGTGGTACAGGTCGTTGTGGTGCCGAGTTAGCAGGACATTTCTTGGAATTCTTGGACAGGTGGTCACGGAAGAAAAATATGGATGAAAATAAAACGGATGAAATAAGGTATGAGACAATTTGCAATTTTTGGCTTGGTTCACAACTCTTTATTGGTAGATTTAACTATAGTTTAAAATTGTTCCATCAATTTTTCCATATAAGGTATACTTAGAAACTACTGTTGTACCAGTATGTTTATTTCGAGTTGTTGTTGTTTTATTAATCATTGCGTCGATTGGAAATAAATGAGATCTGGTCTTAATTTTTATATAAATTGGCTAAACTCTTCATGAGTCGAGTTATCATGGTTTAAAAATTGTTGTGTCACATTTAAATAAATGATAGATGGTCTGAATTTGTGTGTAAATTGACCATTGTTATGTTTCCGGGACACCCTGTCGCTTGTTCTGTGGAAATTGCTTAGCTTTGAAGTAATTTGTAGACTTAAAGGAAGCAATCCAATTATAAATAAGTTCTAGTTGTTCCCGCTGAAAAGAAGTTAAGACAGCTTGTCGAAATATAAGTTTATCAATGGAAATTGAAATATAGATCTTGTTTTTTCGAGGTATTATTGTTACATGTACGCTCGGTGTGAATAGTCTAACTATGACACATGTTGCAATATATAATAGTAATTACTGGGATAAAAAATCTTGTGTCCAGGGTTATGGTATCCAAAAATAGGAAAAGAATTGATGTCACATTCTACACAGATCAGTCCAAGTGAATTATTAAATTATGCATGATAGAGATTTATCTATATAAGGTATGCTAGGAAATTACCGTTGAGTTGGCGTTTTTCTATGTCGAGTTGTTAATTATCAAATATATGAAATAATCACTGGAATAAAGTTGTGTCCATTCGCTATATGGTATCATATCGGTAATATTGATTTTAACAATCTACACATGAGAAGATTCCAGTGAATTATTCAATGATGCATAATTTATTATATATACAGAAGTAGTGAACACACCGTAGTTATATGTGTGCTTGTTTTCAAACAAGTTGTAGTTGTTGGAAAATTCCAGGTAAAGAAATTTGGCAAAAGTTATGGTTAGGTAATATTAAAAGTCCTTATTGAAATCTATTATGATATATATACAGTATAGTTGTCAAAGAACAAAAGTCTGGTTTGACATGAGTTTTGGTTTCGGAATAGATATTTTGTGGCAATTGTTGTTCTGAGCAAGTTGAGGCATTTACATATATTATTAGCGCACTTTTGGTAAACTTGTTTGAAGTTTATATAAATTATTTTTGAATAATGTAAGTCACTGAACAAAAATGTTCTGGGAAATTCAGGTTATACAAGTACTAAATTATTACACCTTGTGCAGGTTATATAGGCATTAAATTTACTGATGATTTTAGGATGTTTTCAAGTTAATCAGTATGACTTTAGGGAGTTCTGGTTTTTGAAGGAATTATGATTGGGAATTTTGTTGAAATTGTTCTGGCAGTGAATTAAGATTAGTTTTATTGTGCTCAGATAATCCATTTGAAAACCTTGTTTATTTATGACAGTTTGTCAATAGACTGGTTGCGTCCAGCGAGATATATCTTTAAATAAAAGAAATTAGTTGAAGTAATTAGAGAAACTTAAAATTAAATAAATTATAGTCCAGATATAGATACTTGAATTTTGAAGTATGGTTTGGGAATTTTCAATTTAGCCAAATGGTTCCAATGTTTTGAAAAAACATCTACACGGATGGTCAGTGGTATTTTGTGTTACGAGACGCCCGGATTCGGTTGAAATGTTGAAAACAAAATATGTATATATATATCAAGGTATATGCAACAACAAGAAAAGAATGCATAGAAAACTGATGGTTCCATAATTAAATCTGTTTCGGAATTCTTTGAGTGTCTTTGAGTCACAACTAAACGGACGAACCACCATTATGTCTAAAATGTTTGTTGGCGGCACAAAAAGTCCCGGAACAAAAATAGAAAATATAATCTTACCTTTAAGGATTTAGCGCAGAAAAGAACATGAATTTTATCCAAATAATCCTGTTAATTCCATGAAAATTATATGGAATAAAGACACCATTTAGAACAATAGTCATTCAAGATGAAATATTCCTTGAAAACATGAGAAATATCTCCATCCCACAGAAAATTTGTACACAACTGACTGTGTCCAACGAAAACACAAATGAGCTGATAAGAGGCAATACACTGTACACGCATTTAGCCCAAAACATACCACAGCAGCTGTCCGGTGAATATTTCAATAGAAATGAAACTTTGGCCCAAGGCATCGAAAATTAAAGTCTAGCAAATCTCTCACAAAACGGGTCAATACATAGCTATTGCACAGGGGACTGATTTGACTTTTGAAGGGTGTTTGTACTGTAGTCTGAATTAAAGTGGTAAATATGGACATTCCCTTTGGCCGTTAGCCATGGTCAGAAAAGCGAAATAACATTCGTATGGTGACCTATCTATTGATTTTAGTTAAAGGGACATACGAATGAAGACTAGCTTACACATTTCGTTTAAGAGTTGTCTGAGGTCATGAAAATATAAGTTAGTTGTTGTCTGAAGATTTTAATTTTAAAGGGACATATGAGGACGAACTGGAAATGCGTTTAAAGAGTTAGCTGATGTCAGGAAAATAAAGTTTGTATAGTGAACTACTGAATTGTTTATTAAAAGGACATATGAGGATTTTAGTATACATGGGAATGATATGTTATTCCTACAAGGAACAATAGTTATTAGTATGTGAACCAATAAACCAAGCAAATAGTAATTTCAAGGTGATTTGACGGGTGTTCCCAAATGCAGGGCCAGTGAGATTTAATTTGGCATTCTGATTATGGATAGCGATGTTACGCGATTGCGTTGATTTAACACGCAAGTGTCAAGGTATTTGTATAATCTCAGTTAATAAACAGTACTATACTGTCCCTTAATAAATTTATGCCCGAATTAAAGATCAAGTTGAAATTTATTCAACTTTCGTATCGAAATAAGGCAAATATAACCCTCAACAGGAAGTCAAATTATGGATATTAAACCATATTGATCCTTTATCAAATGTCGCCCGAATTCAAGGTCAAATTGAAATTCATTCCAATTTTCGTACCGACACAAGGTGATTATTTGAACATAGCTATAACGATGGGATCGACGTTCTCCATCGCTGGATCTGGATCCACTTAGTATTCGGAATGGAGCCAGGACGAACGGAGTTAATAGGACAGACACTATTAACTCCCAACACGGAATCAGAAGAAAATATTCCAGGATTATGACATTCCTCTGTTCGGAACAATTCTTGTTATTGACGATTCGTTCGAGAAAAGAACTCTCGGAGTATGACATTCCTGTGTTAGGAACTAGTATGTGTTATTGTGTTGCATATATATTCCAAGTGGGATGGTTTGGGATCTCTATCGCGGAATTATCAAGTGTTTTGTCTTAGGACAAAAATCTTGAAAAAGGTGATGAGAGTTATGTAACATTTCCTACACGGCGTATGTAGGGTTAATTTGGAAGTCAATACCTGGCCAGGTGTGTGGGAAACTGACTTGAAATTGAATAGCCTGAGCTATTCCGTTTCGAGTCAGTGGTTCTATGAAGATAGATTATATCTTAACCTGTTGGACAGGTCAGTACGTGTACGAATACGATTGTTACATGTGTTGGGTGTGGCTTCCAGATTATCATATATACTAGTTTCAGCCGGGGATTGAGACTTGACTGGAGACTCTTGATTCGAACGCGTTAGGGAGCAGTTATGATATTATATTTTTCTCCATGGCCACCTGATTGTGTCAGCTTGTATATAGTTGTATAATAAATGTCATCAACGTGTTTCTAAGAATTCCAACTTAATGGTTAGAGCCTGTGGGACCAGTAGCCCGAGAGAGTGGTACAAAGTCCCCTGGTGGGTTAACACTGTCCCTGGCCTGTCTCTATGCATACTGTGGTGCTTTGAAACTAAACATGAATATTTCTTAATTCAACGTCTTGGTTTTTGGCCGCAAACGTGGTAAAAGTACGAAACAAGGATTCACTATTTGGGGACAATCACTGGAAACAGTAAACAGCTACAAATACCTGGGCACAACATTTCACAGGAACAATTCCATTGCACTAGAGAGAAATCTCAAATGCAAGAGTGCAAGAAGACAATGGACGCACTCCTGATTAAAGCCCGTGCTAACCGTCTCACTTTAGCAAGCATACTTAACATATATGAACAATATGTGGTACCCAATAGTATTTATGGGGCGGAAGTATGGGGATGACAATCATTCTTGCTTTGAGAAACTAGAAACATGGTTTCTAAAATTCGTCCTGAAATTAAAGAAATCAACCCCAGCTACATTCCTTTATAGTGAACTTGGAATTTGCCCAATAACAATTAGAATAAAAGTACGATACCTTTCTTACTGGGCAAAAATACATACGATGACAACTGACAGTTTACCCTTGTCCCTGTATTATGCAATGCTAGCCCTTTATGATAACACAAATATGAAAACCCCATGGATCAGTGGCATACATAAGACTTTAGACTCTACCGGGATAGAAACAACTTCGGTTCGTTTAATCATAGCGGACAAATGAAACTTTGTAATTTCAATTGAAAAGAGGTTGAAAGATATATATATATATATATCTATAAAGTGGTCAATTTGGGTTCCAGTTGGTACCCCAACTGACCGTGTTTTGATAAGGCGGCAGTTGTGGTTCCTGTATCTCTGTCGTTTTGTTCAGTGTGGTTCAGGGAACATGACGTACTAAACAATAATTATGAATGTCCACCAAAATTGATATTTAGGGCTCCGAACAATGACGTTTTGGAGATTTGTATATTTCGTGACGTCAAAAAAATAACGTTGTTTTATTTTGTTATGACGGTGTGCATTTCTTGTTTTTTTGCAGTCACTCTATTCATGGTTGACTGGTCCCCGAACTATAAACCTTGCCATCGCTCTGCTTTGGACGTCGTTATTATAGCCCGGTTTGGACTATCGCCATTTTGGATCTCCGGTCAGAATTCTGACTGGGACTAAAATAGAACCATGCAAGCTGATTGGCTGAAAGGATTTGTTTGTTGTGTTCAAAGACCCAATTTTGACTAGATTCTGCCGATCTCTGGTGGGAATAAATTATCAAAACATATTATTGTGATATCCTACTTAGTATTTATGAATAGATATTTATAAATATGTTAACTTTTTTGCAGAACACACGAGGCAACGTATTGTGTTTTGATGGGTATCCCAGTTTTGCTGTTGTCTCTCCGTCGATATATTTGTATCAATGACGCAAATGACGGCATCTACTTAAAGATGGCGATAGTCCGTACTAGTCTCTTATGGGATGGCACGTCACAGAGCGATAGCGTCGTGGTGTTTTACATATGAGCCAGGGACGAGTCTATATTCATGGTGGAATAAATATTATAACAACGTACTACGTTATTTGAAAACTTAATCATTCCCAGGTCGTGATATGTAGATATACAATTAGAATATATGATTAGATTAGGTGAATACTAATTGTATCCACACAGGTTGATACTTTGAAGTATATTCGCAAGTCGCATTTATTAATATGCCGGTTTAAATCTGGTATCAATGGTACTGTATAGATGTTTATACAGCTTGTAAAGAGCGAGCGATAAGCACAACACTCAACACCATGGAAATATTTTTAGGAGAGTGATTCACGGTGACCTTCTCAACACCGAAATCTTGTAAGGTGAGGTTTAGCTAGCGCATTATTGATACGTTATAAACAATTTAGTGGAATTTCTAACCAAAGTTCACTTAATGCATGGGGTATCCCCGGCGATGAGTATTTTGCTGATCGCATTTTCTTTACATACTGTTTGTTTACATAACATGGGGCTTATTTGCATGACTTAGAAATAGCATTTAATACGACTATTAGTTATCTATGTCCAGCGTTTGGGTTCATTGTACCTGAGCACATCTGGTGGGCTAAGTCCTCATTTTGGAAGATTCATCAGAAGAACAATATGATATGATATGATATATATATATATATATATACTCTCCAAAAGTCGCTATTAGGGCAACACTTTTACGAAATAACGCGCATTATGACCATGGCCGTTATTTCCTTTAATATTATAATTAGGAGGTCATATATAAGGCGACCGCTTCTTTTGTTCGATGAACCTAAGTTGACCATTTACTGTCATCATAAGTTTCTTCCCCTAAAGGCGACGAAATCAGATTGATCGGAAGTATTGATGCCAATGTGTAATAAGATGACCGTTATTTCGTGGATATGACCACCTAATTATAATATTAACGAAATAACGGCCATGGTCATAATGCACGTTATTTAGTAGAGACGGTCGCCTTAATAGTGAATTTAAGGGAGTATATATATATATATATATATATATATATATATATATATATATATATACTAATTGTATCCAATATCGGCCATTTATTAACTCTGAAATGTTTGTAAAAGTAAAACATAAAGTGATCCAGGCAGACTGATGTACAAACCCAAAGCACTGCACTGATGGTTATTTGAACCTTTGACCAAAAATGCTTAACCAAATATGTACTGGTATGCAAATTTCCATTGTGAGCTGTTTCTGAATACTGAATAGAACCTGGTATAAAATTGTCTACTATGAGGGTTTACGAGCGGATAATTTTACCCATTCACAACACAAACCGTTCATAACACCATGCATACATGGCCTCAATAGCTCGAAGACGAGTGTGACTCGCCAGATAGTAGTATTTCAACCAGGCTCTACTCATGATTCATTCCATGAACTAGATATTACATGCACACTTCCGCTACGATATGATAGGTAGCGCTATTTGTGCTTATGGTAGGATATACTATGCATATTTCGATTCAATTTAGACTTGGAAAAATTATTTAAATTTCAACACACAGTGACGAATGATGGCCTGGTTTAATGACAATTTTGTTTATCAATTATAATAGCATGCCATTCCATGCCTAAGCTAAAATAACCACTCTGTAACAAATGAATTTGGTATCCGGAGAAGTTGGGCACATTATTATCTCATTGCATGTACACAGCATAATACATTTCAAATAACTTGACGAATAGGTATAAATGTAGAAACTACAGCAAGTTTGCACAATCTTCCCCCGAAGCACCATGCAATTTGCCTGAAAGTTTCACCAATTCGCACAAAAATTGCCAAATGTTATGCTTTCAAATCGTTTGGGGGGGGGGGGGGGGCTCAGCCACTGGCCCATATTACCATGTAAATGCCGAAAACACTTAACGCAACCGTAGAACTTACACTGGTGAGTAGAGACGTGTAAATATAAATTTAAACCAACAGTCATCTGATAATGCATGATATCCTGAATGATTCCAAACTAATTTATATATAAATGTCATTTTAGTCGCAAAAACTCTCTCTAAATATTGATAATTGACTCGCAATTAGAACAATCACTTCAATAAATATAACGTGGTACTATCAGTCTGACCGCATTTCGGGGTACGAGAGTATTTACCATTGGAATTCAATTCGAACTAATAGTAACACATATATTAATAATAATAACACATAATGTTAAACAATTTGTGCGCACTAGTCTGTAAGCATGACTTGTAGATAATCAGATTGCTCTGATTTAGAATGGCCGAGTTCACAGACTAATTGCGAGCATGTAAACATTTTGATTGTAATTGCTGCCCGACATGAGTCGTATTGATAAATAGCTAGAGAGCGCCACTGCGTAAGATTTACGTGTCATCATCACAAATAAAATCAGCATCCATTTTACTTGTGTGTGATCCGTCGTTCAGGACAACAACGTCTCCGTGTATGTATATATCCACCTTCACACCATATTGATATCTGAAATGCCCTTTTCAACATCACAACCACATATATACACTATATACACACCACAGCTGTGCGTGTTCCACTGAAGAGAGATAACTCTATTACACCATCACCTGAAATTTCTATCAACTTATGCCCCGAAGGGAGGAATGTTGACAGGAAATTTTGCCGCCAAACCCGTGGAGTATTGCCCATGGCAGGGTTCTTTATCGTGTGCACTCATGGTTGTACACAGGACAGCCATTTACGTCCCCACCTGGTGTGACGGCTTGATCAAACCAGTGTCATCGCTGTACATTACACCGGACAGGAGAGCATTACCGCTTGACAACACCTCATCGAGGCATACACAGTACTTTGTATAGGCACGCTCGGAGCTCCCTACTTTTGTTTTTGTCGAGGATCGAGATGAATCGATCCGTGGTCCAAGTGAAACCTCTGTCTGGCAGTCGAACACGCAAACCACTGGGCCATCCAACTCCAGCAACATTTTCACTTCAATGCTTTCACTTTCAAATTATTTAATTACAAATACAAGATTAATTAGCAATGAATGGCAATATTTCTCAATAAATTGAATAATTTCACATTACTAGTATCTTTTTACTTTCTTTAAAATCAACAGTTATGTAGACAATACGCCGCTAAAATGGCAAGTTTACCAAACTAGCCATTTTAGAGGCTGATCGTCTCCATTGCATGCTGAGTGTTATCTAAACCAACTTAAATTACTACCAAATAACACAAAATATCAACAAAATATGCCTTATGGATGTATAATAACCATGACTGGTATAAATTTACCTTTGGTAAGGATAGCATAATCCAAAATAAAAACATTATTTCCAATTCCTAAAATGAACTCCCATCTGGAACATGTTGTATGCCAGCTGATGAATGTGATGTCATCAGGCAGTGACCAGGTCAAAAGTCACATGGAAAGGATCAGGCCATGCCATTGGTCAAAAGTGGAAAATCCCCCAAAGAATTCCCTGCGACACAAGACGTATACCCCGGTTTTCCTTAAACATGTGATGTATTCAGTCCTGGAAATGTTTTGGGGATTCGCCATTTCTGTGTGTCGTTCTAGGAAACAATGTATAAACATTGAGATTTTTTGGATTATGCTATCATTGCTATGCTTACCAAAGGTAAATTTATAGCAGTCATTTTTATTATATATTTATAAGAAAATATCGAGGCTTATTTTGTAGATGTTTTGTTTTATTTAGTAGTAATTTGTGTTTGTTTAGATAAAACTTAATAGGTCAATGGAACCAATCAGACGCTAATACTGATTGAATAGAACCAGTAGTAGTGCCGTAGAGTCTACAGTTTTGTTACTTTCACAAAACTAGTACTATTCACAATCAAGTTAAACTAAGCTGAATGTATCTATAGTCGTTGAATTCACGATATGTAAAACGTGATCACGGTATTCACTGGCAATCTGGTAATTAGAATAAGATAATTTTGAACTGACGATAAACCCTCGTTGAAAAGACGAAGTCAGAATAATTCCTCACGTTCAAGATGAAGCCTAATGCTGCCTACTTGATAATCATCCTCTGTTTCATTTCAATGATTTTTTTCATTTTTGTTTTGAGAATTGTCCCGACTTTGGAGCTGTAACTGGAAATTTGCTATGATTTTTTTTTCGTCTCCACTAATGACAACTGTAACAGTTAAACTTTGGATTTGGAACACAGACTGCGGAGAGTTGATAAATTAGACTCCTTTTTTGGGTGGAAATAATAACGACGAGGTGGTGATTTCTGTATTTGAACTACAAGGCTTAGCAACAACCATATATATGCAAGATCAAATCTGATTGGTTAAGATAGGCAATCTTACCAATAAGGAAATCGTTTTTATTGCGCCCTTTCCTACAAGAGCCCAACTTTACGTTACGTAAAGCGCGTGCTCTGATACTATTTTAGGTAACGTGAGCTATATATATAACACAATAACACAGGTATACGGATCTCATGTGCGTTACCTTCATGACTTTTTCAATAAACCAGTTAAATGACATTTATTGCTGTATTGTTAAAAGAGAAGGGCTATAATGCACTATACAAGTTAGCCCTGCAATTGTTTGGCAAGGCAACTATTGTTTAAAGAATATAGGACAAAATTATTAAAATTGTAAAAAATTGTAAAAAATAATAACAAATGATGAAAAATTGTTAGGCCAATGCAAACTCTTATATATGCGAGGCGACCTATGGCCGACTCGCATATATAAGAGAATGCATTGGCCCAGGGTATATGGGTTGACTCAAAAATCAGACTTTGCACTGAAAGGGTTAAAGTTCAAGACCGATGTGTCGTCAAGTCCAAGGAGAGTATTCTTTGAGCACCTGCCGGTATGACATGTCAGAACTTCTGGAGAAATCTAGTTTCTAATTGAAGCAGATGGCAACTATTTACACAAAATTACGGCAACATTTCAATCTCGTGCCGACTGAGACTGGTGTGTGTTAATGTGTACATAAAATGCACACGTTGTGCATTTATGTATAAAACATTACGACAACGACCCCATTAGCTACAATGTCGGCCAAAGGAGGGCGCCATCATGACCATATACATCATGCGTTAAGCCCATGGTCAGGTTGGGCACACATCTTAAAGTTGAGGCAACATGAGCTCGTTTTGTCTATCATACTCATAGCCCAATTGAGCTACAGTATATTTAAGGGGACATGTCTCTATTCCGAAGGTTCGATATTCCGAAGGTTCGCTATTCCGAAGGTTTTTGTTATTTTAAAGGTTAATTATATATTCTTAAGTATTGAGAGGGTACTTTGTCACGAAGACTCTTTCTATGAAGGAATTAACTTAAAACATTAAAACAATAAATGTGATTATTTTTTTCGTGGGTTTCCTTGAGATTACTTATGACTTCACATCGCGTTCCTGATGATGTTGTGATTGGCTGGCAGCTACTTAATTCCTGCTGGGAGTAATTGAACCTCTACCCATTGTCATCAGACTCAGTACTTTTAGAGCCTGAGTATGATTTTAATCAGAACTGGGGGAGGTATATTATGTGTAACCTATTTTTCGTTCGCCTAGTTTGTGCTCAGGTAACCATAGGTTACCAACTTACCAGAAGAGTTATATATTAACTACTAATGGGAAACTCATTGAACTAATAGTAATAATTTTTAACTTATCATTTTGGGACTTGATTGCTTCGTTAAATGCCATAGAAGTAACGATTTAAACTTGGCGGTCGTTTGGTAGCTTGAAAAGTTGGAACCAAACCGGAATGAAACGGCGATTGCTTGCTCACGTAAGAAGTAACTCAAACGAATCGTAAAGTAAATGTTCTTACGATATAAAATCAAGCAATGTAAACATTATACAGTTGTCGCCTGCTGTCGAGAGAGACATTGAGATTTGCACTTGATGTTAATTTCACTACAATCTTCCCGAAAGCTATTGGAAAGTTGTCAATTTATGTATGTGTCAATCAACTCAATACTCCCCGCACAAAACACATCTATGTTGCAACAATAAAAAACAATGACCCACGATAAACCCACGATGAGAAATATTCAATTTCTTTTGAGACACAGGTGAAGTTTGATCTTGATCATGAACTGACCTCTATGTGCCGGTACATGTACTTACCAAATTTAAAGAAATACTGTGTAATATTGTTCAACTCTATCCGGACAATCCAAACAACTGCGAATTATGAGTCGACAAATGGCATAACTCCATCAAAATTCATCGGACCGTGACCAAATTTGATATTCACATGTGTTCTTAAATACCAACAACATGTACACAACAACTCCCATGTATTTCTGATTAATGAATTAATGTTATGATGATATGAAAGTTATTATCCGGACAGCAATGATTGAGGACGGACGTGCGGACGGGCATGCTGATTATACATGTATAAATAGGCCTCCGAAATATTTCAGGGGACAATAACTATACTTTGAGCAAGAATACTCTCTATTCTCATAAAATTTCCCCAGTGTTCCACATCACCATGGCAACAACAAATATTCTTTTCGATTTTGAAGCCCCTTTCCCCAACCCAGACTCGAACGACAACACTTTGGCATTTTCAGCTCAACTTGTCAAAGTCAAGTTTGAGCTAAATTGCCATGCCATGGATTGGAATCCGTCGTCTGTGTGTCCGTCAACAATTTCCATTAGCACGGGCTACAGGTCGTACCTTTGGTCGGATCATTATGAAATTTGACATGGCTGTTGACATTGACATGTATACAGGACGAGTCATTCTGGGGTCATTCGGCAAAAAACACATGGCGCGGCCATCTTGGATTTCGCAATTCAATCCATTAGCTCAGGCTCCAGGCTGTACTGTTTGTCTGATGTTAAAGCCACATGGGAAATTAACAGAATTAGAAATAGCCAAATGGATTATTTGGCTCGTTTTCAATAACTTTCTTGCCCTGAGACTGTGATACCTGTATGCTATTTGAACTGTTCACAACTTATTATGGGTGAAAATTTAGTTTAAATGGAAATCAAGTCCAAGACATATTACAAATCATCGACACATCTTCATATAGGCCTATTATGTTTCTGCATAGACATTATATTTATTATATTTAAAGGTACTCAATCTGATTAAAGACCCCTAAGTTACTATTTTGTTTTGGCTTCGGGGGTAAAACATATTTTATTCGAGTCGAGAAACCTATCCATCAACGCTCAGAGTGATCAGATATCGATTTTTGAAGTTTGTTATTTCAAGTGTTTGTTGCCCAGAACACGCCGTTGTACAGGTGGTCTCGGTCTTCGGATGAAGATGGATAGCTCTAAAAACCAGTGGTAATACGGCCAAATTTCGTGAATACTCAAGTGATAATACGGCGATATTTCGTTGAACATTTTGGGAAATCTGATACCATAGTTGACAGTGGTTAGCATTATTGTGTTGCAATTAATCGATTCTGATAAGAAAAGCGTATTTTGAAGAAATGTTGTTTTTGTATCTTGATGATATGGGGACCCTCTGATCGGATTGAGAATTTTGTTTGTTATTATAAAATCAGCACAAAATTATGTCTGGTTAGCAGCAGGGTCCGCGGAGGACCAAATTTTATATTTGCCAAATAATTTGCCAAATGAAAATATTTTTTGCCAAAATATTTTATCATTTGCCAAAATAATGCTATCCCTGATAGTATCTTTTTCTGCAACCTTAAGTCTTATGTTTCGACACTCGCGGTTGGAACGACTTTTGATATCGATAGAAAAACAGTTAGTTAATAATTAATTATACTCGCAACTCTATATTGGGTTATCATACAACAATAAGCCAATCGCGAACAAAACAATGGTAGAAGGATTGCTTCATCAGAAGGGCACACAACAGGAGGATTAGCTATGTAAGCACCACCACCACAAACAATACGGGTAATCCCTCCAACCATCGGTATGAGATTAACTGCATCTTTAGCATCTTTATAGATGTGTTAACTTTTCCTCAACCTTATAAAACACCACTAATATAATTACGTTGTAAGAGTTTTCTGAAATGAATGGTATTGATTGACCAATATATATCAACTTTCTTGAGGAAAGTGACTTGCCAAAACTTTTGCCAAATGAATTTTTTTTTGCCAAATGTGAATTATTTTTGCCCTTGGCAAATTTGGCAAGTGGCAGCGCGAACCCTGGTTAACATAAACACAGGTAAATTGTTTTAGGCCTTATGTGATGACACCTGGGCTAATCAAATCATCAGTGCCTAAACAAACAACTGTATTGTCGTAAACTGAAGAATCCGACTATACAAAATAAAAACACATACCTCAAATATAGGTAACTATATAATAAATTAGTCAGGAAAAGCAGGAATCAATACTATTTCGACAAGATAACATTAAAAACACGTGGACAATTCTTAAAACAGCAATGGACAGTAATGTTAAATCTAACACACATCGTAGCCAACTCTCTGAAAACGGTAAAGAATTAATAGACCCTCATATAATATCAGAAACATTTAATAACTACTTTTCGAATATTGGACACAGCACCAGTAATCGGATTAACAACGAACCTGGTACAGATTTTTCTGATTACCTCCAAAATAAAAGAACAACTGAATTCACAATTGAACCAACGTCAGGAAGTGATTTTAACTTGTTATTCTATGAAAGGAAAAATGATCAAGGATTTTAATGGCATATCGACCGGTCTTATGAAACATATTTTACATAGCCCCAGCTCTGAAACACATATTTAACCTGTCAGTTGAACATGGTATTGTAACATCAAAAATGAAAATCTCAAATGTAGTCCCTATCCCCAAAACCAACAAATCGAGCGATATAACAAATTATCGCCCCCATCAGCATTCTTCAATCGTTTTCCAAACTACTTGAAAAAATAATGCAAAAACGCCTTGTAGATTTTCTAAAAGAATTCGAAATACGATTTCGTCCACATCACTCAACTTGTCATCCCATTATTCATTTATTAGACCACGTGGCGAAGAATAATGATAAACCAACACGAGATTCAATCCTAGTTTGTTTTATTCATAGACTTGTTCATATACACCTTCGCATAATGAACGAGACAGATAATTATAACGAATAGCTGTTTTTAGTCGTAATTTATTCGGATTGGATTACCACTATTAAAAAGTTACAAAATTTAGGCCACATGGCGATCGCAATTTAAGGACATAATCTCAGAATAATCTCCAACATTGAGGAGCTGAGAAACGATAGCGACTTATTACTGTATGATGTATTTGTGTGTTGTGGTGACAACCCGAAACGGTAAACGGGAAAAACGACAACGAATAGCAAGAACACAAATTCTAGTGACGTAATACCCTATTCGTAATAATTATCTGATGTCGTTCATTATGAGAAGGTGTCTATTATAACATTAGATCGACGCCATGTTGTTTATGTTTTCGAGAGAGTAAGTCATACACTATAAAACACCTGGTGGGTTTAACCAACAACGCAGCCGGCGTTTTCTGGCCAGTCACATACCAGCAGTGAAGGGTTGAAGTGTATATTGGCTGGACACTCTTTACAGAACGGATTTCCGTTGGAGCATTGTATGAATTTGGTGCAGTCATTCGGGTGAGGTACCAGATGGGCAGTGCAAGAGATGACGATGTCTGAAAGAGAAAATGCATAATCACAATGACAGTATGGGATGAGCGTGATGACATGCGAGTAAAATGGATTTATACCACGATCGCCTATCTTAATATATAAATAAAGCCATCTGTTTAAATTTTATATTTAATCAACACCTGTTGATTAAACGTGCCTACTGTTGATTAAACTTCGCAGAATGGATTAAACTTTCTCCATACAATTTGAACGGAAAAGTGTTTATCCATCGCATGCATTGTAAAGATCGTGGCATAAACTTCGCAGAGTGGATTAAACTTTCTCCATACAATTTGAACGGAAAAGTGTTTATCCATCGCATTGTGAAGATCGTGGCATAAACAAAATATACGCATAGTGTTTCTGAATAACAAATTTAATCCACTCGTGGGATTGGCGATTTACACCACGAGCTTCAGTGAGTGGTGTAAATCGCCAATCCCACGAGTGGATTAAATTTGTTATTCAGGAACACTATGCGTATATTCTATATGCTAACCTGAACAATCTCAGAGCAGCAATGCACTATATTAAATTTTCTTTCGAGTATTTTACTTGTTCAGATCATGTACTTTTTATGGCAGTTATTCATTTCCAATATGTTTTTATTCTGGCTGAAAATTTAACGCTCTTCCCACATTTTCCCTTCTAAAACATGATTAAAGTCATATTTTTGATATTTTTATTGTTATATAATATGCTTGATGTGGTCTTCAGATAGCATGATTTTCTGCTGCATACCGATTATAATGACATGCCATTTGCCACGAGAAAACTATATATGACCAGTGCATTTGTTTACACCGGGAGTTAATAGTTTTACCGATATCACTAACCATGCACTTTAGGGACCATCACTTCGGATTCGACTCTCTGTCATGGATAGTTTATTGCAGAAAATTGAAGTTCATTGAAGAGATTACATTAGTGACGTAGGTTCCTGTATGTCTGGGGCGACGGTTTAGAGATTACATTAGTGACGTAGGTTCCTGTATGTGTGGAGCGAAGGTTTTGAGATTACAATGAGTGACATAGTTTCCTGAACGTCTGAAGCGACGGTTTAGAGATGACATTAGTGACATAGTTTCCTGAACGTCTAAAGCGACGGTTTAGAGATTACATTAGTGACATAGTTTCCTGAACGTCTTAAGCGACGGTTTAGAGATTATATTAGTGACGTTGGTTCCTGTATGTCTGGACCCCACGGTTTAGAGATTACATTATTGGCGTATGTTCCTGTATGTCCGAAGCGACGGTTTAGAGATTACATTAGTGATGTAGGTTCCTGTATGTCTGTGGCGACGGTTTATCGATTACATTAGTGACGTAGGTTCCTGTATGTCTGGAGCGAAGGTTTAGAGATTACATTAGTAACATAGTTTCCTGAACGTCTGAAGCGACGGTTTAGAGATGACATTAGTGACATAGTTTCCTGAACGTCTGAAGCAACGGTTTAGAGATGAGATTAGTGACATAGTTTCCTGAACGTCTGAAGCAAGGGATAATATTAGTGACGTATATTCCTGGCCCTGATGACGCGGATTGGAATACGATCACGTGATTCGAGTTCGCTCGGCACTGGGGCTGAATTGGTCACTCTCACCGGTTAGTCACTCTCACTGATTTGTTTGTGCTAGAGTTACTCAGGTTCCCGAAATTGTGAAAAATTAACCAGTTTGGGGAGAATTGTGATAAAGTTACCCAGATTAAGCAAATCTCACATGAACTGGATTTAACAGTGACTGCATGAAGTTTTGGCAAGATTTTGTGACAGCCATCATTGAGTATAAATTTAGAAATGTTAGTGCTGGAGTTGGTCATTTTGGTTGTTATGGTGAAATTTTATTAAACTCGGTCGATTTATCACAATTGCCCCATCCTGAGTAACTTTATCACAATTTTGGGAACCTGATAAACTTTATCACAAACAAATGGTGAGAGTGACCGTTTCACGGGGATAGCATGTCCGGGTTGGTACCCATAACACTCAACAAACTTCAGTCGAACCCACACTAATAACAACAATTATATTTGTTTTACCATAAAATGACAATGACGTAGTTAATATTAGTTTGTTAAAACTACCATTATATCGATCAGATGTGCATTTTTCGATTTCGGGTATGTCCATAGCAACCGTTAGCACTCCTGTTGCTGATAAGAGATTCTGATCTGCCACGTCACGTCCATAATTATCTGGACCAGCTTCCATTTCTTTGTCTGATAAATCTAGGTCGCTCACACCGACAAAGTATTCACCACTTCCTGTGAGTAGGCTCTCTCTAGTCATAACGTTTCAAACAATTCATTCAGGTCCACATTAGCAACAACTCATATGGTATTTTCACCATAAGAAGCTACATAACATAGTTTAGTTTGTTAAAACTCTAATAATATGAGCGAGCAATATTGGTAATTTCGGACAGTTGCCTAGCAACAGTTGCGAAGGAAGGACCTGCCGCGATGTCTAATCATCTTACTATAGACCAATAGGGTATAAGGAACATATGTGGCAAGTTTCATGATTTTATCACCTTTTGCACAATTGTTACACCAAACCAAACGATTGGAATATTATGTGGTCATTTTAACCTTTCAGACACTCGAAGCCATAGTGTACATTTTAAGGGGGAGTGTTAAGTGTTCGGCTATAAAATCTTAAGGGTGGTGATGTTGCGATAAAGCTTATCACTTTCAAGTTCTAAGTCATCTCAGTGTCATCTGAATACCTTTTCTCGTCCTCTTTGATGGGAAAATATTTGAATCGTCATGCGATTCCTGTCCTCTCTTCAGTAATAATGTAATCACAATTATGGAATATCGACTGGTAGTAAATTCTAGCACCAATTGGACACATATAGCGACACCTGCTCCATGATAGACGGTTATGTGTGAAGATTGAATCCGTAAATTAGTCAAGATATGACTGCATTCGCATAAGGCCTGGTGGTATTTCGTCTGAATTTGAACCAATCCGAACATTCATGATATCTCGAAAAGCTCAACTCGGATTTTTGGGGGCATTTTCTATGTTGTCCATTGCCATGTTCTTATTTGTCCCTGAAAAAAAATCAGCTTTCCGCGATTTTTTCCCTAGTGAACCCTAGTGTGCCTGGACTATATACAACCCTTACAAATTAGCCAAAACTCCGACACCAAAGTCCAATATATATATATATATTTATGGCGTCCGAAATGTGAACATTTGCTATTGTTTTGACATGTCATAACGTAGTGTTTGTCTCTGTGGGAACACATGGGCACATTGACGTGCTTTTACACATTAATCTTATAGAAGAGTCATTTACGCACACCGTGAGACCATAACGTACATTCCTGACCGGATATTTTGGTCTGATATAGCACCTCTCCAAGTTGACCGACCAAGGAAAGAGATATTATATCATGCAGCAAACACCCCTTTGCATCCATGGACGATCGGGCAAGTTGCTAACTAAGGTGGAAGTGAATATATTAAGCATTGGTAACTTTGTGACAAAACACACGTCGGATATTTGAAACGACTTGCAAATGTAACTTTTTAACCATTTGTAAACAAGGATGGCCGATTTTGAGCAAATGGGGTAATAACGCGTGACAAAATTAACCATATCGGAGAGCTCCATCATGCGGAATTCAGTACAAACTAAATAATTGCGTTTTACCTTCTTGAGAACAGTTATGTAACAATAACCCATTGGATATTTTATTCGTGATTCTTTAAATATTTACAAAAATACACCAAAATATGAGGAAAACAGCAGGATTTAGTATATGATTTCAGCAAATGGTTGCCATGGAGTCGGGCGATCCCAGTATTTACTTTCGTCTCATAATTATGACTGTCTGGACCTGAGCAGACCCATATGTATAGGGGTCGTATATATCAAACCAAACATGTACGTGTTTCCGGGATAACTCTCATGTTCAGAAAATGTTACCCCAGCTGCCGCTTAATCTATCTATATATTGGTATACCCCAACTGATCAAAATATAGTATTCAGATATATATAAAATATAGTTAGTATTCATATATATATATATATATATTAGTGCCGAAACAAGGGTGAAAACTTGTCAAATTTGATAAAATATGGATATCATATGTGACAAAATTAAACACGGTCATCATATCGGATAGCTCAATCACGCGTTATTCAGTAAAAACCATGAATAATTGCGTAATTTATCGATAAAAGGTAGAATTTGTTGGCTGTATGTCTGTTTCCAGAATTATTAACAAATTGGACCCCAAATAGAACTGAAAACAGTCATTTACGGAATATAACAGCTGGTTGCCATGAATACGGAGACCCGCCCAGTAATAGGAACGATCTAGGCCAAGAACATGCCACATATGCTGGGGGGGGGGGGGGGGTGTTATGTTACACCAGCGATATAGATTGACGGGATATTTGTCTTGTTGATAAAATGGTACCCCAACTGCCGCTTAATCTATATATATACCGGCACCCCAACTGACCACTATATATATTTCATTTTTGGCAATTGGGGTAACATCACTGAATATATATGAAGAAGTGAGTGCTTTTGTGCTATATTTGATTTATAAGTTGCATTGGGTCAAGTAAACATGATTCACTCATATCGGGGTCATGATCCTAAAAGAAATCCAAATGGAGACTCCTTTAGCAAATGGTATCCCAACTGCCACTAAATCTATCTATATACAGCCGGTACCCCAAATGACCAGTATATAGGTATATATATTCTACTCACCAGAACAATTTTGTTCTCCACGTGTAGCCAATGGCAGGATGACCAATAGTAACACAACAACTTTCATTTTCTGAAGAAGACAGGAACAAAATGTATATACATCACAACATTGGTTGATTTTATCGCCGTCGCTGGGACCCGTCGCCGGGACCCGTCGCCGAATTGCGATATTCCCACTGGCTTTATGATTAGCCCTCTCATCCTTGGACAAGTGGTCCTGCTATAATTTGCTATGATGCTGGTGTGTCCTGCTGAATTGTGATGCTGTTGATAGGACTATAATTAACTGAAGCCGTTAAGAAAAGCCAGTGTCTGTATCAAACATTCAAGAACAAACCTATTTTTTTAAAATTGAATAACGACAATGATACCACATTCCTACGTGACGCAACGAAATGCTGATGCTTGAAATTAGGAAATTAACATAAATTGATTCCAATAGGAAATTATATCAACGGTATTTGAAATTTTATTCTGATTCAAGACAAGCCACTATCTCACACCGACCATTCGAATCGATGTAAGTTTTCGAAATGTCGGTGTGTATCTATACACGGAGCATAATTCAATTTAAGCGGGTTCGTCCGCTATAATAAAATGAAGATAGGTAACATCAAATCGTCGGAGGAATATTTCACAAATACATAGCTCAAGAATTGTTTCTGACACGATTCTTCTTAATTTTTTGCGATTGAATTTAAATGCTCATTCAATGCATATACATAATACCAATGCATCCATATAATTTGAAGTCACGAAAACTATGTTGGACTTTAATTATTACTCACGTAATGAGATGGCTGTTTATCCGATGTGGAGTTAGAGAATAATGATGATGGAAAGACTGATAATAATAATAATTATTGAAGGACCTTGAGAGAAAATCAGCGTAGCATATGACAACGTGAGATGAGTGCGTGCATGAGTGAGAGTTGATAAAAGATTTACACATAAAAGAGTGCACATACCTGTACAGTCTGTTCGAATCCCGACGTGAAACTGTGCAACCTGTTCTCGTTTTGTGTTGTACACATATAGCATAGTATATACGTAATATATAATATCGACGCAATTACATGTATCTCTATTTTGGGCACGTTTGCATTTTAGGATATTTTTGACTCAATATCGTTGTTGTTTCCAGAAGAACAGAAGCTCTATTTGTGCAGTCTCTTATTAATATCAAAGCACTGAAAGCCCCCCCCCCTGGTATGTAAATTAGCATGACGTCTTTGTGAGCTACGAAATGGATTACGTTGGGTTCACAATCGCTATACAGACGCGTGTTATCGTTGGCGGGTGCAATCTCTCATAGAGGTCCCCCATGGGATCGTTATGTATACATTTAGTCCAGGAGATATTGGTCGACCTCTGCACCCCCCCCCACAGGACTCAAATTCACCCCACTAATTTTCTTCCTTAAGGTCTCCTATAATTTTTTTCACTTGTTAACAAGAAAAAAAAGTGGCCGCAGAGACTCCAGACAAGATGGCGTCCATCATGGCGGCCATTTTGAAAAAATGCACCAAGTCTCTTTGATTGTCGTTATAGTAAAGATCATATCACAGGCGGTCTTGTTTTCCGCTCGATTCGTTATGCTAATATACAACCCTTACAAATTAGCCAAAAATCTGACACCAGAATCCAATATGGCGGCCAAGATGGCCGCCGAAATGTGAAAATATGCAATTTTTCTGACATGTTACCACATTTCGTTTGTCTCTGTGGGAAATTGTTGGCATTTTTGCGTCATGTTATACATTTATCATATAGAGGAGTCATTGGCGACCACATGCGGACCATAATATATATTAATTGCGGGATAGTTTTGTCCGATATCACGTTTTCCCAAATGCCGGTCAAAGCCGAATCTACGTTAATAACGCGATGTAATGTTTCGAAACAATGAATGTTATTGCTATTATAACAACACCCATGCATATATATGTGCAGGAGATACTCGAGCTAGGATACATCTTATACCTGAGTTGAGGAATATTTACCCAAATCCAAGATGGCGGACAACTCCATCCATGCTTACAGTTGAGTTGGAAATACTGAGGTGAAGTAATTACATTACATCTCATGCAAGAAATTGTTTTCAAAATCGAAGATGGCGGAATGGCGACTGAAAACAAGTCTACATTCCTTTACTTTCTTACGATGGGCGTTATTGTTTCGCGATTTCTATCCATCATTACATGTTGATATGGCATAGTGACACGAAGTATTCATTAGTGTTTGGCAATTGATACTCATAACCAAGATCGCTGCTAAATTGGCGGCTAGAAATTGAAAAGAAATCGATATTTTCACATATTAATTTCAACTTTTTGTCATAATATCGGTATGTATGGACGAAACTGTATATAAACCATCTACTAGTTCAACTTAAAGGTATCAAAACGCATAATATAGCTCGCATCCTTCTGGAAAGATGAAAAACCACAATTAATATCGCGATGTGGCATTTCGAAGTCCATTCTCCACTTAGCGCCGATAATGGCCGTAAGCGTAGGTGCGCCGAATAGTTATATCAGAACAATTACCTGATAAGAGATTCTGATCTGCCACGTCACGTCCATAATTATCTGGACCAGCTTCCATTTCTTTGTCTGATAAATCTAGGTCGCTCACACCGACAAAGTATTCACCACTTCCTGGGAGTAGGGTCTCTCTAGTCATAACGTTTCAAACAATTCATTTTCCGGTGTCTAGCTTACGATTTTAAATATTTGCTTGTGCGTCATCTTGAACTAGGAAGGCATATGACCGATGAATATACAAGCTTAAAGAAGGTCATCTCTATGTATGTGTCCCATACCCGATGGGGATAACGACATGTACACCTGGCGAACTAGTCCAAGTCTTCTTGTACTAAAACCAGCTAAGATATTGGGATGGCGATGCTGGCGTTTAGTCCAAGCCCGCTTGCATACCAATCCTACCACACGAGTTACGCCCACGATCTGTGGCGGGAATTTGTGGTGTATTTTACTCGATTTACCTAGCAAATCAATACATGATGCTATATGCATCGGAAAGGCTTACATCTAATGGTCATAATGGTGTATAATAATCTAACTTTAATGTTAAATTACACATAGAATATTCCGGTTGATTGCCACAAACATCGATTTGTTTCTCTGTTTGTTTACGTTTTAACCGAAAGCCGAAGTGGTCCGAATAAGTTCGGCATAATCCGCTGTTTGTTCTGGGAATTCTACTTTCCGTTTCTATATATAGCGCGGGTTTTCCGAACAAAAATGGCGAAAACCGATCGCCCGAAAGTCCAGTTTTCTATGTGCTTTCAGAACAATTCCCGCACTAAAAACTTAATGACATAATGGAGGATCAGAACGGTAGTTTTGTTGACAATTATCGCAAGCAACTTGTCAAAATTGGAGCAAATTAGATCTCTTGTGTCTGACTTGCCATGCGTGTGGTGTGCATTTTGACATCTGTGTTGATAAAATAATCGGAGAACCGAATCACACAGTTTCGAAATATAGTTCTTCCGTTTTAGTGGGACTTTTCAAACTTAAGGTTCATTTATTTAGTGTATTACATTTATATCTCCAATGTTTAATTAATCTATTTATTATTTTATTTATTGACACACATAATTACGATTACAATGGAGAATTCATCGTAATTTGCGTTGTTGTCCAAAATCTACGGAATATTTTCAACGGAAAATGCCGAACACAGTTCGCGAGGTCAACCGAGTTCGCATACTTTAACAAAATTGTAAACATTGAGGTAAATGTCTCCTTTCGCATTAAATTACCGTTTTAAATTCACAACTGATGTGGGTTTCAGATAAAATAGCATGTCTTCTGCGGAAAATATCCGTTTATTGTCGCAATTGTGATATTTTATTTCCTATAATTGTGGTTTTATTTGAGCGGGTCACGAACGCTTAAGCCGTGTCATAAGCGAGCATATAGGGCGGTCTTGGACTAAACGCCAGCATCGCCTTCCCAATATCTTAGCTGGTTTTAGTACAAGAAGACTTGGACTACTGGCGAACCAGTTAGCTAGTCACTTCTCAACTGATGGTTCGTCAACTCACAAACTCAGCGAACGCATTGGCATATGTGGACAACTTCGACAGTGTTTGGAAGGTTGTTAGCTGTCTCATTCCCTTGGTCAGATGTCTATCTGCTAAGGAGAAGACCATAGTGTACAGACTACCCACACGTCTTGACCATGACCCGAAGCAAACTGTGTGACGCCCCGCAGTTGTCTCTTCGAATATCTCCCAGCAGAGAAGAACAATGCTCGCGGTGCTAGTTTGTGGACATGCGCCATGATAGTGGGAATGGAATGGGCCACGGTATACACAACCCTTACACCTTGTGCATGTCATGCGTGTCGGTTTTTTTTTGGTGTGGTAAGATTGTATTTCCACATCAGTTTCGTCTGTTTCGAAGCCTTTCTGATTCAACTACGTACATTGTTGTCTGGATAATACTATGCTAGCCTCCCTCAAAACAGTCGGATTGACTAAAGGATAATGTCTTTATAGCATGAATGTATGCGTGTTTTGTTATCCTTTCTCAGGGTTGGTGTCAGTATGTGGGCGGTATTATTCAAGACAATGTCAGGAACTGTTGTGCATTTATTTCACTATGTATTTAAAGGACAATTTACAGTCTCGATGGCAATGGCTGTGGACGTTGGGGAATGCGACCTTTAATGATCATATAGCTTTATATATATATATAACTTTAGAATATAGTAGTTAATGTCTCATGCAGGAAAATGGTCGCAATTGTGTTGTTACCAAGAAATCACTTGGTGTACCAACGTTTGTTGAACTGAATGCAAGAGCTCATCAACGTAACATTCCTTTGGATGTTCTTCGTGTTGAACATTTCACCCTTTTGCTGATGGCATTTGTACTTTCTTGAACCATACCACCCAACATGAGTATGACATATCAACCAACTATCAAAGGTATCGCCCTTAAGACTACACCCAGTCTTGGTGGGGCTTATACAGCAGTAGCCAATGGCACACGCCTGGTCCAGTTGTTTAAGAACGGCTTCCAACGGATGGGAACATACAATCTTAGCATACAAGGAAAGCAAAGCCACACATGAGATCCTGTCTGAATCTAAAACATAACACAATAAGGGGCGGTGCAGTCATGGTCCAATTTCATTTCCACTATCATAACACATACCCACACACTAGCACGTGTGTAGTGTTATCATCTGCTTGGATCTGTTCGGTGAGACGATTGCTGGACGCCAACAAGCTTGTTCTTATGATCATGTTCAAGGAGTTTTGGGTATATTATGCATTATGGTCTTCTATGCCTTAGCAGAAATGCATCCGTCAAATGTCGGGCTTTCAACATTCGAAGCCATATACAAAAGTTGTCCGGGTACGTCAGTGCATTAGATGAGTATGTGAATTGATGAACCATATATTGAGAAGTGGCTGTTTTGGGAAGATCACCAGGTGTACACGTTGTTATCCCCATTGGGTCACCAAAGCTGACAATACGCATATAGATAGGTCCTACTGAAAGCTAGTATACGCATCGACCGAATACCTTTCGGTATCGCACAAGATGACGCATATACCCCATATGTAGCATCTGAATTATACCATAAGCTATACCACGAATGAAGCTCGCTAAGAATTCTAAGCTTTCGAAAATAACACGTGAGCTGGACACCGGCATATGTATTGTTTGAAACATTCCGATTAGTGGGACCCTTCTACAGAAGTGTAGTAAACTGTTGTTGTGAGCGAGGTAGATTAATCTGACGAAGAGACGGAAACGGGTCTAGATAATGCTGAATGTGGCAATTCAGAATAAGCTCAGGTACTGTTGTTTTGATTTTTGGAAATCATAATATGACTATTCGGCGCACCTATATACGGTTACGGCCAGTATGAGCCCTTAGTGGAGAATGTATTTTGAAATGCCACATCACGATTGTGGGTTTTCATCCTTCCAAAAGGCTACGACTTACGTTGGAACTAATAGATGGCTTATATTATGTACCGTTTCGTCAATACAAATCAATATTATGACAAAAAGTTGAAATTAGTATGTGATAATATCGGCTTCTTTTCAATTTCTGGCCGCCAATTTGGCCGCCACATCGACTGTGAGTATCACTTGCCAAACCCTAATGAATAATTCATACATATCATTATGTAATGGTGGGTAGAAATCGCGAAACTTCAAACAATAACGACCATCCTAAGAAAGTAAAGGAATGTAGGCGTGTTTTCAAATTTCGGTCGCCATTTTGGCCGCCATCTTCGATTTGGAAAACAATTTCTTGCATGAGAAGTAAGGTAATTACTTCACCTCAGTATTTCCAACTCAACTGTAAGCATGGTTTGAGTTGTCTCGACAATAATGCCCAATGATGTGAATATGAGGGAATTTCGGTGATGTTTCAAAATCTGTCCGCCATTGTGGGCGCCATTTTGGATTTGGGGGACCTTTATTTGGATATGGTATAAGGAAAGTTCTTCGCCTAAGTGTTCCCAACTTACAATAGTAAGCAGCTGTGGAGTTGTCATGACAATAATGCTCACTGATGTTAAAATCAGCTATTTTCGGCGATGTTTCCATTTATGGTGGCCATTTTGGCCGCTATCTTGGATTTGGGTAAATATTCCTCAACTCAGGTAAAAGAGATATCCTAGGTCGAGTATCTCCTGCACATATATATGCATGGGTGTTGTTATAAGAGCAATAACATTCATTGATTCGAAACATTACATCGCGTTATTAACGTAGATTCGGCTTTGACCTATTATACCGGCATTTGGGAAAACATGATATCGGACAAAAATATCCCGCAATTAATATATATTATGGTCCCCATGTGGTCGCCAATGACTCCTCTATATGATAAATGTATAACATGACGCAAAAATGCCAACAATTTCCCACAGAGACAAACGAAAGGTGGTAACATATCAGAAAAATAGCATATTTTCACTTTTCGGCGGCCATCTTGGCCGCCATATTGGATTCTGGTGTCTGATTTTTGGCTAATTTGTAAGGGTTGTATATTAGCATAACGAATCGATCGAAAAACAAGACCGCACATGATATGATCTTTACTATAACGACAATCAAAGAGACCTGGTGCATTTTTTCAAAATGGCCGCCATGATGGACGCCATCTTGTCTGGAGTCTCTGCGGCCACTTTTTTTTCTTGTTAACAAGAACAAATTAGAAGAGACCTTAAGGAAGAAAATTAGTGGGGTGAAGTTGAGTCTTGGGGGGGGGGGGGGGGGTGCAGAGGTCGACCAATATCTCCTGGACTAATTGGGAGATATGAGTTCTGTTAATTGCAAATTTATCCGAGAATTAATGAGATCGAAGAAAAAATGTGTCGTTTCGTGAGAGCTTTTTTCAGCAAGTTTTCGAGAACTTGTTTTACATTTTGCTCGGTTGGATCATCTATGGCAAGAGCGTTTGTTGCGTCATTGTCCATTTGTACGGTGTGTACTAAAGAGCGTTTTGTATGCTTGTTTTTACCGTTTGGTGTCAAACCGGATGGAACATCTTTAGTCTGAGAAATGGTATGACCTATTGCAGGGTCGTGATCCGGACATTCGTTGGATAAGGGGGTAGTTTGAATACACACGTGAACCAATCCGTTTTCGCAACTTGACTTTCATTCATACTTTTATCGATATTAAATTCTTACAATTAAAACTTCCAACTGATAATAAATTCTAACCAAAAACACTCCCTACGATTGGACATTTTCTGACGGAGGACGAATTACTATAATTTTTTTTATTGAAAATATGAAAATATTCAATCCACTTTTCTCTAAATATTGGTTGGCTATTTATAATAACAGAAACATTCAACCATCATTTTCTTCCGACATTTCCATCCACCTGCTGTTCTTCCAGCCACAAATTTACAGTAAAGAGCGCTCGTTGTTTTATTTCCAATTTACAGGGTATATTAACCCTTTACCCAACAGAAGGGCCCTGTGCCAATGCATTCTCTTATATATGCGAGTCGAGCATAGGTCGCCTCGCATATATAAGAGAATGCATTGGCTTAACACATTAAAAATTATAAAATTGTTAAAGAATGTAAGAACAAATAGTAAAAAGTGTTTAGGCCAATGCATTCTCTTATATATGCGAGGCGACCTATGGTCGACTCGCATATATAAGAGAATGCATTGGCACAGGGCATAACTGTAACTATCACAATGTGGTCAAGGAGCCGGTTCCAATGATATCCATATTTGTATGGTTCTATTGAGACAGACCGAAGATATTTTAGGCTGTTGAAGCTTTATTTGGCCGGTTTTGGCCGTTTTGTTGGGTAAAGGGTTAAATGGCGCTGCTTGTTTTCCCATTATACCAGAATTGTTTTGACATTATGATTATACCAGCAAAATGTGTTGCCCATATGCAATAATAAAGTGTATCAATATGCTTTTTATTGAAAATTATCAATAATAACTCTGCCGTGATGGAATGAATATTGTTCTTCTCTTAATCTTATTGTTAATTACTTGTAAGTCGAAGTTTTATACTAATACTTAAAGGGGAGATGATCCACTTTGTTTGTCCTCGTAATAATCCATATGAATATATCTGAGTAACGTCTTCGCGTTGCAGCGGATGTAAGATGCGGGCTCCTGAATTTGTCTAACTGCATCTTAACAATCGACGGAAACGACCGGAAAATACGAGCATCAGCTTATCGTGAAGATTCTTATTCTGCAAACATTCTTCTTCTTCTTCTTCCGATTTCAGTCCACCATCAACAGGCCGATGATTATGACTAATTTATTTTGGCAACGACTGGCGATAATTTTCTTCATGATTAGGGTTTGTGATAAAATAATTGATTTGATTTGAATTTGATTTGAATTTTTTGTTTTTTTGTTTTGTTTTGTTTGTTTTTTTTTAATTTGGAGGTCATGATTAGTTGATTGGATTCTTTACTGGGTCGATTGGGTTTTCTGGGACGTCCAGCATGGATATAGTTGGTTCATCATCCTGGTCCTGAACTCATCGACTGGAATGATGGTGACTATTTCTGTTGGTATAGCATTCCATTCTCGTATGGTCCGGGGAAAGAAAGAAAATTTATGGTAATCGTAGTTGGATTGTGGAATTAGGTAGCCAGCCGCATTAGTGTGCCTGGATTCTCTTGTTCTTTTAGCATATTCATCATTTTTATTGCAGCATGTCGATGGTGAAATTTGTGCATCATGAATAATCGAGCCTGGTGCCTCCTGGACTGTAAAGAGTGCCATCTCAGATTATCTATCATGTCTGATATGCTGGATGTTCTTCTGTATCTGTTGAGAGCATATCTAGCAGCGCGTCGTTGAATTTTCTCCAATGCATCTACATTCTTGTCTGTATATGGGTCCCATACAGTCGGTGCATATTCCATTAATGGCCTTACTAAAGACTTGTACGCAGTCGCCTTCAGATGATGAGAACTTATCTGTAGATTTCTCTTCAGAAAATTCAGCGTCCTGTTAGCCTTGGCAGCTGTATTGTCTATATGCTGATTCCATGGCATATTTGATGTAATAGTCACTCCAAGATATTTTGTCTTCTGCGCCTTTTTTAATTGTATCCCATGGAGTGAGTATTCTGAATCGATAATATTCTGCGAATGGGTTATATGCATTGCTTCACATTTAGCTGGATTGAAGCTCATTTTCCATTTATTCTCCCACTCTTCTAGTGATCTGATGTCCTTTTGTAGTTCTTCTGCATCTTCCGGTGTATGTATAGCCTTGTATAATAGAGTGTCATCGGCAAATAGTCTTACATTTGATTTTATTCCTTTATCGAGGTCATTTATGTAGTAGAGGAACAGACTAGGTCCCAAGACTGACCCTTGTGGAACTCCTGATGTAACTCTTCCTTCGTATGACTTCTCTCCATTTACTTCAACATTCTGTCTTCTATCTTGTAAGAAACTTCCTATCCATTTGTTAGTTTTGCCATCAATTCCATAGGTCTTTAGTTTATATAGTAGGTAGGTGTGGCTGACCTTATCAAACGCCTTGCTGAAGTCAAGGAAAATTACATCTGTTTGCAGTCCATTGTTTATATTGTTTGTAATATCTGCAGTGAATTCAATTAGCTGTGTTTCACACGACCTCTTGTCTCTGAATCCATGCTGTTTGTCAGTTAATATCAGTTGTTCTTTTCCATATTTCATTATGTTGCTACAAATAATATGCTCCATTATTTTACATGTTATGCATGTCAGTGATATTGGTCGGTAGTTAGCTGGGTCATTCTTCTTTCCTTTCTTATATACTGGCACAACATTTGCTTTCTTCCATATGGATGGTACTTCTCCAGTTCCATATGACTTTCTGAATATTGCTCCTAGAATCATGCATATAGTGGGTGCCAGGGTCTTTAAAATTAATGGGCTAATTTCATCTGGTCCAGGTGCTTTATGGATCTTCAACTCTCTCAAAAGTTTTTCTATCCCAGGGTCCGTAATTTCTATGTCTTCCATTGATGAGTAAGATAATAATTCTGTGACTTCTCCACCAATGTGCTGTAATCGTCCTGTTTGTTGAAGACAGACTCAAATTGTCGGTTTAGTGCATCGGCTTTTTCTTTTGGAGTTTCAAACCTTTCCCCATCAACTTCAAGCATCTCCACTCCAGATTTTTCCGTCTTCATATGCTTCACATAAGTCCAGAATTTCTTCATACATTTGAACGTATCCTTTTCTTCCTTCATCGGTGTTACCATAGAATCAACATAGTCCCAGTATGCTCGCCTCATTTCCTTCTGGATATTTCTTTTTAATTCTTTGAACTGAGCGGCGCTATTATCTTTCTCATGGACTTCGCCTGTGTTCCTCTTATACTTTTATGTAGCCGGTCCATTTTTCTCATCATTTTCCTGATGTTTTGTGTAATCCATGGAAGCTTGTCCTTCTTCCGGGCAAATTTGTGTGGGATGAACTTTCTAGCACCTTCAGTGATTGCTTGCTGGAATATTGTATATAATTCATTTGCCGAGTGTGATTCCTTCTTGCTCTGTATAGCATGGTTAGTCTCTGTCATAAGTTTGCTGAATTCAGACCAGTCAGCCTTTCCATAAATTGGAATTTCCCTCTGCTTCTGCATATTCTGCATAATTGGAATTTCTATCTCTACCTTTGGAATATCGTGGTCTGAAATGCATGGAAGGATGTTGACATGGCAATCAGCTTGTGGGTAATTTGTTGCTATCAGGTCTAGTGTAGATTCTCCTCTCGTCTTCTCTTCAACTATTTGTCGTAAGCAACTATTATCTATTATATCCTTAAATTTTGAGTGGAGTTTTGGGTAGTTGCATTTTGTTGGGTCCAATATATTGTTTTTCCAATTCCATCCTGGCAGATTGAAATCTCCAGCTAAAATCAAGCGTTGGTGGTTGATTTTGTCACCAAGTGTCTGAAGGGAACTCTCTAGCTTATCCAGGCTATACTCATCATTTTCATGTGGTCTGTAGTAGGAGCCAATGTAGCGGTCTCTGCTTTTCTTCAGCTTCACTTTTGCCCAAATCATTTCACAATCAGTTTCCAGCTCATACGCTCTGCTCATCTGTATTCCTTGCCTACATGCTATGCATACACCACCCTTGGTATTGTCCTTTTCCCTGTCTCTTCTTAGAATGTTATACTTATTTGTAGGTAGGTACGTACTGCTGTTATCCGAACTATCCATCCATGATTCAGTTCCAACAATAAAATCTAGTTGCTCATCTTCTGTCAGCACATCAAGTAAATGCTTCTTATTCTTGACACTTTGAAAGTTTATATTCAACAAGATGATCTTGCTATTATAGGATTTCCTCTGCTGTTTCCTGTCATCATTTGTGTGATTGTCACTTTCATTCAGGATAGTATTAATCGAAGTGTCAATGATCGTGGGATCATTCTGGTCCTCAAATAAATGTGCATGTTGTTTTTCATTGCATTCTTTACATTTCCAATCTATCGTTTCCTTAATAAACACCAATCCCTCAGTGCAGTTGTGATGAAACCATATTTCACAAGATTTGGATTGCAATACCTTCTTTGCGTTCTTCTTCCGTATTTCTGCTGGGGGAACAGCTTTCTTGCAGTTGCCACATGGAAAGCTGGGTTGTCTTGGGCCTGGATTTACTTCTATATCCCCTGATTGCAATAGCAGGAAAACGATTATGAGTCTTCTGCCGTGTGTTAGATTACCAAGTGGTGACTCCAACCTATAGCGATTCTTCACCACAGAAGAGTTTATAAAAATATGCGACGAAATCTGTGTCAAATTGCGTAGTCTCTGGTCGGGTGGGTTGTCGGTCGGGTCGGGTGGGTTGTATAATGGAACGTACTCACCCGATCACATGGTCGTGCGCTGCTTTCCACTCCCCGTATGTAGTTTATGGCAATAATTATCACTAAAAAGTTCGTCAAAATGTCATGATTGCGAGTTTGATTTTCCCGCTTCCGGTTTGCTTTCCGTTGGCATATGACAGATCGGAACCATGCTGAGAGCCATGTTTCAATACATTTGCATTGTGTTTCTATTGAGTATATGAACAAAGGAGATTGGTGACGTCATTAATGGCTCGACAACTGAATCTTCCTGGTGTTAATGATTCTTGAAATGACATACATTTTAGTCGACTCCGCCAAGAATTTGTTCTTTTAAAAAAGACGCTAGGTATATGCCAACGCAAACCAAAAAAAAATGGGGTGTCGGGCTGGCAAACGTGTTAAAAAGGACCAAGTTCCGACGCTCATTGGATTCTTATTTGAATTCTCCCACAGGACATAGCAGTTATCCAAAATACAACTCATCGTGTTATACACAAGGAATCTTCCCATTGGACAATCTAATTGTAGTTCATCCAACCATCGGTGGAAGCAAAGTCAACGTATGCATCATGAACTGTCAATCTGATGACAATAAGGCGGACTAAATTGCAGATTATATAGCTGAATACAGCATCGGTGGTATGGCTATGACTGAAACATGGTTGTTTGAAAACGAATGCCAGACGATTCGCGACCTTACGCCGAAAGGATATAACTTCTATCATGTATCTAGACAATCTCCCGGTGGTGGTGTTGGTTTTCATCTTCGTTGTTCCTTCAGAGTCACAGTGATAAAGCATGAGAAACTGTTTAAATCTTTCGAAAATAGCAATTTGTCTCACAATTAGCTTCATGTTCGCCTGGTTATTGTGTATCGACCTCCAGACAATCCAGAAGATCAATTCATCACTGAATTCAGTGACTATATGCACAAACTTGTCATTGAGTCAGGCCAGCTCATTACCGGTGACTTTAAGTTCCATATTGACGTGCCGTCCGATAGCTCCGCTGTGGCTTTTAATTTGTTTTTAAATTCTACAAACCTTACTCAACATATGTACGCATCGACTCATAACCACGGCCATACACTGGATTTGCTTATTACGCGAGATTCTTAAAAAAATAGTTTCGAATATCTCCGTGTTTGACATGGGTGTTTCTGATCATCGTGCAATATCATTCCTTCTTGGTCTTCATCGGCCATCAAATGCTTCTAAGAATGTTACATTTCGAAGGAGCAATGAGGACACCGTTCTAAATTTCATGGAAGGTTTTTGGACAACTGATTTGGTTACCGGTGCTTCAAGCGGAGATGTTTGTACAGATTCTGAAATTTTGAACAAAACTCTGGTATCGCTGCTGGACCGAATTTCGAGATCATCGAGTCTGAACTTTAAATTTAGGAATTTGTTTATTTATTTTACTGTAACTTGTCAAGCGCCTTGAAACCTCGGTGATATGTGCGCTATACAAGAAATGTGTGATATGATATATGATATATAAGATAAATGTATATGTATGTGAAAATGTATCTATTATATATTTCCATGTATGCCCCTCCTGCTATATTATGTTTTAATCTCAAACACTGTTTTATGAGAAATAAACATATTGAATATGTGCTCTATATCTTTATGTGTTGTTATTCAATAACAAAGAATAAGAAAATATATCGTGTGTTTGTGATTTGTATTATGTGCTTACAGGAGAATAGCATAGCGCTTACACTTAACACATTTTTTAGAATGGAATTTCACTTACCTGCGTGAATCTGTTTTCTGACTCTGGAAGATGACTGGTGTCTGGTGCGGCGCAGCGGTGTATTTATTGAGAGCGAAGAGAATCGTGTAGCTATGGTGAGATCCTCTCTTCTGACATGACAACACTCTGATATATACGTGATCGTTTTCGTGACTAAATTAAATGCTATCGGGTTATGTTACGAACGAATGCATATATGAAAATCACATGATAAATGGATGAGATATACGCGATGATTTCCACAACAACTAAACGAGATGATATCGGGTAATGTTGTTAACATATGTTGTGAACGAATTCATAGTTGTGCATGTGATAAACACATGACAAATCTATAACGTAATAATTTCGACAGAATCTAAATGAGATGCTATCAGGTAATGTTGTGAACATATGTCGTGAACGAAGATGTATTGATAACAACATCTCGTGTGTACGTACGAAATAACTGGAGAGGATATGCTGTCGTATTTCACGTAAACTAGCCCCATTCGATAAGGGTACGTTCACACACTGGCAAGTTTACACGGCATTTTTTGCATGCATTTTCTCATAGACAACCCTATGGTGCGAGCATACGAACGGCAGCATTCAAATATGACCTTTTCCCGGATTATTATGTGACGGCATTTGCCCAACCAGAAAGAGTGTTAGTTAAGGGATGGTAATAATATGAAATATAGAGAGGGGTAGCCTAGTCTCCCGTAAAGTTAGCCATAAACATATGCGATAAAACACAAAGTTGACATAACAAATTATATCTGTATCACGTAATACGTTAATGGATATGAATAACAAGCGATCAAATAAGGATTAACTGTCATGTGGACTGTTTTTATGGAGATGGAACCGTGAGGTAAGTGGTCATAACTTGTGTAAAACCTTCGAGTTTTACATGCAAGTTATGACGACTTACTTCACGGTTACATCTCCATAAAAACAGTCAACATGACAGTTCATCCTTATATTTATATACATTTAGCGAAAAAGCCACTTTTGTAAATGTATTTAAATCGAAAAGTGCATCGTGACAAAACCAGCCCAAAATATCCCATAGCACCCTTGGCAAAAGTTAACAGGAACAATTGAAACCCGATGATTTATTAAGTCAATCCTGCGCGAATCCAAATGCGCCCAAAACATTACGCGTTCGTCTTTCCAAACCCAAATGAGGTATCGATGTTGTTATGAGCTTGCAGTTATTAGCTGTTGCGCATTCACCGAGAAATAATTGCAACTAGCCACGTGGGCGCCGACCAATCATAATGCTGGATTTAGTGATGACAACACTTATAGTATGTAAATAAATATCTAATGATAGTATTTGATCCGGTAACATACCAGCGGGGTTTTAGTATTTGATCCGGTAACATACCAGCGGGGTTTTAATGATAGTATTTGATCCGGTAACATACCAGCGGGGTTTTAATGATAGTATTTGATCCGGTAACATACCAGCGGGGTTTTAATGATAGTATTTGATCCGGTAACATACCAGCGGGGTTTTAATGATAGTATTTGATCCGGTAACATACCAGCGGGGTTTTAATGATAGTATTTGATCCGGTAACATACCAGCGGGGTTTTAATGATAGTATTTGATCCGGTAACATACCAGCGGGGTTTTAATGATAGTATTTGATCCGGTAACATACCAGCGGGGTTTTTGTTAAAGCTGCATAACAAAATGCTATATTTACATAGATTAAAAACATTCTGTCTGGTATTAACCCTTTACCCAACAGAAGGGCCCTGTGCCAATGCATTCTCTTATATATGCGAGTCGACCATAGGTCGCCTCGCATATATAAGAGAATGCATTGGCTTAACACATTAAAAATTATAAAATTGTTAAAGAATGTAAGAAAAAATGGTAAAAAGTTTAAAAAAAAGATTTTTGTTAGGCCAATGCATTCTCTTATATATGCGAGGCGACCTATGGTCGACTCGCATATATAAGAGAATGCATTGGCACAGGGCATAACTGTAACCATCACAATGTGGTCAAGGAACCGGTTCCAATGATATCCATATTCATGCAGCATCAATAATTATATTTGGGGTGTAGTTACGCATATTGTAAGTACTAAATTATACATATAATATCCGAATTTTAAATAGTTGATGGTGTATCTACAGCCTTATAGTTTGTCAGTACCATATGCGTAAACTAAAAGACAAAACGCTCTTCAGTCGGCACCAGCCATGGTGATTGAGGTTATTGTTGTTGATACATTGTCAGTTGTGTATCTGTATCGTTATATAACTATATGTGGAAAATTTCCGTATTGCGCCGTGCGTCCGTCCACCCATCCGAGGTTGTCTGCATGATAACATGAACAATATATTCAACTGAATTTCTTGATATTTGGTAAGTGGTTCACATGTATTGAAATGTTTATTTGCACTATGATGTTGGAAATGCATCAATGATTACATCACTGTTTCAAGCCTTGAAATATGGTGTCTGTCATTTGCAGAATGAGGTCCCAAGAGGGTGAATTTAGTGATGCTACCTGGCATAGCGGGCTAGCATCACCAAATTCACCCTCTGGGAACCTCATTCTGCTGAGTTGTAAGCAGAATTAGGTCCACAGAGGGTGAATTTGGTGATGCTAGCCCGCTATGCGGGGTAGCATCAATAAACTAACCCTCTGGGGACCTCAATCTACAAATGACAGACACCCTATTTCAATGATTATATCATTGTTTGTCATTTGGTGGGGAGTGACTAAAACGCAGAATGGGACGATGGGACGGGGCGGTATGGGACGGTATTGGGACGGTATGGGACGGTATATGGACGGTATTGGGACGGTATTAGAAAACCGGCTGTTTATCAATAATACAGCGTGTAGCGGCATCAAAATGGTTATATATAGTCGGTATTAACATGGCGTACATGGAGCAACAATTTAACAGTCTCGTTCGCCAACACAAAGCTCATATTATCGGCTAAAAATAGACACGTCGGAAATAGGCGATTACGGTCAAACGCAGAACGAAAATGTAAACACCAAATCACCCCATACATTCATATTTCCCTGTCCCACGGTGATATTTTTGCATAAAATGTTAGATTAACATCTTTTCGACATCACTGTAGCATTGTATTGACCATAATCAAGATGAAACAACTTTTTTTGTCGATGTGACGGAACCTTTGGAAATTGCAGAACGGGATGGGACGATATTACTGAGATTGGATGGGACGGTATCAGAAAATGCAGAACAGCTAAGACAGACCCATAAACTTGCTTTTTATCAATAATACAGCATGTAGCAGCACCAAAATGGCTCTATATGGTCATCAGTGCAGCATTTTATTGGTGATCCCATTTTATTGACCATAATCAAGATGAAAACAACTTTTTTCGTCGAATGGACGGAAGCGAAATTGCAGAACGAAAATGTAAACAAACACCAAATCACCCCATGCATTCACATTTCTCCGTCCCGCGGCGATATTTTTACATAAAATGTTAGATTAACATCTTCTCGACATCATTGTAGCATTTTAATGACCATAATCAATATTAAAACATGTTTTGTTTTCGCTGATGGGACGGAAGCGGTAAAGCGCAGAACAACCTTAGGAAATTGCAGAACGAAAATGTAAACAAAAAATCATTCACCGCATTCACATTTGTATACAATGTTAGATTAACATCTTTTCGACATCACTGTAGCATTTTAATGACCATAATCAAGATCAGTGGGACGGGGAAATATGAATGCGGTGAATGATTTTGTTGTTTACATTTTCGTTCTGCAATTTCCTAAGGTTGTTCTGCGCTTTACCGCTTCCGTCCCATCAGCGAAAAAAAACATGTTTTAATCTTGATTATGGTCATTAAAATGCTCCAATGATGTCGAGAAGATGTTAATCTAACATTTTATGTAAACATATCGCCGCGGGTGATTTGGTGTTTGTTTACATTTTCGTTCTGCAATTTCGCTTCCGTCAGTCCCGGTCCCATCGACGAAAAAAGTTGTTTTCATCTTGATTATGGTCAATAAAATGCTACAGTGATGTCGAAAAGATGTTAATCTAACAATTTATGCAAAAATATCACCGTGGGACAGGGACATATAAATGAATGGGGTGATTTGGTGTTTACATTTTCGTTCTGCGTTCGACCGTAATCGCCTATTTCCGACGTGTCTAGTTTTAGCCGATAATATGAGCTTTGTGTTGGAGAATGAGACTATTAAATTGTTGCTCCCTGTACGCCATGTTAATACCGACTATAAATAACCATTTTGTTGCCGCTACACGCTGTATTATTGACAAACAGCCGGTTTTCTAATACCGTCCCAATACCGTCCCACACCGTCCCAATACCGTCCCATACCGTCCCAATACCGTCCCGTCCCATCGTCCCATTCTGCGTTTTAGTCACTCCCATTTTGTGTGACACTTGTCATAATTTACACAATTAAAGGCGATGCTTCACTGTTGTCTTTTGGTTTAGCGCTTCTGTGGTGAGACAATAAAACAAAGAACAGAATGAGTTCTCCGCTTTGTATCTAACCATATTAGTTTTGTCCACTAGTCATTGCACAGAAGTTCAAGTAGCAAATGTGACAACTAATAATAATAATATTTGTATCGCGCTTATCCCCAATAAGTTGGCCCTAAGCGCTTGACATAAACATAAACATGCAATATAAATATACACAATATCAAAGTCATTTTCTGAAACGCAGCTCAAACAAGTAAGTGTTTAGTGACGTTGTGAAGTCGTCAAGAGTTGGTGACTCTTTTATATTCAGTGGCAGAGGATTCCATGCATTTGGAAATGTAACTTTAAAAGAACGGTAGCCAACCGTGATCAGATTAGCACTAGATGGTGTCGAAAGAAGTTTGACCTCTGAACGAAGTGATCGGTGTGGGACATATGGAACAAGGATATCACTGAAGTATGCTGGAAGAGCTTTTGAGTCATGGGTTGCTTGATGCTGACTCGAGTTTCCCTACACAAATTCAAGAAGCGTAACTCTATATAATTAGTTGCTTGTAACATGTATATACACGGGAAATGATAGCGCCACATCGACCTTTGTGAGATAAGAAAAAAAACCAGGAAGGGAATACGTCAACAGACCAGAATTGCCACCACAACGAGAGGAAATGAAATTCGTCGTATCTCTATTCGTTGTATTGTTTGCCGGTGAGTTTTGCTGCTTAATCCTTTAGGTTACACTGGTGTAAATGTTTTCCACAGGCCTCAGTGCTAACGTTTTAGCATATACTGTTGGCAATATAAATATTGGGTCCAAAATTTTCTTTAAATCTGAAATATTGACATTTAGGGAAACTTTTTACACACAAAAATCATGTCTGTCAAGCAGGGAATTCGCCTTTAAATCTTGTGTTTTCGTAACTGCTGTCAGAACCGCATAAAAAAATACTGTCATATTTTAGACCACACCAAAAATTTCAAACTTCACTACAAATGGTTAATTCCTGTGCCAATGGGAAATCATAGGGAAGAGGTGTGATGATTTTTTTATGCAAAAAACACACAAGGCTATTGACCAATCAGGGCCCAGTGTCTATTTTATTCTCTCCTATGTATTCCTCCCGCATCCGCTAGATGTCACTCCGAACCCTATTTACACCAATGTAACCCGTAGCGAGCACCACGCATATAGACGGTGATCCACTCTTAGTGTCGTCTGCTCATGTATGTAATAGCCACCATACTGGTGGCATCAGCCATGTCATGGCATGAATTCAGTTTTAGAATATTTATAAGTAAAATGATATTCTACCTGTGAATTATACATCGATTAGTATATGGCCGCAAACAGGCAATTTATTCTATCTACTGATTTAGACATCTGGATATTCAATGTTGACGTCGGTTCGTTTTATGGTGTGTTTTATTGGGATATGAAATATATGACCCAAATGACAGTTGACCAATTATGGAACATGACTATGCAGATTTTTACCAAATCCAGACATCTCTATATAATTCGATTGCGTATTGATTTGGGGTCTGTCTGCTTTCCATAGCGTTTACGTGGTCTTGCCAGGACATTAAGGATTGCGACCATATCCAGTGTGGTCACGGAATGGAGGAGTCGTGCATGCCTACAGATTCCGGCGGTGTTTGTACTTGCACAAATGAAAATGGAGCTGCAAGTATGTAGATAACGTCTTTATCGCTTAGGATACGTTCATACGCTGGCAAGTTTGTACGGTATATTTTGTGCAAGCATTTCGTCATAGAAAACCACATGGTGCGATAATTTGAACGGAAACGTGCATATAACATTCGTATTTACCAAATCGAACAACATGAGAAGTAAAACTTCTGTAGTTCCATTTTAACGGTGGAACTGGCATTTGCTTTCAAATGCCTGTATCATTGATTCTTGGGACATAATTACATGTTATTTACAGGCAAATTCCGGTAGCATCGCTAGTAGAGGAACTACAGATATTTTACATAGAATACAGAATACAGCGGCCATTTGAGCTTCCTTTTTTGGGGTTGCTTCGGTGGCCGTGTGGTATTGACGTCGGACTTTGAGTCGCAAGGCGCGTTCGCCGTCATGGGCCGGGGTTCGAATCCCACCCAATCCAAAATAAATTTGCACTGTCTCAAAAATCAAATTTGCTTCTAAAAATAGGCACCTGTTGTGTTATATAGTCCCAATCATGTTCTAAGGGCCAGCTCGGCTCGGCATGTTTCGGAGGCAATAAATATAACATTGCTACTGTGCTATATCTCCTATATACATATATTTTAGTTCGCACGCAGTTCTCTTTAGTATACTAGTAGATGCATTTTATATGCATGTTTCCATTCATATTCTGGCACAATATCGTTTTCTACGACGAAATGACTGCAAACCATACCGTGCAAACTTCCCAGTCTATGATTGTACCCTTACTCCCCCGAACCAGTGTGACCTCATGCAAATAGAAAGCCCGAATACATAAAACGAAAATGTCGACTTTGGCATTTGACGAGAACAACACGATTGTTTGCCAATAGTTACTAAATGTTAATTTACGAGTAGATCCCCGAGGAAATGCTCAGATATAAGTTCAACATTCGGCAATTGTTTTTATCTTATTATCTGAAAATTTCCCACCATGAAATAGTAACACTTCTGCAGCATGCATTATCTATCATCTGTCTGTCGTCTGCTGCATGACTGTTCATGAACACACCTCGTCATTATAATAGACCATTCCAATATATTCTCTTATAATTGGGTCACTTGGTGGGAGAATCAATTTAGTAAAAGTAAAGGTTAAAATGCCCATCCGATTAGACACAGGATTAGTCAAACTTTCTCCAGTAAATTTACCACTTTTCAGACAAAGGAAACGTGAAAATTACTTGAGTTTAAATTTCCGGGATAACGCATATACATTAAGCCTTCCATGACTGGAGCTTAGTAGTTAATACATGCATATTAGCAATGTTTAAACATTTTTATTTACAAGATAACTAACTAAAAACATTTAAACAAAACAAATTAATTTCTGAATTTGTTTTTAGATTGAACTCCTTGATCAATTTAACCAAAACAAAAATAGTTTTATCTTAATTAAATCTTTTTTTTTTAAATCAACATTTTGAAAAACTAACGACGTTATAATATCCGTTGGGGTACCCCAAGTTACCAATCGGTCCAATGGTTCTGGGAGAAAATCACTAACAGAGAGACATATAGACAGACAGATCCTACTTGTTTATATAGATACATACTCGCTGGAGTATATGACGTTATTCGGATAAAGAATGAGTAAATTATCAGTGCCCATTCAAATCATTTCAATTACATGAGGTAAATTTAAACTATTGCGTGACACTCTCCGAATAAAGTTATCTTCTAAGTTGGTAATAAACTGTCGTTATTGCTAAATATCAACGCAATATATATAACCAATCTCTCTCTTTAAGTCATCTAATGTCAAATGCGCCTATTCCGTGATATTCCGCTGGTCAAGTAACCCCTGTGTACCAGTTTTTCTACATATTGTATACGCTGATAAGGAACGCAATTTATTGCTCATTTATAATAATATAATTTCTACGTTACCATTTGGGATCAATGGCACCTATCCAATGGCATTCCCCGGATCAATTAACCCCAGCATTCCAATTTAAAACGACCAGAGTCCAACCACTTTGGGTATATGATTAATTATTCAGTTAAAATTGTTTAGCAGTTCTCCTTTCCTATCCCATGACACTCCCGGGTTATTTGTCCACTGTTTACAAATGTTCAGATCCGGGGCCCCAGCCGTTTGGTCGCCCATAGCCCGACAGACAAACAAACAAACAAAATTGAGTTTAGATACATAGGAAGCTTATGCATATGTCTGATAGTTGTGTCACTCGATTCTCATTCGCCACCTTAAACTAGAAAATCAATGTCAGAAATGGTAACGCGCTCAAGATCATATATTATATACCCATGATATAACATATATTTGTTTCACGAATGACCAACTCATAATTCCGTTAAAACAACTAATCCTTCAAATTATTACAACAACATACACGGCTTATCACTGAAGGTTTCTCATGCATCTCACCAGAATTCCCAACTTTTAACGGACTCGGCCTCCGGGTCGCAGTTAGACTTTTAATCCGTCCAAAAATTTCCAATTTCTATAAATAAAACGCCAAGAATCAGCGAAACATTATACACGCGGAGCGCGAAATAAAACATCTTTGATTTATTGCAGTGTGTGGAGACAACAATGTGACGTGCGAGGACCCGTTCCATACTTGTAAAGGCGTGTGGGAGTGTGTACATGGCGTATGTGATTGCCACAAGGAGTAAAATATACCTTGACTTTCACTTCCAATCCAAGTCACATAACTATATACAATAAACAATTTAACAATAGAATCCACTTGTTTATCAACTTCTGCTTGTCTCAATCATGTGGAGGAATATAACATAACTCACAGCTATCTGCACTGTTAGAAAAAATACCGTCGCTTTAACGGTCTGAGACCGCGCAACATCGCTGCCAACCTTTGACCGTTAAACATACGTTCAGGCCGTAGCATGTTCCACGGTATAAAACCGTTTAAGTAACTGGCAGACCGTAACCAGTAACTGTCAGACCGCTGTATTTTTTATGGTTCAGCACCGTATAATTAATATCAAGACCGTAACAAATAAAGGTCACACCAATGGTATTGTTCATGGGTCAACACCAATTGTTTGCTCTTAATTTGCTAATTTACCATAGAATTAGCCAGGTTCCCATGGTGACAATATGATTTCCCGGTAGGCCTTATGATTCATATGTTTCTGAATGGTCGAAACTAGTATTATTCGTAACTGAAAAATACATCTTAGTTCTTATGTTACGATCATAGTTTTGATGAAATGTAAATCCTCAATGCATAAAGTGATAGACAATACTTATGAAACTTTGCAGTTTTCAGAGGATCAAGCTTGTTATCTGCCTCGTAGAATTTAATCCGGAAAAAGTCTGCGCACGCGTAATGCGTCCGCCTTTCATTAACTACTGTATAAATATGGCTGTAAATAAAAAACGATACTAGTAATAGCTGATAAGCCAACCCATCACTATTCAGTTATGAGTAATACTAATTTCGTCTATTCTAAAACATGAATCGGCATGCCCTTTTAAGCCATACAAAGCTACATGTTAAAACTCAAATTTATGTACATGTCATAGTAAAATATCTTAATGGCATACTTTTTGGTAACATGTAAGGCGAGAAATTGTCCAGTCACTTGTAAACACAGTTGTTGTTTTAACAGGTGAATCCGTACATCATGACAAAACAGTACCAGTCAGAAGAAGTGGTATTTTTATGCGCACCTTTATTGCGATATTGAGCGTGCTTAATTTAGAAAAAGGCGTGATTATAGCACAATACCAAAAATCTGTCGCGCTTATTATTTCCATATTGAACGCAAAATATCGCGATACTAAGCACACTAAATTTCATACAGACCCGATAGTGTTATATTTATATTAGATAAATACTGTGCATATAGTGTACATATAGTGTACATATAGCACTTACAACTATAATTATATACATATCTAAACATTGTCTCTATTTACTTTGATTTAAATGTCACAATTTTGAGCGCAAGATGTCGCAATATTAAGCGCAAAATATTGAGATATTAAGCGCAAAATATTGCAATAATATCACAAGCGACATGCTTATAAGCGTTTTCACATGCAATATTATTGCGATATTAGGCGCGAATATAGCGCCCTTAATATACCACTTCTTTTGACTGGTACTCCTGTAGTCGCACATTTTCCACGAAATTTTAAAGCATGATGCATCAAACTGTATACTGGTATCACAACACTTAGTATCAATATAAGTGAGTCAGCCAAAGATAGTTTAATAAGAACATCCAACCAATAGTGTACTCCCGGTAAATTGTCGTAATAACGATAACATGGCGAATGATGACAATGTCTGATTATGTCTCATATCCACACGCTTCAACGAAAATTAACGAACACGAGATGAATCGGTCCGTGTAATTGTAAAGTTGGAATTGTAGATATGTGATCATCCGTCAATGCGAGGCGTCAGTTCATTGTTTACGGTGTTGTTGTTGACATTGAAGCTCTTGTGAATTACACTGGTACGTACAGTACATGTACATGTACATCAATCAGATCACAGTTACTGGGCATAAAGTCCCAAAATAAGGGTTTAATCGAGTTTATAAATCGGTATCCCAATATATAGAGCTAAAGTTATGCATCTATTACCAGGTTCCCGGACAAACATTATCTCAAATAAAGGCACAACACACAAAACACCGGGCATAATTATGTCGCCTGTTTTCTATAAATAACATACCCAGCTGCAACTCTGCAGCGATAAAATCGTTCCGGGCGCCAAATTAACACGTCGCTAATGGTGAAAAATGTTTTAAACTCCTTTAATTTGGCGACCGGAACGATTTTATCGCTGCAGAGTTGTAGCTGGGTATGTTATTTATAGGAAACAGGCGACATATGCCCGGTATTGTGTGTTTAGTGCTTTTATTTGAGATATGTTTGTCCGGGCACCTGGTAATAGATGCATAACTTTAGCTCTTTATATTGGGATACCGATTTATAAACTCGATTAAACCCTTATTTTTGGGACTTTATGTCCAGTAACTGTGATCAGATTCAGAACACTGTCAACTGGATTGTCAACATTCTAATAGTAATAGCTGCTCGTTGAGTCGTTGTTGTTATTATTGTCACTATTGGTTGACATCGAAGCTCGTGTTAATTGTACCTGTATCTTCCTGTGTCAGTAAATGTGCCAGTGTTTTGATACTAAGTCACAACACTGTCAATTTCAACATCAGCACTGAGTCGAATGAAGTCAGACCCCGGATCACGCCATGAATCGATTGGCATGAATCTCTACTCTCGCATTTAGTGGAAATTGTCAATGATTAAGCCGGTTTTCGCAGAATTGAAACTTGTCCGGTTATCAAAGGAACCGAAATCAGACCGTCTTAACAACTGTCCACAATCGAAAAGGTAACAGTTTCCCAAAAAACAATAGTTTGCGATCAAATACGCAAACCCAATGATAAATGGCGAACAAATTTAACCCCGGAATAAGAATAACGTACTCACCAATAAACATATCGACCCGCATTACACAGAATGAATGCCGGATTAATAATACATACTAAATATCGGCAGAGTATGATTCAGTCATGCTGTATGGAGTCATTGCCGTATATAATATGGTCGCCGATAAATATACTATTTAATTTTGACGGCATGACTTTGAATCACGAAAATATTTAATTTAGACAATTTTCATGGGCACATAAAATAATATTAAAAAACCGTCCAACTGATGAAACGTTATGGGACCGTCGATTATGACGGCCGAAACCGTCGAACCGATAGTAATTTTTAACAGTATGCGTTAGGGTGCGTACACACGCTGAGATTAACATATGTGCATGGAATAGTTCTACTATTGACCAAGATCTCGTTACACCGTGAGAAGTACAGTATAAATTAACATTAATTGATGGGCGAAGTTAAACGTTTTCAATCGAAAGTTTTCCACGAAAATAACCATTAAATAACAAATGAAATGTGTATTAAATGGGGAGATATCGAATATTAATGATCGAAATTAAGTGCAGAGCCATATCATATTGGTAAAAATTAGTGGCGCAGCAAGGATCAGAATTAGCTAAGAAGCTATCCCTTCTTCTCGATATATCTCAATGATTGTGATGCCATGCTACAAAACAAGATTAAATGGATTTCTTTTATCAAAGAAAAGTGCGCGATGTAAATATGAAAATTGCGTGGCAGTCACGACCAATCACCGCAGACATGAAACGCATGAAAGCGAAATTAATAAATCAACACGCATGTTGCCTCTTCTATAATCTAAATATGTCTACCTCAAGCCGGGCCATATTTCAGATTGAGACGACACTCAATATATATGCCCTCCCATATGGCTATTTATTTACTGAAATTTCAAAAAGCAACGAAGACACGAAATGCCCGTTGTTAGACATGTCTGTGATGAATACCATTTTGTTATGTTGTGAACAGAACTTACCGACACGCGAGAATTCTTTATCCCGAAGTATTATTGCGAAAATCCTAACATAAATAAATTCTATAGATTGCTGTCACTGCTAAATATAAGTATATTGAAAAGAGTGAGCATTTTCTTAAAATTAGCGCTTACAAATTTACCATGACACAAGTATGACATTATATTATATATAATATAAATACTATATGAGTTATAGCATTTAAGAAAATATATTCCTCAACGTATTAGCATTATTTGCCTTTATTATTAATACCATGTAATATGATGGAAGCATTTATTGATGTACATGATTGTTATATATATTGTTTGTATATATGTTTATACCATAATTGTATCATGTTGCAACTTCGATGTTGACCTTGTAAATAAACAATTCATATGTACGATAACTCCTATACACTGTGGGGGAAATAATCCTGGCGATTTGATTCTCTGCTGAGTTATATTTACATACTCTACCGAGTAAAGTTTCCGATTCTTTGCATTTTTGCTCATTTTGGTGACATCATACTCAAAGCAATATTTATGCCACGCGTTTCCTCACATCATTCCAAAAGAAGGAGTAATGATTGCATAAGTGAAGGTTTTTATTATTTCTCCCAAAATCGTATCAGTTTATCATCGGGTCAGAATTTCAAATCGTAGAAAATTCATTTCCACAGCAATCACATCCACTGGGGGATGCTTAAAAATATATATATATATATAAATAAACTTATAAGTCGCAATTTTTGAGAAAACAAGCTATAAAGCAAATCTTATGAAGGTTCCGATTCTCTATTGAGGGCTCCGATTCTTTGCAATGGATTCGGTTCTCTATACATGTGCGGAGAAGTTTTTATTCACAAAAATAGCCCACATGTAACACCAAAATTAATATATTACCTAACTACAGTTATTTTGTCATAGTCATAACATAGTGCCACACAGTTACGTCATACAACCAATTACTATGAGGACAGGCCATATTATTGTTTCTTACGGACGTTATTTCTCTAAACGTGCGCGTGAATGCGTAAATTTGACATATATCTTCCCTTAAGTTATGTATTGATTGAGAGGTATAAAATAAGATTTTTAGCTAGAGGGATACTACATGTAGCTTATGTCACTGGGAAATAGCTTTTTTGTCTTGGTTTTCCTTACAAACTGTGATAGGAATTTTACTATTATCATAACTTTGTAACATTTTTGATAGCAATTTTATTTTACGATACTTTTAAGTAAATTATATGTAACATTATGCGTTTCTCGTGTGTGTTCTGACACAGCGATGCGCATAGAAAATATGAATCATCCCTCACAAATACTCGAAAATCGACTGAGAACCAAATCGCCAGGAGTAGTTCCCACAGTGAATCTATATAGACATTTCATGAACAATTGCCAGCTACTTTTGAGAGCTGTGTGAACGCAGCCTATGGTGCACCGCACACGGAGGCGTCATTTATCACATCCGTTTAAGGGGCAGACGCACGTTTTGCATAAATGCAGCCAAAAATGGCAAGAGATTTTCAACAAAGAATTTCTCTGGATCTATCTGGTAAACTATCTTGAGTTTCTTCATCTTCATCGTATATAGAATCTGAGCAATTATTGAGAGACAGCGAAAACAATGGAATTGAAGAGGTTCAAAATATTGATTTAATTGTTTTGTCCATTTCTGTATCAAGAACGGCTAGAATATTTATAATTTCACACAAAACTCAAATCACCAAAAAGCTTATGGGTTTGGCTCTATGAGCGGGGGCTTCATTTGTATCATGATGTTGATAATCAATAATCAATTTCTAAATACCAATAAATTTTGGGAAAAACGTGCGTCTGATGTGAAATTCAAGATTTTTCGGCAGATAGATCGATCCAGAGCAATTTTTTTTTTGAAAATCTCTTGCCATTTTTGGCTCGATTTATGAAAAACGTGCGTCTCCCCCTTAAATTTCCACACGGCGATTACAATTTAAGGGCATGATCTCACAGTCAACTCCAACAAGGCGACCAGATAAACGATCTCGAACTATTACTATATATGGTGCATTTGTGAGGTTTGTTTAAAACCTACACAGTATCATATATACGGATACACGGCAACTACTAACAAGAGCATCGCTAGGGCGTGGCAAAATACGCCCTTTAGCCATTTCGAATTGTACTATCGCAAAATAAGATAATACTTTGAGCTTACATTTAAAGAAAATCTGATATACCCCTAATTTCAATGCCAAAATGTGGTCAAAGTCTAAGTCGAAAAATGGCCATAACTCATGTAAAAATAATTAGACAGAACCTATATTCAAACTTGGCGTGTAGTTTTAGCTGGGAAATACACATACCAGCTTTGGTTCAGCTCAAATAATAAAAACAGGAGTTATCGGTCGGAAACCAAAATGTTATGAAATTGGTCAAATTCTAAGTTGAAAAAGGGCCGTAACTCATGTAAAAATAAATGGACGGAACCCATATTTGAACTTGGCCTGTATCTTTAGCTGGGAAATACACATACCAACTTTGGTTCAGATAAAATAATCCAAACTGGAGTTATCGATCGGAAACCAAAAATGTTAACGGACGGACGGACGGACGGACGGACGGACGGACAGACAGACGGACAGACTGATAACATAATACGACCTTTTTTCAAAAAGGGCGTATAAAAAGAACACAAATTCTAGTGATGTATAGTACCATATTCGTAATTATTATCAGTAATAGTTCATTATGCGAACCTTGTCTAATGTTATCACCGTCGCCAAACGAAATGTGGACCATACACTGTTCCGATCGGGGGCGGGACTAATTTTGAAGCCATTACTCTAGCAGTGAGCGTTGATGCACATAAAATACGGCAAAACATAAAACCAAAAATTCCGTGCTTCTGGTGGCTCCCATATGGTAGCGTCGAGAAAGGAAACAATATGGGCATGGTAGCGTCGAGATAGGAAACAACATGGGCATGGTAGCGTCGAGATAGGAAACAACATGGGCATGGTAGCGTCGAGAGAGGAAACAACATGGGCATGGTAGCGTCGAGAGAGGAAACAACATGGGCATGGTAGCGTCGAGAGAGGAAACAACATGGGCATGGTAGCGTCGAGAGAGGAAACAACATGGGCATGGTAGCGTCGAGATAGGAAACTAGTTCTAGCAAGACATAGAACCGATCTCAGAAACTGATTCTAGATGAAATATGAATCAAAACACAAACGCAAACAAAACAAAAACAAAAACAACCGACAAAACAGAGTTGAATTAAAATTTATTTAGTTTATTTAGTATGACAGGCACAGATGGAATGGTGATGTTCACACTTCCAATTCCCCTCGCAATGGTGTCCACTGTCTTCACACTGGTGGGTATTGCAATCTGAAAGATACAGGATTACATTAGAAGGCGATCTCAATCGGGCTACACATATGAGGGCAATCTTGATCAATATTTATATTGGATCACTGTAAAACTTGTCACATAGTCACATCCGTTAAAGCCGCCATAAACAGAACAAACTATTATATTATAGAAAAATTGTGTTCTTATACCAATCATAAATATCGCATAAATTGCATGTTATTGTCATGTTAGTAATATGTGGTATGTAAACAGCCATGGTAAGTAAACACACAGTACGTAACCATTATGCAATAATCAAAATACTCAACACCTTGTAGACCACACTAATTGAACTTTGGTTAGAAATGCCACCATGTTGCACGGGTATAGCGCTCGCGAATCATTGCCTCTCAAGATTTAGGAGTTGAATGGGTCAATCTCCTAAAAAAAATCGCGACGGTGTTGAGTTTTTTGCTTATCGATCACTATTTACGTGCTGTATATAAACAAACGTTCGGCTCACACACAGTGTGTTTTGTGGATAATATCGCATTTATACTGTCATTATACTACATTATTATTATCCACCCCTTAACTGACACATTTTATGATTGGGCATAAGCCGTCACATGATAATCCGGAAAAAATCCATATTGGACTCCAATATGACTTTTATAATAATTATCGGGACTCCGGATGACGTCATTTGGATAAACATACAGATTGATAATAAAACTGTCATTATACAATGTTGTGTACAGTATGTGTTTTCTTGCACTCGTCCAGGTTGTGGTGAAAAGTCATTTTGGACTCGACGCTACGCATCTCGTCCAATATGACTTTTCACCACAACCTGGACTCGTACAGAAAAAAACACATACTGTACACAACATTGTATAATGACTTTATACTATAACCCATAGAGAGCCCCACATAGACTGGAGCAGACAACACTCTGTAGTGCATGCTTACATCTGTGCGAGGCTCCCAGTTGGTTAACATTGTATAATAACTTTATACTATTAGTATATTCTGGAGGACATTTTCATAATTTGGTAACTGTTATTTCAAAATTATAATCTATAGCGAAGGCCATCCGTGCCCTTAACCCTTTACCCAACAAACGGCCAAAAACGGCCAAATAAAGCTGCAACAGCCTAAATTATCTTGGGTCTGTCTCAATAAAACCATACAAATATGGATATCATTGGAACCGGCTCATTGATGGTTACAGTTATGCCCTGTGCCAATGCATTCTGTTATATATGCGAGTCGACCATAGGTCGCCTCGCATATATAAGAGAATGCATTGGCCCAAAAAAATCTTTTTTTAACACGTTTTACCATTTTTTCTTACATTCTTTAACAATTTTATAATTTTTAATGTGTTAAGCCAATGCATTCTCTTATATATGCGAGGCGACCTATGGTCGACTCGCATATATAAGAGAATGCATTGGCACAGGGCCGTTCTGTTGGGTAAAGGGTTAAACGACGAACCAACTAAATAAAGAAATCCCTAGGAGCAGTTACATGTGGAATAAATAATGTTTATACACACGATAAACAGCAAAAGAAAATCATGCAATTTGATTTGCACCACTTCGAAATAGCATTCCTGGTTTTCTGGCCATGATGTTTTGTTGGCAAATTATTACACACCCGGACCTTCAGCAATACGGTTAAAACGTTGCGGATGGAATATCGGAAGTTGACGCCATGCTTTCGAGACACAACAACCGACTTCGGATGTAAAACATCGTTCCAGAATCAGGTCATTTAATCCAGAATCAGGCCAATTAATTCAGAATCAGGTTAATTCGTCCAGAATCAGGTTAATTAATTCAGAATCAGGTTAATTCGTCTAGAATCAGGTTAATTAATTCAGAATCAGGTTAATTCGTCCAGAATCAGGTTAATTAATTCAGAATCAGGTTAATTCGTCCAGAATCAGGTTAATTAATTCAGAATCAGGTTAATTATTTCAGAATCAGGTTAATTAATCTGAATCAGGTTAATTAATCCAGAGCAAATCTGGGGAGACCATATTCTGATATGGCAGTGCATATGAATTTTTAAGGGGGATGTCAAGTGACGAATTTTGAATGGGGATTTTCATGCAAATCTGTGGAGCAAAAGTTACAGAGTTTTGCACATACTTCTGAGTATGACCTGATGTGGCATTGGAAACAACATATATTTATCTGGCGGGTCCGCTTGGAACGTGTTCCATTATAATGGTGGTGTATTTATTTTTGAATTTTATATTGAGTTTTAAACTGTAGGTTATGTGATGTAATTCCAGAAAAACATTCTCAAAAATATTTTTATTGCAATGATATGTCTGCTTTTGTTTTTGGACAACCGCTTCATACATAACTTTTGCTCCCGAGATATGCATGGACATTCAAAATTGTTCACTTGACCTCCCCCTTAAGAATATTGCACTGAACTGTATTATTCATGCAAAAGAAGCCAAATGTATTTTTATATAGTGTGCATGTAGACATAACATATACCCAGTGTATTTAATACTATAATGAATAACTTTTTACAGCACATTTTACAGTGAATTAGTTTAAATGCTATAAACATCATTTGTTAGAACATGTAAATTTTCCAAATTTAGCCTTTGGTCTCGATTGGTGATTTTATACATACCAACTGGATCTTGTTTGCATGTGCACAACCCGGCAGATCCTCCAGTGTGGATGGGGACACACTGAACGTGAGAGTCATGGCCATGGCAGGTCAGAAGGTCGCATGTCGGCGCCGGATCAGATGTGTCACACTGCTGGCCCAAGACACAAGCTAGAACAGAGAGGAGAGACATAATTAATCATGGACATGGCAAGTAAAAAAGTTGCATGTCGGCGCCGGATCAGATATGTCACACTGCTGGCTCAAGACACAAGCTAGAAACGAGAGGATATATATACATATCGAAATGGGCAGTTAGCAGACACAAGATAGAATAGAGCAACATACCATCGGGCAAATAAGCACATAATCGACCTTTAATGTGAAATAGGTATTCAATGTGATAATGTTATTCTGAAATAAGCAGATAATGGATCATATCAGTAATTTCGTCCTGTGGCGCGGACCACAGTGAAAACATATATAAAAGAGCGTACACCTGAACAGTCGTGAGATGGCTTATTTGTGTCATTGTCCGCACATAATAGTATTATGAGTCGATAATGTGACTAAAATGCTCTGATTTCAGCACATTATTGACTCAAAATGAGGAAATTCTAAGCAGATTATCCACCTCAACAAGTTATATTATATGCAGATATACGGGGCATACCGTATATGATCACATAAGTACGGTCGCTAGCCGGTGCATAGCGTATAGTACCATACCAATACGGTCGCTAGTCGGGGAATAGCGTACAGTGCCACACAAATACGGTCGCTATTCGGGACATAGCGTACAGAACCACACAAATACTGTCGCTAGCCGGGGCATAGCATACAGTACCACACAAATACGGTCGCTAGTCGGGGCGTAGCGTATTGTACCACACATATACAGTGGCTAGTCGGCGCATAGCATACAGTACCACACAAATACGGACTCTAGTTGGGGTGTAGCGTACATTACCACAAATACGGTCGCTAGTCGGGGCATATCGTACAGTACCACACAAATACCGTCGCTAGTCGGGGCATAGCGTACAGTACCATACAAATACAGTCGCTAGTCGGGGCGTAGCGTATTGTACCACACATATACGGTGGCTAGTCGGCGCATAGCATACAGTACCACAAAATACGGTCTCTAGTTGTGGTGTAGCGTACATTACCACAAATACGGTCGCTATTCGGGGCATATCGTACAGTACCACACAAATACCGTCGCTAGTCGGGGCATAGCGTACAGTACCACACACATACGGTCTGTACTTGGGGTATAGCGTAGAGTACCACACAAATGCCGTCGCTGGACGGGGCATAGCATACAGTACCACACAGATACGGTCTTTAGTCTGGGCATATCATACAGTACCACACAAATACGGTCTCTAGTTGGGGCATAGCGTACAGTACAACACAAATACGATCGCTAGTCGGGGCGTAGCATAGTGTACGACACATATATCATAGATACCGTATTTGTGTGATACTGTATGCTATGCCCCGACTAGCGACCGTATTTGTGTGGTACTGTATGCTATGCCCCGACTAGCGACCGTATTTGTGTGGTACTCTACGCTATGCACCGACTAGCAACCGTATTTGTGTGATACTCTACGACATGCCCCGACTAGCGACCGTATTTGTGTGGTACTCTACGATATGCCCCGACTACGTGGTTGTGACGTGTTTCTGTAACGTCTGGTACTTCAGACCAACGACAGCCATCTTGTATTCAGTGTCATAACATATAAGTGTGTTCAAAAATCAGGCATATATGCCACACGGATAATCAAACATTACGGAAGAGACAACATATACGGACCCTGGCCTATATTCTCATAAAAAAGGTAACATAGATTTTCAATTATAGCATACATTATCGCATGAAATTGATTTTTTATAAAATATAAAATATAAACACAACTCCCCCATCGTATGATTTCCCTACCACCACGTGAACGCGCCTCGTTCATCGCACGAATCTCATGTTAATATGTCGTGTAAATCTAAACAACGGACTCGTGATTGCCGGTAAGAGAGACTCTTTGATGGAGAGGGAAATTTTGCCACTTTTTTCCAGCTGGAGGTATAGAACCGGTAATTTGGTCTATACGGCCCACTCTCTGGTGACCAAATAGGTCGAGCGTTAAGGGCCGAAACCTATCACACAAACAGGCTGTATTTGATGTCTGTTAAACCAGAGTTACGCTCTTGATAACTCCTTGCTGGCATAGTTTTTTCGATCCCAACTTTATAAATGCTATCTTATGGACATGGTCTTAGTAAACATTTTCCAAAATGGGTTGATTATTTTTCCTCCAAAACCATCAGGATATACCGATAGTCAAACACTGCATAACAATAAACATATACATAAACATACCACCAGAAAATGTGTGCCAGTTATAATAAGGTTTATAAAATCTAAATATATGATAACTGACAGCGATATAACTTTTGTACTGAATTTGCCAGTAGTGAGTACTATTATACATTACATATTTATATTGTCCCACGAATCAGTGTCGCTTTAACACCGGAACGTCTGAAATCGCACAAACAATAAAACCTTTTTTTGGTAGTGTGTGGAATTCAATAGCTGTTATGCATGGAACACGTCCGAATCTCGCACAAACAATAAAACCACCTTGTTACGGTGGTTGTGGGCCTGGCATGGTGAATCTCTTATTTGGATAGCAGAAGCACATACATCGCAGTGAACTGGGGACCTCGTGGGTGGTAAATGTATAAGTAATGACCCGGGGACCTCGTGGTTGGTGAGTGTGACGTTGGTGACCAGGGAACCTCGTGTTGGTAAATGTGCATTAATTGCCCGGGTACCTCGTGTGTAGGAAATGTACAATAATACCTTGGGCACCTCGTAGGTGGTGGATGTTCAGTAATGACCCGGGGACCTCGTGGATTGTGGATTTGCAGTAATGACCCGGGGACCTCGTGTGTGGTGGATTTGCAGTAATGACCCGGGGACCTCGTGGAAGTGAATGTACGTTGGTGACCGGGGAACCTCGTGGGTAGTAAATGTGCAGTAACGACCCGGGGACCTCGTGGTAAGTACATGTAAGTTATGACATAGGGACTTCGTGGGTAGTAATGTATAGTAATGACCTGGGAACCTCGTGGTTAATACATGTACAGTAACGACATGGGGACCTCATGGGTACTAAATTTACAGAAATGACCAGGGGACCTCGCTTTTTTGATTTTTTCTTTTCACATAACGTTGATCATACAATGATTTAATTAAATCTTATTATGAAACTTAAATCATAAAACAAATTTGTATGTGTTCTCTGGGTTTCTGCTATCTTTTATTTTCCTAGTCTTTATGACTATATCAGAAACTGCCTATACAGCAGAGTGCTCTACCTATCATTAGATTAGGTCAGCTTCCGGTGGTTAAGACATGGTACCTCTAATTGTGGACTCTTCTGCTATATGGCATCCCCCTCTACTCACATAATGTCAGACAAAGCATAGCATACAGTACCACACAAATACGGTCGCTAGTCGGGGCGTAGCATACAGTACCACACAAATACGGTCGCTAGCCGGGGCATAGCATACAGTACCACACAAATACGGTCTCTAGTCCGGGCATAGCATAGAGTATCACACAAATACGGTCGCTAGTCGGGATGTAGCGTACATTACCACATATACGGTCGCTAGTCGGGGCATATCGTAGAGTACCACACAAATACGGTCTCTAGTCGGGGCATATCGTACAGTACCACACAAATACGGTCTCTAGTCCGGGCATAGCATACAGTACCACACAAATACGGTCTCTAGTCGGGGCATAGCATACAGTACCACACAAATACGGTATCTAGTCGGGGCATAGCATACAGTACCACACAAATACGGTCTCTAGTCGGGGCATAGCATACAGTACCACACAAATACGGTCGCTAGTCGGGGCATATCGTACAGTACCACACAAATACCGTCGCTAGTCGGGGCATATCGTACAGTACCACACAAATACGGTCTCTACTCGGGGTATAGCGTAGAGTACCACACAACTGCCGTCGCTAGACGGAGCATAGCATACAGTACCACACAGATACGGTCTCTAGTCGGGGCATAGCATACAGTACCACACAAACACGGTCGCTAGTCGGAGCATAGCATACAGTACCACACAAATACGGTCTCTAGTCCGGGCATAGCATACAGTACCACACAAATACGGTCTCTAGTTGGGGCATAGCGTACAGTACCACACAAATACGGTCGCTAGTCGGGGCATAGCATACAGTACCACACAAATACGGTCCCTAGTCGGGGCATAGCATACAGTACCACACAAATACGATCTCTAGGTGGGGCATAGCGTACAGGACCACACAAATACGGTCGCTAGTCGGGGCGTAGCATACAGTATCACACAAATACGGTCTCTACTCGGGACATAGCGTACAGTACCACTCAAATACGGTCGCTAGTCGGGGCATAGCATACAGTACCACACAAACACGGTCGCTAGTCGGGGCATAGCATACAGTACCACACAAATACGGTCTCTAGTCGGGGCATAGCATACTGTACCACACACATACGGTCTCTAGACGGGGCATAGCGTACAGTATCACACAAATACGGACTCTAGTCGGGGGCATAGCGTACAGTACCACACAAACACGGTCGCTAGTCGTGGCATAGCATACAGTACCACACAAATACGGTCGCTAGTCGGGGCATAGCATACAGTACCACACAAACACGGTCGCTAGTCGGGGCATAGCATACAGTACCACACAAATACGGTATCTAGTCGGGGCATAGCATACAGTACCACACAAACACGGTCGCTAGTCGGGGCATAGCATACAGTACCACACAAATACGGTATCTAGTTGGGTCATAGCATACAGTACCACACAAACACGGTCGCTAGTCGGGGCATAGCATACAGTACCACACAAATACGGTATCTAGTTGGGGCATAGCGTACAGTACCACACAAATACGGTCGCTAGTCGGGGCGTAGCGTACAGTACGAAACAAATACGGTCGCTAGTCGGGGTGTAGCGTACATTACCACAAATACGGTCGCTAGTCGGGGCATATCGTAGAGTACCACACAAATACGGTCGCTAGTCGTGGCATAGCGTACAGTACCACACAAATACGGTCGCTAGTCGGGGCATAGCGTACAGTACCACACAAATACGGTCTCTACTCGGGGTATAGCGTAGAGTACCACACAAATGCCGTCGCTGGACGGGGCATAGCATACAGTACCACACAGATACGGTCTTTAGTCGGGGAATAGCATACAGTACCACACAAATACGCTCTCTAGTTGGGGCATAGCGTACAGTACAACACAAATACGGTCGCTAGTCGGGGCGTAGCATAGTGTACGACACATATATCATAGATACCGTATTTGTGTGATACTGTATGCTATGCCCCGACTAGCGACCGTATTTGTGTGGTACTGTATGCTATGCCCCGACTAGCGACCGTATTTGTGTGGTACTCTACGCTATGCCCCGACTAGCGACCGTATTTGTGTGATACTCTACGACATGCCCCGACTAGCGGCCGTATTTGTGTGGTACTCTACGATATGCCCCGACTACGTGGTTGTGACGTGTTTCTGTAACGTCTGGTACTTCAGACCAACGACAACCATCTTGTATTCAGTGTCATAACATATAAGTGTGTTCAAAAATCAGGCATATATGCCACACGGATAATCAAACATTACGGAAGAGACAACATATACGGACCCTGGCCCATATTCTCATAAAAAAGGTATCATAGATTTTCAATTATAGCATACATTATCGCATGAAATTGATTTTTTATAAAATATAAACACAACTCCCCCATCGTATGATTTCCCCACCACCACGTGAACGCGCCTCGTTCATCGCACGAATCTCATGTTAATATGTCGTGTAAATCTAAACAACGGACTCGTGATTACCGGTAAGAGAGACTCTTTGATGGAGAGGGAAATTTTGCCACTTTTTTCCAGCTGGAGGTATAGAACCGGTAATTTGGTCTATACGGCCCACTCTCTGGTGACCAATTAGGTCGAGCGTTAATGGCCGAAACCTATCACACAAACAGGCTGTATTTGATGTCTGTTAAACCAGAGTTACGCTCTTGATAACTCCTTGCTGGCATAGTTTTTTCGATCCCAACTTTATAAATGCTATCTTATGGACATGGTCTTAGTAAACATTTTCCAAAATGGGTTAATTATTTTTCCTCCAAAACCATCAGGATATACCGATAGTCAAACACTGCATAACAATAAACATATACATAAACATACCACCAGAAAATGTGTGCCAGTTATAATAAGGTTTATAAAATCTAAATATATGATAACTGACAGCGATATAACTTTTGTACTGAATTTGCCAGTAGTGAGTACTATTATACATTACATATTTATATTGTCCCACGAATCAGTGTCGCTTTAACACCGGAACGTCTGAAATCGCACAAACAATAAAACCTTTTTTTGGTAGTGTGTGGAATTCAATAGCTGTTATGCATGGAACACGTCCGAATCTCGCACAAACAATAAAACCTCCTTGTTACGGTGGTTGGGGGCCTGGCATGGTGAATCTCTTATTTGGATAGCAGAAGCACATACATCGCAGTGAACTGGGGACCTCGTGGGTGGTAAATGTATAAGTAATGACCCGGGGACCTCGTGGTTGGTGAGTGTGACGTTGGTGACCAGGGAACCTCGTGTTGGTAAATGTGCATTAATTTCCCGGGTACCTCGTGTGTAGTAAATGTACAATAATACCTTGGGCACCTCGTAGGTGGTGGATGTTCAGTAATGACCCGAGGACCTCGTGGATTGTGGATGTGCAGTAATGACCCGGGGACCTCGTGTGTGGTGGATTTGCAGCAATGACCCGGGGACCTCGTGGAAGTGAATGTACGTTGGTGACCGGGGAACCTCGTGGGTAGTAAATGTGCAGTAACGACCCGGGGACCTCGTGGTAAGTACATGTGAGTTATGACATAGGGACTTCGTGGGTAGTAATGTATAGTAATGACCTGGGAACCTCGTGGGTAATAAATGTACAGTAACGACATGGGTTCCTAATGGGTACTAAATTTACAGAAATGACCAGGGGACCTCGCTTTTTTGATTTTTTCTTTTCACATAACGTTGATCATACAATGATTTAATTAAATCTTATTATGAAACATAAATCATAACACAAATTTGTATGTGTTTTCTGGGTTTCTGCTATCTTTTATTTTCCTAGTCTTTATGACTATATCAGAAACTGCCTATACAGCAGAGTGCTCTACCTATCATTATCTTAGGTCAGCTTCCGGTGGGTAAGACATGGTACCTCTAATTGTAGACTCTTCTGCTATATGGCATCCCCCCTCTACTCACATAATGTCAGACAAAGCATAGCATACAGTACTACACAAATACGGTCGCTAGTCGGGGCGTAGCATACAGTACCACACAAATACGGTCGCTAGCCGGGGCATAGCATACAGTACCACACAAATACGGTCTCTAGTCCGGGCATAGCATAGAGTATCACACAAATACGGTCGCTAGTCGGGATGTAGCGTACATTACCACATATACGGTCGCTAGTCGGGGCATATCGTAGAGTACCACACAAATACGGTCTCTAGTCGGGGCATATCGTACAGTACCACACAAATACGGTCTCTAGTCGGGGCATAGCATACAGTACCACACAAATACGGTCGCTAGTCGGGGCATATCGTACAGTACCACACAAATACCGTCGCTAGTCGGGGCATATCGTACAGTACCACACAAATACGGTCTCTACTCGGGGTATAGCGTAGAGTACCACACAAATGCCGTCGCTAGACGGAGCATAGCATACAGTACCACACAGATACGGTCTCTAGTCGGGGCATAGCATACAGTACCACACAACCACGGTCGCTAGTCGGAGCATAGCATACAGTACCACACAAATACGGTCTCTAGTCGGGGCATAGCATACAGTACCACACAAATACGATCTCTAGTTGGGGCATAGCGTACAGTACCACACAAATACGGTCGCTAGTCGGGGCATAGCATACAGTACCACACAAATACGGTCTCTAGTTGTGGCATAGCATACAGTACCACACAAATACGGTCTCTAGGTGGGGCATAGCGTACAGGACCACACAAATACGGTCTCTAGTCGGGGCGTAGCAAACAGTATCACACAAATACGGTCTCTACTCGGGACATAGCGTACAGTACCACTCAAATACGGTCGCTAGTCGGGGCATAGCATACAGTACCACACAAACACGGTCGCTAGTCGGGGCATAGCATACAGTTCCACACACATACGGTCTCTAGTCGGGGCATAGCATACAGTACCACACAAATACGGTCTCTAGTCGGGGCATAGCGTACAGTATCACACAAATACGGTCGCTAGTCGGGGCATAGCATACAGTACCACACAAATACGGTCTCTAGTCGGGGCATAGCGTACAGTACCACACAAACACGGTCGCTAGTCGGGGCATAGCATACAGTACCACACAAATACGGTCGCTAGTCGGGGCATAGCATACAGTACCACACAAACACGGTCGCTAGTCGGGGCATAGCATACAGAACCACACAAATACGGTCTCTAGTCGGGGCATATCATACAGTACCACACAAACACGGTCGCTAGTCGGGGCATAGCATACAGTACCACACACATACGGTATCTAGTTGGGGCATAGCGTACAGTACCACACAAATACGGTCGCTAGTTGGGGCGTAGCGTACAGTACGACACAAATACGGTCGCTAGTCGGGGTGTAGCGTACATTACCACAAATACGGTCGCTAGTCGGGGCATATCGTAGAGTACCACACAAATACGGTCGCTAGTCGTGGCATAGCGTACAGTACCACACAAATACGGTCGCTAGTCGGGGCATAGCATACAGTACCACACAAATACGGTCGCTAGTCGGGGCATAGCATACAGTATCACACAAATACGGTCGCTAGTCGGGCGTAGTATACAGTACCACACAAATACGGTCGCTAGCCGGGGCATAGCATACAGTGCCACACAAATACGGTATCTAGTATGGGCATAGCCTACATTACCACACAAATGCGGTCGCTGGCCGGGAGAGTATCACATAAGTACGGTCACTAGTCGGGGCATAGCATACATTAAGACACACATGATCGCTAGCCTGGGTATGGCATACAGTATCACCTAAGTGCGGTCGATAGCCCGGACAGGGTCATCTAAGTACGGTCGAGAGCCGGGCATAGCGTGCATTGTCACATAAGATATGTCGCTAGCCGGGGCATATCGTAGCGTGTGATCAGTATCTCAATGAGGGTAGCTTGTCGTGGCTTATGGTAGCGTGTGCGGACAGCACTCAGTGAGACTGTACGTAGATAGTTAACTGATGCTGCACTTTCCCCGTCTGCTAATTTTGTTTCCAATTGATTTAAGCATCAAAACGCGCAACGGAGGGATGTGTATTCATACTGAAAACCCATTATGCACTCAGGAAGGTTATAAACTTCATTATTATTGTATCATAAAGAATAAGATATTCAATACTTGATCTGAATACGCCCGTTTTACACTATTATTGTCAACATAGTTCACTCATCCCGCCAGGAAAAACTAAAACCGACCAGAAACGCATTTCGTGCACAGAAAACATAATCTGATAACCACACCCGGGCTCTTCCGTGTGACACAAAGTTATGACAGCTGTCGAATATACAACACTTATGTCTTAACAACTAAATTGTAAATAGTTTCATCGTGATTACTTGGTACGTTAATATACATACCGACAACAGACAACACGATCATAGACACGAGAACCTTCATTTTAGCGACGATAGTTCTTCCAGGTAAATGAAGAGATTAAACTTCAAGACCCTTATCACTACATGCACAGTTCCCACCGGGTGTTGACCTTAGCTCTCACCGATAAAGAATAGTGTAACCTGAATGAATTAAAAAAACGCCTTCACAAATATACGCGTAGTCTGGATTTAGTAGGTTTGCCCAGCACCGTACTGACGGATATACAAAAACATGCTAGATTTGCATCCCACCGACCCTATTGTTAATACCCTCCTCAATTTTATTTTTATTTTTATATATTTTATGTAAACTTTTTTTCTCATGCCTTAACCGTCAAACTAATTTTTCAATAACCCATTAATTTAATCAGTCTATTTTTAATCAATTTGGGCAATCTAAATAACTTTGAATTATATATAAGAACTTAGAAATGAACGTCTCCAATATCTAGAACTCTCCATAATCAATTATGTTAGGAAGAATAAAATATAAAAAATAAAATAGGTTCATATCGAACCCAAATATTCACACTGGTTCATGTATGATGTATTTGATTCTAGAATGAGCCCATATTGAACGTATATCCGGCGCTACGTTGAATGGCACGGGCCCTAGGCTTTTATAGAACATATTGCCAAAATAGTGCTATGTTGGACTTATTTCGTTTTTGAATATGTTCACATTTAACCTAGTTCTACCTTCATATATGTTCACATTGAGCTTATTGTCCCAGAGAAAAGTAGATCAGACTCATGAACCGTTTAACATGACGTTGTTATGATCAGATATCGACTTTCAAGTTTTAAAACTTTTTTTAATTTTTGTCAGCATAGCAAAAATTCCAATGATCGTCTCTTATAAAGAGCGTTCATACTTTCGTCGCGCCAAAGCGGTAGATAATAAAAAGCGTTCTCAGTTTTGAGTTTTTGTGTTAATTTTCGACGTGGATTGTTTTGTGGATTTCCGCAATTCCTGTGTGACGCGAAAGGTGGTACTGCAAGCATGTGTAATCTGATGAATTGATTAATTTTAATTTGCTTGAAACATGGCACACAAACAAAAATCCAATGATCGCCGCTTATAAAGAGCGTCGTAGATAAATGAGGTCGATAATAAAGAGCGTTCTCAATTATGAAGATTTTTGTGATCGTTTGCAACGTATTTTAATTATTGATGATATTGTAGATTTTCGCGATGCATGTGTGCTACGAATGATGGTGATTACAAATCTATTCCATATATAAGCGAAAAATGACCCAGGAACTTCTGAATTATTTGGCATCAAATCCTACAATGCATCTTTAATCATCGTCGTTTTTTTCCGAAACGATTTTTTTTGGCCCTATATGAATTTTACGACTACGAATAATTAAACATTTTCACCTCTATTGGTGATATGCGAAACGTCCATATCCAGTGAACTCATGACCCGAATTCGGTAGATTAGAAGCACCTGTCAATTCAGTAGAACACTTCGCGAGATAACGTCGGGCTCGCGAGATAACGTCGGGATAGGATTGACTTACATCGCGCGGGTTCACAGTTTACGGCCAGGGAAAATGAAATTCACAGTCGCACTTTTGGTTATATCATCGTTTGTCGGTAAGTTTTGTGACACAGGCACTTTTGGTTATATCATCGTTTGTCGGTAAGTTTTGTGACACAGGCACTTTTGGTTATATCATCGTTTGTCGGTAAGTTTTGTGACACAGGCACTTTTGGTTATATCATCGTTTGTCGGTAAGTTTTGTGACACAGGGGCTTGTATTCACCAGCTGGGTTTATATTGTCCATGTACACATGTAGTTTATACCGCGCGAGGCTCAACGTGAAGCTATCTGTGATCGCCGATCGGATTGATATCGCCGCCATATATGATTAAGCAATTAAGGAGATTTAAGGCTTAACCAAAGCATTCCAATATGGCTTCCATGGATATAGTTATGAAATTTTAAAATTTGTGGAAAAGTGTCAAAAATGTCACAAAACTCACAGAAAACAACTAGCAATATTACCATATGTAGTAAATAACACTATACTATAGCAGATTTTTACAAATATGTGGGACTTACTGTCTTTGTGCGCATGTACAGACATAACAGTCAGATAATTTCCATAAAAAGTACATTTCGATTCAGTAGAACTCCATAGGAAATGTTTTGTTGAGAAATCCACATTTTATAACCAAAACGATTTAATTTCAATTTTTCAAAGTGAGGGTATGAGTTATGACTAAACTTCACCAGAAAGTAAACAGTTATGTTTGGCACCAACTGAAGAGATGTTGAGATATTCCAAATTATGGAAATTGCTCAAATACAAACCCTGTGTGTGCGCACAAATTCGGATTTCAATTGGTAAGAAAGTATCATGTGTTTCCAATTTCTGTCACAGTCAAAGTGCTATTTACTGCAATTAATGCACGTAGAGTTGGTTTTAGCCACTCCTGTAAAGTATTTGCTATATTGTTTCTATTTAAAAAATTATCCAAATTGTTACCGTAATCCATATTGGAGTGGTTTGGTTAAACCATAACCACGATTGATGATCGCCTTCGCGTGTACATGTAGCGATGCACGGATATACATACATACTGGCTTCGTTTCAGTTATGAGCAGCATGTTTGTGTTCTAACGTCCATATTCTAACGAGGGTGTTCAGCCGCTGTCAAATAAACTACCCGGTTTATAAAATAAACTACCCGGTTTATAGAATAAACTACCCGGTTTATAAAATAAACCAGTTGGTGAATATACGATTGTTCACTGGAAAATGTACTATATAAAGCACACGGGGCATGCGATTTAAAATAAACATGTTATCGCGATTTTTTCAATAATGCGGGATTTAATATGTATATTTATACATAGCCCGTCTAAATCGTGATCGGTGATTGGTCAATAGTTACTGGCGATGGGGCCACCCGTTTCATCTCCCAATAACACACATGCCCCAAATAACACAGATACCCTAAATAACACACAAGCTGTAACACGAACACGATGTCATAAGTTGTTGACATAATCTGACCTATCACTAAAAACGGTCAGCAGAATAATTGGCGTTTCAAAGTTCAACCGAATTGCATCTGAAGCCAGTTATTTATATCGATCATGTTATCGTTGCTAAGTGCTTGGAAATATGATATTGGGCTGATTTAATGTGCTGCGTGGGCTAGACTCAAAACTACATTAATTTCTTAATTAATAAAGCATGTTTAGCCTACCATCAGTAATAATACGAGCAGGTCTGACATTAGGAGTATATTATGTTGCTGCACACCCATTGGCTTATTTCTTCGAAATACAGAAAATTAAAAAACAATCATTATAAATATGTATTGTACTTGGACAAGATACAACCCGATTACGTTGACAACGCCATTGGCGACGTCAACTGTAAACATAACTAATTATGAGGTAAAGCTAGCTACTTACTACTAGTCTACATAAATCACAAGTTTGTTCAATTGAATAAAAACAATATCGACCTAAATTTAAGTATAATACAAGCTACACTATTCAGAGTGTGTAATAAACAGAGAACAACAAAGCTACACTATTCAGAGTGTGTAATAAACAGAGAACAACAAAGCTACACTATTCAGAGTGTGTAATAAACAGAGAACAACAAAGTCGTTTTTATGTGTAACCAATCAGGTAAGTGGGTGTCAGACCAGGTAACACGAGTTCCAGGGTAAGCAACACCAAACCTAGCACACCAGAATGACAGAAAACAAGTCAAAGTGAAGCACTGGCAGGTAGACCATAAATGGCCTATTTGTTAGTCAACATAGGTTTTAGTAAGAAAGAAAAACGCCTCAAACATATTCGTCATTTTACCCACATAATATTGGCGGAGCAAAAATGTAATGGATGTCAAGAACAAGAGGAGAGTGTCTGCAAAGTATATGAAAGAAAGGGGATATATTAGGGTCAGGGTCCCAATCACATGCAGACACTGTGTTCGTCGTGTTCTTGGCATAAAATTTTGAGTCGGAGAGCAAAGTCACGGAGCGGCTGGAAATATTTTGAAAAGTAATTAAGAACGTACAGATCGAAAGAGGGTAATTAAAATCAAAGATACCTAAGAATTTGTAATTTAAGGAAAAAGGTTAAACTTTATAATACAAGCTACACTATTCAGAGTGTGTAATAAACAGAGAACAACAAAGTTGTGTGATGTTCCATTTCAAACGAGCCAACAGTTATGTGGATCACTATACGCTGAGTGATCGAATGGGGGCAGAGAATAAGATGTTCGATTTCTTCAATTTGATATCCAAATTAACAGCACGTCATTCTTACAAATAAATTAATAATTATACACAGCAACTCATCGGTGTCGTTTATTTATATGCGTTATGTTGATCCCGAACCAAGGATAAATATTTACGTGTGTGGGTAGTTCAAAAGTTGTGTTTTATGAAATGGTATCATATCTTTACCATCACATCGGCGTCGTTATATCATTATGCTTCTGTATATGAACACATTATATATATATATTAGTTGAATACTATGCTCTTGTTGTGGAAAACGTGCCCCAGTATGCACTAACCCCGAAATAAGCGCACACTGTCTTTAATGTCGCAATTTTGTCACGTTCCTTGACCACAATATGTCGGTAAATACACAGATTACTAAAATACAGCCGGTATGTATTCTGAAAAAAACTTACTGAATTAACTTTTTGACTTTGTCCGTCATTTTCAGTTTTGTCCGGACTTGCTCTTTATTTAAACCAAACCATGAACAAATTAAGACAGCGATTTCCAAAGTTATTGGAAACCCGACTCGCGAAAACTGCAACTCCCGAACAATGAAGTCACTTCAAATCTTTTGTTTTACAACATTTCGCTAATTTCTTTGGACTAGCACAATGTCACCGAATGAAACGTGTATAGTTCAGGTTTTACCATGAGGATGAGAGAGGATACATACACACGAACGTGGTAGTAAAGCTTGTTGATATTTAACTTGGATCGCTAACGTCAGGGTACTGACTGGAATACATATTATGTACCGCTGTTGTGGGAAAACATTAAAGACATATTATGTACCGCTGTGCGCTATCTGCAGTGGGAAAACATTAAATACATATTATGTACCGCTGTGCGCTATCTGTAGTGGGAAAACATTAAATACATATTATGTACCGCTGTGCGCTATCTGTAGTGGGAAAACATTAAATACATATTATGTACCGCTGTGCGCTATCTGTAGTGGGAAAACATTAAATACATATTATGTACCGCTGTGCGCTATCTGTAGTGGGAAAACATTAAATACATATTATGTACCGCTGTGCGCTATCTGTAGTGGGAAAACATTAAATACATATTATGTACCGCTGTGCGCTATCTGTAGTGGGAAAACATTAAATACATATTATGTACCGCTGTGCGCTATCTGTAGTGGGAAAACATTAAATACATATTATGTACCGCTGTGCGCTATCTGTAGTGGGAAAACATTAAATACATATTATGTACCGCTGTGCGCTATCTGTAGTGGGAAAACATTAAATACATATTATGTACCGCTGTGCGCTATCTGTAGTGGGAAAACATTAGATACATATTATGTACCGCTGTGCGCTATCGGCAGTGGCAAAACATTAAATACATATTATGTACCGCTGTGCGCTATCTGTAGTGGCAAAACATTAAATACATATTATTTACCGCTGTGCGCTATCTGTAGTGGGAAAACATTAAATACATATTATGTACCGCTGTGCGCTATCTGTAGTGGGAAAACATTAAATACATATTATGTACCGCTGTGCGCTATCTGTAGTGGGAAACATTAAATACATATTATGTACCGCTGTGCGCTATCTGTAGTGGGAAAACATTAAATACATATTATGTACTGCTGTGCGCTATCTGTAGTGGGAAAACATTAAATACATATTATGTACCGCTGTGCGCTATCTGTAGTGGGAAACATTAAATACATATTATGTACCGCTGTGCGCTATCTGTAGTGGGAAAACATTAAATACATATTATGTACCGCTGTACGCTATCTGTAGTGGGAAAACATTAAATACATATTATGTACTGCTGTGCGCTATCTGTAGTGGGAAAACATTAAATACATATTATGTACCGCTGTGCGCTATCTGTAGTGGGAAAACATTAAATACATATTATGTACCGCTGTGCGCTATCTGTAGTGGGAAAACATTAAATACATATTATGTACCGCTGTGCGCTATCTGTAGTGGGAAAACATTAAATACATATTATGTACCGCTGTGTGCTATCTGTAGTGGCAAAACTGATTTTCTGACATAATACCAATTTTAATTAGAAATTAGGAAACAACCGTTGTCTGAAAACAACGACACGTTTAGTCACACAAGTCAATTTCCAGTCGGGTGGGTTGGTATCTATAGTATTGATAAGGCGGTGTTTACGTACATGAAGTCAGGGAATGTTATACATTATTGACATCACAGAGGGTGCATTGGTGCGAATTGCATACCTTATTGACATGTTTTATTACCCACAGCATTATCATTGGCATTGAATTGTCGTGAGAATGACGACTGCGATATTATCCAGTGTGGCGGCCATGACATGAAGGAAACGTGCGTGCAAACGGACGTCGGCGGTGTGTGTACTTGCAGGAATGAGCATGGCGTTGCAAGTAAGTTCCGTAATCACCGTACTCATATACATGTACAACTCTGATTAACCCTTTACCCAACAGAACGGCCCTGTGCCAATGCATTCTCTTATATATGCGAGTCGACCATAGGTCGCCTCGCATATATAAGAGAATGCATTGGCTTAACACATTACAAATTATAAAATTGTTAAAGAATGTAAGAAAAAATGGTAAAAAGTGTTAAGGCCAATGCATTCTCTTATATATGCGAGGCGACCTATGGTCGACTCGCATATATAAGAGAATGCATTGGCACAGGGCATAACTGTAACTATCACAATGTGTCCAAGGAGCCGGTTCCAATGATATCCATATTTGTATGGTTCTATTGAGACAGACCGAAGATATTTTAGGCTGTTGAAGCTTTATTTGGCCGGTTTTGGCCGGTTTGTTGGGTAGGGGATTAAATGGTCCTGCTAATTTGCTATGATGCAGGTGTACTGTTATTTTTTGCTGAAGTTGTCGTTTTGCGGTGTTTGGCTATTACGAGCGATTAGAGTAAAACTAGCATCCGCATGAAACATTCATGAACATATATAACTTAAAATAATTTAATAATGGCTGCACATGTGTTCTCAAGACAGGAGTAGTCATGTTGATTTTGTTGTCGAATTGCAACAACCAAACGAGTCATTAGTTACAATATATAGGTTCATTCAGGTTAGTCAAATGCCACGGAAACGACAACTATATTTAAACGGTTCATTGTACTTAACAGCATCAGTTTGTCATACCAGCATCATAGAAATTCAGTAGGACCCACCATAGGCCAGGCAAATATGGACATAGGTGTCGCCTCGAGAGGGAATTTATGGGACCTACATTTTTGGTTAGCGTAAATACAATTTTCGGAATCCGCATGTTGGATATGTCAGATAGGCGGATTTTTTTCTCACCGCGTGGTTTTCTTGAGGCACCCGATGAAAAAATCGGTCATTTTTTAAATAAAGCCGACATTATTGACAGAGTATTTTCACACATTTTGAGAAGAAATATTCGTCCAATTTTGATACCTAAGAGTGGGGCGATAACCAGAGTAGGGTAATACATGTAACCATTGAATCTCGGAATGACAATCATGACGGCATGTGACGTCGACTAATATTTTGGGTGAGACAAATATGACGATTCACGCAAAGCGTTGTCTTTCGTTTCTTTTAAATCACAAAGTAAGATGGGTATGCCACATTGTTTTATACCGTGTGAAACTACTGCCAATTGGCTATATTTTGATACATAACTTATCGCTGCAGGCCGCATTATTTTTGATCAGAGGCAGAAAAATCAACCCTCCCCCCTAAAGTTAAGATGCGCCATGCTGTGGTATAAGGCACACATAACTCACGGTTACATGTCAATAGGCTTAATTAACACAACGGTCGTTGAAAGTCTGCTAAAGAATGTAATAATATATAAGTTCCTGTCTACAAACCCGAACATTAAACTAGAAACAATATGTAATGTACCCCCAGACCCGAAATTTTAATGAATTTTTCCTAAAAAATGATATAAAACGCATTTTATTTAATTTTCTGGAAGGCAAAAAATGAAAAGAATTAGTAAGGATGGACATAATTCGTGTATACGGTAATTTCATTCCGCCTTGTATTAAAAAATTACATACTAATCCAAAATGGCTGCCGCAATATAGGTGGAAATTGGGAAATATGTAAGAATGCACAATTACTTGCTTAAATGGCTTAACTAACAAAGCTGTCGTTGATGAACTGCTAACTATAGTTCAATGTATGTATCCCGATTTAAAAACTCGAACAATAAAGTGAAAATTTTACACATTGCACCTCCTGGCACAAAATTTTGATAAAATTTTGCTATTTTTCTCAAAAAAATAACCTAAAGCCATTCTTGTCATCTCCTCGGAAGCCATAAAGCGCAGAATTTAGCGTGGTGGGTATATTTGGTGTGTACTATAATTCAATGTCGTTTTTTGATTACAAAATGGCTTAATAATGCATTTATCGCTATTTCCGCCATCTAATGTCTCACACAACCCAAAGTATTATATTCATTGTATCATGTTACTCCGGGACATCATGATGCGCAATTCTATTTAAAATTTCTACCAGAATGGTGCCCATTATTGACAAATCTTGCATCCATGAGCATTCATGCTCAAGTAATCCGTGTCCCTTGAAACAGTTGGCAATTTGAGCGAGGTATTTACAGATGAACAGGATTGTTTAAAACGAAGAACTGAGTAACAGTAATACATTGAATGCCTGATCGTTATTTATGCCAGTTACCTTTGACATAATCAATAAGAAATTACTTAAACCCGACAATAGAAGGTCAATCTTTCTCAAAGGATATTAGTCCAAGTGCTACCACCAGACATGATGGTACATATGAGGTGGATATGTCGTGGATACCATTATCGAAGTCTGGGATAGACGAGGTTGATGCGGGTTCACACCCCGACTTGATTGGGCGAAAATGGGACCGATTTTAAAGCTAGATGTGAGATAAGGAACATATCATTTTGCCACCCGATAAATACATGACCACTTCGATAAGAAATGATAGTTTGTTCACACTCACTGAAGCAACCATATTTGAAGCAGTGATTTTGATTCTGAGTCAGTGCCTCCATTAATCTTTTATATATACAATCTAAAATTTCTGTACAATAGCTTCGACCCACAGAAGACGGTCGTGATAACACCGAGTGAATTTTTCCAGACACTAAATCACCATCGCCGCTTTCATTGACTAGTGTCCAATAACGCAAAGAAGATGAGATTCAGAAAAATATAGCGCTCGTCGTACAAATTTAGTTCAGATTTTGCATCTTCTGAAAAATTGTTTGATCAGTGATAAACATAAGAATAGTCCAGAATGAGAATCTCTCATGTGTGTCTAACTTAATTATGCAGTTTCTGTTGAACAAGATCGCCACGAAGGACCGCTTTATTTGCAATATATGAACGCGATATCCTTCAGAAATATAACTGTTGTTTCCAAATTGGTGGAAAAGTAAACTTGTCTACGTTATGTTACATTTGAACGGCCCATATTCAGACCAGGAGACCTGCTGCGGTGCCAAGCACCATTGGTGTTTGAAACGTAAAACTCATGTCATTAATGTTTCAATCGGGCTTTATTCAATATTCGTATTTACAGGCAACACCGGCGGAAAACAATATGGCGAATAATTCCTCGTCCCCATATCGTCATGATTGAACAAAGACATATGCATTTATTCCCCACACGCTGTTCAGTAAATACTAAATTACGGCTATCGTGTCCAGTTACTGATTTCGCTCAGCACATTCGGAGTTGTTATGGATGAGTTATCGTAGATCAGATTCTGGTCTGCACAGAAGTTGTTGCTATTTGTCATTTCTGAGATGCAGAGACAAATTACACAAATACTCGTGATCCCATTTTGTTTTACCCATTTGCACATCAAACACTATCACAATATAATATCAGGATACGCACTATAGACGGTCCGCACGTCGCGCATAGTGGGGTAACAAAAGATACATTTGAATTTAACTGTAACACATCTGGCGTTAGATGTGACCGGTGGGTGGAATTATAATGATTTAATCATGAACGGCCATAATCAAGATATGGTATGTTTTCAGACATCCGGCCCGCTTGCATCAGCAGGTCCATAACCGCATTATTTTTGGACTTATCTAGATAGTTATTATACGCTTCCTGGTATCAACCTTTGTATGGCATGTATACAAATAATTGCAATTGTCGTCCTTTTCATTTTGTTGTCATAATGAGCTAAAACTTACACTGGGATACCAAACGTTCAAAATGTATCAGTCTACACGATAAAACCCCATGCCAATTATCCGATCTATATGTTGTTTTCTGAGTGTACAGCCTTTCAGAAGTAATCCTCCTACTCATCAACATAGAAAGATATGGGTAATATGAGTGTTCATCTAGCATGGGATAACTGTCAGTATTTGGGGTACCTCGTCTTACAAGCAATTGTTCAGTCACTTCGAGGGCAAATGAGGTGACACGAGACTCCAGTACCATACTATACAGTGTAAGATACAATCGAAATGTATAGGAACATAGTTTGACAGTTGTATGTGATTGACCACATCGCTGGTATTTTCGTTGTTGGAAATGTCGCTAAGATCCTTGACTTTGCTTTGCAACTTATCTACTGCTAGTATAAGCAAATACATCCCACCCGTTAAGCAGCTGACAAACTACAAGAGGGATATCAACCAGGTTTACATCTCCTTGTGTGCGAAATATGTGTCATGGAAAATAATCCGGTAAATGTTAGAATACAAAATTCAACGATTCTATTGCGTGATGGTGAAACAGAACGAACGTGTATAATGTGACGGTTTGATAATTTGCGGACTGGGCAGCAATTTCTATTGGTCAGTGAGATCCATTTATACTTATCTTTAGAACGGTATACATGAGACCCAATGTATCAGTAGCTCCGTTCGTGTAATCACGCCTCGTTGATAGAGGGTAACCAACGATTCGTATCAACATGAGTTATTTGATGAGGTATATATATATGAATTGGTTAATTGGTTAATTCTGTTATTCGTGGTCGCATTTTGTTACAAATAGCCATAGAGAGTGCCAAGTATGCTTAAATATCGTGTTAGAAGTAATATAACCCACACAATTCCATTATTCTTTTCGCAAAGATAGTCAGACAGCCATCTGCCTTAAACTAATCATGTTCATTGTGAAATAATTTGCACGACATGCAAATTTTGTCGATCCTCTCACTCGTGGGTACAATCTGGTTGTCATTTCAATAGAACTGGCCACTGTTACGTGATAGTATTGTACAATGATATGAATATAATAGGACTATTGGTTTTATAAGACATTGCATTGCGATGGTGGTGTTAATTGCGACGTGACAGATTTTACAATTTCCATCCATATACCGGCAACCGTTTTGGCAGCCATTTTGGAGGTAATATTTCATGTACATGTAGCAACCGACGACGGCATGAAATTATCGTACATACAAATTATATCCAACCACGCTACATTATTGTCTTTACGCATTTCGAGAAGATGACAACAAGAGGTTTTTGATTAGTTTCGGACTAAACTAATTAAATATTTAATTAAAAATTGGGAACAGGAGGTGCTTTGTGTACCGGTTTCACTTAAATTTTCTAGTCGATGGATCGGGATATACATATTACATAAAACTGTAGCAGCTTATCAACGACCGTTGTGTTAGTTAAGCCATTTTGTCAAGTAATCGTGCGTTCTTACAAATTTTACAATTCCCACCTATTTACCGGCCACCATATTGGCAGCCATCTTGTGTTATTAGGCCAGTTTTTAAACCAAGACGGAACGAAATTACCGTATACACTAATTATCTCCACCTGTAATCCATTATTTTCATTTTTGCATCCCGGAAGAAGACAAAATGCATTTTTAGATTATCTTTTTGGGGAAAAAATCTAAAATTTGTTAAAAAATTGAGTCAGGATGTATATTATGCAATATTGTTACTTTAATGCTCGGCTGTTTCGATCGAAACCTATATATTAGACAATACCTTAGCAGTCCATCAACGGCCGTTGTGTTAATTTCGCAATTTGGCACATAATCGTGCGTTCTGTGTGCCTTACACCACAGCCTGCCGCCTCTCAGCTTTAGGGGGAGGGTTGATTTTTCTGCCTTTGATAACAAATAATGCGACCAAAATCGAGAAGTGATATATTATAACATAGCTAATTGGCAGTAGTTTCCCATGGTATAAACTAATTGGGCATAACCATCTGACTTCTGATTTTATAAGAAACGAAAGACAACGCTTTGCGTGAATCGTCATATTTTTCTCACCCTAAAAATTATTTTACGCCACATGACGTCATAACTGTTATTCCGAGATTCAATGGTTACATGTATTATCTTACTCTTGTTATCGCCCCATTCACAAGTATCAAAATTGGACGAATATCTCATCTCAAAAGGTGTGAATATACTCGTGTCAAATATGTCGGCTTTATTGAAAAAATGACCGATTTTATCAACAGGTGCCTCAATAAAACCACGCGGTGCGAAAAAAGTCCGCCTATCTGACAAAGCCAACATACGGATTCCGAAAGTTAAGTGTTCATGCTAATCAAAAATGTAGGTCTCATAAATTCCCTCTCCAGGCGACACCTATGTCCATATTTGCCTAGACTACCAACATAGCAATTCAGCAGGACCCACCAGCATCATAGCAATTCAATAAGACACACCAGCATTATAGCAACTCAATAAGTTCCACCAGCATTATAGCAATTCAGCAGGACCCACCCGAATCAAAGCAATTCAACAGGACCCACCGAATCATAGCAATTCAGCAGGACCCACCCGAATCAAAGCAATTCAACAGGACCCACCGACTCATAGCAATTCAGCAGGACCCATCAACACCATAGCAATTCAGCAGGACCCACCAACATCATAGCAAATCAGCTGGACCCATCAGCATCATAACAATTCAATAAGACCCACCAGAATAATAGCAAATCAGCAGGACCCACCAGCAGTATATCAATTCAGCAGGACCCACCAGCATCATAGCAAATCAGCAGGACCCACCAGCATCATAGCAATTCAATAAGACCCACCAACATCATATCAATTCAGCAGGACCCACCAACATCATATCAATTCAGCAGGACCCACCAACATCATATCAATTCAGCAGGACCCACCAACATCAGATCAATTCAGCAGGACCCACCAACATCATATCAATTCAGCAGGACCCACCAACATCATATCAATTCAGCAGGACCCACCAACATCAGATCAATTCAGCAGGACCCACCAACATCATATCAATTCAGCAGGACCCACCAACATCATATCAATTCAGCAGGACCCACCAACATCATATCAATTCAGCAGGACCCATCAACACCATAGCAATTCAGCAGGACCCACCAACATCATAGCAAATCAGCTGGACCCATCAGCATCATAACAATTCAATAAGACCCACCAGAATAATAGCAAATCAGCAGGACCCACCGACTCATAGCAATTCAGCAGGACCCATCAACACCATAGCAATTCAGCAGGACCCACCAACATCATAGCAAATCAGCTGGACCCATCAGCATCATAACAATTCAATAAGACCCACCAGAATAATAGCAAATCAGCAGGACCCACCAGCAGTATATCAATTCAGCAGGACCCACCAACATCAGATCAATTCAGCAGGACCCACCAACATCATATCAATTCAGCAGGACCCACCAACATCATATCAATTCAGCAGGACCCACCAACATCAAAGCAATTCAGCAGGACCACTTAACCAGGAGCAATATATTTACACATATCCTGTAAACAATTGAATGTGGTTTGGTACCGAATACGGTTCTCGGTGTACATTTGTGTTACGGTTTTATGCCGAATCCAGTTCTCGGTGTGCATTGTGTTACGGTTTCATGCTGAATCCCGTTCTCGGTGTGCATTGTGTTACGGTTTCATGCCGAATGTCAAAACACAATGGATCGTATTTCAAAGTAATTCTACTATTTATAAACTTTAACTTGAACTTTATATATTTACCAGCTATTTTGTAATATAAACAAAGCTTACGCCCCTTGTTGTCATGAGAAAATTGTCGCACAAAACCGCAAACTCTACGAAATTTTCTATTCGAACTCTGGAAAAATGTCATTATTTTCTGCCGTGTCATCGGTGTCATGCAAGCGTTTTCACTTTATGTATTGTCCCATTCAGGGCGTTAACCCTGTTCAACACGATTCAATACCAAGCATATTAAAGTGGTATTTGAAAAAGAATTGATTATTTATTTCAGTAAAATATTACGACTCATGGTACGGAATGTTGACAAAGGTAGTTATCTCGAGGTACAAATAAAACAAAGCACAGGTGACACGTGTATAACGTCTCGCCGATATCGCACATGAATCATTTGAAAATGGTGGGTGATAAACTGATAACGAATACCCCTAAACACCACAGAAAACCCGCACACATTCCAATGATAGCAACATTTTACAGTATTGTAACAAGCCGTTGACGAGATTGTTTTCGTTTTAACCCTTTACACAACAGAAGGGCCCTGTGCCAATGCATTCTCTTATATATGCGAGTCGACCATAGGTCGCCTCGCATATATAAGAGAATGCATAGGCTTAACACATTACAAATTATAAAATTGTTAAAGAATGTAAGAAAAATTGGTAAAAAGTGTTAAAAAAAGAATTTTGTTTAGGCCAATGCATTCTCTTATATATGCGAGGCGACCTATGGTCGACTCGCATATATAAGAGAATGCATTGGCACAGGGCATAACTGTAACTATCACAATGTGGTCAAGGAGCCGGTTCCAATGATATCCATATTTGTATGGTTCTATTGAGGCAGACCGAAGATATTTTAGGCTGTTGAAGCTTTATTTGGCCGGTTTTGGCCGTTTTGTTGGGTAAAGGGTTAAGTTAAAGATAAGAGAAACTCTTCCGGGGTATAAAATAACGAACAAAATCGAAAACGCATTTCGGGAACGCTTCTGTCAGTTAATATTGATTTTAGTTCGGGTTTTCTTTTGTGCACCCAGAGCGTACTAAGAGGAATAACTCTATCTTGTTAGCACCCTCAATCAAAGTAAATTTCATTTCAACTAAATCGGGTTTTATAAAACAATTATGTTTCTGTAGTTGTTACCGGAAGAGATGATATACCATTAAATTGAAGCGGATACACTCCCATCGCGAAAATGGATAGGATAAACCTGCACAACGTAGTGTAAAATTCTCGAGAAAACGTTTTAATTTAATTCAGCAGTTAAATTAGCAGCACATCGTATATGGATTATCTCATTATATTTGCAATAGGCCTCGTTGGAGGGATCATTGCTTTTTGTTTGACATGCATTATTTCCTCCCGAATTAAGGAGTGCGCACTTTTTACGTTGTGTTTTCTGAAATGATACATTCGATATGGTTGGAATTTTCGCCAAAATTAGTTGATTTCCACACTTTTTGAGTTGGCAATAATAATAAAAAAGAATTGACACTTTTCCTACCAAAAGAAGTATTCGAGTTCAATTCAATCCACGCCAATTGTATCATGTCAAAAAACATCGTCTGAACTACGCACACTTGTACATATTTACTCCTTCAAGGGGCACTGTATACTAAATCCGGCCATTAAAGGGGTACTGTATACTAAATCTGGCCATTAAAGGGGTACTGTATACTAAATCCGGCCATTGAAGGGGTACTGTATACTAAATCCGGCCATTTATGGGACGATCTCCTTTTATACTCGGCAGAATATATGCAACAAATGAATGAATTTGATCCAAGGATTAGTGCACAATGCACTCGTGTGCTCTATGAACGATGCACACAATATGGTAGTTATACTGAAAACGAATTTATGACTCCAGCCATTTACTCATTTTCATTATAATTACCATGTTGTTTGCACCGTTCATAGAGCACAAGAGTTTATTTTGCACTAATCCATGGCTAAAATTCATTCATTTGTTGCATACATTATTTTGAGTAAGCTGGTCCCATACATGGCAGGATTTAGTGTACAGTACCCCTTTAAATCTGGGTTAATTTATCTATCGCATACAATTCATACATATATATATATAGCAATAACATTGCGTGCTGTCAAATGTAATATAAAAGACTAGTCCAAGTTTCATTCGACGTTACGCAGCTAGTAACATATCGTCACCTCAGTTCCAACTAGTAACATCTGTTGGGGTAGTTACTGCTTTACGTCGAAGAATCCTGCCGATACATATCCATAGCGGAATTTACCCCAAGATCCAGTGGGGGATTTTTCGTCAATTTTTATCGAATTTGTCATAAAAATCAACAGAGAATGCTATATTTAACAGAAAGAGTAATATATATTACAGTCACAATGATGTATTATAATCTAGTTTTGTGTTAAAGGAATATTATTCTGAAAAATGTACTTTCTTTTAATATACCAATATTAAATAATTAAAATGTCAAATTTGCCCAATTAATCTTGTGTTTGATCACTAATTTTGTTATTATAACGAAAAAAAAAATCCGAAGAATGCCGAAGATCTTATGTTGTAGACGACGTCGCGTGAGTGAAGTCACATGATCAGCGGCCGGTTCGGTTACATGATTTAACACGTGACAATGACGTAGGATAGGAGAATTACCGTTACTATCAAAACAAAGCGACATCCTTATTGGGTAATACTATAATTCATCACCATTTGGAACGTCTGTATCTCAGAAGCCAGAAGCTGCCCATAGAGTAATAGAGCATATATGAAATAATAGAAACATTCCCCCCGTTTCATTCCCAGAATGCAACAATATTCAAACCAATATATAATGTTATTCCCCTTCCATTGAAGAAATAATATACTTTGCAGTATAGTCCAGATGACACTTTAGCACAGAAAACACGTCGGTACATCAGCAAAAACAACATGTTCACAGTTTATAACACCGGATAAGTTGATAATACAATGTTTTGAGCTTCCTCTTTCAAATGGTATATAATGAGGCATATATTTTATATACTGTGATCTGGTGGTTTGAAAATTAAGTGGGCCTTTAGTTAAAATTTAAATCCCGCTACAAAACAGTAGAGGCAGGATGCTCCGACGTAAAGTAGTATATATATTTCTACTGATTTCACTAGCTGTTTTACGTCTAAGAAAACTTGGACTACGAAAATGAGCGTTCACGTCACGCTCGCATTGCAGTGTGTATGAATGATAGACGTTGTTCAGCTGTAAACGTATGCTTCCCGTGACTCAGATGTAATGACGAATTCCAGCTTTATGTGTATGATTCCCGTGACTCAGATGTAATGACGAATTCCTGCTGTATTTGTATGATTCCCGTGACTCATATGTAATGACGAATTCCTGCTGTATTTGAATGAACACGTGACTCAGATGTAATGACGAATTCCTGCTTTATTTGTATGACTCCCGTGACTCAGATGTAATCACGAATTCCTGCTTTATTTATATGATTCCAGTGACTCAGATGGAATGACGAATTCCTCCTGTATTTGAATGATCACGTAACTCAGATGGCATGACGAATTCCTGCTTTATTTGTATGATACCCGTGTCTCAGATGTAATGACGAATTCCTCCTGTATTTGAATGATCACGTAACTCAGATGGCATGACGAATTCCTCCTTTATTTATATGATTCCCGTGACTCAGATGTAATGACGAATTCCTGCTTTATTTATCTGATCACGTGACTCAGATGGCATGACGAATTCCTGCTTTATTTGTATGATTCCGGTGACTCAGATATAATGTCGAATTCCTGCTTTATTTGTATGCTTCCCGGTCTCAGATGTAATGACGAATCCCTGCCATATTTATATGATCACGTGTCTCAGATGGCATGACGAATTCCTGCTGTATGTATATGATTCACGTGACTCAGATGTAATGACGAATTCCTGCTTTATTTATATGATTCCCGTGACTCAGATGTAATGACGAATTCCTGCTGTATGTATATGATTCCCGTGACTCAGATGTAATGACGAATTCCTGTTTATTTATATGATTCCCGTGACTCAGATGTAATGACGAATTCTTCCTGTATTTGAATGATCACGTGACTCAGATGGCATGACGAATTCCTGCTTTATATATATGATCACATGACTCAGATGTAATGTCGAAGTCCTGCTGTATTTATATGATTCCCGTGACTCAGATATAATGTCGAAGTCCTGCTTTATTTATATGATTCCCGTGACTCAGATGTAATGACGAATCATGCAGTATTTGAATTATCACGTGACTCAGATGTAAAGACGAATTCCATGTTATTTATATGATTCCCGTGACTCAGATGTAATGTCGAATTCCTGCTTTATTTGTATGATTCCCGTGACTCAGATGGCATGACGAATTCCTGCTTTATTTATATGATCACGTGACTCAGATGGCATGACGAATTCCTGCTTTATTTGTATGATTCCCAGACTCAGATGTAATGTCGAAGTCCTGCTTTATTTATATGATCACGTGACTCAGATGGCATGACGAATTCCTTCTTTATTTATATGATTCCCGTGACTCAGATGGCATGACGAATTCCTGCTGTATTTATATGATTCCCGTGACTCAGATGGCATGACGAATTCCTGCTGTATTTATATGATTCCCGTGACTCAGATGCAACGACGAATTCCTCCTGTATTTGAATGATCACGTGACTCAGATGGCATGACGAATTCCAGCTTTATTTATATGATCACGTGACTCAGATGTTTTTATGTGTAAGCAATATTTGCTAAGCGGGTGTCTGACCAGGTAACACGTTGTCCGAGACGTAGTGAACACCAAACCTGGCGCACCAGAATGACAAAAACAAGTCAAAGTGAGATGCGGGCAGGTAGACCAGAGGCCTTTTGGAAAAGTCAAATGAGGATAAGAGCAAAAAACGGCTTAAAACATATTTGTCAAAAGAATCGTTCACGCAATACTGCTGGACACAAAACACACGGGCTATATATGTTGCAATGTCTCCTCTACACACACTATGCTTGGCAATATTTTAAGTTCCCGTCCCGATGACTCAGTAAGTAAGGCACATGGTACTAAAAGGAGGGGACCTCGATGACCCAGTCAGCAAGGCGCACGAACTCCCACGCGGAAACCCCGATGTCCCAGTCATCAACGTGTATGACCCTCTTACGGGTTGGATCCCGGTGCCTCAACCGGTAAGGTGCATGGTATTCTCATGGAAGGACCCGGGTGATATAATTAGTAAGTCGTATACAATCTTATGGAGGGGACCCCGGTATCCAATATTACTACGGAGGCGGCCCCGGTGCTTCAACCAGCAAGGCGCATGGCCATAAATCTTAAATTCTTATCTGGTACCCAACATAAATCAGTTTGTGGTGTATCTATGACACAAAGTTTTGTCTGCCACCAAGTAATGTAATTATATATATATTTATAATATCAAATAACATATATGTAGTGGGGTTGTATATAGTCCAAAGCAACCCCGAAACTCAACACTAGGATGTGATACTAACATAAGATAATAAATTGTTTGTATATTATATTAATAAATGTGTTAAAGTCTATACATATTAATAATGCCATATAGGCAGTGTGCTTGTTAAAAATAATAACAGGTAGTAAAGTTCCTCAAAGTAGTAACAGGTAGTAAAGTTCCTCAAAGTAGTAACAGGTAGACTAGTTTATATAATTGATAGTTAATTAGTGATGGAAAAGTCTAGTTTATAACTATGCCCTTGTTGTTATCGGGTGGTATCTGAATCCAACGAGATCGCATCGCGCGTATAAATTCCTACATTTTAAATATTTCCGCGCTATCATATATGCGAATTTACATATTAAATATCGGTATACACAAATTATGGCATCCAGGTGAGACATAAAAATCTCTTGCGGAAAACAGACGAACACGGACGGACGGGCGGACTGAACAAACGGCAGACACGGAATGTCGGCCACAAAACGTTATTCGACATTATATTAAATATGTATTAGCGACTTTTATGTGTCAAGGAGTTGATTGTATGCGCGGCTGGAGCTGGACCGTTGGAGTCCGCAATATTTATAACAACCAACGCTATCCAAATACATGCACACGCACGTGTTTATATGCTTGACACTCTGGGGTCCGGAGCCCCCATCTTTGTATAAATATGTAAACCATAATATTTATATACTTATTAAAAGATACCAACACTGAAAATTTTAAATTATCGAATTATCCACACTATCGTGACAGGTTATTTCGTTTACTTGATCAAGGGAGGTCCCGTTGTTTGATCATCGGCAACCATAAGTCCGTATTAAAATAAATAATAAATAAACAAATCCTCATGCAACACAGCAGCCCCGGGTCAAAGGCCAAACATGCAGCAAGCATCCACACATCACACGACAACATGTCCATCTTAGTTCTTACACTTGTCATGATAATTGATAAATAGGGCTGTTGTTAGTAAGTAATTCAATTACACACCTATACATATGACATGGTGAACGCTCTTTACGTAGAGTATATAACAGTTATGTATATATATGGTACATCGGTTGGAATTGTGTTCAAAGTTCCCATGCATACAATTTGTTATCGTGATAGCAGACAAAAGCGTGGGCCATCCCACATACATGTATACAATCAACATCCATACATTAATTGGTTTGTTGGTTAACGGGTCCTGTTTCTAAAGTGGTGTTGACATGTGGAACTATGTACTAGTAAACATGTCATATTTACTGCATTTGAGTGTTTATTTTTTTATTGTTTATTTTTTGACTTATCGTACTAGCTTGATAACACGGAAGGAATCAATTGTTTGGAAAATGTTTACTAAGTCCGTTCCGTAATCATATTTTTGTACCGAAAGTTGGTCCTATAAAAAAATGTTTGGCCACAGCAGCTCATCAGGTACACCTCTGGTCTATAACAGATATAAAGCAATCTGTTATTTCATATATGGTTTCGGGAGTTAAGTGCACGACCTTATGGACAGACCAGTTCTCCCGTACAGACCAAGTCCTTGGTCTGTACGCTGAAACCCAGAAAATTGCCTGCTGATTCCTTCAATATCGAACTAGTATGAACTGCCAAAGGTATTTTATCACGCGCGATGGTAACATTGCACTGTAAAATCGCGACGGTATTATTGTCCGAACACATAATATATTTATAAGCTGTGTTGATAGTTTATGGGTGGTCTAACCACAAATTTGCGCAAAGTAAAACCGTGTTTTGTACGGTAAAAACCCCACCAAAACAAAACGTAGTATAAATTAACATTAGTTTACCTGTAATCAGAAAATAAACACATGTATTAACCTCCATGTAGTTTTCCCGTTCGTCAGTACATGTGAATGATTTAAGAACACATATCCTCTATCCGCGAAGGAGCCTAAAGTGCACAGCCTACACGGGCCTAATTCATGCCAGTATGAAGCGCAGACGTTATGAGAAATGTCATGATTCACGAGCTCCGGTGTGACGTATACCCGCCCGTGACGTCACACGTCAGGTGCGTGTAAGACAACTTAAAGGGATACATATTGAACGTGTGTCGCCCATAACAAAATACATTCGTATTATATAATCAACTGTACAGTTGGGATGTGGATATTATATAAGTATTCCAAGAATAATTTGGGTGAATTATGATTTCGAGTTGCGGCCATTCCCTTAGGCATGACGAATTCCTGCTTTATTTATATGATTCCCGTGACTCAGATGGCATGACGAATTCCTTCTTTATTTATATGATTCCCGTGACTCAGATGGCATGACGAATTCCTGCTTTATTTGTATGATTCCCGTGACTCAGATGTAATGACGAATTCCTGCTTTATTTATATGATTCCCGTGACTCAGATGGCATGACGAATTCCTACTTTATTTATATGATTCCCGTGACTCAGATGGCATGACGAATTCCTGCTGTATTTATATGATTCCCGTGACTCAGATGGCATGACGAATTCCTGCTGTATTTATATGATTCCCGTGACTCAGATGCAACGACGAATTCCTCCTGTATTTGAATGATCACGTGACTCAGATGACATGACGAATTCCTGCTTTATGTATATGATTCCCGTGACTCAGATGTAATGTCGAAGTCCTGCTTTATTTATATGATCACGTGACTCAGATGGCATGACGAATTCCTGCTTTATATATTTGATTCCCGTGACTCAGATGTAATGTCGAAGTCCTGCTTTATTTATATGATTACGTGACTCAGATGGCATGACGAATTCCTCCTGTATTTGAATGATCACGTGACTCAGATGGCATGACGAATTCCTGCTTTATTTATATGATCACGTGACTCAGATTGCATGACGAATTCCTGCTTTATTTATATGATCACGTGACTCAGATGTAATGTCGAAGTCCTGTTTATTTATATGATTCCCATGACTCAGATGTAATGACGAATTCCTGCTGTATTTGAATGATCACGTGACGCAGATGTAATTACAAATTCCTGCTTTATTTATATGATTCCCGTGACTCAGATGTAATGACGAATTCCTGCTTTATTTATATGATCACGTGACTCAGATGGCATGACGAATTCCTGCTTTATTTATATGATCACGTGACTCAGATGTAATGACGAATTCCTGCTTTATGTGTATGATTCCCGTGACTCAGATGTAATGACGAATTCCTCCTGTATTTGTATGATTCCCGGTCTCAGATGGCATGACGAATTCCTGCTTTATTTATATGATCACGTGACTCAGATGGCATGACGAAGTCCTGCTTTATTTATATGATTCCCGTGACTCAGATGTAATGACGAATTCCTGCTGTATTTGAATTATCACTGACTCGGATGTAAAGACGAATTCCAGCTTATTTATATGATTCCCGTGACTCAGATGTAATGTCGAATTCCTGCTTTGTTTGTATGATTCCCGTGACTCAGATGGCATGACGAATTCCAGCTTTATTTATATGATTCCCGTGACTCAGATGTAATGATTAATTCCTGCTTTATGTGTATGATTCCCGTGACCCAGATGGCAAGACGAAATACCTGCTTTATTTATATGATTCCCGTGACTCAGATGTAATGACAAATTCCTGCTTTATTTATATGATCACGTGACTCAGATGTAATGACTAATTCCTGCTTTATTTGTATGATTCAAGTGAATCAGATGTAATGACGAATTCCTGCTTTATTTGTATGATTCCCGCGACTCAGATGGCATGACGAATTCCTGCTTTATTTATATGATCACGTGACTCAGATGTAATGACTAATTCCTGCTTTATTTGTATGATTCAAGTGACTCAGATGTAATGACGAATTCCTGCTTTATTTGTATGATTCCCGGTCTCAGATATAATTACGAATTCCTTCTTTATTTACATGATTCCCGTGACTCAGATGTCATGACGAATTCCTGTTCTATTTACATGATCAAGAGACTCAGATGGCATGACGAATTCCTGCTTTATTTATATGATCACGTGACTCAGATGTAATGTCGAAGTCCTGCTTTATTTGTATGATTCCCGGTTCCAGATGTAATGACGAATTCGTGCCCTATGTATATGATCACGTGTCTCAGATGTTATGACGAATTCCTGCTGTATGTATATGATTCCCGTGACACAGATGTAATGACGAATTCCTGCTTTATTTGTATGATTCCCGGACTCAGATGGCATGACAAATTCCTGCTGTATGTATATGTTTCCCGTGACTCTATGTAATGGCGAATTCCTCCTTTATTAGTATGATTCCCGTGACTCAGATGTAATGACGAATTCCTGCTTTATGTGTATGATTCCCGTGACTCAGATGTAATGACGAATTCCAGCTTTATTTATATGATTCCCGTGACTCAGATGCAATGACGAATGCCTGCTTTATTTATATGATCACGTGACTCAGATGGCATGACGAATTCCTGCTATATTTATATGATCACGTGACTTAGATGGCATGACGAATTCCTGCTATATTTATATGATCACGTGATTCAGATGTAATGTCGAAGTCCTGCTATATTTATATGATTCTCGTGACTCAGATATAATGTCGAAGTCCTACTTTATTTTTAAGATTCCCGTGACTCAGATGGCATGACGAATTCCTGCTGTATTTGAATGATCACGTGACTCAGATGTAATTACAAATTCCTGCTTTATTTATATGATTCCCGTGACTCAGATGTAATGACGAATTCCTGCTGTATTTGAATGATCACGTGACTCAGATGTAATGACGAATTCCTGCTTTATATGTATGATTCCCGTGACTCAGATGGCATGACGAATTCCTGTTTTATTTATATGATGACGTGACTCAGATGGCATGACGAAGGCCCGCTTTATTTATATGATTCTCGTGACTCAGATGTAATGTCGAATTCCTGCTTTATTTGTATGATTCCCGTGACTCAGATGGCATGACGAATTCCTGTTTTATTTATATGATGACGTGACTCAGATGGCATGACGATGGCCCGCTTTATTTATATGATTCCCGTGACTCAGATGTAATGTCGAATTCCTGCTTTATGTGTATGATTCCCGTGACTCAGATGGCATGACTAATTCCTGCTTTATTTGTATGATTTCCGTGACTCAGATGTAATGACAAATTCCTGCTTTATTTATTTGATCACGTGACTCAGATGTAATTACTAATTCCTGCTTTATTTGTATGATTCCCGTGACTCAGATGTAATGAAAAATTCCTGCTTTATTTATATGATCACGTGACTCAGATGTAATGACAAATTCCTGCTTTATTTATATGATCACGTGACTCAGATGTAATGACTAATTCGTTCTATATTTGTATGATTCCCATGACTCAGATGTAATGACGAATTCCTGCTTTATTTATATGATTCCCGCGACTCAGATGGCATGACGAATTCCTGCTTTATTTATATGATCAGGTGACTCAGATAGCACGACGAATTCCTGCTTTATATATGTGATCACGTGACTCAGATGGCATGAAGAATTCCTGCTTTATTGATATGATCACGTGTCTCAGATGGCATGACGAATTCCTGCTTTATATATATGATCAAGTGACTCAGATGTAATGACGAATTCCTGCTTTATTTATATGATCACGTGACTCAGATAGCACGACGAATTCCTGCTTTATATATGTGATCACGTGACTCAGATGGCATGAAGAATTCCTGCTTTATTGATATGATCACGTGTCTCAGATGGCATGACGAATTCCTGCTTTATATATATGATCAAGTGACTCAGATGTAATGACGAATTCCTGCTTTATTTGTATGATTCCCGGACTCAGATGGCATGACAAATTCCTGCTGTATGTATATGTTTCCCGTGACTCAATGTAATGGCGAATTCCTCCTTTATTAGTATGATTCCCGTGACTCAGATGTAATGACGAATTCCTGCTTTATGTGTATGATTCCCGTGACTCAGATGTAATGACGAATTCCAGCTTTATTTATATGATTCCCGTGACTCAGATGCAATGACGAATTCCTGCTTTATTTATATGATCACGTGACTCAGATGGCATGACGAATTCCTGCTATATTTATATGATCACGTGACTTAGATGGCATGACGAATTCCTGCTATATTTATATGATCACGTGATTCAGATGTAATGTCGAAGTCCTGCTATATTTATATGATTCTCGTGACTCAGATATAATGTCGAAGTCCTACTTTATTTTTAAGATTCCCGTGACTCAGATGGCATGACGAATTCCTGCTGTATTTGAATGATCACGTGACTCAGATGTAATTACAAATTCCTGCTTTATTTATATGATTCCCGTGACTCAGATGTAATGACGAATTCCTGCTGTATTTGAATGATCACGTGACTCAGATGTAATGACGAATTCCTGCTTTATATGTATGATTCCCGTGACTCAGATGGCATGACGAATTCCTGTTTTATTTATATGATGACGTGACTCAGATGGCATGACGAAGGCCCGCTTTATTTATATGATTCCCGTGACTCAGATGTAATGTCGAATTCCTGCTTTATTTGTATGATTCCCGTGACTCAGATGGCATGACGAATTCCTGTTTTATTTATATGATGACGTGACTCAGATGGCATGACGATGGCCCGCTTTATTTATATGATTCCCGTGACTCAGATGTAATGTCGAATTCCTGCTTTATTTATTTGATCACGTGACTCAGATGTAATTACTAATTCCTGCTTTATTTGTATGATTCCCGTGACTCAGATGTAATGACAAATTCCTGCTTTATTTATATGATCACGTGACTCAGATGTAATGACAAATTCCTGCTTTATTTATATGATCACGTGACTCAGATGTAATGACTAATTCGTTCTATATTTGTATGATTCCCGTGACTCAGATGTAATGACAAATTCCTGCTTTATTTATTTGATCACGTGACTCAGATGTAATTACTAAATCCTGCTTTATTTGTATGATTCCCGTGACTCAGATGTAATGACAAATTCCTGCTTTATTTATATGATCACGTGACTCAGATGTAATGACTAATTCGTTCTATATTTGTATGATTCCCATGACTCAGATGTAATGACAAATTCCTGCTTTATTTATATGATTCCCGCGACTCAGATGGCATGACGAATTCCTGCTTTATTTATATGATCAGGTGACTCAGATAGCACGACGAATTCCTGCTTTATATATGTGATCACGTGACTCAGATGGCATGAAGAATTCCTGCTTTATTGATATGATCACGTGTCTCAGATGGCATGACGAATTCCTGCTTTATATATATGATCACGTGACTCAGATGACATGACGAATTCCTGCTTTATATATATGATCACGTGACTCAGATGGCATGACGAATTCCTGATTTATATATATGATCACGTGACTCAGATAGCATGACGAATTCCTGCTTTATTTGTTTCAGGTTGTGGAGACAACAATGTTGTCTGTGAAGATTCTGTTCACACGTGCCATGGAGTGTGGTCGTGTACAGTCGGAATTTGCGGGTGTGGACACAAGCCCTGAGTACCCTGCCCAGCTCCAACTTTGTCTAGCTATATAATAAATCACATTTAAAACCTATGATTCGCGTCGTAGTTGATAACTCCTGTATGCTATGGTCGTCTACCTGTCGTAGTGTACGGAGGGTTAAACGGGTCATAATTGTATTCAATATATAAATTTTTATCTTGAACAAGCTGAAACTTTATTCAGCGTCGGAGGGCCCTGCAACCCCCGCACACAGGTTTTTTGCGTTAGGGCCTGTAGCGTAAAAAAAAATTAAATTTGTATTTTTAAATTCAGTTCCTTGTTCAATTAAACAACCATTTTTTTTTTTTTCTTATTTTTTTCTCTAAATAATATTTTTTAAATTAAAATTTTGAAAATCTAACGCGGTTATAGCCTCCACCAGGGTGCCCCGAGTCACCACACTAAATTTGGTTGAAATCGGGCTAGGTGTCTGTGAGATAAATCGGGACGAACCGACAGACGGACGGACATACATATCATACTCTTCTAATATATGTAATAAATGATATGGCCGTCTACTTGGTACAATGTATATGGACTATGAAGGGTTAAAGGCACGGGTGGCCTTCGCGGTGGGTATTGCTGTTAAAATAGTCACTTCCATTAAAACCGCCCTAAACAGAAAGAATATTAAAATATATTGTCATCTTTGTATGCTTTGTTATGTAAACAAAAGCCAGGTTCTGTAACATTTTTGGCTTTTGTTTACATAACAAAGTGTTTGAACTTGACAATAACATACTATTTATGCGATATTTGTGATTGGTATAAGAACACAGTCTGTCTATATTTTAATATTCATTTTGTTTATGGCAGTGTTAACGGAAGTGACTATTTTAACAGCAAACCAACTGCGAGGGTCATCCGTGCCTTTAACCCTTTACCCAACAAACCGGCCAAAACCAGCCAAATAAAGCTTCAACAGCCTAACTTATCTTCGGTCTGTCTCAATAGAACCATACAAATATGGATATCATTGGAACCGGCCTCTTGACCACATTGTGTTAGTTACAGTTATGCCATGTGCCAATGCATTCTCTTATATATGCGAGTCGACCATAGGTCGCCTCGCATATATAAGAGAATGCATTGGCCTAAAAAAAAACTTTCTAAAACACTTTTTACCATGTTTTCTTACATTCTTTACATTCTTTACATTCTTTACATTCTTTACATTCTTTACATTCTTTACATTCTTTACATTCTTTAACAATTTTATAATTTTTAATGTGTTAAGCCAATGCATTCTTTTATATATGCGAGGCGACCTATGGTCGACTCGCATATATAAGAGAATGCATTGGCACATGGCCGTTCTGTTGGGTAAAGGGTTAAGAGGGTCATAATTCTATTAATTATATTAATTTGTATCTTGTATGATATGGCCGACTACTTGTCTTAATGTTTGGAGGGTTTATGTAATGAAGAATTCCTGCTTTATTTGTATGATTCCCGTGACTCAGATGTAATGACGAATTCCTGCTTTATTTGTATGATTCCCGTGACTCAGATGTAATGACGAATTCCTGCTTTATTTGTATGATTCCCGTGACTCAGATGGCATGACGAATTCCTGCTTTATTTATATGATTCCCGTGACTCAGATGGCATGACGAATTCCTGCTTTATTTATATGATCACGTGACTCAGATGGCATGACGAATTCCTGCTTTATATATATGATCACGTGACTCAGATGTAATGACGAATTCCTGCTTTATTTATATGTTCACGTGACTCAGATGGCATGACGAATTCCTGCTTTATGTATATGATTCCCGTGACTCAGATGTAATGACGAATTCCTGCTTTATTTAGATGTTCACGTGACTCAGATGTAATGACGAATTTCTGCTTTATTTGTATGATCACGTGACTCAGTTGTAATGCAGAATTCCTGCTTTATTTGTATGATTCCCGTGACTCAGATGTAATGACGAATTCCTGCTTTATTTATATGATTCCCGTGACTCAGATGGCATGACGAATTCCTGCTTTATTTATATGATTCCCGTGACTCAGATGTAATGACGAATTCCTGCTTTATTTGTATGATCACGTGACTCAGTTGTAATGCAGAATTCCTGCTTTATTTGTATGATTCCCGTGACTCGGATGTAATGACGAATTCCTGCTTTACTTATATGACCACGTGACTCAGATGCCATGATGAATTCCTGCTGTATTTATATGATCACGTGACTCAGATGTAATGACGAATTCCTGCTTTATTTGTATGATTCCCGTGACTCAGATGTAATGACGAATTCCTGCTTTACTTATATGACCACGTGACTCAGATGCCATGATGAATTCCTGCTGTATTTATATGATCACGTGACTCAGATGTAATGACGAATTCCTGCTTTATTTATATGATTCCCGTGTCTCAGATGTAATGACGAATTCCTGCTTTACTTATATGACCACGTGACTCAGATGCCATGATGAATTCCTGCTGTATTTATATGATCACGTGACTCAGATGTAATGACGAATTCCTGCTTTATTTGTATGATTCCCGTGACTCAGATGCCACGACAAATCCCTGTATTATTTCTTTCAGGTTGTGGAGACAACAATGTTACATGTGAAGATACCATTCACACGTGCCATGGAGTGTGGGCGTGTACGCAGAACATATGCGATTGCGGCCACAAGCCCTGAGTTGTTATAACTTGTACCTACAGCTCTAACTCTGTTTTACTGTCTAATAAATCACAATTAAATCCTGTAATACGAGCAAGTTGACCACTGATGTTCGCTGGCTCACATGTGCGCTATGGTCGACTATACTTGTCGTATTCTACGGAGGATTAAACGGGTCATAATTTTATTCAATAGCTTAATTTCTGTCTTGTGTGATATGGCCGACTACTTGTCGTAATGTATGGAGGGTTAAAAGGTTCATAATTCTAATATCTAATATATTTATCTTGCTGTTTTATTCTTATTCTTATAATTTGCGCTTTGTAAATTTCAAACGACATGCTTTGTTTGATGTGGGTGAATTCTGAAAAACAAAATACTTATAATTCTTTAAAAAGGGACTGTAAACTAAATCCAGCTATTTATGGGGCCATCTCCTATGGTAATTGTGATGAAAATAAGTTTATGGCTCGAACTATAAATGAACTGTCAAGGGAGTCATCGGGCCAATCGCCAAATTCGCTACTATATATACAAATTCAGATTAACCGTACAGTAAAATTTTGGATACATATATAGCCTTGAAATGTATATTTCACGTCTTCCTTAAATATCCCAATAGATATAGCTATGCATAGTTTTATGCTCGTCCTAATTGGTAATCCATAGACCATAAATTCATTTCCATTATCACTACTATGTTGTTTACATCGTTCGTATAACACATCAGTGTATTTTGCACTCATCCCTGGCTCAAATTCATTTATTTGTAGCATATGTTGAGTTTAATAGTAGATTGCCCCATAAATGGCTGGATTTAAGGTAACTCCCCCTTTAAATCTTAGCTTCTATAGTTGTTTAGTTTTTTGTATCAGATAAAATTTGTTAAAAAGTACATGTTGTTAGAAATTTACAAACCATAATTTATAAAATAAGAATAAAATAGCAAGACCGAAATTAAAATCTATATCTATATTTGCGAATGTCTGTCTGTCTGTCTGTGTTCTATATAAATTCACAGGCGACCACCTAGATGGTTTTACGAGAAAGATAATGGCGAGGGTTAGAATTTTCTAAAGTGATGCCGTTGTTGTCAGGGGTAGAAAAGGGGGTAGGGGCAGAACAAAAAAATGTCGCCGATTACCACCAAACTTATATATAATTAATCATCCCCATAATATGAGGAATCTAATGGTGTGGTTTAAATATGTCAAAAGTCGCGCTGTTCGCGTCAGGGATGCACGGAAGGGGAGAGGGGCACCAAAATTGATAAAAATAATTTTAGCGCCGAATTCCACCAAATTGATGCACATTCTTCTGAGATCTTCTCCATGATACAAGCAATCTTATTGTGTGATTTAAAGACGCCAAATTGATGTCGTTGTGATGAGAGATTTGGGGCGGGGCGGTGGATGGGTACTAAATCTGATAAGGATTGGTTTAGTCGCTGATTGCCACCAAACTTATACAAAATCATCCCCATGGTATGAGGTGTATAATGGCTGTCAAAAGTGGCGTCATTCGAGTCAGGGGTGCATTGAAAGGGAGAGAGGCACCACAATTGACTCACAATATTTTTAGCGCTAATTTCCACCAAATTGATGCACATTCTTATACATGATATGAGGAATCTAATCGTGTTAATTTAAAGGCGTCATATTGGTGTTGCTTTAGTGAGAGATGGGGGTGGGTGGGCACTAAATTTGATAAAAAATTGTTTAGTCGCGGATTAGCACCAAACTTACAAATAATAATCTCCAAGATATCAGGAGTCTAATTGTCTGGTTTAAAGATGTCAGAAGTTGGGCCATTCGAGTCAGGGGTGTCTAGAGAGTGAGAGGGACACAGACATTGATAAACAATATGTTTAGCGCCGATTTCCACTTGATTGATACATATTCTTCTCCGTGATACGAATAATCTAATCGTGTGATTTAAATGCGCCAAATTGGTGCCATTTGGGTGAGAGGTGTGCAATGGTGGCCATAAATTTGATACGAATTTGTATACTCGCCAATTTTCATAAATTTTATATATATTCATCTCTATACTGAGTCTAAGTGTGTGGTTTAATGATGTCAAAAGTGGCGCCGCTTGAGTCCGAAATAGGGAAGGGAGGGTCACCAAAAACTTATAAAAATATGTTTAGTGCCAATTACCATCAAACTCAAACACGTTCTTCTCAAATGATACAATGAATCAAATATTTGCGAATATCTGTCTGTGCTATATATAACTTTAAAGGTAAATCGAGATGGCACCAAGGCGGCCTAACAGGGGTAACTTTTTACGAGTAAGATAATGGGGCGGTTTTAAAATTTTCTAAAGTGACGTTGTTGGTGTCAGGGGAGGGGCTATTTTTAGCGCAAATTTCGACCAAATTGATATTTTACGTGTGATTTAAAGACGTGAAATTGGTGCCATTTGGGTGAGAGATTGGGGGGGGGGGGGTAATAACAATGATGATAATTTGTTTAGTTGCCGATTATCACCAAATCTCCATTATATAATGCATGCATGAGTTTAATAGACGTGGTTTAAATATGACAAAAGTGGCGCGGTTCAAGTCATGCTTGAGGGGAGTTGCACCAAATTTATACAAATATATTTAGCACTAAATTCCACCAAATTCATGCACGTTCTTCTATAAAGATATGATGAATTAAATCACATTTGGGGTCGTTTGGGTCATGGATGGCGAGAGGAGATTCACTAGCATTTATAAGATTGTACAATTCGCCGATATCCAACAAAGTTATATATAGTCATCGCCCAGGCCATCTCCATATTCATGTCGTTCTGAGGAGTTTTTGGCATTGTAGTTTCACAATCTCGACAAATGGTGACCGAATTAAGTCACTTGAACAATTATATCTTCTCAACTGTCATATTTATATGGGGATGAAAATAAGGGCATTCCTATAATGATCTAGCAACACAGATACATAGAAGAAAGCATTAAAAGTATATTTATGTCAATCTATTTTAGAGATACATATATTCATTCAAACTGTGGGACCTTGAATCGTCAGAGGATTGCATATTAGAATGGCTCATGTATATATTATAACACGATTGAGTCTGTCCCATTCAATATAGTTTCCACAGAAAAAGTCACAATTGCCAAGATATATGGAAATGTAGAGCAGGCCTGTTCAAAAATAGTGGTCACGGTGTGCAGTCAAATGTGGTTACTTCTGAGATAAAGGAAAACGCAGTCCGTAGCACAGGACTTTTCAGGATCCTCCAATAGTGTGACATCTGACAAGGGTATATCTGCCCGATACAGAGGATTTCTTTCATTTTTTAGAACAGACTCGTCGCCTAACATAAACAACTCAAAATCTCGCTGTATCTGGCACATGTAGCTGCTATACTTGCATAACATAATTTCTTTTAAACTGAAAATGATTAGCCAGTATATAGCACCAGAACAGAGGAGCACCTGGACATATCTTTAAAACATCTGTATATTCATGAAGATATCATAAACTAGATTGATTGATTGATTCATTGATACATCTCTATGTAAAACACAATTGTCGTCTTTTATTTTTTCGAACTAATGCGTTTATGATGTTCATGTTTCATGCTATTGCGTCTGAAGTATACGCAGTTGTAAATAAATAAATACTTATTTATTGGTGGGACGGATTAAACGCGATAAACAAAATGATAATCGCTCCGACCTGACAAGGTGAGCCACTACTTATATTCCATGTGTATGAATCGTGTTTTGTGATGTATGGAAGCGTATTGGTGCCACATAAAAATAAAAATTTGGGTCCCAGTATGTCCTAATTAGGAGATAGTAAGTCCTAATTAGGAGATAGTAACTCCTAATTAGGAGATAAGTAAGTCCTAATTAGGAGATAGTATCTCATAATTAGGACTTAGTATATCCTAATTAGGACATACTGGGACCCAAATTTTTATTTTTATGTGGCACCAATACGCTTCCATACATCACAAAACACGATTCATACACATGGTCACCTATGTTGGTTTAAAGGCCTCTGGCTTCCAACATCAATGTGAAAAAATTTCAAACTTTCGCCGTTAAAAATACCAGATAATCTATTTTTAATGCAGATGACAAATTTTGGGTGCTAAAAAATGGACCCAGTATCTAGAGCCACTGTTTCGCAGAAAACGCTACTGCTGTCTATGGGTGGGGTCAAGGTCACTTGCACTTATTTTATTCATCAGTCTAGAACACCTTCTAAAATTACACAAATTCATATCCCACCTTGTCTTAATATACATACCACATGAATGGTGCCAGAAACCACTAGCATTTTTTATCTATAAAGTCACCCCTACTGATCATTCGAAACTATGGAGTGTCACCCTAGATATTCGGAATTGTACCACAAAAAATGTGGTACAATCACTCAATCAGTGAAATGCTGCCAACGCCTCAAACTTTCAGAAGTCAAATCACACGGGCATTGGTTAATGTCATGCTATAGACCGAAGAAAGAGACATACAATGACTACCTACTGTACTATAATGAATACACCACTCCAATAACCATACACATAATTATTGTATAGCTAATCACCTCACACATGACCATACAGACACCCATTGTATACATATACATCTCACCATGGATACACCACCCCATCACCGTATATGCTACTCCTTCGCACCATTCATGACCATACAATAACTCCCTGGCTACCATTTTGATATACACCATATAATTAAGTTGATGTTTTATGCTAATATGGTTCCGTTTAGACATTCTGCCTTTTTCCGTTAAAATATATGGCCAGAGTTCCAAAAGACATTTTTGGCAAAAGTCCACACTACAGTACATCATTTAAATGAATTAATCATGCCCCAGAAGGTACAGGGACAACGAGAATGAAACACGTAGTAGTCAGTGGATTAAGTAATATGGTTACTAACCAAGTGAGTTACAATTTGCTAACTCTTGGGAACAGAGAATACTACTCGGGATATATGTAAAACAAAATTACCAAATGTGGTTGCCATTTTGGAAGCCATCTTGGGTAATGTTGTCTTAAAACACATTAGTGTGACGCATTTAAGACAGACCAAAAACAATAAACATCTTTGATACCAAAGATAGTCCCATTTACTTGAATTAATGGTCCAGATTCGAAAAGTAAATATTTGCCTATTTTGATGTCAAGCTTGTGATATACAAATCCAATAATTCTGGCAATGTCATTGGTTACATTAGTAACACTTAACAAATGTGCATCAAAAATGCTAAAATTTAATGTAGACAGCATAGCCAATTGTATTCGTCAATCACAACTTGTAAGCGATTACATGGCATGCTCGGGCAATATTTACCATTTTCCAGGTTTTGGCCGCCATTTTGGCAGCCGTTTTCCGACAAAGTGACAATTTTTGTTGATTGAGTTCAAATATTCGTAATTAATTGTATGCCTCACTTAATTTGCACAGTTCTGTCAATTTCTTGTTAAAATATGACTAGAATCCTAACGGTGATTTTCGGTGAAATGTCATACCGAGTTCTGTATAATCGAATTATTGAGGGGTCGGAAGGGACTGGAATCACACGAATGGCATATTTCATTGCTCTAATGATCAGTTAACACGAACAATACAAAATAAAGTCCCACCTCCAAACCAGTTCCATACAGCGAACCTGATCTAGAAGATATTAGTGAAAAAACGTCAAATTTCCTCTTTCAGCTGCCATTTTGACGGCCGTCTTGGACGGGGAGTTCCAGTTTTACCCTACAAATGTGGCATCATATCTCTCAGAGTCATACCTACCTATATGACTAATTTTAATTCGCATATTTCATGGTAGGATTAATTGCGATATTGAATAACTTATTTAATCACGAAACGCTCTTTAAATTTGGAAAACCCCTTAAAAGAGGGGTTAAAGTTAAATTTCAGCGTGGCTCCATATCTAATATCAATAAGTGTGTGAATATGTACATATGTGCAAAGTTTCATGCTTTAGTCACAATTTGAACAATTGCCTTGAAATTTTTACTTAATCTACTCCACTATACAGGCATGTGGCGGTGTCGGTGTGCCCTGGGCAGAGTACGAACGGGTATATATACTGTCGGTGTCGGTGTGTCCTGGACTGAGTACACTTACATGTATATATAAAGCACACCGTATATACGGGTATGTGTCGGTGTCGGTGTGCCTGGGCAGAGTATAAACGAATATATATGTACATGTATATGGCACACACATATAGATTTGGGTTCTGAGATACTTCAGCAAACAGTAACCATACTTGCGCATGTCGGTGTCGGTGTCATACGTACACACATAGCTATACATATATGTATATTAAACATATATATATATATATATATATATAGCTATATATATATATATATATATATATATATATATATATATATATACATATCCGTGTCGATAATATATATGGAGAAATATATATGATTTCGTGCGTCTTACATGAAGACCTAGCCGTATTTCCAAATATACGCGCCATAAATGTCATCTATAATTCGATATCGCCATATCTGTAAACGTCACTTTTCTTCCAGTGGATTTGTCACAGAATCCCATTTTCCCATACTATAATGTTAGATCTATATATTATATATCACAACGCAAATCGATGCGCATGACATGAATTGTAGAGAGGGGTTATATAGAGGGATAGTCTGTAGTTTCACGCAAATTTAGGCATATGGGATACTAACAACAAATGAATACCTTATTCAATATAAAACGTTAATATGTATTCGAAAAAGAATGCCAAGTGTATGACCCAAAACATCACATGTAATGGAGCCTTTAGGTACAAGCTAAAACATCACATGTAATGGAGCCTTTAGGTACAAGCTAAAACATCACATGTAATGGAGCATTTAGGTAGAAGCTAAAAAGAAAACTCTCTTCATGATGTACCACGATTGTCATTGTTTTTATGTGTAACCAATCAGGTAAGTGGGTGTCAGACCAGGTAACACGAGTTCCAGGGTAAGCAACACCAAACCTAGCATGACAGAAAACAAGTCAAAGTGAGGCACTGGCAGGTAGACATAAATGGCCTATTTGTTAGTCAAAATAGGTTTTAGTAAGAAAGTAAAACGCCTCAAACATATTCGTCATTTTACCCACATAATATTGGCGGAGCAAAAATTTAATGGATGTCAAGAACAAGAGGAGAGTGTCTGCAAAGTATATGAAAGAAAGGGGATATATTAGGGTCAGGGTCCCAATCACAATCGAAAAAGACTGCCAAGTGTATGACCCAAAACATCACATGTAATGGAGCCTTTAGGTACAAGCTAAAAACATCACATGTAATGGAGCCTTTAGGTACAAGCTAAAACATCACATGTAATGGAGCCTTTAGGTACAAGCTAAAACATCACATGTAATGGAGCCTTTAGGTACAAGCTAAAAAGATAAATCTCTTCATGATGCACCACGATTGTCATTTTTTACACACCACCACCAACTGCTGCTATCATTTACAAGTATTCATACCGAACCCTTGGTTGGCGTACCGTCGTTTCAATTCCCATGTTGGCAATATGGTGACGTGGTCAGTTGTACGGTGGAGGACAGACCACGCATGCAGAGTGTTTTTAATCGTGAAATCATCCAGTTGCGCATATAAACTACCGGTCCCTGAACAGAATATACCCATACACACACTTAACGGGATTCGAACCAGCTTCGCGGTCGTGCGACTTACTAACTGCGCTACCAGTACATCGAACACAATGATAATGCGATCGTAAATCAAATAATTATGTCAACATATCCAACGGGCAATAGGAATTTGTAAGATACAGTTCGCTGCTGTTTCCGTACGATTTTAATTCTAAATATAAACATGAAACATGAGCTGGATACGGATATGGGCGCCCATTACTATAGTCACAGTGCATTGAATATCTACCCAGGGTTGTCGTCGTTCACAATAGCACATACACGGGCTAGTTCGTCCATTGAAATGTTTTGATTCCTTGAACAGACATTAAACGATGTTACAAATAGCCTGTTTGTGTTATGCTTGCTGCATGGACGTGACGCATATATAATACAACGGTTTATAGCTGTATACAGTAGCGCATAGTATATTGTTTCGGCTCTTTCTTGTGGATCGACATAAACTACGAGGCAACGTGATAATTTCTGTTACAAGTTTTGTTCAGTTTACATATATATATAATTGCGTGGCATACATTTAGATGTACATGAATAGATCCACTTTCATGTGTGTGCGCTGAGAGAGACTCCAGCAGTACGTGAGTCCGTAGCTTCGTAAGTCGTGACTACCGCGCCACGATTACCACGGTGGTTTGAATATTGACGCGCACGGGACACGTGACTATCGTATGGTGATTACTACTCTGGTTTGGTTATTGGCACACCACTCTACTCACGTGTACGTGGATTAGGTTACATGTGACTGTGAAATGTGGATGATCTTCGGCATGATGTCTGAATTATTCAAAAGTTTACCCGATCAGGGTGAATACAGGATCGCCAAGAGATAACATAGCAACATCAGCTCACCAACATTTAAAGACACCACGGTAAGAACAGCTGTTATCATTTAAAGTGATGTGAAACACCCCGGTAGGGTGATCAAATAGAAAAGGTGAATACTCTTCCTCAAAGTAGTTATATTTTACAAATATTATTTCCAAATTGACAACACACACCGCCATTATTATATATTAATGAAATGCTGAAACTTTCGATGGCGAAATTTTTCGTAAGTTTATCGCCGATAGTAGCGTCCCGAATCTAGAAGTAAATATTTACATTTGAGCGTAGTTCGGACGATGTTTTCTTTGGAGTGGTGTATACGGCCGATTTGCTTCTGGTTTTCGTCTATGATAGTAGAATGCTCACAGTTGGCATAACGCCTGAATACTAAATTTTTACCAGTTTCACGAACCCGAACAAGTCCATAAAATACGTCTTTAATACAAATATAGCTAGAGTAATCTACAGTAGACTAATATTCAGATACGAACCTATTTATTAAAGCTTGAAATTTGACAAGTCAGTACAGAAGGTAATGTTGCTATAATATAGGTGTTCATTCTGGAAAGGGTTTATCTACTTCAAGTTCTAAACGACGCCACCCATCCCTTAGTGCGTTATATAGACCAAATACCCATGTCTGGAATAGTGCAGCAAAACATATTATAGTGTACCTCTTTGGCCAGAGTAGTCCGACTCATATTTACCTTCCACCAAGTCCCTTCGCAATTAAAAGCTTTCAAGACACCCAATCATGTATATACGTGCAGATATGCATGCAATTGTTACTCAAAAATAAAATAAGTACAAATAGTCTCCGAGCATATGTGAATAGGCATTCACATTCCCTAAGACGAGAAGCAACATATATACACCCCTGGTCAAGTGGTCCTGCTAATGTGCTATGATGCTGGTGGGTCATGACGAATTGCTATGATGCAGTTAGGGCAAATTGATGCTGTTAAAACAAATACCATTATTTTTTCTAAAGTTGTCATTTTAGCGGTGTTCGGATAAGCTGAACATACCCAGAAAAAGCCATTATGTGTAACAAACATTGAAAACCATATATATTGCGAAATAGTTTAATACTGGTTGTATTAATTGTAGCCAATCGACTATAATCTAGATGACTATTCGCATCATTTTGCAAACATGTGTTCTTGAATGTTTCATACAGGCGCTGAATTTTTCTCAAATAGCTCGCATTAACTTTAGAAAAAATAACGGTACAGTTTCGTAACGGCATCAGTTTGCCCTACCAGCATCATAGCAATTCAGCAGGAAGTCAACATCATATTAAATAAGCAGGACCACTTGATCAGGGGTGATATATATGTCAGTGTAATGGTTCATTCCATGTGTTTTACGTGCTAAAATGATGCTGACGAGACACGCTATTCTTAGATCACATTCAGTTGACCACCGGGTGGCCGTGGCCAAGCGGTCAGCTCGCTGTATATTGAGTTATATCAGGGACGTGGCTAGAGGGTCTCCGTTGTGGGTATCCACCTTGGGAAATTCCAACACTACCCCCCCCTTGAATCACACCAGAGATTACACACCCCCCCCCCCCTTGAATCAGACCAAACAAAGGTTTTGCATAATTCCATTCTCCTCTTGCACATCTACCCGGTATGATAATATTCAGATATTTGAACCTGAAAATTGCATAAATCCTAACATCTAGTAGTCTAACTCCAGACAAATGCACACGACTACGGACAAGAGACCAGAACACACCGGGCTGACCATGGAAATTTCAAACCTGACACCCCGACTTAGGTTAGACAATTTCTAACTGATGACAATTCCAGTAACAATTTTGACAAAATGTAGGACAATATTGTTTTCATAAATTAACTAGCAGTTTTTGAATGGTCTCGGGTGAGGGACCAGGACACAAGCTTTCCAAGTGTTGGAGATTTCCAATCTGACACCCCCTAAGGTTGGAACATCGTATATGTACTCTTCATTGTATAGTGAGAGGGAATAACACAATAGGATGGCTACGTGTGAGGAAAGCAAAGTTCCATTGATGAGGTTCGAGTATAGGGACGTGCATTTCTAGAGGTTTTCGTTGAGAGGGGGTATCCATCTTGAGAATATCCTGTAGCATCCCCTGGAACAGGACCGAAAGTCAGGATGGAAAATATCATGTTCACCCCCTGATCGGGTTGGAATGTTCAAATCTCAATGTTTATAGCTATTACAGAGCAATATGTGGTTGAACATTTACCAACTGATGATAATTTCAGTCCAAACATTTGGCCGAAAGTAAGAACATATTTGAATTTTGGTCGGGAAGAGTAGAGTGGTATCGATATGACGTTGGGGGGGGGGGGGGGGGGGGTCATGGTTGTATAGATGAAAGCGAAACCATACGGGATGACTATAGCTCATGTCCCGGTATATCGTCCTTTTTTGTTGATTGTCGATAGTTTATTCAATAGTGTATGTTTTATTCCACCATTCACATGTTACTCTACCTACCATGGTCTAGATCAGCACCTCCTGTTCGAATGATAATTATGATAAATCCTGTAAATTATACGTGCTTCATTCTCCCACACGCGAAATATAATAAAGAGCGTTCAAGCTTCCGCCCCACGCGACATATAATAAAGAGCGTCCGTGCTTCCTTCTCCCACACGCCACATATAATGAAGAGCGTTCATGATTCCGTCTCCCACACGCGACATATAATAAAGAGCGTTCATGCTTCCGTCATAGAAGCGGTATATAATAAAGAGCGTCCGTGATTCCTTCTCCCACGCGCGACATATAATAAAGAGCGTTCATGCTTCCGCCATAGAAGCGGTATATAATAAAGAGCGTTCAAGCTTCCGCCCCACGCGATATACAATAAAGAGCGTTTATGCTTCCGTCTCACGCGATATATAACAAAGAGCGTTCATGCTTCCATATCACGCGATATATAATAAAGAGCGTTAATGCTTCCATCGCCCAGAAGCGGTATATAATAAAGAGCGTTCATGCTTCCCAGTATATAATAACGAGCGTCCATGCTTCCATCGCCCAGAAGCGGTATATAATACAGAGTATAATCGTCTCACGCGATATATAATAAAGAGCGTTCATGCTTCCGTCTCACGCGATATATAATAAAGGGCGTTCATGCTTCCGTCTCACGCGATATATATTAAAGAGCGTTTATGCTTCCGTCTCACGCGATACATAACAAAGAGCGTTCATGCTTCCATCTCACGCGATATATAATAAAGAGCGTTAATGCTGCCATCGCCCAGAAGCAGTATATAATAAAGAGCGTTCATGCTTCCCAGTATATAATAAAGAGCGTTCATGCTTCCATCGCCCAGAAGCGGTATATAATAAAGAGTATAATCGTCTCACGCGATACATAATAAAGAGCGTCCATGCTTCCGTCCCATGCCATTATTTAATAAAGAGCGTTCCTGCTTCCGTCTCACGCGATATATAATAAAGAGCGTTCATGCTTCCGTCTCACGCGATATATAATAAAGAGCGTTCATGCGTCCGTCCCATTCCATATATAATAAAGAGCGTTCACGCTTCCGTCTCACGCGATATATAATAAAGAGCGTTCATGCTTCCGTCCCATGCCATATATAATAAAGAGCGTTCACGCTTCCGTTTCACGCGATATATAATAAAGAGCGTTCATGCTTCAGTCCCATGCCATATATAATAAAGAGCGTTCACGCTTCCGTCTCACGCGATATATAATAAAGAGCGTTCATGCTTCCGTCCCATGCCATATATAATAAAGAGCGTTCACGCTTCCGTCTCACGCGATATATAATAAAGAACGTTCATGCTTCCGCCTCACGCGATATATAAAAAAGAGCGTTCACGCTTCCGTCCCATGCGATATATATTACAGAGCGTTCATGCTTCCGCCTCACGCGATATATAATAAAGAGTGTGCGTGCTTCCGTCTCACGCGATATATAATAAAGAGCGTTCACGCTTCCGTCTCACGCGATATATAATAAAGAGCGTTCATGCTTCCGTCTCACGCGATATATAATAAAGAGCGTTCATGCTTCCGTCTCACGCGATATATAATAAAGAGCGTTCACGCTTCCGTCTCACGCGATATATAATAAAGAGCGTTCTCATTATGATCGTTATCGACGTATTACTTATGGATGCTTGTGTGGATTTTCGCCATTTCTGTGCCACTGGATGGCTGCTATTGCAAGTATTTTTCAGTAGTCTTTTTGGTTGGTAAGCTGAAGGAAATTTTGACTAAATTGATGTCAAATCGAACATGGCATCTTTAAATAACGTGATTAATAAACACGGATCCCTCAGTGATGCATGTCTGAAACACCGACGGGCAAGGGGCACAACATTCACTATGGTACTATTACGCAATGTATGACCAAGGGCAATGGGGACTGGGGCCATACATCCCCCTGCGAGCTCCGATGCCCCTGGACACGATAACACGCACAATGATGTATGATTTATTGTGCATTCACAATTTCAAAGTAGTGTTATTCTCTGATATATATCTTTGATGATTATACCTTAAAATCATGTCGCAGCTTGAATGGAACACTATTTATAGCTGATTTGTTTGTATGCATTGTGTGCACGCGCGGGAATGTCTTCCGTGTTACAGTTCATAATTACCCTGGCTGAATTAGATCGTGTGTAATATATTATGTTGAGTCGTGTGTGACAGTGCGGCAGTAAGTGGTATGCTGTATTTTGATGATAAAACGCTAGATACCCGATATCTCCAACTGTTTCTCATGACTGTCAATATATGGCTATGCAAGCTGAGAGCGACACGAAGCTACATATGTACATTATATAGTATATCTCTTTAGGAAATCCCTTTTTTATGGAAATGTTGGGATATTTTGTGGGTGAAACGAAGTGTCAGACCAACTTGCACGGGCAGTCCACGAGCACCTCATACGCACACGAGTAGAGAGCGAAATAAAACTTAATCGGGGTTCACGGTTAGATAGCGAATGATAACTAATCGGGGTTCACGGTTAGATAGCGAATGATAACTAATCGGGGTTTACGGTTAGATAGCGAATGATAACTAATCGGGGTTTACGGTTAGATAGCGAATGATAACTAATCGGGGTTTACGGTTAGATAGCGAATGATAACTAATCGGGGTTTACGGTTAGATAGCGAATGATAACTAATCGGGGTTCACGGTTAGATAGCGAATGATAACTAATCGGGGTTTACGGTTAGATAGCGAATGATAACTAATCGGGGTTTACGGTTAGATAGCGTTTGATTTTCTCTTGTTAAAGGTCCCCAAATAATCAGATTCAAATAACAACAGCAACGTTTTTAGAAATGCTGCTTTAGTTATTAGAATCGATTAGTTGCCCAAAAATAATGCTAACAAGTGTCAACTATAGTATGAAATTGCCCGAAACGTGTTATTTATCAACATGTTGTTCGATACAAAATTTTGCCATATTGTCAACAGAAAGCCTCTTGATTTTAGAGTTATCCATCTTCATCCGCAATTTGGTCCGATACCGTCGGCTCGTCGACTGTTTATTGGGCCACTTTGTTATTAACCCTTTACCCAACAGAACGGCCCTGTGCCAATGCATTCTCTTATATATGCGAGTCGACCATAGGTCGCCTCGCATATATAAGAGAATGCATTGGCTTAACACATTAAAAATTATAAAATTGTTAAAGAATGTTAGAAAAAATGGTAAAAAGTGTTAAAAAAAGATTTTTTTTAGGCCAATGCATTCTCTTATATATGCGAGGCGACCTATGGTCGACTCGCATATATAAGAGAATGCATTGGCACAGGGCATAACTGTAACTATCACAATGTGGTCAAGGAGCCGGTTCCAATGATATCCATATTTGTATGGTTCTATTGAGACAGACCGAAGATATTTTAGGCTGTTGGAGCTTTATTTGGCCGGTTTTGGCCGGTTTGTTGGGTAAAGGGTTAATTCTTGATGGTGAAAAATAATACAAATCAGAAATCGACATCTAATAAATCTGAGTTTTGATAGATGGATTCCTCGACTCGAATCAAATAGCTTTTACCCCCGAATCCAAATAAATAGTAATCGAGGGGCTCTTAATAAATAGTAATTGAGGGGTTCTTAATAAATAGTAATTGAGGGGCTCTTAATAAATAGTAATTGAGGGGCTCTTAATAAACAGTAATTGAGGGGCTCTTAATAAATAGTAATTGATGGGCTCTTAATAAATAGTAATTGAGGGGCTCTTAATAAATAGTAATTGAGGGGCTCTTAATAAATAGTAATTGATGGGCTCTTAATAAATAGTAATTGAGGGGCTCTTAATAAATAGTAATTGAGGGGCTCTTAATAAATAGTAATTGAGGGGCTCTTAATAAATAGTAATTGATGGGCTCTTAATAAATAGTAATTGAGGGGCTCTTAATAAATAGTAATCGAGGGGCTCTTAATAAATAGTAATTGAGGGGCTCTTAATAAATAGTAATTGAGGAGCTCTTAATAAATAGTAATTGATGGGCTCTTAATAAATAGTAATTGATGGGCTCTTAATAAATAGTAATTGAGGAGCTCTTAATAAATAGTAATTGATGGGCTCTTAATAAATAGTAATTGATGGGCTCTTAATAAATAGTAATTGATGGGCTCTTAATAAATAGTAATTGATGGGCTCTTAATAAATAGTAATTGAGGGGCTCTTAATAAATAGTAATCGAGGGGCTCTTAATAAATAGTAATTGAGGGGCTCTTAATAAATAGTAATTGAGGAGCTCTTAATAAATAGTAATTGAGGAGCTCTTAATAAATAGTAATTGATGGGCTCTTAATAAATAGTAATTGATGGGCTCTTAATAAATAGTAATTGAGGAGCTCTTAATAAATAGTAATTGAGGAGCTCTTAATAAATAGTAATTGATGGGCTCTTAATAAATAGTAATTGATGGGCTCTTAATAAATAGTAATTGAGGAGCTCTTAATAAATAGTAATTGATGGGCTCTTAATAAATAGTAATCGAGGGGCTCTTAATAAATAGTAATTGAGGGGCTCTTAATAAATAGTAATTGATGGGCTCTTAATAAATAGTAATTGATGGGCTCTTAATAAATAGTAATTGAGGAGCTCTTAATAAATAGTAATTGATGGGCTCTTAATAAATAGTAATTGAGGAGCTCTTAATAAATAGTAATTGATGGGCTCTTAATAAATAGTAATTGAGGAGCTCTTAATAAATAGTAATTGAGGGGCTCTTAATAAATAGTAATCGAGGGGCTCTTAATAAACAGTAATTGAGGGGCTCTTAATAAATAGTAATTGATGGGCACTTAATAAATAGTAATTGATGGGCTCTTAATAAATAGTAATTGATGGGCTCTTAATAAATAGTAATTGAGGAGCTCTTAATAAATAGTAATTGATGGGCTCTTAATAAATAGTAATTGATGGGCTCTTAATAAATAGTAATTGAGGAGCTCTTAATAAATAGTAATTGAGGGGCTCTTAATAAATAGTAATTGATGGGCTCTTAATAAATAGTAATTGAGGGGCTCTTAATAAATAGTAATTGATGGGCTCTTAATAAATAGTAATTGAGGAGCTCTTAATAAATAGTAATTGAGGGGCTCTTAATAAATAGTAATTGATGGGCTCTTAATAAATAGTAATTGAGGAGCTCTTAATAAATAGTAATTGATGGGCTCTTAATAAATAGTAATTGAGGAGCTCTTAATAAATAGTAATTGAGGAGCTCTTAATAAATAGTAATTGATGGGCTCTTAATAAATAGTAATTGAGGAGCTCTTAATAAATAGTAATTGAGGGGCTCTTAATAAATAGTAATTGAGGAGCTCTTAATAAATAGTAATTGAGGAGCTCTTAATAAATAGTAATTGAGGAGCTCTTAATAAATAGTAATTGAGGAGCTCTTAATAAATAGTAATTGAGGGGCTCTTAATAAATAGTAATTGAGGGGCTCTTAATAAACAGTAATTGAGGGGCTCTTAATAAATAGTAATTGATGGGCTCTTAATAAATAGTAATTGAGGAGCTCTTAATAAATAGTAATTGAGGAGCTCTTAATAAATAGTAATTGAGGGGCTCTTAATAAATAGTAATTGAGGGGCTCTTAATAAATAGTAATTGATGGGCTCTTAATAAATAGTAATTGAGGGGCTCTTGATCGGATTATGCATCCTTAAAGTCACGTGGAGCTATCAGACGGGACTAGAGAACAATCTTACTCAAACTGGTTATTATATTAAATTTAATATTCTATATTTTTTTTAGTTAGAATATAGTCCGGTAGCTAATAGGGGTACCCTTGGTCCCCCTGGGACTTAACTTTACCCCACTCATTTTGTTCCTTAGTATGTCCTTCAACTTTTAAGCAATATTAACAAGAAAAAAAATTGCATCAAACTGACTCAGGGCGTAGTCTGAAAATACCGGCGGCCATGATGGACGCCATCTTGTCTGGAGTCTACACGGCCACATTTTCTTGTTAACATTGCTTAAAAGCTGAAGGACATAATAAGGAACTAAATGAGTGGGGTAAAGGTAAGTCCCATGGGGAGGGGGCAAGGGTACACCTATTAGCCCCCGGACTATTTACACACTAAACATTACAATATAATAATGCATACAAAACAATTCAAAGGTCAGTCATATTTATTGTGCGGGAGTGGCATAGCCAGATTAAGGGTGGATACACACATGCATATAAGCTCTGTAATTATCGTGTATTTGGCGTTTTACATGGATCATACAGACGATGTAATATGTGTCCACTGACAACCCAATCATTGCCTGCGCGTTGAACGCACTGAGTTCTAGTTCCAATTAAGTCGGAATGTAGATAAGCCGTTATCTTGGACCGAGTCGCCAGGCCACTTAAAATAATTGTTCGTGTGATAACCCATATGGTAGACTTTCTATTTAAATAATTACCAGTCCTGTCTTATTTATAGCAGTGGTGGATCAGGATTTCTCCGACGCATGCAGGGGATATATATGACCCCGAAAGCTACCAGGCGGGGGTGGCTAACTCTGAGCTATTTAAGTAAAACATACCATATTATACCTTCTTGCCCAGATTATTCCGACCGATACATTCAACTAAATCCCTTAGCGATTTGAAGCTTTCGAGACCCCACCCAAACTAGCATCATGGTTGAAAATGTTCTACACCAAGCCTGTATATGCCAGACGTGTGGCTTCTTGTGTTCGTGCATTAATAAAATGCCAGATATCACACAGGCTTGACTAATTTCCGCATCCGTAAGGGAAGAAATGTTTTGGATTGGCCTTAAATGCGATATATATTACAGAGCGTTCATGCTTCCGTCTCACGCGATATATAATAAAGAGCGTTTATGCTTCCGTCTCACGCGATATATAATAAAGAGCGTTTATGCTTCCGTCTCACGCGATATATAATAAAGAGCGTTCATGCTTCCGTCTCACGCGATATATAATAAAGAGCGTTCATGCTTCCGTCTCACGCGATATATAATAAAGAGCGTTCATGCTTCCGTCCCATGCCATATATAATAAAGAGCGTTCACGCTTCCGTCTCACGCGATATATAATAAAGAGCGTTCTCATTATGATCGTTATCGACGTATTACTTATGGATGCTTGTGTGGATTTTCGCCATTTCTGTGCCATTGGATGGCTGCTATTGCAAGTATTTTTCAGTAGTCTTTTTGGCTGGTAAGCTGAAGGAAATTTTGACTAAATTGATGTCAAATCGAACATGGTATCTTTAAATAACGTGATTAAGAAACACGGATCCCTCAGTGGTGCATGCCTGAAACGCCGAAGGGCAAGGGGCACAACATTCACTATGGTACTATTACGCAATGTGAACTATATGACCAAGGGCAATGGGGACTGGGCCATACATCCCTGCTAGCTCCGACCCCCCTGGCCACGATAACATGCACAATGATGTATGATTTATCGTGCATTCACAATTTCAAAGTAGTGTTATTCTCAGATATATATCTTTGATGAGTATACCTTAAAATCATGTCGCAGCTTGAATGGAACACTATTTATAGCTGCTTTGTTTGTATGCATTGTGTGCACGCGCGGGAATGTCTTCCGTGTTACAGTTCATAATTACCCTGGCTGAATTAGATCGTGTGTAATATATTCTGTTGAGTCGTGTGTGACAGTGCAGGCTATGGTCTTACAATCTCGTCCAAATACGGATACGATAGGCGAGAATCGCATGCGTATTGATATGTCGATGCCGTCTGGAGAGTTTGGCGGGACCAGCATCCCGTCTCGATTTGCTCAGTCTACCCTTGATGCTATAAAGTGGTAGCCGCAGGCGCTTATATATAGAGTTGTTTTTATGAGCCATCAGGCCCCCGCGGCAGCGGTCGCTGGCGCGACCTGACTGCCTCGATATCAATTTGAAAAAGGGTCACGTTCAATAACAGTTTGAATTTTGTGCGCCGAAACGTGTCTTAGACAGTGCCGTCCGCCTCCCCCAAGCCCACCCACCCTAAAAGTGATTTTTCCTATAGTGTTTTTGAAACGTGTCTCTTTGTGGTGTCATTCTTTTGGTATGATTTTTTACTAAATAACGGGTATGTTAGAGTTACATTTCTTTGAATTTTACAATCGAAACATATTCGCATGCGATGCTGAGTCACGCGGGACACGGCAAACTAAATCGCGCGCAAATTGGCTTGCGATTTTTCAGCATCCCACCCCATTTGGCATGCGATAGCGTTTGTACTAGGTGGACAGTGCCGCAGTAAGTGGTATGCTGTTGATTATTAACAGTATTTTGATGATAAAACAAACGCTAGATACCCGAGATCTCCAACTGTTTCTCATGACTGTCAATATGGCTATGCAAGCTGAGAGCGACACGAAGCTACATATGTACATTATATAGTATATCTCTTTAGGAAATCCCTTGTTTCGGATATTTTGTGGGTGAAACGAAGTGTCAGACCAACTTGCATGGGCAGTCCACGAGCACCTCATACGCACACGAGTAGAGAGCGAAATAAAACTTAATCGGGGTTCACGGTTAGATAGCGAATGATAACTAATCGGGGTTTACGGTTAGATAGCGAATGATAACTAATCGGGGTTTACGGTTAGATAGCGAATGATAACTAATCGGGGTTTACGGTTAGATAGCGAATGATAACTAATCGGGGTTCACGGTTAGATAGCGAATGATAACTAATCGGGGTTTACGGTTAGATAACGTTTGATTTTCTCTTGTTAAAGGTCCCCATATAATCAGATTCAAATAACAACAGCAACGTTTTTAGAAATGCCGCTTTAGTTATTAGAATCGATTAGTTGCCCAAAAATAATGCTAACCAGTGTCAACTATAGTATGAAATTGCCCGAAACGTGTTATTTATCAACATGTTGTTCGATAAAATATTTGGCCATATTGTCAACAGAAAGCCTCTTGAGTTTAGAGTTATCCATCTTCGTCCGCAATTTGGTCCGATACCGTCGGCTCGTCGACTGTTTATTGGGCCACTATTAATTATCGATGGTGAAAAATAATACATATCAGAAATCGACATCTAATAACTCTGAGTTTTGATGGATTCCTCGACTCGAATCAAATCGTGTTTACCCCCGAATCCAAATAAATAGTAATCGAGGGGCTCTTAATAAATAGTAATTGAGGGGCTCTTAGTAAATAGTAATTAAGGGGCTCTTAATAGTAGTTTATTCTAACCTCCCTTTGGGAGAGTCTAAATTACAATGCGTATTTATATAACATATGGACAATTTGTGTACAGATGTGGTCAATAAAATAATAAGAAATGGAGATAAAACAAAATTTGAAAAAGAAGAAATCTATGGAAAGTCTATAGTATGAACGTCCTATAAATTCACACACGAGCTCACACGCGTGTGGATTGAGTTATTTCATTTAAAATAATAATAAAAGTTGCGGCTCCGATACTGTGTCAGGTTTCACCGCGGATTACTGTGCAAGCCTTCCACAAGAAATGAGCCGAGTCTATTATAAAACCGTCGAAGATTTCGTCTGAGAGTCCATGGTTGATTATGTTATAATTTCCAAGAACAGTTGCTATCAGGTTCCCGTGGTGTAGTGCATCTATACTAAAGAAAGTTTCAATGCCATACCGCGTGATCACAAGGTCAAGGAAGGTCAATAAATAGTAATTGAGGGGCTCTTAATAAATAGTAATTGAGGGGCTCTTAATAAATAGTAATTGAGGGGCTCTTGATCGGATTATGCATCCTTAAAGTCACGTGGAGCTATCAGACGGGACTAGAGAACAATCTTACTCAAACTGGTTATTATAATAAATTTAATATTCTATTTTTTTTTTAGTTAGAATATAGTCCGGTAGCTAACAAGGGTACCCTTGGTCCCCCTGGGACTTAACTTTACCCCACTCATTTTGTTCCTTATTATGTCCTTCAACTTTTAAGCAATATTAACAAGAAATGTTTTTGCATCAAACTGACTCAGGGCGTAGTCTGAAAAAAAACGGCGGCCATGATGGACGCCATCTTGTCTGGAGTCTACACGGCCACATTTTCTTGTTAACATTGCTTAAAAGCTGAAGGACATAATAAGGAACTAAATGAGTGGGGTAAAGGTAAGTCCCATGGGGGGGTGCAAGAGTACACCTATTAGCTCCCGGACTAACAGGTCTTTATTTACACACTAAACATTACAATATAATAATGCATACAAAACAATTCAAAGGTCAGTCATATTTATTGTGCGGGAGTGGCACAGTCAGGTTAAGGGTGGATACACACATGCATGTAAGCTCTGTAATTATCGTGTATTTGGCATTTTACATGGATCATACAGACGATGTAATATGTGTCCACTGACAACCCAATCATTGCCTACGCGTTGAACGCAGTGAGTTCTAGTTCCAATTAAGTCGGAATGTAGATAAGCCGTTATATTGGTCCGAGTCGCCAGGCCACTTAAAATAATTGTTCGTGGGATAACCCATATGGTAGACTTTCTATTTAAATAATTACCAGTCCTATCTTATGTATAGCAGTGGTGGATCAGGATTTCTCCGACGCATGCAGGGGATATATATGACCCCGAAAGCTACCAGGCGGGGGTGGCTAACTCTGAGCTATTTAAGTAAAACATATCATATTATACCTTCTTGCCCAGATTATTCCGACCGACACATGCAACTAAGTCCCTTAGCGATTTGAAGCTTTCGAGACCCCACCCAAACAAGCATCATGGTTGAAAATGTTCTACACCAAGCCTGTATATGCCAGACGTATGGCTTCTGGTGTTCGTGCATTAATAAAATGCCAGATATCACACAGGCTTGACTAATTTCCGCATCCGTAAGAGAAGAAATGTTTTGGATTGGCTTAAATGTACTGATATAAGACTTCGCTTAGCACTACTCACTTGTCTGGCCTATTAACAATGAACCGCTCGCGCGCAGGTGATTAATGTTGTCAATTATTGGTGTGGTCATGTAAAATACATGTATTTTACATACATAAATTACATGCATGTGTGTATCCACCCTAAGCTGTCTTCTTGCCAACCCATTATCAGTGCACAGATCATTCATCAATGGCGTTATGGGAATATGACATATTTAGTATTTTAATATCTAACAAAAATGGCTTCTACTGTTTAATCGTTCGCATGCAATGACCATCTCAGTGTGGAAGTTAGGATGGACATTGCTCTATTATCTCACACGATTGATTCAAATGCTCATTATCCATACCTTATCACGAATATATCAACAATAAACGCTCTTTATTTGTACCATATCACAAATATATCAACAATAAACGCTCTTTATTTATAGCACATCGCGTATATTTTATCACGAAACGCTCTTTATTCATGCAATATCGGGAATATATCAACATGTTGTGTTGTTTCATGCGGAGGTTTTTCCTCAGATTATATGAAGTATATATAAAGGAATTATCGCAAAAGAAGCCCTGTCCAATGTCACAAAAATGCCATATTCTACATAATCGGAAAATAACTGGACCGGACAAACAAGTTCATTAGTAGGAGGAGTTAATGGCCAGCTGTGTTGTCAGCCAGTAAACATTCCAATTACAGCCTCTAATAAAGAGCGTCAGTCGCTTGAAAGAGGTAGATAATAAAGAGCGTTCTCAATTGTGAGGTTTTGCTATCGACGTGTTTCTTGTGTATGGATTTATTGATTTATGTGTCGCATGAATGGTGTTTGTATGATGTAAATACGTTGTAGCATGTTACAACTTTGATGTTGACTATGCTAATAACCAATTAAACAATTCAATTCAATATTGCATGTATGTTTCAATATTCTTTTACCTGAAAATTACCATAGCACATTTTGACTATTTTTATTAAATCGGATTTGCATCTTTAACACTACTTTAGATGTTAATTTGAAACAAAATGTTGTAAAGGGTTTTCAAAGATGTAACATTATCAATTGTCCATAAATTGTTAGTGTATATAATTGGTGATCGTCATGCCAGTGCATCTGAAGAAATACTCAGTACATTTAAATTTCCTAGATCATGCCACGAAACTCTACTCTGGCTAACACCCGTAGAGGTCATATTCCATCAGTACAAAAACCTTGGAACATTTTGAAGTTTTGACCGTACACATAAGGCGGGGTATAAATTTCTCAGATATTATATCTGTTCCTTAATAATGTTATTCACTGTAGGTGAAGTTCCTAACCTCGAAATTGCAGCGATCTAAGTGATGGCGGGGGCGATTTGCTTTGCGTCGCTTACAATTATGGAATTTCCCCAGGGTAATTAATTCAATGTATATTGCGATATCGGCTCAGAAAAGTCACAGAAAAGCATGCAATATCGAGTTGGGATCTTCAGCTACCGTGATTTACATTATTAAGGAACATATAATAAGTAAGAAATTATTCGCGGCGTTATTTTTTTGACTTTAGAAGGTTCCCTGTCAAAACTTCAAAACGTTCCCAGGTTTAGTACTGGTGGAATATGACCTCTATGGCATGCTCTATATAGTTCCATGCTCGGCCTTCGGGCTATACACGTCGTGAATATTATACGAGTGTGCACACATGATATATTGTATGTTTTCCTAACTACGCGTCCGTGCACATGGGACATCGTGACATTGTCACTCGTGGGTGCGATATATATAAGGATTAACTGTCATGTGGACTGTTTTTTATAGAGATGTAACAGTGAGGTAAGTGGTCATAACTACAAGTTATGACCACTTACCTCACGGTTACATCTCTATAAAAAACAGTTCACATGACAGTTAATCCTTATATTTATATACAATTAGCGAAAAAGTCACTTTTGTAAATGTATTTAAATCGAAAAGTGTATCGTGACAAAACGAGCCCAAAATATCCCATAGCGCCCTTGGCAAAGTTAACAGGAACAACGAGGCTCTTTATATTGAAACATGATGATATATTGAGTCAAACCTAAGCGAGTCCAAATGCACCCAAAACATTACGCGTTCTTCTTTTCGAAACCGATGACGCGTCGATGTAATTATGGGGCTGTAGTTATGACCTGTTGCGCGTTCACTGAGAAATAATTGCAACTAGTCACGTGGGCGCCGACCAATCGGAATGCTGGATTTAGTGATAATCACACTTAGTATGTAACTATAAACATATAACCATATACAGACTTACAGTCGAGTGGGGTATGTATGGTAACTCATGGAAACGGCAAATATAAGCCACATACAAGCTGACAGATGAATCCACTTCCTCGTTGGTTCTCATGAACCAGAATCATGCCGAGGGTTATTACATGCCTACAATTATTGAAACATTTCCCCACCATCAATACTTTTACCAAATATTATCACATATATTACACATACATGTATGTTGTATACGTATATTACACATATGGTGTATACATATATAACGCGACCAACACTGCATATCTTATGACTAATGTGTAGGTTTTCTACACAAAATGTGTAGCCTTGACACAATCATTATTCATTTTTTATCTTAAACATATTTGGGTAGTATATGTGTAGTTTCATATACGTACACAAATTGTTTAACAATTTTTATACAATACGTGTGTAAATTTTTACAATTTATACTCAAATGTGTCCCTTACACATTTTGTATATATTATTACACACACGATCGCAGAGAAGACATGTATAAGTTCAGTGTTCCGACCTGTGGGTATAGTTTTAATGATATATGGAGATTTATATGTTAAAGTTTTATTGCGTACAACGGTATGGTATTTTGCTCTGTACTGTGTGAGTTTTTGTTTTAAATGAACAAACCAGTGTCGTGCCGTGGTTGCACAATATTAGTATTACCGTATTACACGTTCAACAATCATAACACGAGTCTAAGGGAAGTAATCGCCATGAAAGTTTTAACAAATAAATCCCCATATATCATTAATACTATATCCACAAGTCGGAATTCTGAACTTACAATAAATGTTTACGATTTCTGTAGATTGTATTCCGGAGAAAAATCTCAAACAATATTGTTGTGATATGAAACAGAAAGTCCCGCAATGCGCATGCTCTACGTTCATACACAATTGTGTGCAATGTCCATGTAGTTATATGTAAAATTACACATTGATGGATGTATTAACTCATTCGTTGTCGGCCGGGTGCTCGTTAACTCATTCGTAATTTTTACACTTCCGCTAGAAGCTTCATTTTACAAGAGTGTGTACTCAGACAACGGGCGTGATGCGTATCGCTGTTCGCAGTCTCATGCCCTAAACAATAACACACGTATAAACACCTTGGCTTTGTTAGAACATACGATGATGGTGATACATGAAAGAGAAGTCACACACAATCTTAACGGTGTCTCGGCTATGTGTTAATTCTTTCTCTAACTGGAACTAAAGGTTGCGTAACAGCTATCACGCGGGCGTACATGTATGATAATTACTAGACGTATGCACATTTATCTAATCATCTATAGTGACGTAGTTTTACCGAGGACGAAATAAATGTTCCACACAGGTGAGTGTAGGCTACAGCGTGGGTAACAATGTAGCTGTTGATTCTAAGGGTGGGCACACACACTGTTAAATTTGCCTGGTATTGTTTTCAGGCAATTCTGCCCGTTGGTGATATAACATGAACGAAAACAGAATAATACAATGCATGTTAACTACTGTTTCCTCATAAGCAGTGTAATTTCTTTGATACAACCATTGAGTGTAGAAATGACGTTTGTCGTGAATTAACTTTCAGATATATGGCAAACATAAATTATGCGGTGACACCTGACGTCGTTCGAACGCGCTCAGCATATTCGTTGATACCAAATTACACAAGTAAAAACTGAAATTGTGTGAGATGTACGCATCTAGGATCAAATATGCGAATATTCTCGGAGCGAATCTTTCAGGAGTGTAAACGTAAATTGCGCCAGTGGGCACGGTGCGATAGCAATTCAATTCAATTCAATTTATTTATTCACTCAAATCGTCAAATATGACACAACAGAGCGTTGTGGAATACAATTGAACAGTGCAAACATACATAAGTGGTGCGCGGTGAAAATTACACACATTTTAATAAAACAGTTGATTGAGAACAGCCCATTGTTGTGCAAAGGTCGGATTTTAATGTATTGCGTATATAGTATGCCCCATGAGTTTTTGAATAAAATCAGGACCCGTCTAATGAATGGAGAAATGTTTTTCAAGATTTTACGTCGTTTACAGTTAAAAAGTTCGTTTAATTTGATGTATTTGGTCGACAATAATAATATTTTTTTATGTGTTTGACTGGCAGTTTTTTTACACGCGGACATTGCATGCATATGAGAACTCGGTAAAACATTTTCAATGAATCATAAATTCGAATTGTCAATGTTCGGTAAGATCGACGCCTGCAATAACACTTGGGACAATGGCAACCGATTATCCTCTTTCAGATAAAATCTAGTAATATATTTTGCTTGTCACTCCGCGGTGATGATAATACACTGTAGCTCAATATTATAATTAAACGGATCCACGACACCCGCAGTGTGTAAATGTACACAGCATATAAACGTCTGTAAACACCACCAAGAAAAACATGGAACAGGAGATAAACTGTGTTCTTATATAATTACTGATAGTTCTCCAATAACTAAATTTCGCATTCGATCGATCGATCGATCGATAGAGATATATATATATATATATATATATATATATATATATATATATAGAGAGAGAGAGAGAGAGAGAGAGATGGACGGGGGGAGTGAGGGAGATAGAGAGAGCGATAAAGAGAGAGAGAGAGAGAGAGAGAGAGAGAGAGAGAGAGAGAGCGAGAGAGACCAAGCGACTGGACCATCGGAGCTAAACATTTGTGTACAGGGGGGGGGGGGGGTCAGTTGATCCAGTGATTGTTATGGGATAGGTGTCGTTGACGTCATTTGTCTTAAAATGGCACTGATAATTAATTTAACTTAATTATTAATTATAAAAGCAACATGCAAGGCTGGAGTCTGGTCGTTGAAATTGATTCACAGGGAAACATTTACCAAATGTGTGGATTTGGATAGGTGCGGTTGACCTCAGACGACTTAAAGGGCCACTGGTAAACAATTATAATTAATTATTTAATAATATACCAAAATTGTTAGACCATTTCGCTGGAATTGCTATACATGGGTAAAATTGACACGGGGAGTACCATTTGATATGTGCTATTGACACTAAGGGTACGTTAATACGCTGGCAAGTTTGCACGGTATGTTTTTGCGGACATTTCGTCATAGAAAACCACATGGTGCCGTAATATGAACGGAAACATGCATATAACATGCATCTATACCAAAGCGAAAGATATGAGAACTATTGAGAAGTAACATTTATCTAATTCCACTTGTAACAGTGCTACTGCAATTTGCCTTCAAATACCTGCATTATTTATTCTTGCGAGATAATTGCATGATATTTACAGGCAAATTCCGGTAGCATCGTTACTAGTGGAACTACAGAGATGTTACTTCGCACGTAGTTAGCTGTGGCTCACATGCATTTTACGTGCTTGTTTCCGTGAATATTATGGCATCATATCGTTTCTACGATAAAATGCCTGCAAACAATACCGTGCAAACTTGCCAGCGTGTGAACGTACCCTTAGGGTACTTGACAGCGTATGAACGTACAGGATAAGGTCGAACAGTTGGTGTTCATACGTTTAGTATGGCACGGGTTAGCAACTTGCAACTGATGAAGATCTTATTGACTGTTTTCTCTCTTCCTTCTTTGATGTTCTCATTTATAAAATATAAATTTTGGATTTTATTAATTGAGATATTTTGGTGCGTACGTTCAAAATTATTTTCCAAATTTAGTAAAACCGCTCCGGGCCACTGCTCTCCATCCAAAATGTATGACAAATGAACGAGGAATCAGGTATCTGCACAAAATTGGGTCACTGTCACTTATTTTTTTACCCCCCCCCCCCCTATTTACATATGCTTTTCAGATTCCATCTTCTTCTCTTGTTATCCATACAATTGGCACCAACTTCGCTTTGTGATTAAATGTATATGACTAATTGGTTTCAGGCAATTTTTCTTTCAGCTTATCCTAATTTGACATATCAAAAAGCCTTCGGGCCGTCAGCCAGCATTTCATTATAACTTTTACTGTCATCCCTGGATGCTAGGTGTGATTTTCGCTAACCCTACATGATGTGTTACCTGGCCAGACACACACTTACCACTTACTGTTTACCCATACAACAAAATTCCTGCAAACAACACCGTGCAAACTAGCCAGCTTATGAACGCACCCTAAAGAGGAACGTTATGACTATATTGTCAACAAGGAGCGTTCACTATCAGCTTAGATCATGTGCAGGAAAATTGGGTCATTGCTCGTCTGACCAGGGGAGTATCATGGGATAGGCGCATTTGACCTCATATGACTTACTTAAAGGGGGAGGGGGCTAATACATGATATCAACATAGCCAAGGGAACGGTGCTATTGACATCATACGACTTATAGAAACACTAATAATTAGCAATAAAGAACGTTTTATTATTAATGTAAGCGATATGGGTAACTTTATAAAGAGAGTGCCATGTAATAACTAATGCTTACCTCAGGTGACTAATAATTGATCTAAATGACTAGAAGGGGCACTAATAATTTACCAACTCATTACCCGAGTAACGCCGGGTACCCCATATAGTATATATTTTGTATCTATATATTACATTTGATTAAAATTTGGTATCTTATTGGAATAATTGGATCGGTAACTGCGCTGTAACGTCTTACATACATGTAACAATGGTTTTGACATGAAAAATGTCATTATGGGAGAGTTATTAATAATGAAAATAAGAACAAATTCAATCTATTTTAATTATGTACTTATTGGCGAAAGTCGTTATACAGACTTGCTATATTATTTCGGATGTGGCGGCCTTGAGACTTTTTTTTTATAAACGAAGTTACTTTGTTAGGCGTTGTGTAATTTGTGTGCCCAATAATAACACACACCATGGCGCCTCAGCATTTATAACGTGTAATTACTGTGTCGAATAATAACACACACCATGGCGCCTCAGCATTTATAACGTGTAATTACCGTGTCGAATAATAACACACACCATGGCGCCTCAGCATTTATAACGTGTAATTACCGTGTCGAATAATAACACACACCATGGCGCCTCAGCATTTATAACGTTTAATTACTGTGTCGAATAATAACACACACCATGGCGCCTCAGCATTTATAACGTGTAATTACTGTGTCGAATAATAACACACACCATAGCGCCTGAGCATTTATAACGTTTAATTACTGTGTCGAATAATAACACACACCATGGCGCCTCAGCATTTATAACGTGTAATTACTGTGTCGAATAATAACACACACCATGGCGCCTCAGCATTTATAACGTTTAATTACTGTGTCGAATAATAAAACACACCATGGCGCCTCAGCATTTATAACGTTTAATTACTGTGTCGAATAATAACACACACCATGGCGCCTCAGCATTTATAACGTGTAATTACTGTGTCGAATAATAACACACACCATGGCGCCTCAGCATTTATAACGTTTAATTACTGTGTCGAATAATAAAACACACCATGGCGCCTCAGCATTTATAACGTGTAATTACCGTGTCGAATAATAACACACACCATGGCGCCTCAGCATTTATAACGTGTAATTACTGTGTCGAATAATAACACACACCATGGCGCCTCAGCATTTATAACGTTTAATTACTGTGTCGAATAATAAAACACACCATGGCGCCTCAGCATTTATAACGTGTAATTACCGTGTCGAATAATAACACACACCATGGCGCCTCAGCATTTATAACGTGTAATTACTGTGTCGAATAATAACACACACCATGGCGCCTCAGCATTTATAACGTGTAATTACCGTGTCGAATAATAACACACACCATGGCGCCTCAGCATTTATAACGTGTAATTACTGTGTCGAATAATAAAACACACCATGGCGCCTCAGCATTTATAACGTGTAATTACCGTGTCGAATAATAACACACACCATGGCGCCTCAGCATTTATAACGTGTAATTACCGTGTCGAATAATAACACACACCATGGCGCCTCAGCATTTATAACGTGTAATTACCGTGTCGAATAATAACACACACCATGGCGCCTCAGCATTTATAACGTGTAATTACCGTGTCGAATAATAACACACACCATGGCGCCTCAGCATTTATAACGTGTAATTACCGTGTCGAATAATAACACACACCATGGCGCCTCAGCATTTATAACGTGTAATTACTGTGTCGAATAATAACACACACCATGGCGCCTCAGCATTTATAACGGTTGGACTGTCCCCTCTCCTAACTCGAATAATAACACACACCATGGCGCCTCAGCATTTATAACGTGTAATTACTGTGTCGAATAATAACACACACCATGGCGCCTGAGCATTTATAACGTGTAATTACCGTGTCGAATAATAACACACACCATGGCGCCTGAGCATTTATAACGTGTAATTACCGTGTCGAATAATAACACACACCATGGCGCCTCAGCATTTCTAACGTTTAATTACCGTGTCGAATAATAACACACACCATGGCGCCTCAGCATTTATAACGTGTAATTACTGTGTCGAATAATAACACACACCATGGCGCCTCAGCATTTATAACGTGTAATTACCGTGTCGAATAATAACTCACACCATGGCGCCTCAGCATTTATAACGTGTAATTACCGTGTCGAATAATAACACACACCATGGCGCCTCAGCATTTATAACGTGTAATTACCGTGTCGAATAATAACACACACCATGGCGCCTCAGCATTTATAACGTGTAATTACCGTGTCGAATAATAACACACACCATGGCGCCTCAGCATTTATAACGTGTAATTACCGTGTCGAATAATAACACACACCATGGCGCCTCAGCATTTATAACGTGTAATTACTTTGTCGAATAATAACACACACCATGGCGCCTCAGCATTTATAACGTGTAATTACCGTGTCGAATAATAACACACACCATGGCGCCTCAGCATTTATAACGTGTAATTACCGTGTCGAATAATAACACACACCATGGCGCCTCAGCATTTATAACGTGTAATTACTGTGTCGAATAATAACACACACCATGGCGCCTCAGCATTTATAACGGTTGGACTGTCCCCTCTCCTAACTCGAATAATAACACACACCATGGCGCCTCAGCATTTATAACGTGTAATTACTGTGTCGAATAATAACACACACCATGGCGCCTGAGCATTTATAACGTGTAATTACCGTGTCGAATAATAACACACACCATGGCGCCTGAGCATTTATAACGTGTAATTACCGTGTCGAATAATAACACACACCATGGCGCCTCAGCATTTATAACGTTTAATTACCGTGTCGAATAATAACACACACCATGGCGCCTCAGCATTTATAACGTGTAATTACTGTGTCGAATAATAACACACACCATGGCGCCTCAGCATTTATAACGTGTAATTACCGTGTCGAATAATAACTCACACCATGGCGCCTCAGCATTTATAACGTGTAATTACCGTGTCGAATAATAACACACACCATGGCGCCTCAGCATTTATAACGTGTAATTACCGTGTCGAATAATAACACACACCATGGCGCCTGAGCATTTATAACGTTTAATTACCGTGTCGAATAATAACACACACCATGGCGCCTCAGCATTTATAACGTGTAATTACTGTGTCGAATAATAACACACACCATGGCGCCTCAGCATTTATAACGTGTAATTACTGTGTCGAATAATAACACACACCATGGCGCCTCAGCAATTATAACGTGTAATTACTGTGTCGAATAATAACACACACCATGGCGCCTCAGCATTTATAACGTGTAATTACCGTGTCGAATAATAACACACACCATGGCGCCTCAGCATTTATAACGTGTAATTACCGTGTCGAATAATAACACACACCATGGCGCCTCAGCATTTATAACGTGTAATTACTGTGTCGAATAATAACACACACCATGGCGCCTGAGCATTTATAACGTTTAATTACTGTGTCGAATAATAAAACACACCATGGCGCCTCAGCATTTATAACGTGTAATTACCGTGTCGAATAATAACACACACCATGGCGCCTCAGCATTTATAACGTGTAATTACTGTGTCGAATAATAACACACACCATGGCGCCTGAGCATTTATAACGTTTAATTACTGTGTCGAATAATAACACACACCATGGCGCCTCAGCATTTATAACGTGTAATTACTGTGTCGAATAATAACACACACCATGGCGCCTCAGCATTTATAACGGTAGGTCTGTCGCCTCTCCTAACGCGAATAATAACACACACCATGGCGCCTCAGCATTTATAACGTGTAATTACTGTGTCGAATAATAACACACACCATGGCGCCTCAGCATTTATAACGTGTAATTACCGTGTCGAATAATAACACACACCATGGCGCCTCAGCAATTATAACGTGTAATTACTGTGTCGAATAATAACACACACCATGGCGCCTCAGCATTTATAACGTGTAATTACCGTGTCGAATAATAACACACACCATGGCGCCTCAGCATTTATAACGTGTAATTACCGTGTCGAATAATAACACACACCATGGCGCCTCAGCATTTATAACGTGTAATTACTGTGTCGAATAATAACTCACACCATGGCGCCTCAGCATTTATAACGTGTAATTACTGTGTCGAATAATAACACACACCATGGCGCCTCAACATTTATAACGTGTAATTACCGTGTCGAATAATAACACACACCATGGCGCCTCAGCATTTATAACGTGTAATTACTGTGTCGAATAATAACACACACCATGGCGCCTCAGCATTTATAACGGTTGGACTGTCCCCTCTCCTAACGCGAATAATAACACACACCATGGCGCCTCAGCATTTATAACGTGTAATTACTGTGTCGAATAATAACACACACCATGGCGCCTGAGCATTTATAACGTGTAATTACCGTGTCGAATAATAACACACACCATGGCGCCTCAGCATTTATAACGTGTAATTACCGTGTCGAATAATAACACACACCATGGCGTCTGAACATTTATAACGTGTAATTACTGTGTCGAATAATAACACACACCATGGCGCCTCAGCATTTATAACTGTTGGACTGTCCCCTCTCCTAACGCGAATAATAACACACACCATGGCGCCTCAGCATTTATAACGTGTAATTACTGTGTCGAATAATAACACACACCATGGCGCCTGAGCATTTATAACGTGTAATTACCGTGTCGAATAATAACACACACCATGGCGCCTCAGCATTTATAACGTGTAATCACTGTGTCGAATAATAACACACACCATGGCGCCTGAGCATTTATAACGTGTAATTACCGTGTCGAATAATAACACACACCATGGCGCCTCAGCATTTATAACGTGTAATTACTGTGTCGAATAATAACACACACCATGGCGCCTCAGCATAATTACCGTGTCGAATAATAACACACACCATGGCGCCTCAGCAATTATAATGTGTAATTACTGTGTCGAATAATAACACACACCATGGCGCCTCAGCATTTATAACGTGTAATTACTGTGTCGAATAATAACACACACCATGGCGCCTCAGCATTTATAACGTGTAATTACTGTGTCGAATAATAACACACACCATGGCGCCTTAGCATTTATAACGTGTAATTACTGTGTCGAATAATAACACACACCATGGCGCCTGAGCATTTATAACGTGTAATTACCGTGTCGAATAATAACACACACCATGGCGCCTCAGCATTTATAACGTGTAATTACCGCGTCGAATAATAACACACACCATGGCGCCTCAGCATTTATAACGTTTAATTACCGTGTCGAATAATAACACACACCATGGCGCCTCAGCATAATTACCGTGTCGAATAATAACACACACCATGGCGCCTCAGCAATTATAACGTGTAATTACTGTGTCGAATAATAACACACACCATGGCGCCTCAGCATTTATAATGTGTAATTACTGTGTCGAATAATAACACACACCATGGCGCCTCAGCATTTATAACGTTTAATTACTGTGTCGAATAATAACACACACCATGGCGCCTCAGCATTTATAACGTGTAATTACTGTGTCGAATAATAACACACACCATGGCGCCTTAGCATTTATAATGTGTAATTACCGTGTCGAATAATAACACACACCATGGCGCCTCAGCATTTATAACGTGTAATTACTGTGTCGAATAATAACACACACCATGGCGCCTCAGCATTTATAACGTGTAATTACTGTGTCGAATAATAACACACACCTTGGCGCCTCAGCATTTATAACGTGTAATTACTGTGTCGAATAATAACACACACCATGGCGCCTGAGCATTTATAACGTGTAATTACCGTGTCGAATAATAACACACACCATGGCGCCTCAGCATTTATAACGTGTAATTACCGCGTCGAATAATAACACACACCATGGCGCCTCAGCATTTATAACGTTTAATTACCGTGTCGAATAATAACACACACCATGGCGCCTCAGCATTTATAACGTGTAATTACCGTGTCGAATAATAACACACACCATGGCGCCTGAGCATTTATAACGTATAATTACTGTGTCGAATAATAACACACACCATGGCGCCTCAGCATTTATAACGTGTAATTACCGTGTCGAATAATAACACACACCATGGCGCCTCAGCAATTATAACGTGTAATTACTCTGTCGAATAATAACACACACCATGGCGCCTCAGCATTTATAACGTGTAATTACTGTGTCGAATAATAACACACACCATGGCGCCTCAGCATTTATAACGTGTAATTACTGTGTCGAATAATAACACACACCATGGCGCCTCAGCATTTATAATGTGTAATTACCGTGTCGAATAATAACACACACCATGGCGCCTCAGAATTTATAACGTGTAATTACTGTGTCGAATAATAACACACACCATGGCGCCTCAGCATAATTACCGTGTCGAATAATAACACACACCATGGCGCCTCAGCAATTATAACGTGTAATTACTGTGTCGAATAATAACACACACCATGGCGCCTCAGCATTTATAACGTGTAATTACTGTGTCGAATAATAACACACACCATGGCGCCTCAGCATTTATAACGTTTAATTACTGTGTCGAATAATAACACACACCATGGCGCCTCAGCATTTATAACGTGTAATTACTGTGTCGAATAATAACACACACCATGGCGCCTCAGCATTTATAATGTGTAATTACCGTGTCGAATAATAACACACACCATGGCGCCTCAGCATTTATAACGTGTAATTACTGTGTCGAATAATAACACACACCATGGCGCCTCAGCATTTATAACGTGTAATTACCGTGTCGAATAATAACACACACCATGGCGCCTCAGCATTTATAACGTGTAATTACCGTGTCGAATAATAACACACACCATGGCGCCTCAGCATTTATAACGTGTAATTACCGTGTCGAATAATAACACACACCATGGCGCCTCAGCAATTATAACGTGTAATTACTGTGTCGAATAATAACACACACCATGGCGCCTCAGCATTTATAACGTGTAATTACCGTGTCGAATAATAACACACACCATGGCGCCTCAGCATTTATAACGTGTAATTACTGTGTCGAATAATAACACACACCATGGCGCCTCAGCATTTATAACGTGTAATTACTGTGTCGAATAATAACACACACCATGGCGCCTCAGCATTTATAACGTGTAATTACCGTGTCGAATAATAACACACACCATGGCGCCTCAGCATTTATAACGTGTAATTACCGTGTCGAATAATAACACACACCATGGCGCCTCAGCATTTATAACGTGTAATTACCGTGTCGAATAATAACACACACCATGGCGCCTCAGCAATTATAACGTGTAATTACTGTGTCGAATAATAACACACGCCATGGCGCCTCAGCATTTATAACGTGTAATTACCGTGTCGAATAATAACACACACCATGGCGCCTCAGCATTTATAACGTGTAATTACCGTGTCGAATAATAACACACACCATGGCGCCTCAGCATTTATAACGTGTAATTACCGTGTCGAATAATAACACACACCATGGCGCCTCAGCATTTATAACGTGTAATTACCGTGTCGAATAATAACACACACCATGGCGCCTCAGCAATTATAACGTGTAATTACTGTGTCGAATAATAACACACACCATGGCGCCTCAACATTTATAACGTGTAATTACTGTGTCGAATAATAACACACACCATGGCGCCTCAACATTTATAACTGTTGGACTGTCCTCTCTCCTAACTCGAATAATAACACACACCATGGCGCCTCAGCATTTATAACGTGTAATTACTGTGTCGAATAATAACACACACGATGGCGCCTCAACATTTATAACGTGTAATTACTGTGTCGAATAATAACACACACCATGGCGCCTCAGCATTTATAACGTGTAATTACTGTGTCGAATAATAACACACACCATGGCGCCTCAGCATTTACAACGTGTAATTACTGTGTCGAATAATAACACACATCATGGCGCCTCAGCATTTATAACGTGTAATTACTGTGTCGAATAATAACACACACCATGGCGCCTCAGCATTTATAACGTGTAATTACTGTGTCGAATAATAACACACACCATGGCGCATCAACATTTATAACGTGTAATTACTGTGTCGAATAATAACACACACCATGGCGCCTCAGCATTTATAACGTATAATTACTGTGTCGAATAATAACACACACCATGGCGCCTCAGCATTTATAACGTATAATTACTGTGTCGAATAATAACACACACCATGGCGCCTCAGAATTTATAACGGTTGGACTGTCCCCTCTCCTACCTCGAATAATAACACACACCATGGCGCCTCAACATTTATAAAGGTTGGACTGTCCCCTCTCCTAACTCGAATAATAACACACACCATGGCGCCTCAACATTTATAACTGTTGGACTGTCCTCTCTCCTAACTCGAATAATAACACACACCATGGCGCCTCAATATTTATAACGGTTGGACTGTCCCCTCTCCTAACTCGAATAATAACACACACCATGGAGCCTCAACATTTATAACGTGTAATTACTGTGTCGAATAATACCACACACCATGGCGCCCCAACATTTATAACGGTTGGACTGTCCTCTCTCCTAACTCGAATAATAACACACACCATGGCGCCCCAACATTTATAACGGTTGGACTGTCCTCTCTCCTAACTCGAATAATAACACACACCATGGCGCCTCAGCATTTATAACTGTTGGACTGTCCCCTCTCCTAACTCGAATAATAACACACACCATGGCGACTCAACATTTATAACGGTTGGACTGTCCCCTCTCCTACCTCGAATAATAACACACACCATGGCGACTCAACATTTATAATGGTTGGACTGTCCCCTCTCCTACCTCGAATAATAACACACTACCTCGAATAATAACACACACCATGGCGACTCAACATTTATAATGGTTGGACTGTCCCCTCTCCTACCTCGAATAATAACACACACCATGGCGCCTCAACATTTATAACGGTTGGACTGTCCCCTCTCCTAACTCGAATAATAACACACACCATGGCGCCTCAACATTTATAACGGTTGGACTGTCCCCTCTCCTAACTCGAATAATAACACACACCATGGAGCCTCAACATTTATAACGTGTAATTACTGTGTCGAATAATACCACACACCATGGCGCCCCAACATTTATAACGTGTAAATACTGTGTCGAATAATAACACACACCATGGCGCCTCAGCATTTATAACGTATAATTACTGTGTCGAATAATAACACACACCATGGCGCCTCAGCATTTATAACGGTTGGACTGTCCCCTCTCCTAACTCGAATAATAACACACACCATGGCGCCTCAACATTTATAACGGTTGGACCGTCCCCTCTCCTAACTCGAATAATAACACACACCATGGCGCCTCAACATTTATAACTGTTGGACTGTCCCCTCTCCTAACTCGAATAATAACACACACCATGGCGACTCAACATTTATAACGGTTGGACTGTCCCCTCTCCTAACTCGAATAACAACACACACCATGGCGCCTCAACATTTATAACGGTTGGACTGTCCTCTCTCCTAACTCGAATAATAACACACACCATGGCGCCTCAACATTTATAACGGTTGGACTGTCCCCTCTCCTAACTCGAATAATAACACACACCATGGCGCCTCAGCATTTATAACGGTTGGACTGTCCCCTCTCCTAACTCGAATAATAACACACACCATGGCGCCTCAACATTTATAACGGTTGGACTGTCCCCTCTCCTAACTCGAATAATAACACACACCATGGCGCCTCAACATTTATAACGGTTGGACTGTCCTCTCTCCTAACTCGAATAATAACACACACCATGGCGCCTCAACATTTATAACGGTTGGACTGTCCCCTCTCCTAACTCGAATAATAACACACACCATGGCGCCTCAACATTTATAACGGTTGGACTGTCCCCTCTCCTAACTCGAATAATAACACAGACCATGGCGCCTCAACATTTATAACGGTTGGACTGTCCCCTCTCCTAACTCGAATAATAACACACACCATGGCGCCTCAGCATTTATAACGGTTTGACAATCCCCTCTCCTAACAAAGTGGGACAATTTTGCGACGGATTGCTTACATTAGTTCTATACAGTTCTATTTTGCGACGGATTGCTTACATTAGTTCTATACAGTTCTATTTTGCGACGGATTGCTTAGATTAGTTCTATACAGTTCTATTTTGCGACGGATTTCTTACATTAGTTCTATACAGTTTTGCGACGGATTGCTTTCATTAGTTCTATACAGTTCTATTTTGCTACGGATTGCTTACATTAGTTCTGTACAGTTCTATTTTGCTACGGATTGCTTACATTAGTTTTGTACAGTTCTATTTTGCGACGGATTGCTTACATTTGTTCTATACAGTTTTGCGACGGATTGCTTTCATTAGTTCTATACAGTTCTATTTTGCGACGGATTGCTTTCATTAGTTCTATACAGTTTTGCGACGGATTGCTTACATTAGTTCTATACAGTTGTTATCGAAAATAGTGACATGATCACTTAAAACCGTCACAGGTATTAATTAACATATTACAGGTATTAATTAACATATTAATAGTTCGTGTATTTTTCGACCTTGTTTGATCGCGGTAAGTACACAAGCACTTACTGCAGGTACGTCAACTTTTCCGCGTGCCGATTACGAGTCGACAGCTCGTAATCTATACATATATCCAAAAAGCGAAAATTTATTGATTTGTTTGCTTTTAACATTATTGAAAAGCTGTATGTCCATAAATTATGTACACGGACAAATACGTTTGACAAGTATGCGATTCGTAGTGAACATCTAACTTATTTATACATGTATGCGATTCGGGGTGAACATCTAACTTATTTATAGTACTCTACTCATTGAAGAGATTGATTAATTCACAATTAAATCACACACTAGGCCACCATGCAGGGCCCAATACCCCAGACACTTCTGACTGGCACAGTCATTCATGCATAGGCCAAATTAATAATTTAAAAATACACACGCCCAGAAAAATGCCCATTTGCTTGGCGCCGATCGAAAATTGGAAAGCAATTGGGAATAGCGAATTCGCTGCAAATTAAACATCATATTCGCTTTTCGAATTGTTCAGGTATAGAAATAGGTCGATAAATACTTGAAATACCATTCTACGGGAATTATATGTCCCAGAACGACGCATTGGAGTCAACCAAATACATGTACAACTTCGAACACGGTGTTTGGGTCTCAAACAAACAACAGCCATGAGCACGACATAGAACTGAAAAGAGCGTTCTGTGTTAGTCTATTCATGATATGGTAGACATAAAGAGTGTTCCGTGTTAGTATATTCATGATATGGTAGACATAAAGAGTGTTCCGTGTTAGTCTATTCATGATATGGTAGACATAAAGAGCGTTCCGTGTTAGTCTATTCATGATATGGTAGACATAAAGAGCGTTCCGTGTTAGTCTATTCATGATATGGTAAACATAAAGAGCGTCCTGTGTTAGTATATTCATGATATGGTAGACATAAAGAGCGTTCTGTGTTAGTATATTCATGATATGGTACACATAAAGAGCGTTCTGTGTTAGTCTATTCATGATATGGTAGACATAAAGAGCGTTCTGTGTTAGTCTATTCATGATATGGTAGACATAAAGAGCGTTCTGTGTTAGTCTATTCATGATATGGTAGACATAAAGAGCGTTCCGTGTTAGTCTATTCATGATATGGTAGACATAAAGAGCGTTCCGTGTTAGTCTATTCATGATATGGTAGACATAAAGAGCGTTCTGTGTTAGTCTATTCATGATATGGTAGACACAAAGAGCGTTCTGTGTTAGTCTATTCATGATATGGTAGACATAAAGAGCGTTCTGTGTTAGTCTATTCATGATATGGTAGACATAAAGAGCGTTCCGTGTTAGTCTATTCATGATATGGTATACATAAAGAGCGTTCCGTGTTAGTCTATTCATGATATGGTATACATAAAGAGCGTTCCGTGTTAGTCTATTCATGATATGGTATACATAAAGAGCGTTCCGTGTTAGTCTATTCATGATATGGTATACATAAAGAGCGTTCTGTGTTAGTCTATTCATGATATGGTATACATAAAGAGCGTTCTGTGTTAGTCTATTCATGATATGGTATACATAAAGAGCGTTCTGTGTTAGTCTATTCATGATATGGTGTACATAAATAGCGTTCTATGTTAGTCTATTCATGATATGGTATACATAAAGAGCGTTCTGTGTTAGTCTATTCATGATATGGTATACATAAAGAGCGTTCCGTGTTAGTCTATTCATGATATGGTATACATAAAGAGCGTTCCGTGTTAGTCTATTCATGATATGGTAAACATAAAGAGCGTTCTGTGTTAGTATATTCATGATATGGTAGACATAAAGAGCGTTCTGTGTTAGTCTATTCATGATATGGTAGAAACAAAGAGCGTTCTGTGTTAGTCTATTCATGATATGGTATACATAAAGAGCGTTCCGTGTTAGTCTATTCATGATATGGTATACATAAAGAGCGTTCCGTGTTAGTCTATTCATGATATGGTATACATAAAGAGCGTTCCGTGTTAGTCTATTCATGATATGGTAGACATAAAGAGCGTTCTGTGTTAGTATATTCATGATATGGTAGACATAAAGAGCGTTCTGTGTTAGTCTATTCATGATATGGTATACATAAAGAGCGTTCCGTGTTAGTCTATTCATGATATGGTATACATAAAGAGCGTTCCGTGTTAGTCTATTCATGATATGGTAAACATAAAGAGCGTTCTGTGTTAGTATATTCATGATATGGTAGACATAAAGAGCGTTCTGTGTTAGTCTATTCATGATATGGTAGAAACAAAGAGCGTTCTGTGTTAGTCTATTCATGATATGGTATACATAAAGAGCGTTCCGTGTTAGTCTATTCATGATATGGTATACATAAAGAGCGTTCCGTGTTAGTCTATTCATGATATGGTATACATAAAGAGCGTTCCGTGTTAGTCTATTCATGATATGGTAGACATAAAGAGCGTTCTGTGTTAGTATATTCATGATATGGTAGACATAAAGAGCGTTCTGTGTTAGTCTATTCATGATATGGTATACATAAAGAGCGTTCCGTGTTAGTCTATTCATGATATGGTATACATAAAGAGCGTTCCGTGTTAGTCTGTTCATGATATGGTATACATAAAGAGCGTTCCGTGTTAGTCTATTCATGATATGGTATACATAAAGAGCGTTCCGTGTTAGTCTATTCATGATATGGTAGACATAAAGAGCGTTCTGTGTTAGTATATTCATGATATGGTAGACATAAACAGCGTTCTGTGTTAGTCTATTCATGATATGGTAGAAATAAAGAGCGTTCTGTGTTAGTATATTCATGATATGGTAGACATAAAGAGCGTTCTGTGTTAGTCTATTCATGATATGGTAGACATAAAGAGCGTTCTGTGTTAGTATATTCATGATATGGTAAACATAAACAGAACTTGTTTCACTTTTGTGCGAGAAATTGAAGCAGGAAAATGGCTGTGACCATGAAAGGTATTTTTTTCGGAGCATATGCAGCCGGCATATCAATATTTCGCGTATTTGTCAACCTATCTTATAAATCCTTCCAGATTACGTATAGACAAAATTTGGAACATTTATAATACTCTCGGTGGGGAATCACGTGGTTTCGAGTTTGGTGAGTACCACGCATTCAAAATGTGCAAACACACAAACGAATAATATATGAGGAACTGACACAAAACATAGCATTATGACTGTTTATGCATATGCCAGTTCATTTTTAAAACAAGTTGAAATACGGTAAAGTTCGGAATACGCAGTAGTTTTCTATAACAATCTGACCAAAGTTTCCAATCTGAGGTTCGTGAATACATGAGTCCATACATCTAGGAGAATCCTTCGACTGACAACTTTGGACATAATGTTAGAGCATATTAATGTGAGTTTGGACACACATGGGGTATCAGCTTATTTGAAAAATAGTATAGAATCTGCTCGTAGCTGCCAAAATACTATTTAATATATCATTATCCTAGTTGATTACCCTTTCCCTCGTTTCGGGTAGCATTTGCGATCGCCGCGGCCATTTTGAATGCTTGATACTCATCAACTCGAAACCACGTGATTCCCCACCATGTCACGTGATACTAAATACTCATCAACTCGAAACCACGTGATTCCCCACCGTGATACTAAATACTCATCAACTCGAAACCACGTGACTCCCCACCGTGATACTAAATACTCATCAACTCGAAACCACGTGATTCCCCACCGTGATACTAAATACTCATCAACTCGAAACCACGTGACTCCCCACCGAGATACTAAATACTCATCAACTCGAAACCACGTGATTCCCCACCGTGATACTAAATACTCATCAACTCGAAACCACGTGACTCCCCACCGTGATACTAAATACTCATCAACTCGAAACCACGTGATTCCCCACCGTGATACTAAATACTCATCAACTCGAAACCACGTGACTCCCCACCGTGATACTAAATACTCATCAACTCGAAACCACGTGATTCCCCACCGTGATACTAAATACTCATCAACTCGACACCACGTGACTCCCCACCGTGATACTAAATACTCATCAACTCGAAACCACGTGACTCCCCACCGTGATACTAAATACTCATCAACTCGAAACCACGTGATTCCCCACCGTGATACTAAATACTCATCAACTCGAAACCACGTGACTCCCCACCGTGATACTAAATACTCATCAACTCGAAACCACGTGATTCCCCACCGTGATACTAAATACTCATCAACTCGAAACCACGTGACTCCCCACCGTGATACTAAATACTCATCAACTCGAAACCACGTGACTCCCCACCGTGATACTAAATACTCATCAACTCGAAACCACGTGATTCCCCACCGTGATACTAAATACTCATCAACTCGAAACCACGTGATTCCCCACCGTGATACTAAATACTCATCAACTCGAAACCACGTGACTCCCCACCGTGATACTAAATACTCATCAACTCGAAACCACGTGACTCCCCACCGTGATACTAAATACTCATCAACTCGAAACCACGTGATTCCCCACCGTGATACTAAATACTCATCAACTCGAAACCACGTGACTCCCCACCGTGATACTAAATACTCATCAACTCGAAACCACGTGATTCCCCACCGTGATACTAAATACTCATCAACTCGAAACCACGTGATTCCCCACCGTGATACTAAATACTCATCAACTCGAAACCACGTGACTCCCCACCGTGATACTAAATACTCATCAACTCGAAACCACGTGACTCCCCACCGTGATACTAAATACTCATCAACTCGAAACCACGTGATTCCCCACCGTGATACTAAATACTCATCAACTCGAAACCACGTGACTCCCCACCGTGATACTAAATACTCATCAACTCGAAACCACGTGACTCCCCACCGTGATACTAAATACTCATCAACTCGAAACCACGTGACTCCCCACCGTGATACTAAATACTCATCGACGATTAAGTATCGCATCCAGAATGAGTTCAACAAATTAAACGGACATGGCTCATTCTTATCTCCAAATTTGTTTCTACGTAATTTGGAGCGACGGATACGATAGGTCGATAAATACAAGAACTATTGATATACCGGCTTCATATGCTCAGAAAAACACTTGCCAAAGTCACAGCCATTTTTCAACTTTTAGCTGGAAGTCAGACAAACGCTCTTTATTGCTACCATATCAGGAATAGAGTAACACGGAACGCTCTTTTATGTTCCATGTCGTGCAAATGGCTGTTTTGTGTTTGGGACCCAAACACCGTATTCACTGTTGCTTTTTTCCATTATTTAAATGCGTCTTCTTGGTTTACATAAAGCTCGTAGAAAGGTAGATCAGATATTTATCGACCTATTTCGATACTGAGAATAATTCAAAAGCGAATAATATTATGTGTATTTCGGAGCGCAAACCGCCATGTGGCTTTAAGACAATTATACATGTATATGAACATTACCCGCCAATGAATGGAATGACGTCTGTACTTTCTATGACATGTCTCCGCCGTCTGCTTATATTTCCTGACAATCCCTTCAGATGAAGTTTAGACCCGTTCAACGTATGCTATTATAACTGGATGGAAGAATCCAGTTGTCGCTTTCGCCACGTTCCGGGATCAATATTGGTTGACATACCGTATTATTATATACGCATGTGTGCTATCTTACATAAGAAGACATCCACGCTATGAGACATGCATGACATGTGTCCCACTCATAAGAAGACATCCAAGCTATGAGACAATGAATGACATGTGTCCCACTCATAAGAAGACATCGAAGCTATGAGACATGAATGACATGTGTCCCACTCATAAGAAGACATCGAAGCTATGAGACATGAATGACATGTGTCCCACTCATTCCACAAACATCATTGCTCCCAGAAAAATACAAAAAACTCTCTTTATTTCTGGCTGTTCTAGACAACGATTGTCCCCTTCTCAATATTATGCGTTTTATCACTTCAATGAGTCTGTCACATGCAAACGACATATATAGTCCGCGCATAAGTGTGTTCTGGTATTTGTCAAAATCTAATTGTATTTCGATCACTGAAACGTGACAAAAGCCAGTAATAACTAGGCCTGCTTGAAGCGGGAAGACAACATGTCGCCACGGACGTGGCCAGAGAGTATGTGGGGGTGGGGTGGGATGGAGGTGTCCACATTCAAATTTCCAAAATGCGCCCCTCTTTAACTAGAATAAACTCCCAAGTTCGCGAAATTCCATTTGCACCACACCGTTAGGCACAATATTTTCTACAGTTACCTCAAGTTTTCCAACTGTTGAAAATTTCCAACCTGACGAAGTTTGGAAAATATCCAACAGATGACCGCTTCATACAGTCATAAATGTATTACCCAAGTGTAGGACAATGTGCGATCGTTGGTCTAACAGCAATACAAACTACAATAATTACTGGTTGACAAATAAAAAATGAGAACTATTTCAATCCATTTTGTTGTGAAATTTCCAAGTTTCAAAGCATTGAATTTCCAACTGGTGAACAATGTTATCAAAGTTGGAGGGGCGAGACACTCGCTGCCGACAAGCCCCTGCATGCTGTACATGAGTTCAATTATTTAATGTTCTAACCACATTTGGTACAAGAACCGTTCATGTTGAGAACAAAATAACATTTTAATTGACATGTCATTAATGTAAACTTTACATAAATCAAACAAAATAAATGTCATTCAATAGGTGTATATAAAGGTGTGCATGCCAAATAACCGATGCATGTCTATTCTAATAGAGTTATTGTTTGGGGGTTCCGGCGATCTCGTTCTCCAGAAAGAACACCGGTGTTTGGTGGCTATAACATAACTCGACGAATGAGTATAATCAATAATTTGCACCGACAACACAGACTATTTGTTGGAACTCAATCCCCGGAGCGATAACGTCCGCAATCGATATAGGTGTACACTGATGATATGTGGAGGCATGAAGTGGCATCATAAATATACCATGGGATAACACCGGAATGTTAAACGTATTCGATGGATGCTTTATATCGTATAACAAACAGGTGAGATGATTTGTTGTTGTAATGCCACGCGGAACTCTATCATACAGTATTGGAGAGTTTTTGTTTTAGTTACGGTTACATTGAAGTATTATAATGGGCTCTCGGTGTTTCAGATAACTTGCCGAGACTTGCTGGCACATTATTTAGAATACAATGCTCTCTGTTGTTAGCTGATCTATTGGTTTATGTTGGCCGCAAGGCACATCACCAGCATTGATGTGACCCAATTATTAATCATATGTGTCCATACACACGGTTTCTTGTTGCACCACACATGCATGGAAACCGCACCAGACCTGCTGCTGACATACCGATTCAAACTACCATACCCAGGGACATTCCTTGGGTTATTCTGCATTTGGAAGGCATATGGATATGCTTCCTTATAGTGACTTCCAACAACATTTGCCCTGTGACTGTTTCTTGGACCATTTCGGGAGATTAATAGCTTTCAACTTTACCTCCGGACAGGTTGAACTAAACGACTGTGGATAACTGTCATTAGCGAGGCGTTCTTTTGTTTGGTAACATTTGGTGTTAGGTTGATTTTAGTCTGCCCATCTTGCCCTATTTTGGGTAGATAATCTATCTTTCCCATAGAATAAACAAACCCCATGTATCGCTGGACACGCTCGTCTTCTTTCATCAAATTCGCAATCTCATCTGTATTTATAATTGCATCATTTAGAGTGCGAGGCCTTGCTTGTCTGACTCCGATTCTGATGAGAGCGTCGATACATTGATTTTTGGCAAGAATGTCTCCGACCTCACCAGATGCAATCCTACATGCGAGTTTTGTCAACCCTCTGATATTTTGTCCCAACTCAGGTAAAACTTTACCTGACATCTGACGTATTTGTCTGAATATCGATGTTTGCGACGAATTAGCAAATCGGTCCTTGATTGCATTAACCAACGTTTCGTAATCAGAGTAGAAATGTGACCCGCCATATCAAATCCAGTCGTAAGTCGGGATTTTTTTTACCCTGTGCCAATGCATTCTCTTATATATGCGAGTCGACCATAGGTCGCCTCGCATATATAAGAGAATGCATTGGCCTAACAATTTTTTACAATTTTAATAATTTTGTCTTGTATTCTTTAACAATTTTATAATTTCACCCATAGAGAGCCCCAGACAAACATGAGCAGACGACACTCTTCTATATGCTTCTATATATGTGTGGGGCTCCCTGCAGGGTAATGGATGTTTTTTATTTTATGTCCTAAACATTGTAAGAAACTATTGAAAACAAATTCTGAATATATTTTACTTACTCAGGATCATCAGTCAAGTTAATCATCAAAATTTGAAATTCATAGATATAGATAGATATTTCTGATGTGATAAGGTTCACCCTCTGCCCTTACGTGGAAACTGAAGTATCTCAGTCTCCAACTGTTGTTTGAGAAGTTATGCCACCGCTGCCACCAAATAATATAACGAGCAAATGTATATGCATAATGATAGAGTTGTGTGGTTGCCCAGAAATTTTAGTTATGGTTTATAACAGAAGTAATAATGTGTCCTATTCCTGTCTGCAACTTCCCTGTGAAAATGTATCGTGCCGCTGCCACGAAATAATATAACGAACAAAGGTTATATACACAATGTTAGGGTGGTGTAGTTGCTGAGTGGTTTTAGTTACGGTTACACTGAAGTATTAATGGGTCATCTGTCTGCCATGGCAACAATACTATCTACATTTTGTTTCCACTTTTGCTCACTACAACAGGGCTATTCATAATGGACAATCCACAAGCTTTCCAACGGTGTATAATAATCAGTTATATACGAATTTGCATTAAACTCTTTAAATATGGCCCTTTTCCTCTACTGGCCGCTCTCTTATATAACTATGTCTCTGGTCAAAATAGTACAGAATTTTGCTTATTACGAAAGGGTACCACCACCTTTGAAGGTCTATATCTCTGGAATGAGTTGACATTATTGGTAACACTATAATTATGCACAAAGCGGTGGTTCTCAAAATTATTTTAAATATATCTTCGTCTCGCAATATCTTAAATTGCAATCAAGTGGGTCAAAGATATATGATAGTATAAGAAAAAGCACACATTTTTTTTTGCAATGACCTTGACCTTTACATATGACCTTGACCTTCCCAAGAGGAGAACATCATTTCAAAAGTTAGACAACAATGGATGTTCATACAAACCAACATAATATTTGAGATAACGGAAATAATTCTCGCCATAAACGCATTTTAACACCTAGTGTCCACACTAAGTTAAAATCACCCCTCGTTGCCATGGAAACAGAAATTTTGCTATTTGTCCCAAATATTGTTCTCTAAGATTTGAGTATTTTGCATATATTGAATTACTCTATATGATGGCACCTTTGCCATTTGTGTTGCAGTTAGGTTTGGGTTCAATCCTAATTCGCCTGTACTAGTCTCCAACTTCTCTGTGAGAATGTAATGCAACACTGCCACCAACTACTATCAAGAGCAAGCGTGTATAACAGAATGTTAGAGAGGTGTGGTTACTGAGTGGTTTATGTTATGTTTATAGTGAAGTACATTGAGTATCGCACTTTGCGAAACCCCTAGCTGAAACGAAAAGATGTGTCCATTAAGGGTGGTATACATATCTCATGGACTCTTGAGTTTCAGCGATTTATAACAGTATAAGAAATATTTGTTTTCTCATGTCCACCGGGACATACATGCTGCTATTGTTAGAACATTAACATTACTGATTGGAGACATGTCTTTTAAACCCTTCAATTCAAAATGAACTCTATATGATATGTGTATAACTATATATACGTCTTTTCGAGACTGTCCAATCACACATATCCCCTACAGACCGAGACTGTCCAATCACACATATCCCCTACAGACCGAGACTGTCCAATCACACATATCCCCTACAGACCGAGACTGTCCAATAACACATATCCCCTACAGACCGAGATGTCCAATCACACATATCCCCTACAGACCGAGACTGTCCAATCACACATATCCCCTACAGACCGAGACTGTCCAATCACACATATCCCCTACAGACCGAGACTGTCCAATCACACATATCCCCTACAGACCGAGACTGTCCAATCACACATATCCACTACAGACCGAGATTGTCCAATCGCACATATCCCCTACATATCGAGACTGTCCAATCACACATATCCCCTACATATCGAGACTGTCCAATCACACATATCCCCTACAGACCGAGACTGTCCAATCACACATATCCCTACAGACCGAGACTGTCCAATCACACATATCCCCTACATACCGAGACTGTCCAATCACACATATCCCCTACAGACCGAGACTGTCCAATCACACATATCCCCTACAGACCGAGACTGTCCAATCACACATATCCCCTACAGACCGAGACTGTCCAATCACACATATCCCCTACAGACCGAGACTGTCCAATCACACATATCCCCTACAGACTGAGACTGTCCAATCACACATATCCCCTACAGACCGAGACTGTCCAATCACACATATCCCCTACAGACCGAGACTGTCCAATCACACATATCCCCTACAGACCGATACTGTCCAATCACACATATCGCCTACAGACCGAGACTGTCCAATCACACATATCCCCTACAGACCGAGACTGTCCAATCACACATATCCCCTACAGACCGAGACTGTCCAATCCCACATATCCCCTACAGACCGAGACTGTCCAATCACACATATCCCCTACAGACCGAGACTGTCCAATCAGACATATCCCCTACAGACCGAGACTGTCCAATCACACATATCCCCTACAGACCGAGACTGTCCAATCACACATATCCCCTACAGACCGAGACTGTCCAATCACACATATCCCCTACAGACTGAGACTGTCCAATCACACATATCCCCTACAGACCGAGACTGTCCAATCACACATATCCCCTACAGACCGAGACTGTCCAATCACACATATCCCCTACAGACCGATACTGTCCAATCACACATATCGCCTACAGACCGAGACTGTCCAATCACACATATCCCCTACAGACCGAGACTGTCCAATCACACATATCCCCTACAGACCGAGACTGTCCAATCACACATATCCCCTACATACCGAGACTGTCCAATCACACATATCCCCTACAGACCGAGACTGTCCAATCAGACATATCCCCTACAGACCGAGACTGTCCAATCACACATATCCCCTACAGACCGAGACTGTCCAATCACACATATCCCCTACAGACCGAGACTGTCCAATCACACATATCCCCTACTGACCGAGACTGTACAATCACACATATCCCCTACAGACCGAGACTGTCCAATCACACATATCTTCTACAGACCGAGACTGTCCAGTCACACATATCCCCTACAGACCGAGACTGTCCAATCACACATATCCCCTACAGACCGAGACTGTCCAATCACACATATCCCCTACAGACCGAGACTGTCCAATCACACATATCCCCTACAGACCGATACTGTCCAATCACACATATCCCCTACAGACCGAGACTGTCCAATCACACATATCCCCTACAGACCGAGACTGTCCAATCACACATATCCCCATACAGACCGAGACTGTCCAATCACACATATCCCCTACAGACCGAGACTGTCCAATCACACATATCCCCTACAGACCGAGACTGTCCAATCACACATATCCCCTACATACCGAGACTGTCCAATCACACATATCCCCTACAGACCGAGACTGTCCAATCACACATATCCCATACAGACCGAGACTGTCCAATCACACATATCCCATACAGACCGAGACTGTCCAATCACACATATCCCCTACAGACCGAGACTGTCCAATCACACATATACCCTACAGACCGAGACTGTCCAATCACACATATCCCCTGCAGACCGAGACTGTCCAATCACACATATCCCCTACAGACCGAGACTGTCCAATCACACATATCCCCTACAGACCGAGACTGTCCAATCACACATATCCCTACAGACCGAGACTGTCCAATCACACATATCCCCTACATACCGAGACTGTCCAATCACACATATCCCCTACAGACCGAGACTGTCCAATCACACATATCCCCTACAGACCGAGACTGTCCAATCACACATATCCCCTACATACCGAGACTGTCCAATCACACATATCCCCTACAGACCGAGACTGTCCAATCACACATATCCCCTACAGACTGAGACTGCCCAATCACACATATCCCCTACAGACCGAGACTGTCCAATCACACATATCCCCTACAGACCGAGACTGTCCAATCACACATATCCCCTACAGACCGATACTGTCCAATCACACATATCGCCTACAGACCGAGACTGTCCAATCACACAAATCCCCTACAGACCGAGACTGTCCAATCACACATATCCCCTACAGACCGAGACTGTCCAATCACACATATCCCCTACAGACCGAGACTGTCCAATCACACATATCCCCTACATATCGAGACTGTCCAATCACACATATCCCCTACAGACCGAGACTGTCCAATCACACATATCCCTACAGACCGAGACTGTCCAATCACACATATCCCATACATACCGAGACTGTCCAATCACACATATCCCCTACAGACCGAGACTGTCCAATCACACATATCCCCTACAGACCGAGACTGTCCAATCACACATATCCCCTACAGACCGATAATGTCCAATCACACATATCCCCTACAGACCGAGACTGTCCAATCACACATATCCCCTACAGACCGAGACTGTCCAATCACACATATCCCCTACAGACCGAGACTGTCCAATCACACATATCCCCTACAGACCGAGACTGTCCAATCACACATATCCCCTACAGACCGAGACTGTCCAATCACACATATCCCCTACATACCGAGACTGTCCAATCACACATATCCCCTACAGACCGAGACTGTCCAATCACACATATCCCCTACAGACCGAGACTGTCCAATCACACATATCCCATACAGACCGAGACTGTCCAATCACACATATCCCCTACAGACCGAGACTGTCCAATCACACATATACCCTACAGACCGAGACTGTCCAATCACACATATCCCCTGCAGACTGAGACTGTCCAATCACACATATCCCCTACAGACCAAGACTGTCCAATCACACATTTCCCCTACAGACCGAGACTGTCCAATCACACATATCCCCTACAGACCGAGACTGTCCAATCGCACATATCCCCTGCAGACCGAGACTGTCCAATCACACATATCCCCTACATACCGAGACTGTCCAATCACACATATCCCCTACAGACCGAGACTGTCCAATCACACATATCCCATACAGACCGAGACTGTCCAATCACACATATCCCCTACAGACCGAGACTGTCCAATCACACATATACCCTACAGACCGAGACTGTCCAATCACACATATCCCCTGCAGACCGAGACTGTCCAATCACACATATCCCCTACAGACCGAGACTGTCCAATCACACATATCCCCTACAGACCGAGACTGTCCAATCACACATATCCCTACAGACCGAGACTGTCCAATCACACATATCCCCTACATACCGAGACTGTCCAATCACACATATCCCCTACAGACCGAGACTGTCCAATCACACATATCCCCTGCAGACCGAGACTGTCCAATCACACATATCCCCTACATACCGAGACTGTCCAATCACACATATCCCCTACAGACCGAGACTGTCCAATCACACATATCCCCTACAGACTGAGACTGTCCAATCACACATATCCCCTACAGACCGAGACTGTCCAATCACACATATCCCCTACAGACCGAGACTGTCCAATCACACATATCCCCTACAGACCGATACTGTCCAATCACACATATCGCCTACAGACCGAGACTGTCCAATCACACATATCCCCTACAGACCGAGACTGTCCAATCACACATATCCCCTACAGACCGAGACTGTCCAATCACACATATCCCCTACAGACCGAGACTGTCCAATCACACATATCCCCTACAGACCGATACTGTCCAATCACACATATCCCCTACAGACCGAGACTGTCCAATCACACATATCCCCTACAGACCGAGACTGTCCAATCACACATATCCCCTACAGACCGAGACTGTCCAATCACACATATCCCCTACAGACCGAGACTGTCCAATCACACATATCCCCTACAGACCGAGACTGTCCAATCACACATATCCCCTACATACCGAGACTGTCCAATCACACATATCCCCTACAGACCGAGACTGTCCAATCACACATATCCCATACAGACCGAGACTGTCCAATCACACATATCCCATACAGACCGAGACTGTCCAATCACACATATCCCCTACAGACCGAGACTGTCCAATCACACATATACCCTACAGACCGAGACTGTCCAATCACACATATCCCCTGCAGACCGAGACTGTCCAATCACACATATCCCCTACAGACCAAGACTGTCCAATCACACATATCCCCTACAGACCGAGACTGTCCAATCACACATATCCCCTACAGACCGAGACTGTCCAATCGCACATATCCCCTGCAGACCGAGACTGTCCAATCACACATATCCCCTACATACCGAGACTGTCCAATCACACATATCCCCTACAGACCGAGACTGTCCAATCACACATATCCCCTACAGACCGAGACTGTCCAATCACACATATCCCCTACAGACCGAGACTGTCCAATCACACATATCCCCTACAGACCGAGACTGTCCAATCACACATATCCCCTGCATACCGAGACTGTCCAATCACACATATCCCCTACAGACCGAGACTGTCCAATCACACATATCCCCTACAGACCGAGACTGTCCAATCACACATATCCCCTACAGACCGAGACTGTCCAATCACACATATCCCCTACATACCGAGACTGTCCAATCACACATATCCCCTACAGACCGAGACTGTCCAATCACACATATCCCCTACAGATCGAGACTGTCCAATCACACATATCCCCTACATACCGAGACTTTCCAATCACTCATATCCCCTACAGACAGAGACTGTCCAATCACACATATCCCCTACAGACCGAGACTGTCCAATCACACATATCCCCTACAGACCGAGACTGTCCAATCACACATATCCCATACAGACCGAGACTGTCCAATCACACATATCCCCTACATACCGAGACTGTCCAATCACACATATCCTTTACAGACCGAGACTGTCCAATCACACATATCCCCTACAGACCGAGACTGTCCAACCACACATATCCCCTACTGACCGAGACTGTCCAATTACACATATCCCCTACAGACCGAGACTGTCCAATCACACATATCCACTACAGACCGAGACTGTCCAATCACACATATCCCCTACAGACCGAGACTGTCCAATCACACATATCCCCTACAGACCGAGACTGTCCAATCACACATATCCCCTACAGACCGAGACTGTCCAATCACACATATCCCCTACAGACCGAGACTGTCCAATCACACATATCCCCTACATACCGAGACTGTCCAATCACACATATCCCCTACAGACCGAGACTGTCCAATCACACATATCCCCTACAGACCGAGACTGTCCAATCACACATATCCCCTACAGACCGAGACTGTCCAATCACACATATCCCCTACAGACTGAGACTGTCCAATCACACATATCCCCTACTGACCGAGACTGTACAATCACACATAACCCCTACAGACCGAGACTGTCCAATCACACATATCCCCTACAGACCGAGACTGTCCAATCACACATATCCCCTACAGACCGAGACTGTCCAATCACACATATCCCCTACAGACCGAGACTGTCCAATCACACATATCCCCTACAGACCGAGACTGTCCAATCACACATATCCCCTACAGACCGATACTGTCCAATCACACATATCCCCTACAGACCGAGACTGTCCAATCGCACATATCCCCTGCAGACCGAGACTGTCCAATCACACATATCCCCTACATACCGAGACTGTCCAATCACACATATCCCCTACAGACCGAGACTGTCCAATCACACATATCCCCTACAGACCGAGACTGTACAATCACACATATCCCCTACAGACCGAGACTGTCCAATCACACATATCCCCTACAGACCGAGACTGTCCAATCACACATATCCCCTACAGACCGAGATGTCCAATCACACATATCCCCTACAGACCGAGACTGTCCAATCACACATATCCCATACAGACCGAGACTGTCCAATCACACATATCCCCTACAGACCGAGACTGTCCAATCACACATATCCACTACAGACCGAGACTGTCCAATCACACATATCCCCTACAGACCGAGACTGTCCAATCACACATATCCCCTACAGACCGAGACTGTCCAATCACACATATCCCCTACAGACCGAGACTGTCCAATCACACATATCCCCTACAGACCGAGACTGTCCAATCACACTTATCCCCTACATACCGAGATTGTCCAATCACACATATCCCCTACAGACCGAGACTGTCCAATCACACATATCCCCTACAGACCGAGACTGTCCAATCACACATATCCCCTACAGACCGAGACTGTCCAATCACACATATCCCCTACAGACCGAGACTGTCCAATCACACATATCCCCTACATACCGAGACTGTCCAATCACACATATCCCCTACTGACCGAGACTGTACAATCACACATATCCCCTACAGACCGAGACTGTCCAATCACACATATCCCCTACAGACCGAGACTGTCCAATCACACATATCCCCTACAGACCGAGACTGTCTAATCACACATATCCCCTACAGACCGAGACTGTCCAATCACACATATCCCCTGCAGACCGAGACTGTCCAATCACACATATCCCCTACAGACCAAGACTGTCCAATCACACATATCCCCTACAGACCGAGACTGTCCAATCACACATATCCCCTACAGACCGAGACTGTCCAATCGCACATATCCCCTGCAGACCGAGACTGTCCAATCACACATATCCCCTACATACCGAGACTGTCCAATCACACATATCCCCTACAGACCGAGACTGTCCAATCACACATATCCCCTACAGACCGAGACTGTCCAATCACACATATCCCCTACAGACCGAGACTGTCCAATCACACATATCCCCTACAGACCGAGACTGTCCAATCACACATATCCCCTGCATACCGAGACTGTCCAATCACACATATCCCCTACAGACCGAGACTGTCCAATCACACATATCCCCTACAGACCGAGACTGTCCAATCACACATATCCCCTACAGACCGAGACTGTCCAATCACACATATCCCCTACATACCGAGACTGTCCAATCACACATATCCCCTACAGACCGAGACTGTCCAATCACACATATCCCCTACAGATCGAGACTGTCCAATCACACATATCCCCTACATACCGAGACTTTCCAATCACACATATCCCCTACAGACAGAGACTGTCCAATCACACATATCCCCTACAGACCGAGACTGTCCAATCACACATATCCCCTACAGACCGAGACTGTCCAATCACACATATCCCATACAGACCGAGACTGTCCAATCACACATATCCCCTACATACCGAGACTGTCCAATCACACATATCCTTTACAGACCGAGACTGTCCAATCACACATATCCCCTACAGACCGAGACTGTCCAACCACACATATCCCCTACTGACCGAGACTGTCCAATTACACATATCCCCTACAGACCGAGACTGTCCAATCACACATATCCACTACAGACCGAGACTGTCCAATCACACATATCCCCTACAGACCGAGACTGTCCAATCACACATATCCCCTACAGACCGAGACTGTCCAATCACACATATCCCCTACAGACCGAGACTGTCCAATCACACATATCCCCTACATACCGAGACTGTCCAATCACACATATCCCCTACATACCGAGACTGTCCAATCACACATATCCCCTACAGACCGAGACTGTCCAATCACACATATCCCCTACAGACCGAGACTGTCCAATCACACATATCCCCTACAGACCGAGACTGTCCAATCACACATATCCCCTACAGACCGAGACTGTCCAATCACACATATCCCCTATTGACCGAGACTGTACAATCACACATAACCCCTACAGACCGAGACTGTCCAATCACACATATCCCCTACAGACCGAGACTGTCCAATCACACATATCCCCTACAGACCGAGACTGTCCAATCACACATATCCCCTACAGACCGAGACTGTCCAATCACACATATCCCCTACAGACCGAGACTGTCCAATCACACATATCCCCTACAGACCGATACTGTCCAATCACACATATCCCCTACAGACCGAGACTGTCCAATCGCACATATCCCCTGCAGACCGAGACTGTCCAATCACACATATCCCCTACATACCGAGACTGTCCAATCACACATATCCCCTACAGACCGAGACTGTCCAATCACACATATCCCCTACAGACCGAGACTGTACAATCACACATATCCCCTACAGACCGAGACTGTCCAATCACACATATCCCCTACAGACCGAGACTGTCCAATCACACATATCCCCTACAGACCGAGACTGTCCAATCACACATATCCCCTACAGACCGAGATGTCCAATCACACATATCCCCTACAGACCGAGACTGTCCAATCACACATATCCCCTACAGACCGAGACTGTCCAATCACACATATCCCCTACAGACCGAGACTGTCCAATCACACATATCCACTACAGACCGAGACTGTCCAATCACACATATCCCCTACAGACCGAGACTGTCCAATCACACATATCCCCTACAGACCGAGACTGTCCAATCACACATATCCCCTACAGACCGAGACTGTCCAATCACACATATCCCCTACAGACCGAGACTGTCCAATCACACTTATCCCCTACATACCGAGATTGTCCAATCACACATATCCCCTACAGACCGAGACTGTCCAATCACACATATCCCCTACAGACCGAGACTGTCCAATCACTCATATCCCCTACAGACCGAGACTGTCCAATCACACATATCCCCTACAGACCGAGACTGTCCAATCACACATATCCCCTACTGACCGAGACTGTCCAATCACACATATCCCCTACTGACCGAGACTGTACAATCACACATATCCCCTACAGACCGAGACTGTCCAATCACACATATCCCCTACAGACCGAGACTGTCCAATCACACATATCCCCTACAGACCGAGACTGTCCAATCACACATATCCCCTACAGACCGAGACTGTCCAATCACACATATCCCCTACAGACCGAGACTGTCCAATCACACATATCCCCTACAGACCGATACTGTCCAATCACACATATCCCCTACAGACCGAGACTGTCCAATCGCACATATCCCCTGCAGACCGAGACTGTCCAATCACACATATCCCCTACATACCGAGACTGTCCAATCACACATATCCCCTACAGACCGAGACTGTCCAATCATACATATCCCCTACAGACCGAGACTGTCCAATCACACATATCCCATACAGACCGAGACTGTCCAATCACACATATCCCCTACAGACCGAGACTGTCCAATCACACATATCCCCTACATACCGAGACTGTCCAATCACACATATCCCCTACAGACCGAGACTGTCCAATCACACATATCCCCTACAGACCGAGACTGTCCAATCACACATATCCCCTACAGACCGAGACTGTCCAATCACACATATCCCCTACATACCGAGACTGTCCAATCACACATATCCCCTACAGACCGAGACTGTCCAATCACACATATCCCCGACAGATCGAGACTGTCCAAACACACATATCCCCTACAGACCGAGACTTTCCAATCACACATATCCCCTACAGACAGAGACTGTCCAATCACACATATCCCCTACAGACCGAGACTGTCCAATCACACATATCCACTACAGACCGAGACTGTCCAATCACACATATCCCCTACAGACCGAGACTGTCCAATCACACATATCCCCTACAGACCGAGACTGTCCAATCACACATATCCCCTACAGACCGAGACTGTCCAATCACACATATCCCCTACAGACCGAGACTGTCCAATCACACATATCCCCTACATACCGAGACTGTCCAATCACACATATCCCCTACAGACCGAGACTGTCCAATCATACATATCCCCTACAGACCGAGACTGTCCAATCACACATATCCCCTACAGACCGAGACTGTCCAATCACACATATCCCCTACAGACCGAGACTGTCCAATCACACATATCCCCTACTGACCGAGACTGTACAATCACACATATCCCCTACAGACCGAGACTGTCCAATCACACATATCCCCTACAGACCGAGACTGTCCAATCACACATATCCCCTACAGACCGAGACTGTCCAATCACACATATCCCCTACAGACCGAGACTGTCCAATCACACATATCCCCTACAGACCGAGACTGTCCAATCACACATATCCCCTACAGACCGATACTGTCCAATCACACATATCCCCTACAGACCGAGACTGTCCAATCGCACATATCCCCTGCAGACCGAGACTGTCCAATCACACATATCCCCTACATACCGAGACTGTCCAATCACACATATCCCCTACAGACCGAGACTGTCCAATCACACATATCCCCTACAGACCGAGACTGTCCAATCACACATATCCCCTACAGATCGAGACTGTCCAATCACACATATCCCCTACAGACCGAGACTTTCCAATCACACATATCCCCTACAGACAGAGACTGTCCAATCACACATATCCCCTACAGACCGAGACTGTCCAATCACACATATCCCCTACAGACCGAGACTGTCCAATCACACATATCCCCTACAGACCGAGACTGTCCAATCACACATATCCCCTACATACCGAGACTGTCCAATCACACATATCCTTTACAGACCGAGACTGTCCAATCACACATATCCCCTACAGACCGAGACTGTCCAACCACACATATCCCCTACAGACCGAGACTGTCCAATTACACATATCCCCTACAGACCGAGACTGTCCAATCACACATATCCACTACAGACCGAGACTGTCCAATCACACATATCCCCTACAGACCGAGACTGTCCAATCACACATATCCCCTACAGACCGAGACTGTCCAATCACACATATTCCCTACAGACCGAGACTGTCCAATCACACATATCCCCTACAGACCGAGACTGTCCAATCACACATATCCCCTACATACCGAGACTGTCCAATCACACATATCCCCTACAGACCGAGACTGTCCAATCACACATATCCCCTACAGACCGAGACTGTCCAATCACACATATCCCCTACAGACCGAGACTGTCCAATCACACATATCCCCTACAGACCGAGACTGTCCAATCACACATATCCCCTACTGACCGAGACTGTACAATCACACATATCCCCTACAGACCGAGACTGTCCAATCACACATACCCCCTACAGACCGAGACTGTCCAATCACACATATCTCCTACAGACCGAGACTGTCCAATCACACATATCCCCTACAGACCGAGACTGTCCAATCACACATATCCCCTACAGACCGAGACTGTCCAATCACACATATCCCCTACAGACCGAGACTGTCCAATCACACATATCCCCTACAGACCGATACTGTCCAATCACACATATCCCCAACAGACCGAGACTGTCCAATCGCACATATCCCCTGCAGACCGAGACTGTCCAATCACACATATCCCCTACATACCGAGACTGTCCAATCACACATATCCCCTACAGACCGAGACTGTCCAATCACACATATCCCCTACAGACCGAGACTGTCCAATCACACATATCCCCTACAGACCGAGACTGTCCAATCACACATATCCCCTACAGACCGAGACTGTCCAATCACACATATCCCCTACAGACCGAGATGTCCAATCACACATATCCCCTACAGACCGAGACTGTCCAATCACACATATCCCCTACAGACCGAGACTGTCCAATCACACATATCCCCTACAGACCGAGACTGTCCAATCACACATATCCACTACAGACCGAGACTGTCCAATCACACATATCCCCTACAGACCGAGACTGTCCAATCACACATATCCACTACAGACCGAGACTGTCCAATCACACATATCCCCTACAGACCGAGACTGTCCAATCACACATATCCCCTACAGACCGAGACTGTCCAATCACACATATCCCCTACAGACCGAGACTGTCCAATCACACATATCCCCTACAGACCGAGACTGTCCAATCACACATATCCCCTACATACCGAGACTGTCCAATCACACATATCCCCTACAGACCGAGACTGTCCAATCACACATATCCCCTACAGACCGAGACTGTCCAATCACACATATCCCCTACAGACCGAGACTGTCCAATCACACATATCCCCTACAGACCGAGACTGTCCAATCACACATATCCACTACAGACCGAGACTGTCCAATCACACATATCCCCTACAGACCGAGACTGTCCAATCACACATATCCCCTACAGACCGAGACTGTCCAATCACACATATCCCCTACAGACCGAGACTGTCCAATCACACATATCCCCTACAGACCGAGACTGTCCAATCACACATATCCCCTACATACCGAGACTGTCCAATCACACATATCCCCTACAGACCGAGACTGTCCAATCACACATATCCCCTACAGACCGAGACTGTCCAATCACACATATCCCCTACAGAGCGAGACTGTCCAATCACACATATCCCCTACAGACCGATACTGTCCAATCACACATATCCCCTACAGACCGAGACTGTCCAATCGCACATATCCCCTGAACCGAGACTGTCCAATCACACATATCCCCTACAGACCGAGACTGTCCAATCACACATATCCCCTACATACCGAGACTGTCCAATCACACATATCCCCTACAGACCGAGACTGTCCAATCACACATATCCCCTACAGACCGAGACTGTCCAATCACACATATCCCCTACTGACCGAGACTGTACAATCACACATATCCCCTACAGACCGGGACTGTCCAATCACACATATCCCCTACAGACCGAGACTGTCCAATCACACATATCCCGTACAGACCGAGACTGTCCAATCACACATATCCCCTACAGACCGAGACTGTCCAATCACACATATCCCCTACAGACCGAGACTGTCCAATCACACATATCCCCTACAGACCGATAATGTCCAATCAAACATATCCCCTACAGACCGAGACTGTCCAATCGCACATATCCCCTGCAGACCGAGACTGTCCAATCACACATATCCCCTACATACCGAGACTGTCCAATCACACATATCCCCTACAGACAGAGACTGTCCAATCACACATATCCCCTACAGACCGAGACTGTCCAATCACACATATCCCCTACAGACCGAGACTGTCCAATCACACATATCCCCTACAGACCGAGACTGTCCAATCACACATATCCCCTACATACCGAGACTGTCCAATCACACATATCCCCTACAGACCGAGACTGTCCAATCACACATATCCCCTACAGACCGAGACTGTCCAATCGCACATATCCCCTGCAGACCGAGACTGTCCAATCACACATATCCCCTACATACCGAGACTGTCCAATCACACATATCCCCTACAGACCGAGACTGTCCAATCACACATATCCCCTACAGACCGAGACTGTCCAATCACACATATCCCCTACAGACCGAGACTGTCCAATCACACATATCCCCTACAGACCGAGACTGTCCAATCACACATATCCCCTACATACCGAGACTGTCCAATCACACATATCCCCTACAGACCGAGACTGTCCAATCACACATATCCCCTACAGACCGAGACTGTCCAATCACACATATCCCCTACAGACCGAGACTGTCCAATCACACATATCCCCTACATACCGAGACTGTCCAATCACACATATCCCCTACAGACCGAGACTGTCCAATCACACATATCCCCTACAGATCGAGACTGTCCAATCACACATATCCCCTACAGACCGAGACTTTCCAATCACACATATCCCCTACAGACAGAGACTGTCCAATCACACATATCCCCTACAGACCGAGACTGTCCAATCACACATATCCCCTACAGACCGAGACTGTCCAATCACACATATCCCCTACAGACCGAGACTGTCCAATCACACATATCCCCTACATACCGAGACTGTCCAATCACACATATCCTTTACAGACCGAGACTGTCCAATCACACATATCCCCTACAGACCGAGACTGTCCAACCACACATATCCCCTACAGACCGAGACTGTCCAATTACACATATCCCCTACAGACCGAGACTGTCCAATCACACATATCCACTACAGACCGAGACTGTCCAATCACACATATCCCCTACAGACCGAGACTGTCCAATCACACATATCCCCTACAGACCGAGACTGTCCAATCACACATATCCCCTACAGACCGAGACTGTCCAATCACACATATCCCCTACAGACCGAGACTGTCCAATCACACATATCCCCTACATACCGAGACTGTCCAATCACACATATCCCCTACAGACCGAGACTGTCCAATCACACATATCCCCTACAGACCGAGACTGTCCAATCACACATATCCCCTACAGACCGAGACTGTCCAATCACACATATCCCCTACAGACCGAGACAGTCCAATCACACATATCCCCTACTGACCGAGACTGTACAATCACACATATCCCCTACAGACCGAGACTGTCCAATCACACATACCCCCTACAGACCGAGACTGTCCAATCACACATATCCCCTACAGACCGAGACTGTCCAATCACACATATCCCCTACAGACCGATACTGTCCAATCACACATATCCCCTACAGACCGAGACTGTCCAATCACACATATCCCCTACAGACCGAGACTGTCCAATCACACATATCCCCTACAGACCGATACTGTCCAATCACACATATCCCCTACAGACCGAGACTGTCCAATCGCACATATCCCCTGCAGACCGAGACTGTCCAATCACACATATCCCCTACATACCGAGACTGTCCAATCACACATATCCCCTACAGACCGAGACTGTCCAATCACACATATCCCCTACAGACCGAGACTGTCCAATCACACATATCCCCTACAGACCGAGACTGTCCAATCACACATATCCCCTACAGACCGAGACTGTCCAATCACACATATCCCCTACAGACCGAGACTGTCCAATCACACATATCCCCTACAGACCGAGACTGTCCAATCACACATATCCCCTACAGACCGAGACTGTCCAATCACACATATCCCCTACAGACCGAGACTGTCCAATCACACATATCCCCTACAGACCGATACTGTCCAATCACACATATCCCCTACAGACCGATACTGTCCAATCGCACATATCCCCTGCAGACCGAGACTGTCCAATCACACATATCCCCTACATACCGAGACTGTCCAATCACACATATCCCCTACAGACCGAGACTGTCCAATCACACATATCCCCTACAGACCGAGACTGTCCAATCACACATATCCCCTACAGACCGAGACTGTCCAATCACACATATCCCCTACATACCGAGACTGTCCAATCACACATATCCCCTACAGACCGAGACTGTCCAATCACACATATCCCCTACAGACCGAGACTGTCCAATCACACATATCCCCTACAGACCGAGACTGTCCAATCACACATATCCCCTACAGACCGAGACTGTCCAATCACACATATCCCCTACATACCGAGACTGTCCAATCACACATATCCTTTACAGACCGAGACTGTCCAATCACACATATCCCCTACAGACCGAGACTGTCCAACCACACATATCCCCTACAGACCGAGACTGTCCAATTACACATATCCCCTACAGACCGAGACTGTCCAATCACACATATCCACTACAGACCGAGACTGTCCAATCACACATATCCCCTACAGACCGAGACTGTCCAATCACACATATCCCCTACAGACCGAGACTGTCCAATCACACATATCCCCTACAGACCGAGACTGTCCAATCACACATATACCCTACAGACCGAGACTGTCCAATCACACATATCCCCTACATACCGAGACTGTCCAATCACACATATCCCCTACAGACCGAGACTGTCCAATCACACATATCCCCTACAGACCGAGACTGTCCAATCACACATATCCCCTACAGACCGAGACTGTCCAATCACACATATCCCCTACAGACCGAGACTGTCCAATCACACATATCCCCTACTGACCGAGACTGTACAATCACACATATCCCCTACAGACCGAGACTGTCCAATCACACACACCCCCTACAGACCGAGACTGTCCAATCACACATATCCCCTACAGACCGAGACTGTCCAATCACACATATCCCCTACAGACCGAGACTGTCCAATCACACATATCCCCTACATACCGAGACTGTCCAATCACACATATCCCCTACAGACCGATACTGTCCAATCACACATATTCCCTACAGACCGATACTGTCCAATCACACATATCCCCTACAGACCGAGACTGTCCAATCACACATATCCCCTACAGACCGAGACTGTCCAATCACACATATCCCCTACAGACCGAGACTGTCCAATCACACATATCCCCTACAGACCGAGACTGTCCAATCACACATATCCCCTACAGACCGAGACTGTCCAATCACACATATCCCCTACAGACCGAGACTGTCCAATCACACATATCCCCTACAGACCGAGACTGTCCAATCACACATATCCCATACAGACCGAGACTGTCCAATCACACATATCCCCTACAGACCGAGACTGTCCAATCACACATATCCCCTACAGACCGAGACTGTCCAATCACACATATCCCCTACAGACCGAGACTGTCCAATCACACATATCCCATACAGACCGAGACTGTCCAATCACACATATCCCCTACAGACCGAGACTGTCCAATCACACATATCCCATACAGACCGAGACTGTCCAATCACACATATCCCATACAGACCGAGACTGTCCAATCATACATATCCCCTACAGACCGAGACTGTCCAATCACACATATCCCCTGCAGACCGAGACTGTCCAATCACACATATCCCCTACAGACCGAGACTGTCCAATCACACATATCCCCTGCAGACCGAGACTGTCCAATCACTCATATCCCCTACATACCGAGACTGTCCAATCACACATATCCCCTACAGACCGAGACTGTCCAATCACACATATCCCCTACAGACCGAGACTGTCCAATCACACATATCCCCTACAGACCGAGACTGTCCAATCACACATATCCCCTACATACCGAGACTGTCCAATCACACATATCCCCTACAGACCGAGACTGTCCAATCACACATATCCCCTACAGACCGAGACTGTCCAATCACACATATCCCCTACAGACCGAGACTGTCCAATCACACATATCCCCTACAGACCGAGACTGTCCAATCACACATATCCCCTACTGACCGAGACTGTACAATCACACATATCCCCTACAGACCGAGACTGTCCAATCACACACACCCCCTACAGACCGAGACTGTCCAATCACACATATCCCCTACAGACCGAGACTGTCCAATCACACATATCCCCTACAGACCGAGACTGTCCAATCACACATATCCCCTACATACCGAGACTGTCCAATCACACATATCCCCTACAGACCGATACTGTCCAATCACACATATTCCCTACAGACCGATACTGTCCAATCACACATATCCCCTACAGACCGAGACTGTCCAATCACACATATCCCCTACAGACCGAGACTGTCCAATCACACATATCCCCTACAGACCGAGACTGTCCAATCACACATATCCCCTACAGACCGAGACTGTCCAATCACACATATCCCCTACAGACCGAGACTGTCCAATCACACATATCCCCTACAGACCGAGACTGTCCAATCACACATATCCCCTACAGACCGAGACTGTCCAATCACACATATCCCATACAGACCGAGACTGTCCAATCACACATATCCCCTACAGACCGAGACTGTCCAATCACACATATCCCCTACAGACCGAGACTGTCCAATCACACATATCCCCTACAGACCGAGACTGTCCAATCACACATATCCCCTACAGACCGAGACTGTCCAATCACACATATCCCCTACAGACCGAGACTGTCCAATCACACATATCCCATACAGACCGAGACTGTCCAATCACACATATCCCATACAGACCGAGACTGTCCAATCATTCATATCCCCTACAGACCGAGACTGTCCAATCACACATATCCCCTGCAGACCGAGACTGTCCAATCACACATATCCCCTACAGACCGAGACTGTCCAATCACACATATCCCCTGCGGACCGAGACTGTCCAATCACTCATATCCCCTACATACCGAGACTGTCCAATCACACATATCCCCTACAGACCGAGACTGTCCAATCACACATATCCCCTACAGACCGAGACTGTCCAATCACACATATCCCCTACAGACCGAGACTGTCCAATCACACATATCCCCTACAGACCGAGACTGTCCAATCACACATATCCCCTACAGACAGAGACTGTCCAATCACACATATCCCCTACAGACCGAGACTGTCCAATCACACATATCCCCTACAGACCGAGACTGTCCAATCACACATATCCCATACAGACCGAGAATGTCCAATCACACATATCCCCTACATACCGAGACTGTCCAATCACAAATATCCCCTACAGACCGAGACTGTCCAATCACACATATCCCCTACAGATCGAGACTGTCCAATCACACATATCCCCTACAGACCGAGACTGTCCAATCACACATATCCCCTACAGACCGAGACTGTCCAATCACACATATCCCCTACTGACCGAGACTGTACAATCACACATATCCCCTACAGACCGAGACTGTCCAATCACACATATCCCCTACAGACCGAGACTGTCCAATCACACATATCCCCTACAGACCGAGACTGTCCAATCACACATATCCCCTACAGACCGAGACTGTCCAATCACACATATCCCCTACAGACCGAGACTGTCCAATCACACATATCCCCTACAGACCGATACTGTCCAATCACACATATTCCCTACAGACCGAGACTGTCCAATCACACATATCCCATACAGACCGAGACTGTCCAATCACACATATCCCCTACAGACCGAGACTGTCCAATCACACATATCCCCTACATATCCCCGAAAACATGAAAATAGTAATGCACTTTAAACAAATTCCTACCAATAAAATCCTAACACAAGAACTTAATCTGGCAAAATTTGTCTAACACAATTACTTGCCAAAAAAACGCGACACACGGGACTCCTATCCATAGGATATGTATCTTTTCAGCCCCATCAAAATGCGTCCCCCACTAGGACCGAGCAACCGTGTTATCTTTTCAGACAGAACCAAGTTTGTATGATATTGTGAAATTTCTCATGTTATATATATTATAATATTTATTTCTTGTTTTCAGTGGGCATTTTTCACTTATCAAATTTCTCCGTTGTCAGTCCGTCATAAGCACACAAACGTGTAATTTCCCCACGCGTTGTACGTATTCGTTTAAGATCTGTCATATAATGTACGGTCCTAAAACACACCATTGTCAAATATATCCGCATGGTTTCATATTGCGGCATTAATTACATTTTCATTCAATTCGACCATGCACAATTACGCCAATGACGTAAATCGAGTTAAATCTTGCCTCCAGCATTGTTTGTAACGTGGAAACTCTCACAAACACATATTGGTAAAAAGCTGAAGCAATTATTTTCAGAACAAGATTTTATATTGGACACCCGAGACTGTTATGCTAAATAGCGCGGCATGGTGGCTTGAGCTACCAGACTGTTAAATTTGTTATGCTGTGGAATTGTGATATTGGACAGTATTTACTTTGTATATACATTGCTGCTGTTGAATTTATTGATCCATCTACACATTAAAGTGACTAATGCCCCAGAACTACCGAACATTTATTTCAACCCTGAACTCAGTTTCAACTCTAGTACATTTGTGTTTATGTTCCCCACTACCGGCTCGATTTCCATATAGACTTGGTGATCTGCGTAAACACGTTCCGGTTTTACTGTTGACATATACATACACGGAAGACATAGACCAGCCATGCTATTTTAGCTGATATCATACTACACTAGCGTTCTGTCGTCCATTGTGTACCCATGGCAACCACCATGGTACTACTGTGGTAACATTATTTATATCAGCAATGCATGTATGCATGGATTGTGTACATCACGGTGTATTACAATCAACTTTATTGAGAAATCATTGACTGTTGATGGTTCATCCTATTACTCCATTAATTGTGAAGAGTCCATTATTGGATTTTGAAGCCAATCCAAGCCACTACACGACCTTATATATACTATATACCTAATAATTAATTGCTAGTCTCCTATATTGATTTATGGGTCAATGTTCAACTTAGTTTGATGTAAAAGGAAGTAAAAACTGTTTAGCTAAGTAAATAGCTTTATCACGGCTGATAGACCACCACCCCGACTTAAGTGTCTTTGAAAATATTTGCTCCCTCCTGTTCATATAATTATTCCCTATAAAGTCGTACATTAGGTGGTTTCAGTTAATTGGGTATAAAACTGTTACAACATCGGTTTCTGGAAATCAAAAATCAAGCACACCGATACTATCCAGGACCAGCCGTTTAATTATTTCGAAATGAATATTGAGGCCATTTCTCACAAGAAAACGCCGGACAAACTTGAAGGACTTTTCCTATACTATAACCACAACGTTCACTGTACACACAGCATGTAGCCCCGTATGTTGTTCGTTACTTACTATTACCATAAAGTGCATTGCAAATACATTACGTTGCTACATATGGTGTTATTTACCATACTATAACCAACGAGCACATTGTACATACAGTATTATATATATACATATATATAGCCACCTATGGTGTTGTTTACTATACTATAATTATATATACATTGTACGTACATTATGTAGCCCCGTTTAATGTTCTGTGCTTTAATATAACCACAAAGTACATTATACATACAGTATGCAGCCCCGTATAGTGGTCATTATACATACAAAGCATGCATACGGCCCCGTATAGTGTTCATTATACATACAAAGCTTGTATGTAGCCCCGTATTGTGTTCATTATACATACAAAGCATGTATGTAGCCCCGTAGAGTGTTCTTTGTTCATATAGCATGTAACACCGTATGACCGTATATAGTATGCACAGTACACGTGGTATGCAGCAAAGTATGTTGTTAATTTTACAAACAGTATGCAACCCCGTATATGTTCACGGTAGCCACGTATAGTGTCCATTGTACGCACATTATGTAATCCCGCATAGTATGCACTGTAGCCCGTATATTGTTCATTGTACGCATAATGTGTAGCCCCGTATATTGTTCATTGTATGCATAATGTGTAGCCCTGTATAGCTTTCATTGAATGCTAAATTTCAAACACATTTCTGCTACTTCGTCATACTGTTTACCTATGATCAGTGTAAAGTTCAGACGTCACGACGACTTACTCCTTCAAACCGACGTTAGTGATAACGATGATACATGTTGCAAATAAATAAAACGCATGTTGTGTCCATTTCAGGTAGAGGTCACGTGATCGGACGCCGATAACCATGGCGAGGTTAGCGCACAGTAAGGTCTACTTGCTATTTGCAGGAGTGATCGTCTGCTTCAGTATTCCTACTATAATCACGATGATTGAACAATATCGAACAGGTAAACTCAATTAAAGATACCATTACAATCATCACGATAATTGAACAATATCGAACAAGTAAATATATTATAAGTGGCATAATCACGATGATTGAACAATAGCAAATGGTAACTCAATTAAAGATACCCTTACAATCCGCACGATGATTGAACAATATAGAACAGGTAACTCAATTAAAGATACAATTACAATCCCCGCGATGATTGAACAATATCGAACAAGTAACTATATGAAAGGTGGCATAATCATGATGATTGAACAGAGAATAAACCTTCTTTAATTGTAATTCCTCTGTACTATAAATATACTTCCACACTATTAGCAAAAGCGACATATGTTTCATGTTTCACAAACATTAAACGATCCTCCCCACATTTTACAATTCAGTTTATGACTGGTGACATTATGGTATTGTTGGAGAAAATTTAATAAACATACAGGACCAAACAGGGTGGATTGTTCCTGGTAAATTAATACATGTGCGGGTATGTTTATTTGGATCCCGAGTGTACGGTAAACGCTGAAATTCACTATTTGCTCTAGCTTCGTGGACTTCTCTAACGTTGGCTGAAAGGCGTTTTGTCGAAATATATAGCGCTGCCCCATATTTATGACAGTTGATGGATATATATTTTCTATATTGACTGTTCTGTTGGGGAAATACGAACATGCAATGCATTTCTTTACATTTATTTAGGTAGATCTATTTTTGCTTAAAAGAAGCATTTACTGTAGACCCAACATAAAATGTAAACAGCGATGACAAAGAGGTCAATAATAAAAAAGTCGCTAGCCAGGGTCACTTGAAATAGCAACAGCCGATGTTCCATAGAAACCGCAAATCAGCCGATGTTCTATAGAAACCAATTCTTTAATCTCAATAAACCAAAAAACATGGTCTGTGAGATATACAAATTTAAATACAAATACATAACAAAAGCATATTTTAAACAGGTACCTAATTATATAATAGTATATGTAATATTAATGCACTAATTGAAGGCACATCCACCCAAAACAGAGTGGATATGCCCGTTACTATATATACAGTCTATCTATTTATTTGATACACTCGCGTAATTTACACAGCAATACTGTCATAGCGACATGCATATACATAAATGTATATATGTTTACTTGAGACGATGGGGAAACCGCATGCAACTCGTTTGTGTATGGTAATCAGATATCCATTCACTTCACGATCATTGTTCATATCATAATCTTGAGAGCCACGCAACTATAAAACAAATCAATAATTTATGGCTTGCAGCGAATTAATTCCAACATGAAGTGCAGTTCTGACCAGGAAAGTAAACAGCTGCTGCAAAATTATTCTACTCCAACTTTGAGTTAATATTGTTTTCTCATCTGGAAATTGCATATTATGATCCAGATTCGCCGCAATACATCGACTGAAACAAGATATTCACGACAGTCCATAAAGGGGTAGTGTACACTAAGTCCGGCCATTTAAGGGACCATCTCCAATTATACTCATAATTATTATGAAAATGAATTTATGACTACAGCCATTTATTCATTTTCATTATAATTACCTTTTTTGTATCGTTCATAGAGAACCTGAATGTATTTTGCACTGGTCCATGGCTCAAATCCATTCATTTGTTGCAGATATTTTTTTGAGCATAAAAGGAGATGGTTCCACAAATGGTCGTATTTAGTGTACACTAACCCTTTAAGTTCTCAGACTAAATAACTTGATATAGCTTGGGACGTCAACTGAGTATTACTGACGTCGGCAACCGGAGAAACAACAGTCTTCCGGATAAGATAAACAACACTTTTGAAACAAGGCATCAGCGGATTCGTTTTTATACTTCCGTTTGAAACAAATGGCAATACTACGTAATATGTTCACCCTTCCGTCTGTCCGTCTAGCCGTCTGGTGGTCCTTTCGTCCGTAAACATTTTTGAGATCCGACAGATAATCCCAGGCTTGGATTATTTGATCAGAATTAAAGTTGCCGTGTGTGTTTCTCGTGTAGCCAACAAATGTTTGGCAAAAATACAGACAAATTCGAATATAAACTCCGTCCAATTAATTTCACTTCAGTTACAGCTCTTTTTCGACTTATTATTTACACTATTTTCATAGCATGTTAGTTTCCCACCGATTATTTCAGTTTGGATTACTTGACTAGAACCACAGTTTGGTATAATTATGTGTGTCTCACAATTTCGAATATGTGTTCCGACCAATTATTTTTACATGAGTTAGGGCCATTTTCAATATAGAATTCATCTTATTTAATATCAATTTGATATAAGCTAACAGAGGTATTTAGCCACACACCAGCGATGCTCTTATCTACCACATAGTTATGTTTATAGTGAATTCCATTTTACATCTATACATGAACAGTAACATAAAATATATAACAATGCTTTATTACACACATATATAGTACAGTATGTAGCTAGTGCCGTCGCTTATAAGGTCTATGTACGTGATGGGGATTTGAGCATATATTGGGCGAGGCTCTGCACAGTCCAATAGATGCCAAATCCTCCGAGCGGACATAAACCGTTTAAGCGACAGCATTAGCTTCATATTTTATTTATCTATCGCGCAAAAGTTGCCATTTGTGGGTGAATTCTGTCATTTTTCTAAGTGTTTCGTTCGTTACTTCGATGACCGCATTACACTTATGAAGTCAAGCATACTAATTAGTATTCATGACGTGGCAAACCGAAGTATAGCCTTGATACCGGCAAACAACGACCGTTGTATAATTATGCCAGCTGTACTGAAATCTATTGTTGCTAGGAAACATGACATTTGGTTACCGGCTTGCCGTCTGTTTATATTCCGTACGCTAAATAATGTTTGTGACTATCGTTGATTAAGTTTTTTTCATATATAAGATATTTCATTAAATTTAAGTCATCAAATACCTCAAAGAGTCTTATTTATCTGACATTATGTTTTGACGCGGAGACCGCGGACAAATTTCTTGCTTGACTCCGACTTGCCTAATAGAAGCCGCTTTTGGTTTGTCGTCCCATTTAAGTACGTTTATGGAATTTATGGAGGTTTTTGGATTAATAAATAGAATCTTCAACTCGTCACCAGTTTATAGCGAAATTTTTAAAATTCGTCCAGTAAATTAGGTCTGGGATTCACCAGATGCTCGGTCCTGACATAATATACTGGACATGTTTTTTTGATTTCTCTATAAACTTGTTGGAGTTCCTCTATATATATTATACTAGCAGGTGTACCCGACTACGTCCGGGTTGTTTTCCCTCTGTTTTTCGCCGAATTGCGCGATTTGACCTTGAATTGATAATTTTGAAGGTCAAGGTCAGGTCGGTGTCACGATTTGACCCGTCCAAAACACTCCTCGGACAAAAGTACCCGACAGAAATCTGTCCGCTTTTACCCGATTTGATCTTGAATTGACCATTTTGAAGGTCAAGGTCAGGTTTGGATCACGATTTGACCCGTCCAAAACATTCCTCAGATAAAAGTAACCATAGGTATTAAATTTCGTAAAAATCCCGTCAAAATTCGCGATTTTACCTTGAATTTACAATTGTGAAGGTCAAGGTCAGGTCGGGGTAACGATTTGACCCGCCGAAAAGACTCCCCGTCCAAAAGTACCTCTAGGTATCAGATTTCATCGAAATCCGTCACGTTTTACCCGATTTGACCTTGAATTGACCTTTTTGATGGTAAAGGTCAGGTCGGGGTCACGATTTGAACCGTTCAAAACACTCCCTGGAACAAAAATTACCACTAAGTATCAAATTTCGTCAAAATCCGTCTGGCAGTTTTCCAACACCAACACCCCAAAAATGGTGGAAATCGGCCCAGCGGATACCGGAAAATCGGCCCAGCGGATAACGAGATACCCTATGTATCAAATTTCGTCCGTAAAAATCCGCCAGTTTTACCCGATTTCATTTCCAATCAAGTAGATAAACGCGCCTCATATACACACGCTCATTAATTATCAAGCTTCAAACGAATCGAGTTAACATAGTTATACGTAGTAATTCAAACATGTATAAGTCACATGCGACCGTCACCATAGCAATGAAGAAACTATGTAACATAGTTAAACGTAGTGATTCAAACCTGTGTAAACTTTGTCGGATCAAACGCTCTTTATAAACGCTCTTTATTAGTTATTTAATAAATTATTTAACTCGCAGAAATGTTCCATTAATTCCGTAAGTCTCAGAGTCTTGCAGATTTACAGTCCAAATTTCCATATTTATAGAAATCCGGGTATCAGTTTTTTTTATAAATCATATAAAAAGTCGTAGACAACGGTGTTGTTGTTGGCATTCAGGGAATGGGGACACAGACAATTCTCACATTGCCGTAAAGATAAATTAGCATTGTGTGTATTTAGTAAATTTTAACTAATTATTTTCTCGCCGTCAAAGTTCAACAATGTCGATGTTGTTGGCATCGACGGCTTGGGGGCCACCGGAAGATTCGTACACTGAAGCCATTTCAGCTAAATGGATTCTTGGATTAGATTCCAGACCATAAAGATGACGATATGATAATTTAGCGAACGTTTACCCGCGGGGTAACTGTACACGACTTGGCCTATGCGTGGTGTGGAAAATAATAGCATATAACACAAATAAGTCTATCGACAATAGACCTAAGAATATCAGCTGTAACAAAATTTATATATCAGAAATTGTAAATGATATATTTTGGGATAGATACCCGATTCTTAATAGCTTGCAAATTGACAATATATATTGTAAATGTTATAATTTTGGGATAAATACACGATTCGTAATTGCCTGCAAATTGACAAAATCTCTTACGTTCGTCGACGACGTATGGATATAGTGTTATCCTCCCTGCATCGGGTGACAATCACGCCGGATCCGGATATATGAGTTTTGAAGGTCAATTAGGTCACGTCGCACGGGCAAATTAATATGCCTATGCCACTCCCCGGCCGAAAGTAACACCACATACCAAGTTTCATCGAAATCGGGTCGGCCGTTTTCGAGTTCATCGCGAACAAACACAAACATCCTCACACACACATATTTCCCAAAATATATAATAGACTAGCATGTTAGCCCGCCACCGGCGGCTTGTCCGAAACATGACATTTTTTTATATTTTTTTTTATATTTTTAGCTCCACGCGTTTCAATAAGAACAAATTGTGCCCGGTAGCTCCACCCGTTTCCGAGATATGGTCTGCGCATGCGCGAAGCTGGCGTCGCACGGGCTCGGCGACCCGATAAAATTTGTACCCGGCGCAAGATACATTCACATAGCAAATTTCAAGTCGATAGCTCCACCCGTTTCCGAGATCTCGTCTGCGCATGCGCTGCACGGGCGTCGCACGGGCTCGGCGACCCGATGAAATTTACACCCGGCGCAAGATACATTCACATAGCAAATTTCAAGTCGATAGCTCCACCCGTTTCCGAGATCTCGTCTGCGCATGCGATGCACGGGCGTTGCACGGGCTCGCCAATACGACAACGACGACCATCTGGTCAAACTACACACACGTACCAAGTTTCGTCCCGATCGGTCGAGAATCGTAGATTTGTATGAAGTACAACACACACACAAACATAAATATATAAGAGAGATATGTAAATTAGATAGATTGTATCAAAATATATAGGAGAGATATGTAAATGATCTACAGACCATTACCGGTGTTTGTCAAAGTTTAGTGGGGTATATCAATACTCATTCACAATCATATCATTGAGGTCCGGAGGGTGTGGGCTATCTCTCGAATACACGGAGTTCTCAAAATATATAGTACTAGCCGATGAGCCCGACGTTGTCCGGGCTATTCAAAAAATCAAATTTCAAGTCGATAGCTATTCAAAAACCAAATTTCAAGTCGATAGCTACACCCGTTTCCGAGATCTGGTCTGCGCATGTGCGAGGCTGGCGTCGCACGGACTCGGCGACCCGATAAAATTCGTATCCGGGGCAAGATACATTCACATACCAAATTTCAAGTCGATAGCTCCACCCGTTTCCGAGATCTCGTCTGCGCATGCGCGAAGCGGGCGCCACACGGGCTCGCCAATACGACAACGTCCACCGCCTGGTCAAACTACACACACGCACCAAGTTTCGTCCCGATCGGTCGAGAATCGTAGATTTGTATTAATGACAAACATACAAACATACAGACAGACAGACAGACAGACAGACAGAGGTCTTCAAAATATATATGAGACTAGCAGGTTAGCCCGCCACCGGCGGCTTGTCCGAAACATGACATTTTTTTATAATTTTTTTTATAATTTTTAGCTCCACGCGTTTCAATAAGAAAAATTTGTACCCGGTAGCTCCACCCGTTTCCGAGATCTGGTCTGCGCATGCGCGAAGCTGGCGTCGCACGGGCTCGGCGACCCGATAAAATTTGTACCCGGCGCAAGATACATTTACATAGCAAATTTCAAGTCGATAGCTCCACCCGTTTCCTAGATCTCGTCTGCGCATGCGCTGCACGGGCGTCGCACGGGCTCGGCGACCCGATAAAATTTGTACCCGGCGCAAGATACATTCACATGCCAAATTTCAAGTCGATAGCTCCACCCGTTTCCGATATCTCGTCTGCGCATGCGCTGCCCGGGCGTCGCACGGGCTCGCCAATACGACAGCGACGACCACCTGGTCAAACTACACTCACGTACCAAGTTTCGTCCCGATCGGTCGAGGTGTTGGTATCTGATGCAAATGACGAAATTGTGAGTGTTGGTCAATAGTCCCCGCCGTGAACCTCATCGTCGCAAAGAGCGGACAGTCAATTAACCCCGTTGTGAACCTCAATCACCAACGCGACGTAAACATGTGTTGCGTTCTAAAAATAGGAAAGCACTTTCTCTCTGCATAATTCTGCAGATGCTAATAACGTTGCTCCCCGTAGGTAGCAATATCGTTGTTGTTGATATTTACGGCTTGGGGGCTATTTTCTTATTTAGCAAGTTTGAGCTCAATCGGTTCGAGTCTATAAAGGACACACTCATATATATGACACTTCCCGTGGGTAGCAAGTTTGAGCTCAATCGGCATTCCCTGGAATTTCGGTATATAATTATATACTGTAAAAACAAAGCGCGCCACCCGTGCTCGCAGGGTTGGTCAGAAACAAATGTTTTTTAAATTTAATGTATGTTCCGTATATCTCTCTGCAGATGCAAATAACGTTGAATGGCAAACAGACGCTCTTTATAGAGATGCGTCAAAAACAAACGCTCATTAAATAATCACTTGATTAATCCACGCCGTGCCTTTGCGGTGATTTGAGAACGGGTGCTCTGAGCTTCTCTAAACTGCGACCACGGTCGTGTCGGTGGGATTTGACACTTACATAGGAAGTTTGAGCTCAATCTGTACACGCGTTTTGGATTCTATGAAGTACATATATACGAAGTCTCAAAATATATAGTACTAGCCGATGAGCCCGACGTTGTCCGGGCTATTCAAAAACCAAATTTCCAAGTCGATAGCTCCACCCGTTTCCGATATCTGGTCTGCGCATGCGCGAAGCTGGCGTCGCACGGGCTCGGCGACCAGATAAAATTCGTATCAGGTATCCGGGGCAAGATACATTCACATAGCAAATTTCAAGTCGATAGCTCCACCCGATTCCGAGATCTCGTCTGCGCATGCGCGAAGCTGGCGTCGCACGGGCTCGGCGACCCGATAAAATTCGTATACCGGGGCAAGATACATTCAATAGCAAATTTCAAGTCGATAGCTCCACCCGTTTCCGATATCTCGTCTGCGCATGCGCGAAGCTGGCGTCGCACGGGCTCGGCGACCCGATAAAATTCGTACTCGGGGCAAGATACATTCACATACCAAATTTCAAGTCGATAGCTCCACCCGTTTCCGATATCTCGTCTGCGCATGCGCTGCACGGGCGTCGCACGGGCTCGCCAATACGACAACGACCACCGCCTGGTCAAACTACACACACGTACCAAGTTTCGTCCCGATCGGTCGAGAATCGTAGATTTGTATTAAGGACAGACAGACAGACAGACAAACAGACAGAGGTCTTCAATATATATATGAGACTAGCATGTTAGCACGCCACCGGCGGCTTGTCCGAAACATGACATTTTTTTATATTTTTTTTAAAATTTTTAGCTCCACGCGTTTCAATAAGAACAAATTGTACCCGGTAGCTCCACCCGTTTCCGAGATATGGTCTGCGCATGCGCGAAGCTGGCGTCGCACGGGCTCGGCGACCCGATAAAATTTGTACCCGGCGCAAGATACATTCACATAGCAAATTTCAAGTCGATAGCTCCACCCGTTTCCTAGATCTCGTCTGCGCATGCGCTGCACGGGCGTCGCACGGGCTCGGCGACCCGATAAAATTTGTACCCGGCGCAAGATACATTCACATATCAAATTTCAAGTCGATAGCTCCACCCGTTTCCGATATCTCGTCTGCGCATGCGCTGCCCGGGCGTCGCACGGGCTCGCCAATACGACAGCGACGACCACCTGGTCAAACTACACTCACGTACCAAGTTTCGTCCCGATCGGTCGAGGTGTTGGTATCTGATGCAAAAGACGAAATTGTGAGTGTTGGTCAATAGTCCCCGCCGTGAACCTCGTCGTCGCAAAGAGCGGAAAGTCAATTAACCCCGTTGTGAACCTCAATCACCAACGCGACGTAAACATGTGTTGCGTTCTAAAAATAGGAAAGCACTTTCTCTCTGCATAATTCTGCAGATGCTAATAACGTTGCTCTCCGTAGGTAGCAATATCGTTGTTGTTGATATTTACGGCTTGGGGGCTATTTTCTTATTTAGCAAGTTTGAGCTCAATCGGTTCGAGTCTATAAAGGACACACTCATATATATGACACTTCCCGTGGGTAGCAAGTTTGAGCTCAATCGGCATTCCCTGGAATTTCCCGTAGATTGGCAGATTCCATTAGCTTTATAACGGTATATCTGGGGAGAAATCTGATGCTATATTCGTGATTATCTGGGATGATTTCGGTATATAACTATATACTGTAAAAACAAAGCGCGCCATCCGTGCTCGCAGGGTTGGTCAGAAACAAATGTTTTTTAAATTTAATGTATGTTCCGTATATCTCTCTGCAGATGCAAATAACGTTGAATGGCAAACAGACGCTCTTTATAGAGATGCGTCAAAAACAAACGCTCATTAAATAATCACTTGATTAACCCACGCCGTGCGTTTGCGGTGATTTGAGATTGGAGAACGGGTTCTCTGAGCTTCTCTAAACTGCGACCACGGTCGTGTCGGTGGGATTTGACACTTACATAGGAAGTTTGAGCTCAATCTGTACACGCGTTTTGGATTCTATGAAGTACATATATACGAAGTCTCAAAATATATAGTATAGACTAGCAGGTTAGCCCGCCACTGGCGGCATTCGTCCTATGGCTTTGTTCGAAAAAGCAATTGCAACAGGTTCCGAGACACTTGTGCTGCATTTGCACCAAATTTCGGCAATAGTCAGAAACATGACAATTTTAATTTAATTTTTTGTTTTTTAATGAGTTAATTATTTTGTTTTTCAATGAGTTAATTGTGCTTTTTTAATTTTTTAATTGAATTTTTTGTTTTTAAATTTTACCCGATTTTTTTTGGTTTTTCAAGGAGTTAATTGTGCCTTTTTAATTTTGTTTTTCAATTTTACCCGATTTTTTTTGGTTTTTCAATGAACCCGTCCATGACACTTCCCGTATTTAGCAAGTTTGAGCTCAATCGGTTCGAGTCTATAAAGGACACACACATATATATCACACTTCCCGTAGTTAGCAAGTTTGAGCTCAATCGGCATTGCCTGGAATTTCCCAGTAAATATTTAGCAAGTTTGAGCTCAATCGGTTCGAGTCTATAAAGGACACACTCATATATATATTTGCCGACATTGCCGTGGGGATGCCCGTTCCTACACGCGTTTTCGATTCTATGAAGTACCCACATATATACACACACATTAATAGTAGATTGCCAGATTCCAGTAGCTTTATAACGGTATATCTGGGGAGAAATCTGATGCTATACTCGTTTCCGAGATCTCGTCTGCGCATGCGCTGCACGGGCTCACGACCCGATAAAATTTGTACCCGGCGCAAGATACATTCACATAGCAAATTTCAAGTCGATAGCTCCACCCGTTTCCGAGATCTCGTCTGCGCATGCGCTGCACGGGCGTCGCACGGGCTCGCCAATACAACAACGACCACCGCCGGGTCAAACTACACACACGTACCAAGTTTCGTCCCGATCGGTCGAGAATGGTAGATTTGTATGAAGTACAACACACACACAAACATAAATATATAAGAGAGATATGTAAATTAGATAGATTGTATCAAAATATATAGGAGAGATATGTAAATGGTCTACACACCATTACTGGTGTTTGTCAAAGTTTAGTGGGTAATATCAATACTCATTCACGATCATATCATTGAGGTCCGGAGGGTGTGGGCTATCTCTCGAATACAAGGAGTTCTCAAAATATATAGAAGAGAAGATAGAAGACTAGAAGGTGACCCGACTTCGTCCGGGCTTTGACCTTGAATTGTCCATTTTCAAGGTCAAGGTCAAGTGGGATCACGAGTGGACCAGTCCAAAAAACTGCCCGGACAAAAGTACCCGACAAACGTGCCCGTCGAAATCCATCCAGATTTGACCTTGAATTTATTATTTTGAAGGTCAAGGTCAGGTCGGGATCACGATTTGACCCGTCCAAAACACTCAATTGCAAAAGTACCCCATGTATCAAATTTCGTCGAAATCCCATCAAAATTGGCGATTTGACCTTGAATTGACCCGATTTCAAGGTCAAGGTCACGTCGCACGGGTAAATGAATATGCTTATGAGACTCCCCATACGAATGTACCCCCGCATACCAAGTTTCATTGAAATCCCGTAATATTTGGGCGTTTGACCTTGAAATTACACGATTTCAAGGTCAAGGTCACGTCGCACGGACAAATTAATAGGCCTATGCCCGTTCCCGGCCGAAAACACCCCCACATACCAAGTTTCATCGAAATCGGCTCGGTCGTTTTCGAGTTCATCGCGAACACACAGACACACAGACAGACAGATCTTCCAAAATATATAATAGATAGATAGATAGATAACATCAATGCTTTTGAGATATAGAACGATATACATAGGATAATCTTTAATTCAGTCCCGGTGTATACATGGAAAATGACTACATGGCATGCACTGATTTTAGTCACTGTCATAATGTCTTTCAGGAAATTCGGATGACTCGGAAGATATGCTACACGAAGAATTCGAACGAACGGCCTTGAGACATTTCCAAGGAGAGGGAAACGCCGTGAATATGAATCACCACCATGACCATGACGGTACGTACATTAATATAAATCACAACCATGGCCATGACGGTACATACATTAATATAAATCACAACCATAACCATGACGGTACATACATTAATATGAATCACAACCATAACCATGACGGTACATACATTAATATAAATAACAACCATGACCATGACGGTACATACATTAATATGAATTACAACCATGACCATGACGGTACATACATTAATATGAATTACAACCATGACCATGACGGTACATACATTAATATGAATTACAACCATGACCATGACGGTACATACATTAATATAAATCACAACCATAACCACGACGGTACATACATTAATATGAATCACAACCATGACCATGACGGTACATACATTAATATGAATCACCACCATGACCATGATGGTACATACATTAATATAAATCACCACCATGACCATGATGGTACATACATTAATATAAATCACCACCATGACCATGATGGTACATACATTAATATAAATCACCACCATGACCATGATGGTACACACATTAATATAAATCACCACCATGACCATGATGGTACATACATTAATATAAATCACCACCATGACCATGATGGTACATACATTCATATAAATCACCACCATGACCATGACGGTACATACATTAATATGAATTACAACCATGACCATGACGGTACATACATTAATATGAATTACAACCATGACCATGACGGTACATACATTAATATGAATCACAACCATAACCATGACGGTACATACATTAATATGAATCACAACCACAACCATGACGGTACATACATTAATATGAATCACAACCACAACCATGACGGTACATACATTAATATGAATCACAACCATGACCATGACGGTACATACATTAATATGAATTACAACCATGACCATGACGGTACATACATTAATATGAATTACAACCATGACCATGACGGTACATACATTAATATGAATCACAACCATAACCATGACGGTACATACATTAATATGAATCACAACCACAACCATGACGGTACATACATTAATATGAATCACAACCACAACCATGACGGTACATACATTAATATGAATCACAACCATGACCATGACGGTACATACATTAATATAAATCACAACCATGACCATGACGGTACATACATTAATATAAATCACAACCATGACCATGACGGTACATACATTAATATGAATCACAACCATGACGGTACATACATTAATATGAATCACAACCATGACGGCACATGCATTAATATGAATCACAGCCATTACCATGACGGTACATGCATTAATATGAATCACAGCCATTACCATGACGGTACATACATTAATATGAATCACAGCCATTACCATGACGGTACATACATTAATATGAATCACAACCATAACCATGACGGTACATACATTAATATGAATCACAGCCATTACCATGACGGTACATACATTAATATGAATCACAACCATGACCATGACGGTACATACATTAATATGAATCACAACCATAACCATGACGGTACATGCATTAATATGAATCACAGCCATTACCATGACGGTACATACATTAATATGAATCACAGCCATGACCATGACGGTACATACATTAATATGAATCACAGCCATTACCATGACGGTACATACATTAATATGAATCACAACCATAACCATGACGGTACATACATTAATATGAATCACAACCATAACCATGACGGTACATACATTAATATGAATCACAACCATAACCATGACGGTACATACATTAATATGAATCACAACCATAACCATGACGGTACATACATTAATATGAATCACAACCATAACCATGACGGTACATACATTAATATGAATCACAACCATAACCATGACGGTACATACATTAATATAAATCACAACCATGACCATGACGGTACATACATTAATATGAATCACAACCATGACGGTACATACATTAATATGAATCACAACCATGACGGCACATGCATTAATATGAATCACAGCCATTACCATGACGGTACATGCATTAATATGAATCACAGCCATTACCATGACGGTACATACATTAATATGAATCACAGCCATTACCATGACGGTACATACATTAATATGAATCACAACCATAACCATGACGGTACATACATTAATATGAATCACAGCCATTACCATGACGGTACATACATTAATATGAATCACAACCATGACCATGACGGTACATACATTAATATGAATCACAACCATAACCATGACGGTACATGCATTAATATGAATCACAGCCATTACCATGACGGTACATACATTAATATGAATCACAGCCATGACCATGACGGTACATACATTAATATGAATCACAGCCATTACCATGACGGTACATACATTAATATGAATCACAACCATAACCATGACGGTACATACATTAATATGAATCACAACCATAACCATGACGGTACATACATTAATATGAATCACAACCATAACCATGACGGTACATACATTAATATGAATCACAACCATAACCATGACGGTACATACATTAATATAAATCACAACCATAACCATGACGGTACATACATTAATATAAATCACAACCATAACCATGACGGTACATACATTAATATGAATCACAACCATAACCATGACGGTACATACATTAATATGAATCACAACCACAACCATGACGGTACATACATTAATATGAATCACAACCATAACCATGACGGTACATACATTAATATGAATCACTACCATAACCATGACGGTACATACATTAATATGAATCACAACCATAACCATGACGGTACATACATTAATATAAATCACTACCATAACCATGACCATGACGGTACGTACATTAATATAAATCACAACCATAACCATGACGGTACATACATTAATATGAATCACAACCATAACCATGACGGTACATACATTAATATGAATCACAACCATAACCATGACGGTACATACATTAATATGAATAACAACCATAACCATGACGGTACATACATTAATATGAATCACAACCATAACCATGACGGTACATACATTAATATAAATCACAACCATAACCATGTCGGTACATACATTAATATGAATCACAACCATAACCATGACGGTACATACATTAATATAAATCACAACCATAACCATGACGGTACATACATTAATATGAATCACAACCATAACCATGACGGTACATACATTAATATAAATCACAACCATAACCATGACGGTACATACATTAAAATGAATCACAACCATAACCATGACGGTACATACATTAATATGAATCACAACCATAACCATGACGGTACATACATTAATATAAATAACAACCATAACCATGACGGTACATACATTAATATGAATAACAACATAACCATGACGGTACATACATTAATATGAATCACAACCATGACCATGTCGGTACATACATTAATATGAATCACAACCATAACCATGACGGTACATACATTAATATGAATAACAACCATAACCATGACGGTACATACATTAATATAAATAACAACATAACCATGACGGTACATACATTAATATGAATCACAACCATAACCATGACGGTACATACATTAATATAAATCACAACCATAACCATGACGGTACATACATTAATATAAATCACAACCATAACCATGACGGTACATACATTAATATAAATCACAACCATGACCATGACGGTACATACATTAATATGAATCACAACCATGACCATGACGGTACATACATTAATATAAATAACAACATAACCATGACGGTACATACATTAATATAAATAACAACCATAACCATGACGGTACATACATTAATATAAATCACAACCATGACCATGACGGTACATACATTAATATGAATCACAACCATGACCATGACGGTACATACATTAATATAAATAACAACATAACCATGACGGTACATACATTAATATGAATCACAACATAACCATGACGGTACATACATTAATATGAATAACAACCATAACCATGACGGTACATACATTAATATGAATCACAACCATAACCATGACGGTACATACATTAATATGAATCACAACCATAACCATGACGGTACATACATTAATATGAATAACAACATAACCATGACGGTACATACATTAATATGAATCACTACCATAACCATGACGGTACATACATTAATATGAATCACAACCATAACCATGACGGTACATACATTAATATGAATCACAACCATAACCATGACGGTACATACATTAATATGAATAACAACATAACCATGACGGTACATACATTAATATGAATCACAACCATAACCATGACGGTACATACATTAATATGAATCACAACCATAACCATGACGGTACATACATTAATATGAATCACAACCATAACCATGACGGTACATACATTAATATGAATCACAACCATAACCATGACGGTACATACATTAATATGAATAACAACCATGACCATGACGGTACATACATTAATATGAATCACAACCATAACCATGACGGTACATACATTAATATGAATCACAACCATAACCATGACGGTACATACATTAATATGAATAACAACCATAACCATGACGGTACATACATTAATATGAATAACAACCATAACCATGACGGTACATACATTAATATGAATCACAACCATAACCATGACGGTGCATACATTAATATAAATAACAACATAACCATGACGGTACATACATTAATATGAATCACAACCATAACCATGACGGTACATACATTAATATGAATCACAACCATAACCATGACGGTACATACATTAATATGAATCACAACATAACCATGACGGTACATACATTAATATGAATAACAACCATAACCATGACGGTACATACATTAATATGAATCACAACCATAACCATGACGGTACATACATTAATATGAATCACAACCATAACCATGACGGTACATACATTAATATAAATCACAACCATAACCATGACGGTACATACATTAATATGAATAACAACCATAACCATGACGGTACATACATTAATATGAATAACAACCATAACCATGACGGTACATACATTAATATGAATAACAACCATAACCATGACGGTACATACATTAATATGAATCACAACCATAACCATGACGGTACATACATTAATATGAATAACAACCATAACCATGACGGTACATACATTAATATGAATAACAACCATAACCATGACGGTACATACATTAATATAAATCACAACCATAACCATGACGGTACATACATTAATATGAATAACAACCATAACCATGACGGTACATACATTAATATAAATCACAACCATAACCATGACGGTACATACATTAATATGAATAACAACCATAACCATGACGGTACATACATTAATATGAATAACAACCATAACCATGACGGTACATACATTAATATGAATAACAACCATAACCATGACGGTACATACATTAATATAAATCACAACCATAACCATGACGGTACATACATTAATATGAATAACAACCATAACCATGACGGTACATACATTAATATAAATCACAACCATAACCATGACGGTACATACATTAATATGAATAACAACCATAACCATGACGGTACATACATTAATATGAATAACAACCATAACCATGACGGTACATACATTAATATGAATAACAACCATAACCATGACGGTACATACATTAATATAAATCACAACCATAACCATGACGGTACATACATTAATATGAATAACAACCATAACCATGACGGTACATACATTAATATGAATCACAACCATAACCATGACGGTACATACATTAATATGAATAACAACCATAACCATGACGGTACATACATTAATATGAATAACAACCATAACCATGACGGTACATACATTAATATAAATCACAACCATAACCATGACGGTACATACATTAATATGAATAACAACCATAACCATGACGGTACATACATTAATATAAATCACAACCATAACCATGACGGTACATACATTAATATGAATAACAACCATAACCATGACGGTACATACATTAATATGAATAACAACCATAACCATGACGGTACATACATTAATATGAATAACAACCATAACCATGACGGTACATACATTAATATGAATCACAACCATAACCATGACGGTACATACATTAATATGAATAACAACATAACCATGACGGTACATACATTAATATGAATCACCACCATAACCATGACGGTACATACATTAATATAAATCACAACCATGACGGTACATACATTAATATGAATCACAACCATAACCATGACGGTACATACATTAATATGAATCACAACCATGACGGTACATACATTAATATAAATCATAACCATGACGGTACATACATTAATATAAATCACAACCATGACGGTACATACATTAATATGAATCACAACCATAACCATGACGGTACATACATTAATATGAATCACCACCATAACCATGACGGTACATACATTAATATAAATCACAACCATGACGGTACATACATTAATATGAATCACAACCATAACCATGACGGTACATACATTAATATGAATCACAACCATGACGGTACATACATTAATATAAATCATAACCATGACGGTACATACATTAATATAAATCACAACCATGACGGTACATACATTAATATGAATCACAACCATAACCATGACGGTACATACATTAATATGAATCACAACCATGACCATGACGATACATACATTAATATATATCACAACCATGACCATGACGGTACGTACATTAATATAAATCACAACCATAACCATGACGGTACATACATTAATATGAATCACAACCATAACCATGACGGTACATACATTAATATATATCACAACCATGACCATGACGGTACGTACATTAATATGAATCACAACCATAACCATGACGGTACATACATTAATATGAATCACAACCATAACCATGACGGTACATACATTAATATAAATCACAACCATAACCATGATGGTACATACATTAATATAAATCACAACCATAACCATGACGGTACATACATTAATATGAATCACAACCATAACCATGACGGTACATACATTAATATAAATCACAACCATAACCATGATGGTACATACATTAATATAAATCACAACCATAACCATGACGGTACATACATTAATATGAATCACAACCATAACCATGACGGTACATACATTAATATGAATCACAACCATAACCATGACGGTACATACATTAATATAAATCACAACCATAACCATGACGGTACATACATTAATATGAATCACCACCATAACCATGGCGGTACATACATTAATATGAATCACAACCATGACCATGACGGTACATACATTAATATAAATAACAACATAACCATGACGGTACATACATTAATATGAATCACAACCATGACCATGATGGTACATACATTAATATGAATCACAACCATGACCATGACGGTACATACATTAATATGAATCACAACCATAACCATGACGGTACATACATTAATATGAATCACAACCATAACCATGACGGTACATACATTAATATGAATCACAACCATAACCATGACGGTACATACATTAATATGAATCACAACCATAACCATGACGGTACATACATTAATATGAATAACAACATAACCATGACGGTACATACATTAATATGAATAACAACCATAACCATGACGGTACATACATTAATATGAATCACAACATAACCATGACGGTACATACATTAATATGAATCACAACCATGACGGTACATACATTAATATGAATAACAACATAACCATGACGGTACATACATTAATATGAATAACAACCATAACCATGACGGTACATACATTAATATGAATAACAACATAACCATGACGGTACATACATTAATATGAATCACAACATAACCATGACGGTACATACATTAATATGAATCACAACCATGACGGTACATACATTAATATGAATCACTACCATAACCATGACGGTACATACATTAATATAAATCACAACCATAACCATGACGGTACATACATTAATATAAATCACAACATAACCATGACGGTACATACATTAATATGAATCACAACATAACCATGACGGTACATACATTAATATGAATCACAACCATGACGGTACATACATTAATATGAATAACAACATAACCATGACGGTACATACATTAATATGAATCACAACCATAACCATGACGGTACATACATTAATATGAATAACAACATTACCATGACGGTACATACATTAATATGAATCACAACATTACCATGACGGTACATACATTAATATGAATAACAACCATAACCATGACGGTACATACATTAATATGAATCACAACCATAACCATGACGGTACATACATTAATATGAATAACAACCATAACCATGACGGTACATACATTAATATAAATAACAACCATAACCATGACGGTACATACATTAATATGAATCACAACCATAACCATGACGGTACATACATTAATATGAATAACAACATAACCATGACGGTACATACATTAATATGAATAACAACATAACCATGACGGTACATACATTAATATGAATAACAACCATAACCATGACGGTACATACATTAATATGAATCACCACCATAACCATGACGGTACATACATTAATATGAATAACAACCATAACCATGACGGTACATACATTAATATGAATCACAACCATAACCATGACGGTACATACATTAATATGAATAACAACATAACCATGACGGTACATACATTAATATGAATAACAACATAACCATGACGGTACATACATTAATATGAATAACAACCATAACCATGACGGTACATACATTAATATGAATCACCACCATAACCATGACGGTACATACATTAATATGAATAACAACCATAACCATGACGGTACATACATTAATATGAATCACAACCATAACCATGACGGTACATACATTAATATGAATAACAACATAACCATGACGGTACATACATTAATATGAATAACAACATAACCATGACGGTACATACATTAATATGAATAACAACCATAACCATGACGGTACATACATTAATATGAATCACCACCATAACCATGACGGTACATACATTAATATGAATAACAACCATAACCATGACGGTACATACATTAATATGAATAACAACCATAACCATGACGGTACATACATTAATATGAATCACAACCATAACCATGACGGTACATACATTAATATGAATCACAACCATAACCATGACGGTACATACATTAATATAAATAACAACATAACCATGACGGTACATACATTAATATAAATCACAACCATAACCATGACGGTACATACATTAATATGAATCACAACCATAACCATGACGGTACATACATTAATATGAATCACAACCATAACCGTGACGGTACATACATTAATATGAATAACAACATAACCATGACGGTACATACATTAATATGAATAACAACCATAACCATGACGGTACATACATTAATATGAATAACAACATAACCATGACGGTACATACATTAATATGAATCACAACCATAACCATGACGGTACATACATTAATATGAATAACAACCATAACCATGACGGTACATACATTAATATGAATAACAACCATGACCATGACGGTCCATACATTAATATGAATCACAACCATAACCATGACGGTACATACATTAATATAAATAACAACATAACCATGACGGTACATACATTAATATAAATCACAACCATAACCATGACGGTACATACATTAATATGAATCACAACCATAACCATGACGGTACATACATTAATATGAATCACAGCCATTACCATGACGGTACATACATTAATATGAATCACAACCATAACCATGACGGTACATACATTAATATAAATAACAACATAACCATGACGGTACATACATTAATATGAATAACAACATAACCATGACGGTACATACATTAATATGAATCACAAACATAACCATGACGGTACATACATTAATATGAATAACAACATAACCATGACGGTACATACATTAATATGAATAACAACATAACCATGACGGTACATACATTAATATGAATCACAACCATAACCATGACGGTACATACATTAATATAAATCACAACCATAACCATGACGGTACATACATTAATATGAATAACAACATAACCATGACGGTACATACATTAATATGAATCACAACCATAACCATGACGGTACATACATTAATATGAATCACAACCATAACCATGACGGTACATACATTAATATGAATCACAACCATAACCATGTCGGTACATACATTAATATGAATAACAACATAACCATGACGGTACATACATTAATATGAATAACAACCATAACCATGACGGTACATACATTAATATAAATAACAACATAACCATGACGGTACATACATTAATATGAATAACAACCATAACCATGACGGTACATACATTAATATGAATAACAACATAACCATGACGGTACATACATTAATATGAATAACAACATAACCATGACGGTACATACATTAATATGAATAACAACATAACCATGACGGTACATACATTAATATGAATCACAACATAACCATGACGGTACATACATTAATATGAATCACAACCATAACCATGGCGGTACATACATTAATATAAATCACAACCATAACCATGACGGTACATACATTAATATGAATCACAACCATAACCATGACGGTACATACATTAATATGAATAACAACCATAACCATGACGGTACATACATTAATATAAATCACAACCATAACCATGACGGTACATACATTAATATGAATAACAACATAACCATGACGGTACATACATTAATATGAATAACAACATAACCATGACGGTACATACATTAATATGAATAACAACATAACCATGACGGTACATACATTAATATGAATAACAACATAACCATGACGGTACATACATTAATATGAATCACAACCATGACCATGACGGTACATACATTAATATGAATCACAACCATAACCATGACGGTACATACATTAATATGAATAACAACATAACCATGACGGTACATACATTAATATGAATCACAACCATAACCATGACGGTACATACATTAATATGAATAACAACATAACCATGACGGTACATACATTAATATGAATCACAACATAACCATGACGGTACATACATTAATATAAATAACAACCATAACCATGACGGTACATACATTAATATGAATCACAACATAACCATGACGGTACATACATTAATATGAATCATAACATAACCATGACGGTACATACATTAATATGAATAACAACCATAACCATGACGGTACATACATTAATATGAATCACAACCATGACGGTACATACATTAATATGAATCACAACCATAACCATGTCGGTACATACATTAATATAAATCACAACCATGACCATGACGGTACATACATTAATATGAATAACAACATAACCATGACGGTACATACATTAATATATATCACAACCATAACCATGACGGTACATACATTAATATAAATAACAACCATGACCATGACGGTACATACATTAATATGAATAACAACATAACCATGACGGTACATACATTAATATATATCACAACCATAACCATGACGGTACATACATTAATATAAATAACAACCATAACCATGACGGTACATACATTAATATGAATAACAACCATAACCATGACGGGACATACATTAATATAAATAACAACCATAACCATGACGGTACATACATTAATATGAATAACAACCATAACCATGACGGTACATACATTAATATGAATAACAACCATAACCATGACTGTACATACATTAATATGAATAACAACCATAACCATGACGGGACATACATTAATATAAATAACAACCATAACCATGACGGTACATACATTAATATGAATAACAACCATAACCATGACGGTACATACATTAATATGAATAACAACCATAACCATGACTGTACATACATTAATATGAATAACAACCATAACCATGACGGGACATACATTAATATAAATAACAACCATAACCATGACGGTACATACATTAATATGAATAACAACCATAACCATGACGGGACATACATTAATATAAATAACAACCATAACCATGACGGTACATACATTAATATAAATCACAACCATAACCATGACGGTACATACATTAATATGAATCACAACCATAACCATGACGGTACATACATTAATATGAATCACAACCATAACCATGACGGTACATACATTAATATGAATAACAACCATAACCATGACGGTACATACATTAATATGAATAACAACCATAACCATGACGGTACATACATTAATATGAATCACAACCATAACCATGACGGTACATACATTAATATGAATCACAACCATGACCATGACGGTACATACATTAATATGAATCACAACCATAACCATGACGGTACATACATTAATATAAATCACAACCATAACCATGACGGTACATACATTAATATGAATAACAACATAACCATGACGGTACATACATTAATATGAATCACAACCATAACCATGACGGTACATACATTAATATGAATAACAACCATAACCATGACGGTACATACATTAATATGAATAACAACCATAACCATGACTGTACATACATTAATATGAATCACAACCATAACCATGACGGTACATACATTAATATGAATAACAACATAACCATGACGGTACATACATTAATATAAATCACAACCATAACCATGACGGTACATACATTAATATGAATAACAACCATAACCATGACGGTACATACATTAATATGAATCACAACATAACCATGACGGTACATACATTAATATAAATAACAACCATAACCATGACGGTACATACATTAATATGAATAACAACCATAACCATGACGGTACATACATTAATATAAATAACAACCATAACCATGACGGTACATACATTAATATGAATCACAACCATAACCATGACGGTACATACATTAATATGAATCACAACATAACCATGACGGTACATACATTAATATAAATAACAACCATGACCATGACGGTACATACATTAATATAAATAACAACCATAACCATGACGGTACATACATTAATATAAATAACAACATAACCATGACGGTACATACATTAATATAAATAACAACATAACCATGACTGTACATACATTAATATGAATCACAACCATAACCATGACGGTACATACATTAATATGAATAACAACATAACCATGACGGTACATACATTAATATGAATAACAACATAACCATGACGGTACATACATTAATATAAATCACAACATAACCATGACGGTACATACATTAATATGAATAACAACATAACCATGACGGTACATACATTAATATGAATCACAACCATAACCATGACGGTACATACATTAATATAAATCACAACCATAACCATGACGGTACATACATTAATATGAATAACAACCATAACCATGACGGTACATACATTAATATGAATCACAACCATAACCATGACGGTACATACATTAATATAAATCACAACATAACCATGACGGTACATACATTAATATAAATCACAACCATAACCATGACGGTACATACATTAATATGAATCACAACCATAACCATGACGGTACATACATTAATATGAATAACAACCATAACCATGACGGTACATACATTAATATAAATCACAACCATAACCATGACGGTACATACATTAATATGAATAACAACCATAACCATGACGGTACATACATTAATATGAATCACAACCATAACCATGACGGTACATACATTAATATAAATCACAACATAACCATGACGGTACATACATTAATATGAATAACAACCATAACCATGACGGTACATACATTAATATAAATCACAACCATAACCATGACGGTACATACATTAATATGAATCACAACCATAACCATGACGGTACATACATTAATATAAATCACAACATAACCATGACGGTACATACATTAATATGAATAACAACATAACCATGACGGTACATACATTAATATGAATCACAACCATAACCATGACGGTACATACATTAATATGAATAACAACCATAACCATGACGGTACATACATTAATATAAATCACAACATAACCATGACGGTACATACATTAATATGAATAACAACCATAACCATGACGGTACATACATTAATATAAATCACAACCATAACCATGACGGTACATACATTAATATGAATCACAACCATAACCATGACGGTACATACATTAATATAAATCACAACATAACCATGACGGTACATACATTAATATGAATAACAACATAACCATGACGGTACATACATTAATATGAATCACAACCATAACCATGACGGTACATACATTAATATGAATAACAACCATAACCATGACGGTACATACATTAATATGAATCACAACCATAACCATGACGGTACATACATTAATATGAATCACAACCATAACCATGACGGTACATACATTAATATGAATCACAACATAACCATGACGGTACATACATTAATATGAATCACAACCATAACCATGACGGTACATACATTAATATAAATCACAACCATAACCATGACGGTACATACATTAATATGAATAACAACCATAACCATGACGGTACATACATTAATATGAATCACAACCATAACCATGACGGTACATACATTAATATAAATCACAACATAACCATGACGGTACATACATTAATATAAATCACAACCATAACCATGACGGTACATACATTAATATGAATCACAACCATAACCATGACGGTACATACATTAATATGAATAACAACCATAACCATGACGGTACATACATTAATATAAATCACAACCATAACCATGACGGTACATACATTAATATGAATAACAACCATAACCATGACGGTACATACATTAATATGAATCACAACCATAACCATGACGGTACATACATTAATATAAATCACAACCATAACCATGACGGTACATACATTAATATGAATAACAACCATAACCATGACGGTACATACATTAATATAAATCACAACCATAACCATGACGGTACATACATTAATATGAATCACAACCATAACCATGACGGTACATACATTAATATAAATCACAACCATAACCATGACGGTACATACATTAATATAAATAACAACATAACCATGACGGTACATACATTAATATAAATAACAACCATAACCATGACGGTACATACATTAATATGAATCACAACCATAACCATGACGGTACATACATTAATATAAATCACAACCATAACCATGACGGTACATACATTAATATGAATAACAACATAACCATGACGGTACATACATTAATATGAATAACAACATAACCATGACGGTACATACATTAATATAAATCACAACCATAACCATGACGGTACATACATTAATATGAATAACAACATAACCATGACGGTACATACATTAATATGAATCACAACCATAACCATGACGGTACATACATTAATATGAATCACAACCATAACCATGACGGTACATACATTAATATGAATCACAACCATAACCATGACGGTACATACATTAATATGAATCACAACCATAACCATGACGGTACATACATTAATATAAATCACAACCATGACCATGACGGTACATACATTAATATGAATAACAACATAACCATGACGGTACATACATTAATATATATCACAACCATAACCATGACGGTACATACATTAATATAAATAACAACCATGACCATGACGGTACATACATTAATATGAATAACAACATAACCATGACGGTACATACATTAATATATATCACAACCATAACCATGACGGTACATACATTAATATATATCACAACCATAACCATGACGGTACATACATTAATATAAATCACAACCATAACCATGACGGTACATACATTAATATGAATCACAATCATAACCATGACGGTACATACATTAATATGAATCACAACCATAACCATGACGGTACATACATTAATATATATCACAACCATGACCTTGACGATACATACATTAATATAAATAACAACCATAACCATGACGGTACATACATTAATATGAATAACAACCATAACCATGACGGGACATACATTAATATAAATAACAACCATAACCATGACGGTACATACATTAATATGAATAACAACCATAACCATGACGGTACATACATTAATATGAATAACAACCATGACCATGACGGTACATACATTAATATGAATCACAACCATAACCATGACGGGACATACATTAATATAAATAACAACCATAACCATGACGGTACATACATTAATATGAATAACAACCATAACAATGACGGGACATACATTAATATAAATAACAACCATAACCATGACGGTACATACATTAATATAAATCACAACCATAACCATGACGGTACATACATTAATATGAATCACAACCATAACCATGACGGTACATACATTAATATGAATCACAACCATAACCATGACGGTACATACATTAATATGAATAACAACCATAACCATGACGGTACATACATTAATATGAATAACAACCATAACCATGACGGTACATACATTAATATGAATCACAACCATAACCATGACGGTACATACATTAATATGAATCACAACCATGACCATGACGGTACATACATTAATATGAATCACAACCATAACCATGACGGTACATACATTAATATAAATCACAACCATAACCATGACGGTACATACATTAATATGAATAACAACATAACCATGACGGTACATACATTAATATGAATCACAACCATAACCATGACGGTACATACATTAATATAAATCACAACATAACCATGACGGTACATACATTAATATGAATAACAACATAACCATGACGGTACATACATTAATATGAATCACAACCATAACCATGACGGTACATACATTAATATAAATCACAACCATAACCATGACGGTACATACATTAATATGAATAACAACCATAACCATGACGGTACATACATTAATATGAATCACAACCATAACCATGACGGTACATACATTAATATAAATCACAACATAACCATGACGGTACATACATTAATATAAATCACAACCATAACCATGACGGTACATACATTAATATGAATCACAACCATAACCATGACGGTACATACATTAATATGAATAACAACCATAACCATGACGGTACATACATTAATATAAATCACAACCATAACCATGACGGTACATACATTAATATGAATAACAACCATAACCATGACGGTACATACATTAATATGAATCACAACCATAACCATGACGGTACATACATTAATATAAATCACAACCATAACCATGACGGTACATACATTAATATGAATAACAACCATAACCATGACGGTACATACATTAATATAAATCACAACCATAACCATGACGGTACATACATTAATATGAATCACAACCATAACCATGACGGTACATACATTAATATAAATCACAACCATAACCATGACGGTACATACATTAATATGAATAACAACCATAACCATGACGGTACATACATTAATATAAATCACAACCATAACCATGACGGTACATACATTAATATAAATCACAACCATAACCATGACGGTACATACATTAATATAAATCACAACCATAACCATGACGGTACATACATTAATATAAATCACAACCATAACCATGACGGTACATACATTAATATAAATCACAACCATAACCATGACGGTACATACATTAATATGAATCACAACCATAACCATGACGGTACATACATTAATATAAATCACAACCATAACCATGACGGTACATACATTAATATGAATAACAACCATAACCATGACGGTACATACATTAATATAAATCACAACCATAACCATGACGGTACATACATTAATATAAATCACAACCATAACCATGACGGTACATACATTAATATGAATAACAACCATAACCATGACGGTACATACATTAATATGAATCACAACCATAACCATGACGGTACATACATTAATATAAATCACAACATAACCATGACGGTACATACATTAATATGAATAACAACATAACCATGACGGTACATACATTAATATGAATCACAACCATAACCATGACGGTACATACATTAATATAAATAACAACATAACCATGACGGTACATACATTAATATAAATAACAACATAACCATGACGGTACATACATTAATATAAATAACAACCATAACCATGACGGTACATACATTAATATGAATAACAACATAACCATGACGGTACATACATTAATATGAATCACAACCATAACCATGACGGTACATACATTAATATGAATCATAACCATGACCATGACGGTACATACATTAATATAAATCACAACCATAACCATGACGGTACATACATTAATATGAATCACTACCATAACCATGACGGTACATACATTAATATGAATCACAACCATAACCATGACGGTACATACATTAATATGAATCACAACCATAACCATGACGGTACATACATTAATATGAATCACAACCATAACCATGACGGTACATACATTAATATGAATCACAACCATAACCATGACGGTACATACATTAATATAAATCACTACCATAACCATGACGGTACATACATTAATATGAATCACTACCATAACCATGACGGTACATACATTAATATAAATAACAACCATGACCATGGCGGTACATACATTAATATGAATCACAACCATAACCATGACGGTACATACATTAATATGAATCACAACCATAACCATGACGGTACATACATTAATATAAATCACAACCATAACCATGACGGTACATACATTAATATGAATAACAACATAACCATGACGGTACATACATTAATATGAATAACAACCATAACCATGACGGTACATACATTAATATAAATAACAACCATAACCATGACGGTACATACATTAATATGAATAACAACCATAACCATGACGGTACATACATTAATATAAATCACAACCATAACCATGACGGTACATACATTAATATGAATAACAACCATAACCATGACGGTACATACATTAATATAAATCACAAACATAACCATGACGGTACATACATTAATATGAATCACAACCATAACCATGACGGTACATACATTAATATAAATTACAACCATAACCATGACGGTACATACATTAATATGAATCACAACCATAACCATGACGGTACATACATTAATATAAATCACAACCATAACCATGACGGTACATACATTAATATGAATCACAACCATAACCATGACGGTACATACATTAATATGAATCACAACCATAACCATGTCGGTACATACATTAATATGAATAACAACATAACCATGACGGTACATACATTAATATGAATCACAACCATAACCATGACGGTACATACATTAATATAAATCACAAACATAACCATGACGGTACATACATTAATATGAATCACAACCATAACCATGACGGTACATACATTAATATGAATAACAACATAACCATGACGGTACATACATTAATATGAATAACAACCATAACCATGACGGTACATACATTAATATGAATCACAACCATAACCATGACGGTACATACATTAATATGAATCACAACCATAACCATGACGGTACATACATTAATATGAATCACTACCATAACCATGACGGTACATACATTAATATGAATCACTACCATAACCATGACGGTACATACATTAATATAAATAACAACCATGACCATGGCGGTACATACATTAATATGAATCACAACCATAACCATGACGGTACATACATTAATATGAATCACAACCATAACCATGACGGTACATACATTAATATAAATCACAACCATAACCATGACGGTACATACATTAATATGAATAACAACATAACCATGACGGTACATACATTAATATAAATAACAACCATAACCATGACGGTACATACATTAATATAAATAACAACCATAACCATGACGGTACATACATTAATATAAATAACAACATAACCATGACGGTACATACATTAATATGAATAACAACATAACCATGACGGTACATACATTAATATGAATAACAACCATAACCATGACGGTACATACATTAATATAAATAACAACCATAACCATGACGGTACATACATTAATATGAATAACAACCATAACCATGACGGTACATACATTAATATAAATCACAACCATAACCATGACGGTACATACATTAATATGAATAACAACCATAACCATGACGGTACATACATTAATATAAATCACAAACATAACCATGACGGTACATACATTAATATGAATAACAACCATAACCATGACGGTACATACATTAATATAAATTACAACCATAACCATGACGGTACATACATTAATATGAATCACAACCATAACCATGACGGTACATACATTAATATAAATCACAACCATAACCATGACGGTACATACATTAATATGAATCACAACCATAACCATGACGGTACATACATTAATATGAATCACAACCATAACCATGTCGGTACATACATTAATATGAATAACAACATAACCATGACGGTACATACATTAATATGAATCACAACCATAACCATGACGGTACATACATTAATATAAATCACAAACATAACCATGACGGTACATACATTAATATGAATCACAACCATAACCATGACGGTACATACATTAATATGAATAACAACATAACCATGACGGTACATACATTAATATGAATAACAACCATAACCATGACGGTACATACATTAATATGAATCACAACCATAACCATGACGGTACATACATTAATATGAATCACAACCATAACCATGACGGTACATACATTAATATGAATCACAACCATAACCATGACGGTACATACATTAATATGAATCACTACCATAACCATGACGGTACATACATTAATATAAATAACAACCATAACCATGACGGTACATACATTAATATGAATCACAACATAACCATGACGGTACATACATTAATATGAATAACAACATAACCATGACGGTACATACATTAATATAAATAACTACCATAACCATGACGGTACATACATTAATATGAATCACAACCATAACCATGACGGTACATACATTAATATGAATCACAACCATAACCATGATGGTACATACATTAATATGAATAACAACATAACCATGACGGTACATACATTAATATGAATAACAACCATAACCATGACGGTACATACATTAATATGAATCACAACCATAACCATGACGGTACATACATTAATATGAATCACTACCATAACCATGACGGTACATACATTAATATAAATAACAACCATAACCATGACGGTACATACATTAATATGAATCACAACATAACCATGACGGTACATACATTAATATGAATAACAACATAACCATGACGGTACATACATTAATATGAATAACAACATAACCATGACGGTACATACATTAATATAAATAACTACCATAACCATGACGGTACATACATTAATATGAATCACAACCATAACCATGACGGTACATACATTAATATGAATCACAACCATAACCATGATGGTACATACATTAATATGAATAACAACATAACCATGACGGTACATACATTAATATGAATAACAACCATAACCATGACGGTACATACATTAATATGAATCACTACCATAACCATGACGGTACATACATTAATATAAATCACAACCATAACCATGACGGTACATACATTAATATGAATCACAACCATAACCATGACGGTACATACATTAATATGAATAACAACATAACCATGACGGTACATACATTAATATGAATAACAACCATAACCATGACGGTACATACATTAATATAAATAACAACCATGATCATGATGGTACATACATTAATATAAATCACAACATAACCATGACGGTACATACATTAATATGAATCACAACCATAACCATGACGGTACATACATTAATATGAATCACAACCATAACCATGACGGTACATACATTAATATGAATCACAACCATAACCATGACGGTACATACATTAATATGAATCACAACCATAACCATGACGGTACATACATTAATATGAATAACAACCATAACCATGACGGTACATACATTAATATGAATCACAACCATAACCATGACGGTACATACATTAATATGAATCACAACCATAACCATGACGGTACATACATTAATATAAATAACAACCATAACCATGACGGTACATACATTAATATAAATAACAACCATAACCATGACGGTACATACATTAATATGAATCACAACCATAACCATGTCGGTACATACATTAATATGAATCACAACCATGACCATGACGGTACATACATTAATATAAATCACAACCATAACCATGACGGTACATACATTAATATGAATCACTACCATGACCATGTCGGTACATACATTAATATAAATCACAACCATAACCATGACGGTACATACATTAATATAAATCACAACCATAACCATGACGGTACATACATTAATATAAATCACAACCATGACCATGACGGTGCATACATTAATATAAATCACAACCATAACCATGACGGTACATACATTAATATGAATCACAACCATAACCATGACGGTACATACATTAATATAAATCACAACCATAACCATGACGGTACATACATTAATATAAATCACAACCATAACCATGACGGTACATACATTAATATAAATCACAACCATAACCATGACGGTACATACATTAATATAAATCACAACCATAACCATGACGGTACATACATTAATATAAATCACAACCATAACCATGACGGTACATACATTAATATGAATAACAACATAACCATGACGGTACATACATTAATATGAATCACAACCATAACCATGACGGTACATACATTAATATGAATAACAACATAACCATGACGGTACATACATTAATATAAATCACAGCCATAACCATGACGGTACATACATTAATATGAATCACAACCATAACCATGACGGTACATACATTAATATAAATCACAGCCATAACCATGTCGGTACATACATTAATATGAATCACAACCATAACCATGACGGTACATACATTAATATGAATAACAACATAACCATGACGGTACATACATTAATATAAATAACAACCACAACCATGACGGTACATACATTAATATAAATAACAACCATAACCATGACGGTACATACATTAATATGAATAACAACATAACCATGACGGTACATACATTAATATAAATAACAACCACAACCATGACGGTACATACATTAATATAAATAACAACCATGACCATGACGGTACATACATTAATATGAATAACAACATAACCATGACGGTACATACATTAATATGAATAACAACATAACCATGACGGTACATACATTAATATGAATAACAACCATGACCATGACGGTACATACATTAATATAAATCACAACCATAACCATGACGGTACATACATTAATATAAATCACAACATAACCATGACGGTACATACATTAATATGAATCACAACCATAACCATGACGGTACATACATTAATATGAATCACAACATAACCATGACGGTACATACATTAATATAAATCACAACATAACCATGACGGTACATACATTAATATAAATCACAACATAACCATGACGGTACATAAATTAATATGAATCACAACCATAACCATGACGGTACATACATTAATATGAATCACAACCATAACCATGACGGTACATACATTAATATGAATCACAACCATAACCATGACGGTACATACATTAATATGAATAACAACATAACCATGACGGTACATACATTAATATAAATCACAGCCATAACCATGACGGTACATACATTAATATGAATCACAACCATAACCATGACGGTACATACATTAATATGAATAACAACCATAACCATGACGGTACATACATTAATATGAATAACAACATAACCATGACGGTACATACATTAATATGAATAACAACATAACCATGACGGTACATACATTAATATGAATAACAACCATAACCATGACGGTACATACATTAATATGAATCACCACCATAACCATGACGGTACATACATTAATATAAATCACAACCATAACCATGACGGTACATACATTAATATAAATCACAACCATAACCATGACAGTACATACATTAATATAAATAACTACCATAACCATGACGGTACATACATTAATATGAATAACAACCATAACCATGACGGTACATACATTAATATAAATCACAACCATAACCATGACGGTACATACATTAATATGAGTAACAACATAACCATGACGGTACATACATTAATATGAATAACAACCATAACCATGACGGTACATACATTAATATGAATAACAACCATAACCATGACGGTACATACATTAATATAAATCACAACCATAACCATGACGGTACATACATTAATATAAATCACAACCATAACCATGACGGTACATACATTAATATGAATCACAACCATGACCATGACGGTACATACATTAATATATATCACAACCATAACCATGACGGTACATACATTAATATGAATAACAACCATAACCATGACGGTACATACATTAATATAAATCATAACCATAACCATGACGGTACATACATTAATATAAATAACAACCATAACCATGACGGTACATACATTAATATAAATCACAACCATGACCATGACGGTACATACATTAATATAAATAACAACATAACCATGACGGTACATACATTAATATGAATAACAACCATAACCATGACGGTACATACATTAATATAAATAACAACATAACCATGACGGTACATACATTAATATGAATAACAACCACAACCATGACGGTACATACATTAATATGAATCACAACCATAACCATGACGGTACATACATTAATATAAATCACAACCATAACCATGACGGTACATACATTAATATGAATCACAACCATAACCATGACGGTACATACATTAATATAAATAACAACCATAACCATGACGGTACATACATTAATATAAATAACAACCATAACCATGACGGTACATACATTAATATAAATAACAACATAACCATGACGGTACATACATTAATATGAATCACAACATAACCATGACGGTACATACATTAATATGAATAACAACCATAACCATGACGGTACATACATTAATATAAATCACAACCATAACCATGACGGTACATACATTAATATGAATCACAACATAACCATGACGGTACATACATTAATATGAATAACAACCATAACCATGACGGTACATACATTAATATGAATCACAACCATAACCATGACGGTACATACATTAATATAAATCACAACCATAACCATGACGGTACATACATTAATATGAATAACAACCATAACCATGACGGTACATACATTAATATGAATAACAACCATAACCATGACGGTACATACATTAATATAAATAACAACATAACCATGACGGTACATACATTAATAATATGATCGTACGTGGCACGTAATGGAGCAACCACCAAGTTGATCATTAAGTTCAACGTTACAATAATTATATGATGTACCATACAGGGTACTGCATGTGTTACACCACTCGGAGAAATGTCTGTGTCGTCACACAAATACCATGCTAGAACTTGGATTGATATATTCGTAATCGTATATAGTCACCAATAGCCGGGTTACCACCGTAGTAACGGACATTGCCCATCTAGTGAACTATTCAAACCCAGCATTGAAATCATGGTTATGATCAGTCCAAACATATGAGTAAAGTTCGAACATAAGATAATAATAGCTGAGAACCTGGTGCGAATTTAACTGTGGTGGGGCCTCAAGCATATCTACCCCTGCACGTCAGAAAAGAAAAGTAGCTTGAGGATGGAAGTGAACCATCATCCCACAGTGAAATCAACCAGGCCTGTTGGGTTTGAATAGTTCACTAGATAGGCAATGTCAGGTACTACGGTAGTAACCCGGCTATTGGTGACTACATATATACGATTACGAATATATCAATTCAAGTTCTAACATGGTATTTTAGTGTGATGACACAGACATTTCTCCGAGTGGTGTAGCACATGTAGTACCCTGTATGTATATATACATATATATATATATATATCACAACAGAAGTTTCCTTAGAATTAATGGATGGAAATGGAATGCCTCTAATATTTGTATTATTTGAGTCGGACATAGATTACCTTAGCTGCAGGCAATCAATGCAATACGTGTAAACTATGTAGAAAAAGAAATTATTGAATAAAGTGTAGTGAATATGATGCGTCACTTTAATATTTGAGTCGGACATAGCTTACCTTACCTGAAGGCAATCAATGCAATAAGTGATGTAGAAACAGAAATTATTGAATGAAGTGTAATGAATATGAAGCGTCATTTTAATGCAATATCGATTGGGAGGAAGAGAAATGTCACTTTAATAGTTAACAATGATACACATATATATATAATTATAGATTATTCCCATTGAAGACGATCAATGCAATGACCAGTGTAGAAATGGAAAAAAAATGTTGCCTGAATGAATCGATGTGTGAACATAAAGTCTCACTTTAATGAAATGTTGAGATGATGGAATCAACGATGAATTTGCAATTTCTGTAATGATGAAATTGGTTCACATACCGGTATACATGTATATGCAGCTGAAAATGTGAATTGACTGAAATGTAATTATGAAAGTGTCAATGACACTGTAGCTCAATGAGGAAAGGGAATAATTTCATGTGTTACAGTTAATGGAGCGATTAGGAATGTTGAAAGGCCTAGTTATGCAAAGATTAAAATCCAAGATGGCCGCGACAACCATAGTTTTTTTGCCAAATGACACAAAAAAGACTCCTTCCTATTTACATGTCATTGTTAACATCCTTCACAAATTTCATGATGATCCGACAAAAGATACGACCTGTAGCCCGTGTCAAAGGATTTAGTCATGTAAAGAGTAAAATACAAGATGGCTGCTGGCGACCAGGTTTCTTGGTTGAATTCAAAATGATCCTTTTCCCATCTACATGTAATTGTTAACATCCATTACAAATCTCATGATGATTGGACCAAAGATTCGACTTGTAGCCCTTGACAAAGAATTTAGTCATGCAAAGAGTATAATCCAAGATGGCTGCTGGCGGCCATATTTTTGGTCGAACAACCCCAAAATTACTCATTTCCCATCTACATGTCCATTTTAACATCCATGACAAATTTAATAATGATCAGACAAAAGATACGACCTGTGGCCCGTGCTAATGGATTGAATTTTGAAATCCAAGATGATCGCTGCCGGCCATGTTTTCTGGCCAAATGACCCCAAAATGACTCACTCTCATCCACATGTCAACATCAACATTCATGACAAATTTCATAATGATCTGACCAAAGTAAGGACCTGTAGCCTGTGCCAAAGGATTTAGTCATGCAAAGATGGCTGCTGGTGGCAATGTTTTTTGGTCAAACTACCCCAAAATGACTCGTTCACATCTACATGTCATCTACATGTCAATAGCGATGACAAATATCATAATGATATGACCAAATGTACAACCTAGAGCCTGTGCTGAAGGATTTAGTCAAGCAAAGAGTAAAATCCAAGATGTATGTTGGCCGAATGACCACAAAACAGCTCGTTCCCATCTACATGTCATTGTTAACACCAATGACAAATTTCATGAAGATCCGACCAAAGCTACGACCTGTAGCCCGCGCCAGAGGATTTAGTCATGCAAAGAGTAAAATCCAAGATGGCTGCTGGCAGCCATGTTTTTTTGGCCGAACGACCCCAAAATGGCTCGTTCCCATCTGCCTGTCATTATTAACATCCATGACAAATTTCATGATAATCAGACGAACAGTATGACCTGTAGACCACGCGAATCGATTTAATTTTGAAATCCAAGATGGCTGCCAGCGGCCATGTTTTTTGTCCGAATGACCCCAAAAGGATTCTCTTTCCAATCTACATGTCATTGTTAACATCCATGACAAATTTCATGAAGATCCTACCAAAGCTACGACCTGTAGCCCGCGCCAAAGGATTTAGTCATGCAAAGAGTAAAATCAAAGATGGCTGCTGGCAGCCATGTTTTTTGGTGGAACAACCACAAAATGACTCGTTAACATCCATGATAAATTTCATGATGATCAGACAAACAGTAAGACATGTAGACCGCGCCAATCGATTTAATTTTGAAATCCAAGATGGCTGTCAGTCGCCATGTTTTTTGGCCAATGACCCAAAATGACCTGTTCCCATCTACATGTCAATGTCAACATTCATGACAAATTTGATAAAGATCAGACCAAAGGTACGACCTGTAGCCCGCGCCAAAGGAAATTGTTGACGGACACACACACGCACACATGGACGTCGTTGAGCTAATAATGAATATGTGATGTGTCGCTTTTAATGAATTGGCAATGACAGCAGTATGGAAACGGTCACTGCGGTGGAGTTACGATACATGCCGTTAGGTTATGATACACGGTCTACAGCCCTACAGGTATTAGCGGGTTGTCACACCAGACGTTGAAGAAAATTATGATATATGTCCATGAGGATCTTTTTAAAGATTGGGTAAGTGTTGGCGCTGGGTATAGCTGTTAAAACATCCGTTAAAACCGCCATAAACAGAATTAATATTATAAACAAACCTTGTTCTTATACCAATCATAAATACATGTATCACATTAATTTCAGCATGTTGTTATGTTAGTACTTTGTGTTACATTGTATGTAAGCAAACGTCATCTTATGTAAACAAACAGTACATCTACATGTATGTAAAGAGTATGCGATAAGCAAAACACTCAACACCGAGTAGACCCCCACTGCATATACATGTATATGAAATTTTGTTAGAAATACCACCGTTATTTCACGCCTTTAGATTAGGCTAATTTGGGGACATTTTGGGGGACAGAGGTGATAGGTTTGAGTGAGGGGGGGGTTACCCCCTTGTGACTATTGGGGGTACTTTTTAAAGTAAACCTAAAATTGGGGCTGTTTGGTTGTTCTGAAGCATATGAAAGGTGAAAGAAATGAACCAATGGCCCCCATATCATTTCCTGGCAACTTGGGCTTATATCAGCATTCAGCAAGTTATGTTACATGTACCCTTATAATTTCAAGTTTTGTAGGTCACAATTTATTGAATATTGGGAATATTGGATCATTTGACATCAACAAAGCCATTTTATAGATGTACGGTGCTTGAAAGTTCACCAAGCAGTTCACCAACACACTGATCATGGGTATTTCCAATTAAAATTTAATTTAATCCAAGTTAAATCGCATAAGCAAAGTAATTAATGGCTGAACATCACCAACTTCAACTGTGGAATCTGACCCAATGCCTCCCATACAGAGAGGCCTAAGCTGAATGAGGTTCCCAGAGGGTGAATTTGGTGATGCTAGCCCTCTGGGGACCTCATTCCGCAAATGTCAGCCACACTAAATTCAGACTTGGGGCCCGCCCACCTCTAGTTCTATTGAGAATCATATATTAACCCTTCATTTACTAAATGCTTATTGACAAGTAGATGTTGTGGGAAGTGTTCAGATAAAGTCGTTTGTTGAACTTTTCTGAACATTTCCAACCAATTAATAGATATCCTTCTACACATGTACATGTATGTATTATCTGTTAGTCTGTTGTCATCTGCTTGCATTTCCTGAACACCCCTCTGAATGAATAATAGATCATTCAAATAAATTATTTTTTACTTGGTGGGAGAATCCATTTAGTAAAGAAAGGGTTATATCAAATTTTCGCTACGATAAGGCAGCAATGATTCATAGCCCCTACAATTCAGTGGAATCATGAACTTATTTACAACATACCGCATTACCGGTATAGCCATTTAATAAGCTAAATCTCCGATTTTGGTGTTGAATGGGTCACCATGAATCACTCTCAACCTAATCAATCACCACCGTGTTTTGCTTATCGCTCACTATTTACATGCTGTATATATACAAACGCTCTGCTCACACAAAGTGTTTTGCGGAAAATAACGCATTCTTAATATGATCATTATTCTACATGTATACTATTAGGATATTATTGAGGAAACTTTCATAATTTGGTAACTGTTATTTCTAAATTATTACTTATTACATGTACATATGTACATGTACACATACATGTATACCGGCAGACTTTCATTTTTAGAAAATGTAGGCGCGCAGAGTCCCGCTCGCTGGGTTTTGGCCAGGCGCGCGGTTTCTATCAAGATAAAATAAACAGCGGAAATACATTCATAAATGCCGCGTAAATTGAATTTGTTTACTCACGATCGATGTCCAGTGAATCTCTTTGATGGTTTAACACTGCTTAATCCACTATCCATAAGCACAAGTGAATGTTACACACTATGTTTTATATTCTACATGCTCCTACATGTATATTAAATGTAATTCATAATAATTAATAAGGAATCAATTTAATACTCAGATTCCAAGCTGACAGAATAAATATCAACATCTCCCAGCCACGTGGTCTCGATTTGATTTTCAAGGAATTTATGTGACGTCATAAGCCATACCGGTACATAGAAATGTATTTTTAGCTTCGAATCATTCAGTCTCAGACAGATAGTGCATTTGACACGTCACACCGTGTGACCTCGTCTGGGTAGACACTGATAATAGCGTTATCAGGTTCGCTCTCTGTACCGTATTTGGCCTAGGTGCGCAATCGATCGCTCGCTGGTTTTCAGTTTTAGCCGTGCGATGGTGCGCAAGAGCGATCGCGCGTCTCAAAAATGAAAGTCTGTACCGGTACACTTATCTGATGTGCCTGACTTCATCCGGGCTCTTTAGGGAACAACGTTGCCAACCGGTATACATGTACAATGTATGAGTATATATCGAGGTCGCAGTCAAGGACACAGTCGCATATGAAATTGGACCCACCCATATAGTTCCCGGGATCAAAGTAGGCCTTTGGTACATTAATACCAAATTTTAGTCCGATCAGTCGTGCAGTTTTCAAGTCTATAACACACAGAGACAGAAGTTCTATGTACCTACATGTATATGAGCGAGGTCATGGTCAAGGACATGGTCACTCATGAAATTGGACCCGCCCATTTCCGGGATCAAAGTAGACATACAATACCTGTACCCAGCTGGACAAAACAAGTATCCATTGGCACCGATGTATTTGCTGTTCGGCTGCGGTGTCAGAGTTTGTAACTGCAGTTGAGCACCGCAGCCGAACGGCAAGTACATTGCGGCCAAACGGCAAGTTCACTGCAGCCGAAATGCAACTACCCTTACGGTCGAATAGCATGTACACCGTGGTTAGATTTCTGGTTTGTATTGTCATTTTTCAGTTTGATGAAAGTACACCGTGGCAAATACACCATGCCGAATGGCAATTACATCACGACCCAACTGTTAGCCGGTGGCGCTGCGGTGTAGTTGCATTTCAGCTGCGGTGGCAATGCTAACCGCACCGCAGTTAAGTGGTCCCACACACAGACAGAATTTCTGAAAAACAACCGATGAACAAATGACCGATGATGAAAAACAACTAACGAAAAAACACACCGGCTGACGAATGGTGGCAAATGACAGATAAATGGCGAGGATGACGATGGCAAATGGCAACAAACAACAACGAAGAAAAATACCGACTGATGACGAAAAATGACTGATGACGAAAAACAAATGGCCAACGACTAACACGATGTCGAACAATCGATGACGAAAAATTACTGATGACGAAAAACAAACAACCAAAGATGAACACGATGTCGAATGATCGATGACGAAAAATGTCTTGATGACAAACACATCGACCCAGGCCTGCAGGTTTCAAAATTATGTGTAACCAACAATAAACACGATGACAAACTACCAAGGACGAAAAACGACAGACGACAACCAAACACAAATGACGAAAAACACACTGACTGTGACACTGATGATCAACGAATGACCACGACAAATTGTCAAATGATCAAAAATGTTTTTAAATGAAATAATAATCAAAATTTAATTTTTAATTTAAAGCAAACAGACCTACCTTTAAAAAAATCTTGGATTTGGAGAAAAATACCTCCAGGAGCACGCATTGTGCTGTTGTGTTCACAACTCCACAAGAATCCTCATCAGATATCAATTCCTTGAACTTAAGTTGAAGATGGTAACTAGGAAACATACTACAATTTTAGTATCACAATTTACAATACACCTAACACAGAATTCGTTCTTTCATTTTTTTTATCTTTCTTTGAACTTCGAACTTTTTGGTTGATTGAATGATTCTGGAATCTTGATCATTGTTGTCTGTAACAGTTTACAGTGAAGCCTAACGCAGTAACTGTCGATTGTCACGAAATCACGCGATTAATTAATCTACGTACACTCGTACATTTGTGAAAATTGTTTGCCATGAAGCGAAGGTGAAGGCCTTATCGGTCTATGGGATATACGGAAGTAATTTCCGATCAAGTAACTGCCGTAAGCCGGATGACACTGACAGGACGGTTGCTTGACGGGGGGTAATTAATTATTATGCTAATGATATACCAATGATTTTTATCAGATGAAAAGGCTGTAATTAATCCTCAGAAAGAACTGAATAGGCTAAACTTGAAAGTCGGGTACATTCTAGAATCTGGGAATGAATTTGATCAGTTGTTGTTGTTGTCTGCATATTCCTCCGTTATATTGGAGCACCCTGTAGTTTCTGCTGGATTCTGCGCAGTCACCACCCGGAAGTCACGTGTTAAATTCACAAATAAACGTACACGGTAATTTCTCTCATGGTATATAGAAATATATAAAACTTATATGACGTCATAATTCACATGCATTTAGGTATAAACACCCACTGGGGTGGTTGCTACTAGTACTCGGCCGTGGTAGCACCTGGACCCGACAGGAATGATTAACAGCCCGAGGGCCTATTTATAGACCCGAGACGGAGTTAATCATTCCTGGAGGGCTGTAAAGAAACCAAGGTGCCCGACAAAATCATGCTATTACTATTATTACCACACCGTCCTGGTGTGAGCATGCGTTAATGAAAACAAAGCTTAGCGCTCGCTTCTGTTCAACTTCACCTTAAAATCATGGAATCATGACGTGTGGGTAAAATAATGTTCATCTAATAAAGAACGCCCTCTAAAGTGGTAAAAATATTAAGTAATAGTGTTAACGTTGGAATCAACAGAAAGATCAGACTTAAATTTTTGAGGCGCGCGATCGCTCTTGCGCACCATTGAAAACCAGTGAGCGATCAATTGCGCGCCTAGGCCAAATATGGAGAGCGTACAAGTATAAAGAAACAGCTTGAATGTTGTAGCAAAATATCAAATGAATTCTCCAAAACCAACATTCATTGTCGGCATTCATCAAAAGGTGATCCCTCGTGCCACGATTATTGGCAGTTTAAGTTTTTTGACGTCACACGATGTGAAGTGTCAAATGCACTATCTGTCTGAGACTGAATGATTCGAAGCTAAAAATACATTTGAACGATTTCTATGTATGACTTATGACGTCACATAAATTCCTGGAAAATCAAAGCGAGCTAGACCATGTGGCCGGGAGATGTTACCGTATTTATTTCGTCAGCATTGAATCGGAGTATTAAATTAATTCCTTATTAATAATTATGAATTACAATTAATATACATGTAGGAGCATGTACAATATGAAAACACAGTGTGTAACATTCACTTGTGCTTATGGATAGTGGATTAAGCAGTGTTAAACCATCAAAGAGTTTCAATGGACATCCATCGTGAGTAAACTAATTCAATTTACGCAACATTTATGAATGTATTTCCGCTGTTTATTTTATCTTGATAGAAACCGCGCGGCTGGCCAAAACCCAGCGAGCGGGACTATGCGCGCCTACATTTTGTAAACATGAAAGTCTGAAAGATATCTGTATGAATTTGAACTGAATACACATGTACTACCCTGCTGGGCAAAACAAGTGTCCACTTAACCACGGTGCACTTAGCATTGCCACTGCGGCCGAAATGCAACTACACAGCGGCTCCACCAGCTAACTACAATTGGGCCGCGGTGTATTTGCCATTCGACCATGGTGTAGTTGCCGCTGTGTGCATTCATTAAACTGAAAAAAGACAATATAAACCAGAAATCTAACCACGGTGTACATGCCATTCGGCCCCATTGTATTTGCTTTTCGGCCATGGTGTACATGTGTACTTGACGGTCGGCCATGGTGTACTTGCCGCTCGGCCGCGGTGCTCAACTGCAGTTACAAACTCTGAAACCGCCGCCGAACGCCAAACACACCGCGGTGCCAATGGACACTTGTTTTGTCCAGCAGGGCAGTACGATTGATCTTTTCAATTTGAAAACAGAAACAATTCTTTTTCAGTCCTAAATCAAATGATTAAATTAATGATAAGCAAATACCTGTGCAACCTTTGATGATTAGAGAACAAATTCAACAATTACAATGCCTCCAAGCTCCTGTCGAAAGTGAAAGTGCAATAATCATGTCACAAACACCTGAACACAGTTTACACATGATGTCATGAAATTGAATACACTTAACATTGAATTGCCTAGTCTTCGTGTATCTGTGGTACACAATAATCCATAAAATCCTCAAAACAACATTCATTGTTGCAAATTACATGAAACACAGATCAATCACTCGTTGATTTTTCAATTTCGTGCCATGTGGGGCCTTGACCTTGTAGTGGCGAAATCGGTGTATATAAAGTGTTTGTCGACGCCGATGCCGGCTCTAAATAAAAGTGTAATGTCGCACTTCTTCTTTGTTTCTCAATGGATGTGAATGCGATTTGGTATGTGTGTCCGGGTTGGGTCATGGATGATATTGATTATCGCACATGCACATTTGATTTGTTTTTTTAATTTACAAATTTCGAGTAGAAGATTTGTTTACAATCGAGATGGCTAATCACAAACTGTGCCACGGTAATATTTTACCGAATGCTTTGCCATGTTATCAGACTAGAAAGGCTGTGATTAATCCTCGATTAATCTATTATTTGATTGAGTCTCTGAATGACTCAGTGAGGACAATTAAAAAGTGATCATCGGCAATCGTTGTTGTTGTTGTTGTACTTGTATGTAAATTCCTCCGTCTCGGTTGTCTTCGGAGCACGCTGCTCTCCTAACTCAGAACACCGTTACTAACAGTCGATTGTGTTGAAGTTGAAGTGAAGAAAACGTAATTCTTCGATCAGTTTCTGCTGGATTCTGCGCAGTAACCTCCCGGAAGTCACGTGTGAAATTTACAAAAAAGCATACACGCTATTTTCACTCTTGGTATAGAAATATAGAAAAATTATATGACGTCATAATTCACATGCATTTAGGTATAAACACCCACTGGGGTGGTTGCTATGAATAACAACATAACCATGACGGTACATACATTAATATGAATAACAACCATAACCATGACGGTACATACATTAATATAAATAACAACATAACCATGACGGTACATACATTAATATGAATCACAACCATAACCATGACGGTACATACATTAATATAAATAACAACATGACCATGACGGTACATACATTAATATAAATAACAACATGACCATGACGGTACATACATTAATATAAATAACAACCATTACCATGACGGTACATACATTAATATAAATCACAACCATTACCATGACGGTACATACATTAATATAAATAACAACATAACCATGACGGTACATACATTAATATAAATCACAACCACGACCATGACGGTACATACATTAATATGAATCACAACCATGACCATGACGGTACATACATTAATATGAATCACAACCATGAACATCACATTACCTACATTAATATAAATCACAACCATAACCATGATGGTACATACATTAATATGAATCACAACCATAACCATGACGGTACATACATTAATATGAATCACAACCATGACCATGACGGTACATACATTAATATGAATAACAACCATAACCATGACGGTACATACATTAATATGAATAACAACCATAACCATGACGGTACATACATTAATATGAATCACAACCATAACCATGACGGTACATGCATTAATATGAATCACAACCATGACCATGACGGTACATACATTAATATAAATCACAACCAATACCATGACGGTACATACATTAATATGAATCACCACCATGACCATGACGGTACATACATTAATACGAATCACAACCATGACCATGTCGGTACGTACATTAATATGAATCACAGCCATGACCATGACGGTTCGTACATTAATATGAATCACCACCATGACCATGACGGTACATACATTAATATGAATCACAACCATGATGGTACATACATTAATATGAATCACAACCATGATGGTACATACATTAATATACTTCCAATGCTACATGTTAAATCGCCAGAAATTATCCATGCATGGTGCATACTGACAATGCGTGATGATTAATACACCCTGCAGTCAATAGTACGTGATATTCCGACAGCAAAGCTTATAACATTAAAAAATAAAACTATGCAGCTGCCATATTTCTTAGTACTACATGTTCATTAATAATATATGATTCGGATGACTTTGTTCAGCCGATTTTGATTTGCATGGCTTGCAATCATGGAATTTCTCCCCGGTAATAAGTTAAATTTTGATTGCGATATCGACTCGCAAATGTCACACAAAATAATTCAATCTCGAGTTGGGACCACCCGCTACTGTGAAATAGATTATTAAGGAAAATGTATTAACCCTTTACCCAAACAGAAGGGCCCTGTGCCAATGCATTCTCTTATATATGCGAGTCGACCATAGGTCGCCTCGCATATATAAGAGAATGCATTGGCTTAACACATTAAAAATTATAAAATTGTTAAAGAATGTAAGCAAAATGGTAAAAAGTGTTAATTTTTTTTTTTTTAGGCCAATGCATTCTCTTATATATGCGAGGCGACCTATGGTCGACTCGCATATATAAGAGAATGCATTGGCACAGGGCATAACTGTAACTATCACAATGTGGTCAAGGCGCCGGTTCCAAGGATATCCATATGTGTATGGTTCTATTGAGACAGACCGAAGATATTTTAGGCTGTTGAAGCTTTATTTGGCCGGTTTTTGGCCGTTTTGACGGGTAAAGGGTTAAATAGGATCCATTTTAATTTATAAAAAACGATCGCGACAACAACCACTTACCACCCGGTACGCAAGGGTGACGTCATCTTGAAACATCGTTTTCTGTTGTAAATAATACAGATCGGCAACTAGACTAAAAGGAGAGGAGTAGATCATGCCATGAATATGTACTCTGGCTAACGCCCGTAGAGATCATATTCCATCAGTAAAAAACCTGGGAACTTTTGACAGGGAACCTTATAAAATCAAAACAATAACACAGGGAACATATTTCTTTGTTATTTTCTGTTTCTTAATAATGTACTTCACTGTAGGTGAAGATCCCAACTCGAAGTGTCACGATCTAAGTGACTCTGTGACCGATTTTTCTTTGCGTTTCTTACAATTATGGAATTTTTCCTGGGTAATTAATTGAATGTTTTTTTGCGATATTTGCTCTCAAAAGTCTCAGAAAAGCATGCAATTTCGAGTTGGGACCTTCACATGTAGTGAAGTACACTACTAAGGTACAGCTAATCATGAAGATATATATTCCCCGTGTTATATTTTTTTCGACTTCTCTGTACTTGTGGAATATGATCTCTACGGGCGTTAGCCATAGTAGAGATTCATGGCATGAGCTGGGAGAGGAGGTATGGACTAGGGGCTGGCGGGTTACCGGAACTAAGTCCTAAGATACATGTGTATATTTTCTAATATAACTATTTTACAGATCAGCAGGCCAAAGAACTCTACAATAAAGTTCGTGTACTCTGTTGGATTATGACGTCACCACAGAATCTCGCAAAGAGAGCGACCGCTGTGAAAACTACGTGGGCCAAAAGATGCAACAAATATATATTCTTTAGTAGCGAAACGAACAGTTCCTTTCCCACGACAGGCCTTAATGTGTCGGAAGGACGCCAACATTTGACCGCCAAAACGATGAAGGCGTTTGCGTATTGTTATGCCTACCATTTGAATGATTTTGATTGGTTCCTAAAGGCCGATGACGACTCTTACGTCATCGTGGAAAATCTGCGTTACTTCTTGTCGTATTATAATTCTACGGACCCTGTATATTTCGGACACAAATTCAAGCAGATTGTACCGGGTGGGTATATGAGCGGCGGGGGAGGTTATGTCTTGAGCCGTGAGACACTGAGAAGATTAATTGAGAGGGGAGTAGAGAAGAAAGTGTGTACAGCAGATGGTGGCGCAGAGGACGTCGCAATTGGCCAATGCCTTCACAAAATCGGCATCAAGGCTGCAAATTCAACAGATATCTACGGCCGAGATACATTCCACCCGTTTAAGCCAATCAGCCATTTGGAAGGAAACTTCCCCGATTGGTTCTATCAATACTCGGCAACTAAAATAAGGAAGGTAATACATGTTTCACATACGTCGTAGCTAACCATATCTTTAGTAAATGGATTCTCCCATTAAGTTATACAAGTATACATTGGAACTGTATTGTATTCATCTCGAGAAATGTTCAGTAAAAATAAGCAGACGACAGATAATACAAATACAGAAGAAGTCATATTTATTGGATGGAAATGTTCAGATAATAAGTTCAACAAACGACCTATGGTTAAACGTAATACTCATCAAAGACAAAGGGTTAAATACACAATTAAAAATCACAGTTAAATATACAATATACAAGTAACGTAGATTTAACGCCGTCTCTTGTACACCTCGGGAAAACATTAGTATTTTTCTTTTCTTGTAGATTCTTTACAAGCCTGAGTTTAGTGTGCCTGTCATTTGCAGAATGAGATCTCCAGAGGGTGAATCTGACGACGCTATCTCTCACAGTGGGCTAGCATAACCAAATTCACCATCTGGGGACCTCGTCCTACATGCATCATATGCTATTGGGAGACATAGACTCAGATCGAAGGTTCCAAATGGTGAATATTGTGATGTACACCCATTAGGAACCTGAATTATGCAATGTGTCGTCTGCCAATTTGCGGATATAAAGAAACTAAACTAAAAAAGCAATATAATCTATGTGAAGAAGTTTCGATAGAAATGTGATAATAAAGAAACTTAGATGAGGCCTATGCATCACTAAATTCACCCTCTTGGGACCTCATTCTGCAAATAACAGGCTCACTAAACTCTGGCTTAACCCTTTACCCAACAAACCGGCCAAAACCGACCAAATAAAGCTTCAACAGCCTAAAATATCTTCGGTCTGTCTCAATAGAACCATACAAATATGGATATCATTGGAACCGGCTCCTTGACCACATTGTGATAGTTACAGTTAGCCCTGTGCCAATGCATTCTCTTATATATGCGAGTCGACCATAGGTCGCCTCGCATATATAAGAGAATGCATTGGCCTAAAACAAATCTTTTTTTTAACACTTTTAACATTTTTTCTTACATTCTTTAACAAATTTATAATTTTTAATGTGTTAAGCCAATGCATTCTCTTATATATGCGAGGCGACCTATGGTCGACTCGCATATATAAGAGAATGCATTGGCACAGGGCCGTTCTGTTGGGTAAAGGGTTAATTATTTAGTCTTTCACTAGTTGTTTGGGTAATTTGACTATTGTTTTTTGTAAGTATATTTACATGTGTTTTGTGGGTATGACTATATTGAGATTGAAATTATTTAAGCTGAGCAATCTCAAGTTTTGTCGGGCAATTGACATTATTGTACCGCTGTACGACATTTCTACCGATTGTCTGTAGAGCGGGGGTTGCAGAGCATACATGCACATGTATATACAAGATGATATATATATGCAACTAGTGATGAATGCAACAACATCTGTCCATTCGGAAAGGCTATTGCATTAAAGATGCACCGTCTGATTTGACACCAAATAATTTATAATTTCATAAGCAAGTTTACGCTTAAAGGCAATGATGGCCTTCGCGGTGGGTATGCTGTTAAAATAGTCACACCCGTTAAAACTGTCATAAACAAAAAGAATATTCAAATATAGACATATATTATTCTTATACCAATAATAAATATTGTGTAAATATTATGTTATTGTCAAGTTTATACACTTTGTTATGTAAACACAAGCCATGTTATGTAACATTTTTGGATTTTGTTTACAAAACAAGCCACACAATCTTGACAATAACATACTATTTACACGATATTTATGATTGGTATAAGAACAAGATATGTCTATATTTTAATATTATTTCTGTTTATGGCAGTTTTAATGGAAGTGAATATTTTAATGGCAATAGACACTGCGAAGGCCATCCGTGCCTTTAACAGGCACAATACACTGAGAAATACTTGCAATAACTCATTCGTGTCCCACATGCATCGCGGAGATCCCCAAAGTCACACACAAGTAATACTACATATGAGTGCATGTATAAAGTTCATAACTAAGAACGTTCCTTAGTACCTCTCGCTAGTTGGGCGACGAATGGATGGACTTACTTTAAAGGGGGCGATCGTTTTCTAGACTGATAAAAATTCAAAACGTCTTAAGGTTTAAAGGAACTTAAGAAATAGAATTACGTCCCTTTCGTTTTTACAGCCACTCTCGAATACGAGTTTAACACAATTGTGGCACACGATTGGCTTATAATATTTCAAACAAATTTACAATATCAAGAAATATAATACCCATGGCGCATACAAATATGGGTTTTGACTAGTCTGAAATGCGTCCGCGTCTAAACAATGGGGGGAAATTGTGGCTGCATCGATATTGGCTTTTGTTAGCCTTTCAAATTGTGTGCAAAACGTGGGGTAGTGTGCAAAACGTGGGGTAGTGTGCAAAACAAAAAGTGGGGCAGTGTGCAAAGGATATGTTGTATAATGAAAATGGCGTGGTGGGGATAGTTCTGCTACATGGTAAAAGATGCCACAATGGTTGGTCTTCATGAATGTTATAATTTTGAGCAATTCTTATATAGCAAATGTAGTGGGTGTAGCCAAACGTTAACACTGCCATCACATACACAGCATCTGAGGAAGTTACTGTTTGTGATTAGTGTCTATTATAATTCATTCTGCATTATTCTGAGAAACCGAACTGTCCACATTCATTTGAAAATTGGCAAGATCAAGCCAGAATGAATTGTTACTGACACAACACTTCAATAGAAACTGCTAGATTTATTTACGAAAATATATTATGGCAGCGACAAACCACTGTAGCGAGGACTTGCAAACGTCCTTTTCGGCCCAGGTGACCATTTATGGATATGTCACAATTTTTCTAAATTTTATAGACAGAGCAGAGCGAAAACTGAATTTCGACCCACTTTTTCGGAGTCGAACCGCAAACTTTTGGCCCGAACAGTTTGGCCATTTATATATATATATATATATATATATATATATATATATATATATATACTCCGATAATATGCCATTTACGGGGTATTTTTTTTTGATTACATAATGCCCCACAATTTTCTAAAGATGCCCCACAATTTTAAACAAATAGCGACGAAATTTACATTTTTCATTATTTTTCAAGAATTTTCCGTCCGCACTTGGCGGAAATGACACTGCGCATGACTACTACTTTCATTTTACTGACTTCCGCGTTATTTCGTAATTATATCACTTTAAGAAATAACGGAAATCTTCGAAATGCCCCGTAATTCGAATGATTTCAATCTATATATATATGGGATAATTTGCCAAGATCTCAGAACTTTTCTCGAATAATGAATAACGAAATTCACTCTACGTTTTGAAAGGCAATAAAACCCTCATATTAATGGCACATGATCTAAATATTGTTTAGCATAGAATGATAGAAAACACACAGATGGTGGTGTTTTATGGCGTCAAAGCGGACAGGGGATCTTTGATTGCATCCATGTTTTACAATTAATTCTTTCTAATTCCCAGGGTCTTGATTGTTGCAGTGACTACAGTATAACATTTCACTATGTCTCACCTGCTGACATATATACTTTAGACTACCTTCTATATCACCTTCGTCCTCATGGAACGAACTCACACAACGAGAAATCACGTGTGTTTCCTTCACTCAAAGAACAGAATATAGACGTCACGTGATATGTTGTGGACGCACTGCTGATTTAGTGAAATTATAGACGTCACGTGATATGTGGTGGGCGGACTGCTGATTTAGTGAGATTGTAGACGTCACGTGATATGTGGTGGGCGGACTGCTGATCAAGCAGAACATAGAAACAACGCTCGACTGGATGAACAGTATTTTCGATCACATTTCTCAACATGGTCTCGTCAAGGTGTCCGTTCGAGTCTGTATTATTGTTGTTGACTCATATTGAATTATTCAAATCATGTTAAATCATTACCACTGGTATTCACCAGACATATCACGTTAAATCATCACTACTCGTATTCACCAGACACACGGTGGGGAATCACGTGGTTTCGAGGTTGGTGAGTACCACGCATTCAAAATGTGCAAACGCACAAAATCATAATATACGAGGAACTGACACAAAATGTAACAGTTTGACTGTTACGAGCATATGCTGGTTTATTTTTGAAACAAGTTGATACCTTATTTGTTAGGAAGTTGCCAGTCGGAGGTGTGTGGACTTCACCAGTCCGTACATCTAGGAAAATCCTTCGACTGACAACTTTGGTCAGAATGTTAGAGCAAACAAATGTGAATTAGGACATAAATGAGTTATCAGCTTGTTTGGAAAATAGTATAGTATCTGCTCGTAGCTGTCAAAATACTATGGAATATGTCATATCTTAGTTTATTACGTTTTTTCATCGATTCTGTTCGCATTTTAGATCGCATTGGCCATTTTTAATGCGTGATACTCATCAACTCGAAACCACGTGATTCCCCACCATGAGACATATCAGGTACCGGCTCAACGCATGTGGATAGCTGTGATCGTCACTAAAGCGTTTAAAGCGTCAAACATGACCAAATTACCTTCATGGGACGACCCTGTCGCGGCGATGTCTGTCAGATATATAGACGACCGCAGATATTATGGCCATATTATTCTTGTGTATGCAATTTACAGGAAAGTTTCCGTGTCATAGCTACATGTGGAACTACATAGTGTTTACTTCTCACGTGAATTGTATAAGCATTCTTGCGTTGGTTTTCTGGAACATTATCGTTTTCTGTATCGAAATGCCTAAATGCAATGCCTGGCAAATGTGCAACGTGTGAACGCACACTTAGTCATATACGATCGCAACACATTTCTTCACAGTTTGGATATCCACAAATTCGAACTCATGATACGAACATTGTATTATAAATGTAGATGTAAATTGGTCAATATATATGTCTGTAACTCCATGCTGACACCACGACTTTTTACGAACCCGTAATTGCTACCAAAATATAGGAAAATTCCACCTGCACTGCCACTGGGCTGTAACTGTAGTTACTTGTTGGAAATTACCGACGTGACACCATCTTACCGAGGTGACACCATCTTACCGAGGTGACACCATCTTACCGAGGTGACACCATCTTAAATAATTACCGAGGTGACACCATCTTAAATAATTACCGAGGTGACACCATCTTAAATAATTACCGAGGTGACACCATCTTTGGTCGAAACGTTTGCACTTGATGTCAATTTCAATCTGAAGTAGTGACTGAAGTATGAAAATATTCGAATGTTTGTCTCAGGCGACATATTTTACACGAGTAATTGGTTGAAACTTAAACTATTTCGGTCTGAAATTTTCAACTAGCTGAACAGGAAACTGTGGCAACTTACGTGTGAAATGTTTGCCAAAGATGTGGGACACCCCTGTAAAACCACCTTATCATCGCCACGTCTCTGAATGTGACTTCCGTATGGTCATCATCGCGCGATCTGTCGGAACTATTTGAATGTTCCACAAACCTTATGTACTCATAAAGACAATGTACATGTGCATATAGTCAGCATGTGTGAAAGACCGTTTGTGTGTCCGATTATGTATTTCCGTCTGTCCATCTGATTGTTTGTCTCTCAGACTATGTACATGCTTGCATAATAAACTGTATGTGCGCGCGGATCAATGTGCATAACACTTCGTAAGTATCTGACTGCTTGTGTTAATAAGTAATCGTATGATTGCCTGTGATTACCTGTGGTTACATTTCATACATAATGTGTGCAACACAACATAGCCTAATTTAATTCATTCATTTTGCGTGGGTTAGTGGATTCCATGCATTTAATGTTTACATATGTTAGTTATTGTTGTCGGGTTTTAATCTACATGTATACTCTATGCATATATTATTTCCAAGTTTGAGGAATTAAATGTATATTTTCGTCACTCTTGCTTTTGACAAACAGCAGCCGTACGTGCGAGTATGATTCCCATGTACATTATTTAACTCTTTCATTAATAAATGGATTATCCCATTCAGCTGTACAGGTATATACATTGGAATGGCTTATTATTCATTTGGTGGGATGTTGGGGAGATAAAAGCAGACGACAGCTAATACAAGTAAAAAAATTGTCTTATTTATTGAGGGAAATATTCAGGTTCAGTTAGGCGACATTATGCAGTTATGTGCATTTGAACATGTGATTACAATAATGTCCCTTTGAATGTTTGATTAGAGTAATGTCCCTTTGAGTGTATGATTAGAGTAATGCTCCTTTGAGTGTATGATTAGAGTAATGCTCATTTGAGTGTATGGTTAGAGTAATGCTCCTTTGAGTGTATGATTAGAGTAATGCTCCTTTGAATGTACAATATATTTTGTTTTCTAGGATGCTTGCAAATTGCCTCTTTCTCTGCAAAGTATTAATTTATAAGCAGCCCGGAGGGAACTATGGGAAATAAACAAACACGATATGTACTTGGAAAGGTCTGACTTGGAAAGGTCTGACTTGGAACGGTCCCACCTGTCTTAACTGTTATTGATGGGTTGTGGATACGCCTTGCCTTGCCACTGAGTCGCATTACAGGTGAAAGTTCTGGAGTAGCATTCCATATATGGAGCTATTGATTATTCATGAATTCCACATATGGAATGCTACTTCAGAATTTTGACATGTATCACTAAAGTGACAAGGCGTATTTAATGTATCACTAAAGTAACAAGGCGTATTTATTTGTGAAAATTGAATACAGGTCCTTTATGTAACAAATAGAAATAAAAACCGCTCTGATTAATTGCGATTGGTGTGTAATTACAAATTACATAAGTCGTACGTTTCACATCAACATCATAGCATACACGCAACTTAGTCGATCATATGGTACTTGTTTTCTTGTACTGGCATAAACTAAAACGCTCTTTATACGAACCATTGCAATTTCATGAGGTGCCTTAAATATCTTTGCAATATAAGTCGATAGTTTGGTACATAGTGTACTAATGGGGGTACTACACCTAAGTTCATTTATAAGACTCATTTTAATATACTCAACGGTAATATGCAACACCTATATATATCAATTTGAGTCGAGGATGCACACGCATATACAAATAACTGTAGCTAATACTATGAGCATTATTCCTGAAATACTATTTGACTCGCATCCGCTTACTGGTGATAAGCAACTAAATAATTGAAATTATGCCCCTTGGCATTTGTGTAGGGAAACTCGAGTCAGCATAAAAAAATACCGGCAGCTGAATTGTGTATAATATCTTCGGTTGTTGAATGTGAAAGAAAAAAGAAATTCATAGGCTATGTTAATTCCTCGGCCATTAGTGTGGGATTGTTCGTCAAGCGGCTACATTGGTCGCCAAATTTGGTAGTGGGTGGGGGTAATTTTCTATACTGAATTTTTTTGCACAAAAGGGGGTAGTTGTGGAAATGCCAATTTATTTCCATGAATAAGTATGGTAAGGCACTATTTCTTTTTTGACAACTTATGTCCGACGTGGAGTTCTACACGCAAACATATTTAAAGTTTGGCTCAGTATGGTAATGAATTGTGGGCATGGCTTAACCCTAACACTGTCGCCTATGGACAATGTTTAGATGATTGTAACCTACTAGGTTACTTTCTGCTAGAAATGTCCGTGTATGCGACGTAACTATGCACAATAAATTAATGGATGTGTATTGGGTAACAGTTAGCACACATTGTGTGTAAACAATATAATAATGCCGTGATACCATCTGACTATAGACTAAAATTATAATGCGATAAGTATGCATGTAATGTAAAACTGTATCCGATACGTTTGTGAGAGAAGTGAACGAGTCTATCTGGATACCGACATTTTATTCATTGCATTCCGGTTTTGCTGTTCTCAGTAAAACATTATTATTCCCGGCGTGTCGTACTCAGTATAGACATTGCAGAGTTGGCAGATTCTGGTCGACTAACATGTTTTATTTCAGAGCGATGTCTGTAATAAACTGCATATACATGTATATATACTATCGTGGCTTTCCACTAAATTCATTATCCCGGAGATTTCATATTACCGTATTACACAGAACTATGACCATCTCCCCGGGGACACACAATATACAACAAAAGCTTCATTATACCTATATGTATGTGGACAATTATACAGAATACCAATTTCAATTACATGGTGGCAGTGGTGACCTTCTCGGGAAGGAAAAGGGGAACACCCTCCCTTAAAAAGGCCGTCGTAGAGGGACGACGCTATGAACCCATCCTACCTGGCAAATCTCAACTTCAGCTGATGTCTGCGTCTAGCCATCTGACTTGGTAAAACACACTCACACCAGACTTCAGAAGAGCGCCCACTGCGAGACTCACTGCATACAACTGTACGTCAATCCCATTCACCGGTATCTTCGATATTCCATGCAAATTCAACGACTCTGAATGGTGCCAGACCCGCAGTCATTGGTTAACATCCTGTGAGGAGCTGAAAATTGTCACTGTACATTTCACTTTTCATCCCAGAAACCAGCTCAAACTCCATGCAGCGCCCTCTACGTTATCACCGCGATATAGCACTGCCACAAGGATGGTACTTTGCGGACCGATCTATTTTTACATATCGTCGGAATTATATTTAGTCACCTATCATCTTATTTTGACCACCAAAAGTTTTCAATAATGTAAATTCTTTCGGTATTGATAAGAACAATATGAACTGAGCCAGACATCGACAATTTTAATCATAAAACCTAAGAACTAAGAACACGTAATAAATCCTTACCAAATGTCCTTATGGCAGTGGTATCTCAGCGGAGCGATGGGAGATAATTCTGCCTGGAGTTTGAAACCAGCTATCCCTACTCAAGAGGAGCAACTCAATTCTCACAAACACACCGATGGTAAACTGGTGCAGGGGAGCAACTCAAAACTACCGCTGAATTACATAGAATATACCCACAACAGTTCGACCAAAATGGAATGTTTCCCAGGAAAGGCAAAGCTATTGATCGATGAAAACTTTGCACCACACATCAATGCTGCACACATTTGCATTAAAGGGTCAAATAAAGGAGACACTTGACGCGATTTGATGATAAAATTATCTGGGAAGTCACTTAGTCTAAGAAACGTGACGGATCTCTACGCTTCTGTTTGAACCCGAGACATTTAATCCTGAAACGTCCGCATCACAGAATACCGACGCCTGAATAATTAACCCATAAATTCAGAGGAGCAACCTTATTATCTGAGTTGGACGCCAAATGTTGGTACTGGTCCACAAAATTGGCAAAAGACAACCAACTGTTGACATTTCAATCGCCATTCGGACGTTATTGCCTCCAGAGATTACCTTTTGAACTCAACGTGTTTCTGGACATACATTGTATATCAGCTCCGCATGGGCCAGATCCTAGAGCAGGTAGATGGAGTAGCATCGAAGTCGCCGTATATGGACAAACTGAAGCAAAGCACGATCGAAATCTTCATATAATGATGACAGTCGCAGAGCCAGCACGGTCTGGTATTTAATTCAACAAAATGCCAGATTAAGCAGAAGTGAATTTCATTCGTCGGCATGACCTACACAAACCAGGGTGTTCGTTCAGACTGTCAAAATTGACGACTGGCAATTCATTCCACTCCCGGAAAACATGAAGGAGCTACAACATTTCCTCGGATTCGTAACATATATGTTGATCTTCTGAAAAAAGATTTACCCGTCATGTGGGACGGATACCATTGGAAGTGTTTCGATCAGATTAAAGTTGCGTTAACGGAACACACAACACTGCAATACTTCGACACAAGAATAACACCCCGTTATTCAGACAGACGCCAGATTGTGTGGATTGGGGTAAATTTTGCTCTAAGATGACAAACCAATCGCATTCGCGTCAAAATCCTTATCCGATGTCGAACGACAATGTGAGTGTACAGAGCGCGAGTTGTTGGCAGCTGCGTGCGCTGTCAAAGATTCCACACATACGTTAAATCGTGCGGCTCTTGTCCCATATGCCAGACTTTCAATCCAAAGATATGTGATGAAACACTGCTACCCCACAAGATCCTGACGAAAACATGGGACGTTGTAGGAACTGATTTGTTTCATGTTGGAACCAGTAAATATATCATTGTGGCTGATTACTTCAGTAAATTCGTTATTACTGTTCGCAAGTTATGGACACATTGCGCTATCCAGGTTATCATCCAAGTATTAGAGCATATATTCGGGGAACCCGGCGTACCATCGGGCGTGATCAGCGACAATGATCCTCAATATTATCCTGCTAGTTTCGCGGAGTTCGCGAAAACCTGGTGTTTTGATCATGTAAATTCTTCTCCTCGGTACCCGCAGTCAAACGGTTATATTGAACGCCAGATCAGGACCACTAAGTCATGTGATTCCACTTGAAGGATGCTGCAATATTCACAGTGAACACCATTGAAATACAAATTGGCCATTGCGATAGACCTCCTCCCACGGAGCCTGACGCATGTATATTACTATAGACGAGCATCATTTTATCACGCAACAACTCAGTTATTGAAAACTCGCCACCACTGTCATCATTTCACGATTCATCTGTCCCCATCCCGTCTTATACTTTCTCACCTCTCTCTCTATCTCTCTCACTCCCTGTCTCTTGCTATCCCTAACAAAATCTTCTCCCTGTTTCCATCCCTGACTCAAACTTAGTTATATATTTCCATTTCTCCTAAAAAAATTATTACAATCCTTTACCGTCTGATCGATACCCCTCCCTCACTTATTGTGGAAGGGGCATGTCGCCAAAGAGGAGAAGACTTCATATAAGCCATCGGGCTTGTTGTCTGATCCTCATTTCCATACACTATCTCTTCTATTTTGCATATTTGTATCATCTGTATATTATATTATGTTGAATTTGGAAATAAAAATATGTTTACACTAATTCAGCCTCACAGAAGTCAAATGAAGCGGGGACTGATAGTAAACTTGCGTTGCTATGCGTTAGTAAACTTGCGTTGCTATGCGTTCGCACGACACCAATCAACTCTAAGCCACCAAGTCCGGCAGAAATCATGACTGGACAGAAGTTTCGATCAGACGTTGTCACAAAAATGCTGTCTGGCAGTGAAGAGGTCAGGATGAATTACGAGACAGATAAACTACACAAAAAGCTTCGTACAATAATGCAACACACGACCTCGCACTCCTAATTACAGGACAGTGCGTGACTTACTAAAATCGCCTCTGGTATACATATTATGGAAATGCGCTTTATGATTCATTTTATTGGTATGCTATGTTTGACTAGAGATAAATCATGATGGTTTGGAGGAAATACAACTAACTCAGGGCCAGTTGGAATAGAAAACCGATAACCACCGTGGAATCGTCAGGAGCGAAACGCTGGTATATAAACATGCTCTAAGTACAACAAGTTTAAAGACGCGTTGTGATTGCACGACATATCTAGTAAGAGGGGGTTGTGGGCAGCACAATAAACAGAACAAATATATATGAATATATATGAATATGGTGAATGGGTGGGGCAAGGGTTGGTGGGTTTTTAAATGCGGTTTTCGATTATGTAGTGGAACATGATCTGGTGTTTGTCTCATGGGATTGGGTTGGGTGGGGGGGGGGTAACTACTATTGCGATACGTAATATATATAGTGTTGTGAGATATGCCGGTAGTCCTCAGGGGTGGGATTGTGGCTTCTATTGTATGACAGGAAGTTTGCACTGTTAGTGTTTTTCTATATCTTAGTCGTGAAGAGGGCGTTTCATTTGTGTGCTTTTGGCTGAATATATATAGTACAACGGTTTAAGATATTTCTTTCTAACGATAATCATATACTGACATGATATTCGTCTCCAATAGCTCTTGGTTGCATAATTTGGCTTCCTGTGGAAAAGCTGTGTACCATGATGGTTTGGACGGACATTCTAGGATTTATTTTTCTAATTTAGTGAGGCGTGTTTATAGCGGAATTTATAAAACTCGTCCAGTAAATTCCGCTATAAAGTGGGCACTCGTTAGATTATAGATAACATACACATAAGATACAAATTGTGAAAAATTATTTTGTATATTGTGCTGTCATCCTGCCAGCCCATCCTGTTTTCATTAAAATAAGCACATAATGGGCTTATTTTAGTGAGCGAAATAAGCTCATACTGGCATTATTTAACCTAATTTTTTCATTGACAAAACATACCAGATTCACGCTCTTTATAATGTGTTTTAACAAATAAAGTTAACTCGTGACAATAAACACATTACAATGTGAGATAAGCCCGTATTGTGCTTATTTTCACGAGAACAGGATGGAAAACAACACGATGAAACAACTCAATACTTAACATGCAGATGTCAGGCTATTTTCGTGAAAATAAACACTAATGTTTTTCATATAAGCTAATGTTGGCATTATTTAATCGCAATTAATTTAAGATCTATATTGACATAAAACACTGTTTTTAAAACCAACTTATCCTGGCTCAAATACGCACATAATCGACCTATACTGTGAAATAGGTACATATTGTACATAATTGATTCTCAAATAAGCAGATAATGGAGTCATAGTCATTATTTCCTTTTATGGCACGGGCCACAGTTAAAGCCCGTATTACAGAGCGTAATCATATGAAAAGTTGTGAGTTTGTTTATTTGTGTCATTGTCCGCACAGTGCATGGTAAATAAAGAATGTAATTATGGTACGATGACCACGAGGAGGCCGTGCGCAGATTATGTAATTCTTGACTTTAAGGGCTTAGTTCAATGGTGTGCAGAGGGTGTGATGGTGTGAAGAGGGGTACTACTCGATATCTGTTCAACCTAAATATGTAATGTTGATTGATTGGTTGATTGGTTGATTGGTTGATTGGTTGATTGGTTGATTGATTGATTGATTGATTGATTGATTGTAAAGTTGATTGATTGGTTGAAGGTTTAATGTCGTTATATGTAATGTTGATTGATTGGTTGAAGGTTTAATGTCGTTTTGGTCGTTAGTCACTGCTAAATTCGGTATCTGATATATGCGACCCAACAACATAAATACTTCTACGTGAGGCATCCTTTGAGTGCCAGGGGCCGATCTCATCGGCCCTAAACCTACAAAATAAGTCTGTTAAAGAATATAAGAATAAATTATTATAATTGTAAAAAATTGTAAAAAAAAAATGGTTAGGCCAATGCATTCTCTTATATATGCGAGGCGACCTATGGTCGACTCATATATAAGAGAATGCATTGGCACAGGGTATATGGGTTGACCAAGAACAAAATCTAGCAAAAACAATTGTACCGAAGTAACTGTGTCGATAACTCAGACAGTGGATTAGATTAAAACAATAAGCTATGTACAATAAAAGCACTCCACTTGGAGTCAAGAATATAAATTCAAGAAATATCTAGTCTGCGAGCATATAACGTACCACGCCAAACAAATAGTACAAGAATACATAAATAAATTAACATTACCAAGGCTGCACATCGAACTACGTAAAGTAGTTTCTAACATCATATTTTGCATTGACAAGGTATTTATCATATTTTATGAATCGCGCATGAACATGCACCAGTGCGTCAAGCTAGCATCAACCGATAGCTTCAATCCACACAATTTAATGTCGTTTTGTTTCTGTTAGAGTTTTTCATCAAACATCTGGTCAAACATTGAAAGCTCAGATATATACCTCTCTTTCTGAGAGTCAAAACGTTGGAGTGACTTTTGCATTTTGGTTTCGAAGCAACATGCGATTAATGTAGTGGAGCAATCGCATGAACACGAATAGACTGTTGTTATAACTTGCTTAACTTGAGTGGATTGTTGGGGAGCAATGGGTGCATCTCAGTGAACGTTTCTATGGCATGTGATACATGCAGGTTCTGGGGCAAGAGTTACAAGAAAACCATAGTCAGAAATGGTAACGCGCTCAAGATCATATATTATATACCCATGATTGTAATTATAGAATATAAAATATATTGGTTTCGCGAATGACCAACTCAGAATTCCGTTAAAATAACAATAGCAACCAGCACCTAATTAACGAACCGGCGGCCGACTCGGCCGTCTCCGACCACAACCATCAGTGGGTGCAGAACGAAAACTATCTATAATAGTTGAAATATAAGTCTTACAAATTATCTTTTAAATTTCTTTTATTGGTAATTGACATAGCTTGTCACAAACCAAAAATCAACATTATTGACATAATAATGTAAAGGACCTTAAGCGAAATTGAAATTCCCAACTACACCTTTTACCGGACTCGGCCTCCTGGTCGCGCAGTTCGACTTTTAAACAGGAAAAAACAATTACCGATAAATAAAATGCCCAGTGGAACAAAGCTATCAAGAATTTGGAGAACAGTATACACGCGGTGCGCGCTAATAACGGTTACGTTAAGTTGTATTGCTTGTGATACACGAATTATGTTGGTCTGAATGTTGTCTATCTGAGAGCTGGCATAAACACACTTTTTTGTAGAAACGACAGCAGAGCACGTGACTGGTTGAGTTGATGGTCGAGCACTAACTATTTTATTTGCAAAAGAAATATGAAAGATGTTTCTCAGCTTAACACCGTTGAATTTTGAATTCGCAGTCCCATGTGGGACATGACCGATCCATACACGATGACATCAGAGGTGATGGGAGGCAAGTTATTTTTCTGGCACAGTGGTCTAGGTTCAGAATTATCTCGATGTGACTTTTAAAATGGAAGCGATGATGATGTGAAGTGTTTCAGTTTTATTCCCGGAATTTGATGTCGTATATTTTTCGATGAAATATAGTCGAGACACCCAATTCACCCAATCAAGTTGACCCTCCATATTAAGGGCGAAGAGCGATCCTGTATCTTGGAACACGGATGCCCCCGAGATTAGCCTGAATTCCACACCAAATGTTTATGCGAGAAGAAAATGGCCAGTAAACAGATGTCTAAATTTTGAATAACATTTAAGTTGACAGCGAGTTGCGAGTGCGAGTTGACCCACATTACAGTGCGGGTTGATCCACATTACAGTGCGACTTAACCTGCAGTACAGTGCGACTTAACCCGCAGTACAGTGCGAGTTGACCCTCATTACAGTGTGGGTTGACCCACATTACAGTGCGACTTAACCCGCAATACAGTGCGACTTAACCCACATTACAGTGCCAGTTGACCCTCATTACACTCAGTCTTAACCCGCATTACAGTGCGACTTAGCCCACATTACAGTGCGAGTTGACCCACATTACAGTGCGAGTTGACCCTCATTACAGTGTGTGTTGACCCACATTACAGTGCGAGTTGACCCACATTACAGTACAACTTAACCCACATTACAGTGCGAGTTTACCCTCATTACAATGCGACTTAACTCTCATTACAGTGCGACTTAACCCACATTACAGTTCGAGTTGACCCACATTACAGCTATGCGACCTTAAAACCACACCGATACGTCGGTCGGACGACCTCTGGTATGAAGAGACCCTAACCACTATATCACGGCCGCTGGTGTGGAGTTTTCTTCTATATAGTTTAGTTCACTGGACAATGACATACTTATGAAGTAGAAAATAGTCTTGGTTATATTCGTATTCATATATAGATGCAGTCCCATAATCAATTAGTTTATCATGTGATGTATAAAAACAATGTTATACATGTTAATTGTGTACAATCCCGGTGTCCATAATGTCGGAGAATGATGTAGGTTGGTTTGGAGTCACGGACTGTTATTTTATTTTAACGTCGCATCAGAATTAAAGTGTTCTATCTCCATATTTTAATTTTTGTGGGAAATCGAGTTTAAAGTTTTGACCCCCCCCGGTTCACATGTTCTCGTTCTGTTTTGGAAGATAGTACACAGCGGGTATGATAGGTGTGTAACAATAATATTATATGACGAGTTTCGAGACAAAACATATGATATCTTGGGTGTAATCACAACAATCACTTTGGAGATTTTCTGTTTTATTCCGTGCTATAGTGGTTTTAGTGTTTTTCAATCATTATAAACGTGCACAAATCCCAAATCACTCCATTTTCTGTGTTATTTTAACCAAATAATTAACCTAGAAATAAGATGTTCACATCTAGGAGTGAGAATATATTATTTCCAACTAGTCATTTCGCTGGCACTCTGCCATGTTCGGGTTCCATTGCCTTCTATTGAAAGTCGCTGATACAACATTTCAGCACTGAAATTTATTTAATCACGTGATACAAACAAACTAAATAGATTCATTGGTCCACAGTGAAGATAGAACAATATAGCACTGTCCAAAAAATTAGTGTTTCAGATGGAACATATTTTACACAGCCTCTCATTCAAATTTGGTAGAGTTTGACACGATATCTGGTGATATTGGGACAGGAAATCCCGCACGGAATCAAAAGATACCAATATATCATGTTCCCGCCAAATTGGAGATATAACAGTTTAGTTCTGACGCAACAAGTGGCAGACATTATAAGAATGGGCACGTCATGAATATGGTTATAAAGATTATGTATATGCAGCTGCCGCACGGTTACACATGCAGCACCATCATGAAAGCATTAGTGTGGAAACAATTTATATTTAAATTCCATTAATCTGTTTGTTAAATGCTTATATGGCAACACAAGGCATCGAACGAAAACCAAGTGTATGCATGGATACATCTCGTCGGATGTCGCCATATAACACACACGGATTAATGAAATTTACACAACGATTGGTTGCATACTAATGCGAATACACGCATACATATTTCTTGAATTCGGACTATACATACATAACGAAATTACGAGCTACTTTCAGCGCTATGCATACAGGTGAGAAAATTAATACACTCTTTATATTAACCACGCAACGTAGGAACTATCAGAGAACGTCCTTTTTGGCTGCATGTACACGCCGCAAATGGTGTCATTTAAATGACGGTACCGACCAAGACTGCCATTTTCTATGGCTTTTCCAAAATATAAGACGACCTTTGTTGCTATCAGTTTGCCATACAGGTGATCCCAACATTATTGACAATTACCGTCCGTGGACGAAACCTGATCCGAGCTTGTATTCGTTCATATTTGTTTTTAAATTGGCATATTTAGTACCATGGGAACAGGTGCATGCACTTGTGATTAGATGGTCCGTCAGACCGTTTTTGTGGAGTGATTCTTTTTTTTATCAACTTAGAATTTATGTGCAACCCTCTATTGTTGTTACCCTCTAATGTTGTAACCCTCTAATGTTGTGCGAGCTAGTATTGCATCATGTATTAGTCAATGTTTTTGAAACATTGCAACATTATTCACCATCATCGGAATGATTAGCAACATACGCACACACATTTAGCAGTACAGGCAATTATTTTGTCATGTTCTACAAGCTTGTACGTGTATACTCCTTTCCCGGTCAGTTTCTATGGAACTGGGCACATATATTCACCACCATACCAACCTGTGCACTTGCAACTACAATATTGGTTGGACGTATTTTTTGACTGGGAAATTTCTCCAAATTACGCATACATAATTTGAGTATCGAATGGGCCATCTCCATTTAATACTGCTACCTGTTTGTAGCCCATCCGAACTGCACGAGTTATCATTAGTTCCATTTGGATAGCAACTTTGAAAGTAGCAGTTGCTCCTAATTGACTACTTCATTGCGCTATTGAATCATTAAATCATTCATTCAGAACGTTTTTTACCTGAACAAGATGACCAACGTTCACATGAAGAATTCAACATTCTAAACACACAAAAATTTACTTTCTATCTTGTAACGGAATTGTAAAATCAATCCAAAAAAAGAGATAAATCCCTAAGTAACAGCGACGGGGTTTGCTCCCCCATATACCATAACAATTGATAAATCTACTTGCTGCGAACAGTGCTAAATCCACTTATAAAACAATGTTACCAATTGAATCACCCCACAAACAAATAAGTAAATGGGAACGAAAGTTGAACCGAACATATAATAGCAAATTCTGGACTGAAGTATATAGGTGCGCATTTGTTTACGTCACCGATACCAAACTTAAGTGGTTCCAATACCGAATTAATACACATATCATCGGTACAAAATAACTTTCGAAAAAAATTAAAATATCCGACGACGACTCATGTACCTTCTGTAAATATAATATTGAATCGATCATTCACATTTTCTGGGAATGTCCAAACATACAATATTTTTTGGAATACTGTCGAAAATTGGGTATATCATTACACGAGCATAAGATTACAACTCACACCGAAACTGCAATATTTAGCAGCTGCCCTGGAAAATTTAGTCGTTGGATAATATACCTTCTTATCTTTGTTAGATATCACATCTATAGCTCAAAGATGAATAACTCTATGCCAAACCTCACCGGATTAAAAACAGAACTGAGTTTATATTTCCAATCTGAGCGTGTTTATTATTATAATAAAGGTCAATATACTAAATTTAAACAAAGATGGTCTTATTTAGAAGAATTATTTTAATCCAATGTGCGATTGCTCATGCCAACCCTAAAATCCGCGTATCGAGTCAACTCACCCTGCCATTGGTTTTTGGTAAGCAACCATATATATACACACTGCATGTAACACCTATATTATAAAGCTGTAACGTAATTAATATTACAGATCCAATTTTCGAATTCCAAATAACAGCAATACACAATACCAACTTATATTATACTTCATTATATATAGAATAGTGAATAAAACATTGGTCGGGTATTGCCCCCTCCCCTCCCCATCCCGGGCCCAAAAGTATGGGGGAAAGTGACAAGTTAAATAATATTAAACTATACAATATTCCTGAATTTTAATTGATACAAATCTGCCATGTGTAATGTCAACGTTATGTTTTTTTATGACCATATCTATTGTCACAATAAAAAAAGAAGAACAAAAAAGTCCAACATTCTCGAGTAGAGGCACGACGTCAGATATATGTCAGATAGAGTTGTCTCTCTTTAGTGTATGCCAGTCGCGATACTCGGGTTATAGGGCTGGCGGTTTTAACTTAAAAAGGAATTAGATGTTTTCCATATGACTCAGTGTTAGCGATTGGTTGCGTCCACGCTAAATTCGCGAGTTCCAAAGAACATGACTCATAATATCGTGAACACCAAACCTTCCGACAGCTTTGGTCAGCTTTGGAGTACTTTTTGAGCAACGCCTTTTCAACTGTTCAACAAACGTTTTCCACGCCACCCCACTGTTTTCCACACTACCCCACTGTTTTCCACGCTACCCCACTATTTTTCACACACCCCACTGTTTTCCACACTACCCCCACTGTTTTCCACACCACCCCACTGTTTTCCACACTACCCCACTGTTTTCCACACCACCCCACTGTTTGCACAAAATTTGAACCATGACTAAAGCCTATGTCCATCCACAATTTCATAATAAGAAGCGCCCATATTTGTACATGCCATGGGTATGATATGTCTTGAATTTGAAAAATTATTTGAAATATTATATACCAATCGCGCACCGCAACTTTAGTATTTCGAATTCCATATATCCTGCAAAACATTGGGATCTAATTCTACTCACTAAGCTCCTTCTAACCTGGCGAATGACAGTCATATTATTGTTTGCTTCTATTGTACTCTTCTTCTGTGAAATTACTTGTGTTATTTGTTGCATGACGTTGACCCACCATTCAGTTGGCGAACTGAAATGAACCGATAAGTCCCACCTTAGTACAAGCTGGACCTAAAACTGTACCCAGCGACCACATGGTTTAGAATCATGACTTCGCAACTCATATAATGTTTGCTTGGTTAGAAAAGAGAGATTATCGAATACAGGGAAATGTCAATACATTATTTACTATAAACACACGCCGGCAATATCACAAGGGCAGAAGGAAGCATTGACCTCACAACATAACATATCCTCATGGAAATAGGATATATGGGGCGTATATATTCACATAAGTTCATTTTGACTTGTTTTTTTAATAGACAGGCCTATATTGAGCGTGTACCTGTTATTTCGGTGAATATCGCGGGCCACATTAAAAACACATTATAACGAGCCTGCATGTGGTAAGTCGTGTCGATGAAAAAAGTAGATTATATAGGGGACATGACAATCTGCGGGATGGGATGGGATATGGGACAAAACGACAATCTGCGGGACAGAATTTCAAATTGCGTGGGACGGCCGATATCTCGAGGAATACAGGGCGTAGGGGGCTTATTTTGGTGTCTAACGAAAGGCACACGTTCGCCCTATCCAAACATATTAACCCCGCCACTAACCAAACACCAGAAGTTGCATTATTTGATCGACAACTGACCTAACATGGGGTGGAATTTGGGATAGCATGACAATCTGCGGGACAGGATTTTCAAATTGCGTGGGACGGCCGATAGCTCGAAGAATACAGCGCATAGAGGGCTACTTTTGGTGTCTAACGAAAGGTCCACATTCGCCCTATCCACACATATTAACCCCGCCACTGGCCGGACACCGGAAGTTACATTATCCGGTCGACAACTGACCTAACATAAAATGCCACAAACACGAAAAACTGCGTTCGACATTAATGTTTAGAATTTAGATTTCTCGATGAATACACTAGCAAACAACAAGTTTTAGGTATCAAATAACGCAGTGGAGTACTGTGCGTTCGTTTTAGCTACAATATGGCTGTTTTAGTGCGAATATTGTAATGGCGAACACGCAAACACGCTCCGATAAAACAGCTAAAAATAGACTCGATGTTTAAAATTACAGGATCGATTTCAGCCAGTATATTCAATATAATGGGGCGTATAGTATATCAAAATGTAGAATTAGACACAGGGAATGCATTTTTTTCCAAATGGGTCCACCAGGCGGTGAAATTGTTGCAGAAATTCGCTCCAAGATATTCGCACTTATTTTTATTTCAGTTGTGACTAAAAGCCCAGATGCCGGAGCCCAGCGACTAAAAGCCAAGTTACAAAATAGATCAACTAGTTTGAACGAATGAATATGTCAATGGTAAGACTATTCAAAAGAATATTCAAATCAAATAGTGTTTATAGACTTAAAAACTTATGTGTCCGCCATTCATATGCGGTGGAGGTTCTCATATTATCTGCCAGTCATACGCGGGGGAGGTTCTCATATGAACATATTATCTGCCGGTCATACGCGGTGGAGGTTCATATTATCCGCCGGTCATACGTGAGGGAAGTTCTCATATTATCCTCCGGTCATACGCGGGGGAGGTTCTGATATGAACATATTATCTGCCGGTCATACGCGGTGGAGGTTCATATTATCCAGCGGTCATACGCGAGGGAGGTTCTCATATTATCCTCTGGTCATACGTTGGGGAGGTTCTCATATGAACATATTATCCGCCGGTCATATCCTCCCTCGGGTGTGACCGGTGGATAATATGAGAACCTCCCTCGCATATGACCGGCAGATAATATGTTCATATGAGAACCTCCACCGCGTATGACCAGTGGATAATATGAACCTCCACCGCGTATCACCGGCAGATAATATGTTCATATGAGAACCTCCACCGCGTATGACCGAAGGATAATATGTTCATATGAGAACCTCCACTGCGTATGACCGGCGGATAATATGTTCATATGAGAACCTCCCCTACGTATGACCGGTGGATAATATGAACCTCCACCGTGTATGACCGGCGGATAATATGTTCATATCAGAACCTCCCCCACATATGACCGAAGGATAATATGAGAACTTCCCTCGCGTATGATCGGCGGATAATATGAACCTCCACCGCGTATGACCGGCGGATAATATGTTCATATGAGAACCTCCCCAACGTATGACCGGAGGATAATATGAGAACCTCCCTTGCGTATGACCGGTGGATAATATGATAACCTCCCTCGCGTATGACCGGCAGATAATATGAACCTCCACTGCGTATGACCGGCGGATAATATGTTCATATGAGAACCTCCCCAACGTATGACCGGAGGATAATATGAGAACCTCCCTCGCGTTTGACCGGTGGATAATATGAGAACCTCCCTCGTATATGACCGGCAGATAATATGAACCTCCACCGCGTATGACCGGCGGATAATATGTTCATATGAGAACTTACACCGCGTATGACCGGTGGATAATATGAACCTCCACTGCGTATGACCGGCGAATAATATGTTCATATCAGAACCTCCCCCACGTATGACCGGAGGATAATATGAGAACCTCCCTCGCGTATGACCGGCGGATAATATGAACCTCCACCGCGTATGACCGGCGGATAATATGTTCATATCAGAACCTCCCCCACATATGATCGGAGGATAATATGAGAACTTCCCTTGCGTATGACCGGCGGATAATATGAACCTCCACCGCGTATGACCAGTGGATAATATGTTCATATGAGAACCTCCACCGTGTATGACCGGTGGATAATGTGAACCTCCACCGCGTATGACCGGCGAATAATATGTTCATATCAGAACCTCCCCCATGTATGACCGGAGGATAATATGAGAACCTCCCTCGCATATGACCGGTGGATAACATGAACCTCCACCGCGTATGACCAGCGAATAATATGTTCATATCAGAACCTCCCCCACGTATGACCCGGAGGATAATATGAGAACCTCCCTCGCGTATGACCGGCGGATAATATGAACCTCCACCGCGTATGACCGGCAGATAATATGTTCATACGAGAACCTCCCCTATGTATGACCGGATGATAATATGAGAACCTCCCTCACGTATAACCGGTGGATAATATGAGAACCTCCCTCGCGTATGACCGGCAGTTAATATGTTAATATGAGAACCTCCCCATCGTATGACCGGAGGATAATATGAGAACCTCCCTCGCGTATGACCGGTGGATAATATGAACCTCCACCGCATATGACCGGCAGATAATATGTTCATATCAGAACCTCCCCCGCGTATGACTGGAGGATAATAAGAAAACTTCCCTCGCGTATGACCGGCGGATAATATGAACCTCCACCATGTATGACCGGCAGATAATATGTTCATATGAGAACCTCCCCCGCGTATGACTGGCAGATAATATGAGAACCTCCACCGCATATGAATGGCGGACACATAAGTTTTTAAGTCTATAAACACTATTTGATTTGAATATTCTTTTGAATAGTCTTACCATTGACATATTAATTCGTTCAAACCAGTTGATCTATTTTGTAACTTGGCTTTTAGTCGCTGGGCTCCGGTATCTGGGCTTTTAGTCACAACTGAAATAAAAATAAGTGCGAATATCTTGGAGCGAATTTCTGCAACAATTTCACCGCCTGTTGGACCCATTTGGAAAAAATACATTTCCTGTGTCTAATTCTACATTTTGATATACTATACGCCCCATTATATTGAATATACCGGCTGAAATCGATCCTGTAATTGTAAACATCGAGTCTATTTTTAGCTGTTTTATCGGAGCGTGTTTGCGTGTTCGCCATTACAATATTCGCAATAAAACAGTTTGCTAGTGTATTCATCGAGAAATCTAAATTCTAAACATTAATGTCGAAAGCAGTTTTTCATGTTTGTGGCATTTTATGTTAGGTCAGTTGTCGACCGAATAATGTAACTTCCGGTGTCCGGTCAGTGACGGGGTTAATATGTGTGGATAGGGCGAATGTGGACCTTTCGTGAGACACCAAAAGGAGCCCTCTACGCGCTGTATTCCTCGAGATATCGGCCGTCCCACGCAATTTGAAAATCCCGTCCCGCAGATTGTCATGCTATCCCAAATTCCACCCCATGTTAGGTCAGTTGTCGATCAAATAATGCAACTTCTGGTGTCCGGTCAGTGGCGGGGTTAATATGTGTGGATAGGGCGAATGTGGGCCTTTCGTTAGACACCAAAATGAGCCCCCTACGCCCTGTATTCCTCGAGATATCGGCCGTCCCACGCAATTTGAAATTCTGTCCCGCAGATTGTCGTTTTGTCCCATATCCCATCCCATCCCGCAGATTGTCATGTCCCTTATATAGTGCCAATATGAGCTAAGTGGTTAGTTTTAATTCCGTATTTTACGCCCATATGGAGCGTATTTTTTTCTGAAATACGCTCTATGTGCACTTAAAAAGAGATATTCAAAATACGCCCGCATTGTGCTTATTTTTACGAGAACAGGCTGCACAACAATATCATGTCCAACTCTTTGATACAATTCAGCATTCTAACCATCACAGTATTCGAACTACGCGGCTATCACTGATTAATCACTAAACTACATGTAACCAGCTGCTTATTATGGAGTCTATTGTCGCCGTAAGTAATATCACAACACAAATTACTGTCACAAAACACAAAATATCAACAAAATAAGTATTGGCATTTTCGCAAAGGTCACAGAAGGTCATCGCTAATCCAAACTTAGTTTTTAAAGGAAAATTGCGGACCCCAACAATGAGGGTGACAACGAGGACCCCATGTTTAATCAGATATTTTCAACAGTTGGAAAATTACAAGCCTGAAACAATAGATGGAAATAAATGACGATTTTCCAAGTAATATCTAATGTAAACTTCCGTTGTCATTTATGTTGTTTACGGTCAAATGTTGAAAAATTTCATTTTAGTCGAAAGGACATTATACTGGCGAAGTTAGGTTATACGTTCCCAATAGTTGGAAAGGTTGAGTTACCAGTTGGGAAATGCTAATGCAATGGGTAGCAAATTAATTTCCTACTATATCTTACTATGGGGTTGGCCTGGTAGATTCAATTGTCAGCATACATATTCAACGAAAGTAGCATTTGTATGGTTAATTGTCACACGTTGAAACGATGTGCGCTTTTGGACTTGTGGTGGATGCGTTGAATGTGATATCCTCCAGAATCTTTGATATAATTCGATGCCGTGTGTGGTCTATATGAGCATTCCGGATACATATACCAAATATATTAACATATGGCAGAAATTGCTGTTATGGCAAGTTATAAGTCAATAGAACCACATCTGCAGGACCGGGGTAATTTGCATATGACGAGTGAGTTTGCCGGGATACCCTCGCACTCTTTAGTCCCCGAAATTAGCTCCAAACTATTTCAGGAGTGGACCGTGTGGGTCCGAGCAGGACCAAGTGGGTTTTAGTCACAACGCATTCAACCTATTCGTCGGACATCTAGACCGACAGATTATTGTATGTTGTTTCCACAATTCTTCATATGATCACAATGATAACCACCCACTGCTGTGTCGTTGCATGCTATAGACTCACAATATATTCGATCAACAAAAATGCACATGCTTTTTGAGCATGTTTTTGAATGCAAAATTCGGCGTTAGGAATATGTTGGTGTATTGCTACATTTACAACTCTATCAAGCGTTGAGTGATCGGAAGTAATGGGCATTACTTTACTTTGAACACAAAAAAATGGGTTGAATATAACTAACGTTTAGTCAGACTCTACCCGACGTTTAGTCAACCGAATCCGACTAAACGTTGTAGTAGAGCTTTTAAACGGACATGGCTCATTCGAACTCCAAAATTTTGTCTACGTAATTTGGAGCGACGGATACGATAGGTCGATAAATAAACAAGCTTCATATGCTCTGAAAAACACTTGCCGAAGTCACAGCCATTTTTCAGCCGTTTTCAACTTTTCGCCATAATTCAGACAAACGCTCTTTATTGTTACCATATCAGGAAAAGCATATCACGGAACACTCTTTTCTGTTCCATGTCACGCAAATGGCGGTATTTTGTTTGGGACCCAAACACCGTATTCACAGTTGTATGTTGTATTACTTCAAAGCGTCTGTTTGGGTTACATAATGCTCGTACAGCTATTTCGATACTGAGAAAAATTCAAAAGCGAATAATATTAAGTGTATTTTGGAGCGCAAACCGCCATGTGGCTTTAACTAAACTAATTGGATTAGAAAAAATGTAACCAAACATTATTGGGTTATGGTAACCCAACTTTGTAACCAAACGTGTGTTAAATAATCAAACATTGGGTTTGAAGTATCTAAACATTGGGATATAGAGAAAACCTATGTCAATATATAATTATATTTCATCTCCATGGATGAGTTTTGATATGATATTCTGGTCATTAATTAAGTTTCTTCAAAATAAGTCCAATCACTGGATTAATTTCGGCCTGAATAGAGGAGACATCTTGAATTAAACCAGACTTCGATCCTAGTATGAAATATGAAAGTCCGAAACGAGGTGTAACACATGACTTCCTTTTCGTGAATACAAAAGACAGATTTCGCTTGCGGGTTATGGCGTGTAACGTGTAGGCATTAAACCGAAATTTAGGGAAATATCCAATCATACACATGGTTTATTTTGTTTGGAAGACAGCTCACGGTTATTTATAATAAAATATACTATGGTGATTGATCTTTCGAATTCATAACCCGATATAACTCAGCCGATTGCCACAAGCTCTTTTGACTTCTATAGCAGCGTTATACCTATTGAAACGACATGTATATACTACCAAAGTCTTGTTAAAATGTTATGTGACGAGATGTTCCCTAATCGCAGGCATCTGTTTGAGTTGTCTCGTATACATTGTCGCTATCACATTTTGTTATGTACCGTACAAGCTACATAAGTTATAAGCGTAATCTCGCCATTAACAACCAATACAAGAATACTTGTACCAAAGACACAAGCAATACAATAACTAATAAATTCCGACATAACAGATGCCTTCATCATGTATTGATTTGAGTTTGATACCAATACAAAGAGCATATGACAAAGAGAGCTCACATTCGGAAAATCTTTATCAAGGAGCGCAACTGAAAACCAGTGATTACTAAAGGTACTAAATCCGACCAGACGCTCCTAAATTACTATTTCTTTTCTTTGGCTTCGAGGGTAAAACATATTTAATGAAACTCACCCATCAAAGTTCAGAGTGATCAGATATCGATTTTTGAATTTTGTTATTTCTCGAGATGTGTAATAATATGTGGCTCAGAAACACGTGGTCAAGGCGGATGAAGATGGGATGACTCTAAATCAAATGGTAATACGGCCAAATTTCGTGATACTTAAGTGAGAATACAACCATATTTAGTTGAACATGATGTTGATATATAACAAGTTTTGGGAAATTTTATACCATAGTTGACAGTGGTTAGCACTATTTCGTTGCAATAAATAATGATTCTGATAACTAAAGCTTATTTTGAAGAATTGTTGTTGATGTTGTATTTTGATGATATGGGGACAGTCTGATCGGATTGAGTACCAATAACTAATGAATCTAACCCAACAATATAAACTAAGAGTTGCAACCAACTTCTGGAATTTGACCCAAACATTAACTCAAATTTGGATTATCCAAATATTTTGACTAAAATTTATTTTGGGTAAAGGAAGCTGTGTGCCCGAGCATATAACATTTACACGTAAATCGACCGAAACGCTGCAATATATATTCTTATTGTAAGCGAGTGCACGGCACGCTGGGGCAATATCGACCATGTTACATAACTTGGCCGCCATTTTGGTTGTCATTTTGAGTCAAAGTGACAATTTTGGTTTCATTGAGTTGGAATAATCATAAGCAAATGCATGCCTCACTTACATCGCACATTACTGCAGCAATTCTGCTCAGTTCTTGTTGAAATATGGCTAGAATCCTATTGTCGATTTTTGGTGAAAATTAATATCGCGTTCTGTACAATTAAATTTTGTTGGGATCGGACGGGGTCGGGGAACATAGAATGACATATTTAATTGCTCCAATTATCACTTAATATGAAAAATAAAAAAGTCACAATTCTGAACCAGTACCAAACAGCAGAAACTATATATATATCTTTATTGCCTCTTCGTGAGAGAGAATGTACATGTAGAGCATGACATCGTGTTTGATATTTACAGGTGCAAATTATATACAATATAGTAGGTACACATACAATAATTTGTATAGTCGTGACGGCAATTCGGCAGAAATATTGTGGATGGAATAAGCACATGCGTTCAGTGGAATTCATGATCTAGGTGACGTATGGTCAGAAATAGTCAAACTTCGGTGAAAGTTACTTCCACTTGTATGGAGTAACAGTCAGGAATAGTCCAAGCCAAAGGGTTGAGATGAGATCCTGTGTAATAGCGAAGTTAAGAGTTAGATATGTCATATCGAAAATGACATATTTATAACCTATGCTATCCAGATTGATGAACAGAACGTTTTAATAATCGAGATTAAAGTACGACCTCACGTGTGTCACATAGTAGTTTAATATGCGTGAGATTTGCGTTGGCATTACCCAAAATAAGCTAGTTCAAAATGAGCAATTTGACGAATTGGTCTGACTCAGAACGTTATCAATGGTGACATTTAAGAACATAACCATTATATTCAATATGTATTTCGGAGGTCACATAATTGCGAGATATTCATTCAGTTATCGATTAACAGGTGTGGTGGTCTTAGTGTACGAATATATCAATCTCACGACAGTGGCAGACATCTGATGTCAGTAAATCGGTGCACATACTATATTAGTCAATCAGGTGCTATCAGGTGCTATGTTCCACTTCCGGTTGCCATTTTGGTGGCCATCTTGGATGGGGAGTTCTAATTTTGCATTAAAAAGGTATCATTATTTCTTAGCTTCACAATAGTAAATTCAATTGTACACATTTATCAAGATTATATCTCTATAATTGCATGAATCTTACATATAGTGCGTTGTCTTAAAAACGGCGGGCATGTTGAACGCCATCTTATATCGTGTATACTCGGCACATTTTTCGTGTTAACATTGCTTAAATATTTGGGGACATAATACGGAAAAAAATGACTGAGGTGAAGTCAAGTCCTGTGTTGGGGTGAAGGGTTATCATACCAGCTCCAAGACTATTATATTCGCGTTTTCATTGCCGTTGCGTGACCTTTTGACCCATCGTTAGGTCATCAATGACAACGTCATATTGTTGTTGCTACCAGTGGACAGAGTATTAAAATACCTACAAATAACACATCAGCTGTTAACATAGAAACTGAGTACGGCTGAACTTTGACCCAGTAGGACCAAAACTATTTGCTGTTAACATAATTTGTCCTGACCAGTATAAATTATGGTACATGAAAATACCACAGAATGTGAGTAGTGGGGGTGGGTGCAATAGGGGTAATACCAGCCCATGGTCTATCTATGTATATTTTGAATTGATCGGGAGTTTTTAAGCCTCAAAAGCGAATTCTAACAGAGAGTTCCAGCTATTGACCACCCTCTCTGCGTGAAGAAAAATTGTCCTATATCCTTGTTAACAGTAAATATTTGCAGCTTTATGTTATGTCCTTTTGTTCTTCCTAATTCATTTCTTTCTAGTAGGTCACATGCACTGATATTAAAATGACCATTCAACAGTTTATATACCTCGATTAGATATCCTCTAGATCTTCTATAATTCAAAGACAACAGATTGAGCCTTATCATGATCTTAAAGGATTATAACGTCAATAGTTTAGGTCTGAACTTTCTGAACGCCTGTCGCCTCTCCATTTCGAGCTCCTCGATTACACGGGTCACACCATCTCGAGCAACATTTACATTTGAAATGGATCGATTCCATAATGCACGAAGCGTGAAATCAACCCGTTTGAACTTTGTATAATCAAATATTTAAGTTATAATTCATACCCCATACAGCCCCTACGCTGCCGTTTCCTATTGCCATATCATCATATGCACTAATACTGTACCTTACATGACGATGACACGTTTATTGCACAATTGCTACGTCAGGTGGAATACAAATAGTAAATGTACGTCATGCGCCGATCCTACATGTATACTGTAATGGAAGTTTGTCCTTACTGACGAGGACGTGAATTTTCACTGCTTTTTCTAAATATATACACTGCGGGCTTTGGTAATGTGTTTCTTGTCAACATTTGAAATATAACATAGCTTTGAATGGGCTATATATAGTTACTAAAATCTGTCCAATTTTGTCCAATCGAATCTAAAAAATATGGATCTGTGTTCGGTAAATCTAGGGCATTGTAATATTCAGTGAGCTTCATCTTCTTATTCCGCCAAATTACATCGTTTACCTCATATTCGATGTGCTACCTCTACTCTTACAGTAGTAACATGATGTATTTTAGGGTGAATGAACCGTTAACTGAGTGCATTACCAGTTTTCCTGCACGTGATATTCTCGTGGTGATGTTTAGATTTATCGTTCATGGCGACATATCGCAAGTAAACAGAAATATAGCATCTTAAAGTCCACACAAATATGTTACCCCTTGAAATAATGTAACACATTAAATTCGAACAACACGTTGGCAGTATCATAATATATATCATCTATTATATATTTTGGAAGATCTGTGTGTGTGTGTGTGTCTGTCTGTCAGTAATCGATGGACTCAAAAATGGCCCAGCCGATTTCGATGAAACTTGGTGTGTGGGTGTATTTTCGGCCGGGGACGAACATAGGCCTATTAATTTGTTCGTGCGAGGTCAACTTTTCACGTGCCGAGGTCAAATCTGTTTTTACGCTGTGTTACGGGACTTTCATTTGAGTTCGGTGCTTACAAATCGATTCGAAACAGCGCGAATAATAACATGCCAGTCATAATAATGACACTATGAGAATCTTTCGTGTTTCCTCTTTCCAACGATATATAATATGTATGTATCCGTTTTAGTTATCTGCCTCAATTATTAAGAAGAATTGGTACGATCTTCTATCAGGGTAAAAACAATGCGTAACTTCTATGACGTCGTTAGAGGTCATAACGTTAGATCACGTTAACTCATAACCGGCCGATGCATTTGACTGTTTCAGACGTCTTGGCGATATCTCGGGCACCGATGGTAATTTATCTTTACGTTGAAACTTGATAATTAATGAGCGTGTGTATATGAGGCGCGTTTATATACTTGAGTGGAAATCAAATCGGGTTAAAAGGTCAAATCGGGTAAAACCGGATGGATTTCGACGGGTACTTTTGTCGGGTACTTTTGTTCGGGCACTGTGTTTTGGACGGGTCAAATCGTGACCCCACTTGACCTTGGCCTTCAAAATAGACAATTCAAGGTCAAAGCCCGGACGAAGTCGGGTCACCTTCTAGTTATTATATATATATACTGTTAGTTGCCCCCAGGTTTCCAGCTATTGACCACCCTCTCTGCGTGAAGAACATTTGTCCTATGTCATTGTTAACAGTACATATTTACATTTGAAATGGATCGATTCCATAATGCACGAAGCGTGAAATCAATCCGATTGAACTTTGGATAATCAAATATTTAAGTTATTATTCATGTTACACAACAGCTCATCGTGCAGTTAGTGATCGGACAATAGATGATCGGTTAAGAACCCAGGTCGGGTTCGTAAAATGTACGCCGATGCTGCCATAACACACATTTCAATCTCGAGGGAGTATTATGCACTCGACAGTCACCATTACCCATACAGCCCCTACGCTGCCGTTTCCTATTGCCATATCATCATATGAACCAATACTGTACCTTACATGACGATGACATGTTTGTTGCACAATTGCTACATCATGTGGAATACAAAGAGTATATAAATGTACGCCATGAGCCGATCCTACATGTATACTATAATGGCAGTTTGTCCTTACTGACGGGGACGTGAATTTTCCAGGCAATTCTTTAAGGATTGGCCATTTATAAATGAACAATCGGAACACAAAAAGGCCATTAATATATGACCAATCGCAACCACGCGTGGTCGATTATCCATTTAGAAAGAACTACTAACGCTAATCAATGTTTAAGGGGTCAATTTAATTTTAATTTTTATTAACTAAATAACTGAGATATTTGAAGAAGTGTTTTTGACGAAATAACGGATATATTTGAAGAAGTGTTTTTGACGAAATAACGGAAATATTTGAAGAAGTGTTTTTAAAGAGCGTAACCCAGCCTCTCCAAGCCCACCCACCCAATAGAAGAATTTGACTTATATTTCACCAGAGTTGATCTATTGTGGTGTTGCAATTTCTCATACAAATCGCCGTTATTTAGTAAAGTGCATTCTTTATAGAGTTATTACCCTTCAGACATGCAGGATTATCTATTTGTGTCGTGATTTAGTGGTCAAGCTCACGTGCCACGTGTTCCAAGATTGACCATTAATTAATGAAAATTTAGGTACGGATTGTCCATTTATTAATGGTCAAACTTATGCGCATTAGGTGGAATTTTCATTGCTTTTTCTAAATATTTACCCTGCGGGCTTTGGTAGTGTGTTTCTTGTCAACATTGGAAATATAATATAGCTTTGAATGGGCTAGTTACTAAAATCTGGCCAATGTTGTTCCATCAAATATATACAAATATAGATCTGCTTTCTGTAAATCTAGGGCATTGTAATACAAAGTGAGCTTGATCTTCTTTTTCCGCCATATTGCATCGTTTACCTCATATTTGATGTGCTACCTCTACTCTTACAGTAGTAACATGATGTATGTTAGGGTGAATGAACGGTTAACTGAGTGCATTACCAGTTTTCCTGCACGTGATATTCTCGTGGTGATGTTTAGATTTATCGTTCATGGCGACATATGCCAAGTAAACAGAAATATAGCTTCTTAATGTCCACATTTTCACTTCTGCGAACACACAAATATGTTACCCCTTGAAATAATGTAACACATGCTTGTCGTTAAGTGATATTGCTATCAAACTGCGAAATTCTCTTTATGACTCAGTGTTAAATTCGAACAACACGTTGGCAGTATCATAATATATATCATTATTTCCTCCAATTATTTAACTCCTTCTATACTAAATAGTCATTGACGTATATTTTTTATAACAGAGTGGGATTTACCATAGAAAGGAGTAAAGCCTACACGCGGAATAACTCTAATAAGAGCATATTCTATATGTTCGGCCAGTGGTACACACTTTCGCATATGTTATGTGACCACACAGTCAGTAATACACATGTACGTATATGTACTTGTTATGTGTCCAACATATACGCGGGGAAATAGATTCACACATGTATGGACTTACCATATTTTAAAATAAGCCAATAGTGAACTTATACCCGTTATTTGTTTAAATGACACGGGCCAAAGTGAAAACACATTACAACGGTAAATATATAGGCTTGTATATAACACATTACTACGGTAAATATATAGGCTTGTATATAACACATTACTACGGTAAATATATAGGTTTGTATATAACACATTACTACGGTAAATATATAGGTTTGTATATAACACATTACTACGGTAAATATATAGGCTTGTATAACACATTACTACGGTAAATATATAGGCTTGTATATAACACAGTACTACGGTAAATATATAGGCGTGTATACAACACATTACTACGGTAAATATATAGGCTTGTATATAACACATTACTACGGTAAATATATAGGCTTGTATATAACACATTACTACGGTAAATATATACGCTTGTATATAACACATCACTACGGTAAATATATAGGATTGTATATAACATATTACTGTGGTATATAGATAGGATTGTATATAACACATTACTGTGGTAAATATATAGGATTGTATATAACACATTACTACGGTAAATATATAGGCTTGTATATAACACATCACTACGGTAAATATATAGGCTTGTATATAACACATTACTACGGTAAATATATATGCTTGTAAATAGCACATTACTACGGTAAATATATAGGCTTGTATATAACACGTTACTACGGTAAATATATAGGCTTGTATATAACACATCACTACGGTAAATATATATGCTTGTAAATAGCACATTACTACGGTAAATATATAGGCTTGTATATAACACATTACTAAGGTAAATATATAGGCTTGTATATAACACATTACTACGGTAAATATATAAGCTTGTATATAACACATTACTATGGTAAATATATAGGCTTGTATATAACACGTTACTACGGTAAATATATAGGCGTGTATATAACACATTACTACGGTAAATATATAGGATTGTATATAACATATTGCTGAAATAGTGCCATGCTGGACCGTCCTGTCTGTACGTATTTCCTTTTAAAACACGTTAATATTGAACCTATGTCGATCTCCAAATAGGTCCGCATTGAGCTTATGATCCGGGAGAACAGGTTGTGACCACAGAGTCAATGGGCCGATTTAAAGGTTATTTTGTAAGAATATATTGTTAGTTGCGCCCAGGTTTCGCAAAGAACCAGTACCGGTTCCAAAACCATCGGTCATCGGTCATCGGGCAACTTACAAAGTACCGGTACTGAGTGTCGGTATCACTGGTTCACGGAACTAGGCGGTACTCGAATTACTAGAATATATACGTTTGTATATATTAACCCTTTACCCAACAAACCGGCCAAAACCGGCCAAATAAAGCTTCAACAGCCTAAAATATCTTCGGTCTGTCTCAATAGAACCATACAAATATGGATATCATTGGAACCGGCTCATTGACCACATTGTGATGGTTACAGTTATGCCCTGTGCCAATGCATTCTCTTATATATGCGAGTCGACCATAGGTCGCCTCGCATATATAAGAGAATGCATTGGCCTAAAAACAACCTTTTTTTAACACTTTTTACCATTTTTTCTTACATTCTTTAACAATTTTATAATTTTTAATGTGTTAAGCCAATGCATTCTCTTATATATGCGAGGCGACCTATGGTCGACTCGCATATATAAGAGAATGCATTGGCACAGGGCCGTTATGTTGGGTAAAGGGTTAAGCGATGAATAACTTGATGTACAGCGTAGCATGAGGTTGCGTTAACAACGCCATATTCGAACCACTGTCTAGTATTGCTACATACAATTTTTATAGTATAGTAGCAGTAATATTGTAACACAAATTTTCCCAAACCAAAATGGAAGGCAACACTATCTATATGCAGTAGCACAGAGTATATTAGGCAACACTATCTATCGGTAGTATCCCGGAGTATATTGTGTCGTTAATGTATCCCGGAGTATATTGTGTCGTTAATTTGAATCATGCACATCATCTGCGTATGTAATCGGGTGCCACGGGTGGTCTTTATACACAAAGTGATCAGTTAGATACCTGTCTTCGGAAAATGGAAACATACACACAATGTGACACAAACATACATGTTCAAACGATCAATCGATAAATCGGCAATTGCTCACTGAGCAGCACGTCATTTACGTGGCGCCGATGTCACGTGCAGTTAATATATACAATGTATGTTCCCACTCTTCAAAGACATCAAAGGATCAATCTCCGACTGACATGCACGCGCAATTGCATTCGTTTGAACTGATTGTTTTTCAGATTTTTCGTTTACGTTGAAATAAGTTAAACTATTGTTTAACCCTTTACCCAACAGAACGGCCCTGTGCCAATGCATTCTCTTATATATGCGAGTCGACCATAGGTCGCCTCGCATATATAAGAGAATGCATTGGCTTAACACATTAAAAATTATAAAATTGTTAAAGAATGTAAGAAAAAATGGTAAAAAGTGTTAAAAAAAGATTTTTTTAGGCCAATGCATTCTCTTATATATGCGAGGCGACCTATGGTCGACTCGCATATATAAGAGAATGCATTGGCACAGGGCATAACTGTAACTATCACAATGTGGTCAAGGAGCCGGTTCCAATGATATCCATATTTGTATGGTTCTATTGAGACAGACACAAGATAATTTAGGCTGTTGAAGCTTTATTTGGCCGGTTTTGGCCGGTTTGTTGGGTAAAGGGTTAATGCAGATATTTTCAGGTTGACATCATTGTATTTTATTAATATGTCACGATAGTGACGATAGGTCGGTTTTTTCCACAGAAAATAGTATATTTGTTCTTAACTCCACAAGAGTTAACAACTGAAGGTAGCAATGTACTGTGAAAACATATATTCAATCACATTGTTTACAAAAATACAAACTCATCTTACCTCACGAAGTGACAGTATGTATTACATGTAATCAAACTGAGGTTACTCATAACACTATGTCCGATGTATATTTTATAGCATCATGTATTTATTTGTAGGGTAAATTCGTTTAACATTGACGAAAAATCTCGCCACTGGATCTGGGGGTAAAGCCTGTTATAGAAATATATATACACGGACTTCGACATAAAACGACATTAAGAAACTTGATCTATCGTGGAAATGGAATGAAAGGCGTTGGCTGGATTAAAACCCGTCAACGCGTTAACACCAAAACATGTCAGCATATTAGTTTAAGACAACTTGCAAAGCTAGGTATTGTCGGGATGATCAGTAGCGCGAAGGTCGTGCGTCATTTATTCTGCAAATGTAATGTGTTAGCCGGGGGAAATTATTATTATTATTATTATTTTTTTTTTATATTTTTATTTATAGAAGATATTTACACTATATACAATGATGTCATACAAATATTTATGCATTCAAACACATAATATTAATAATTATAGTGACACCACAGGTGGGGCGGGTGGGGTTTCTTGTACACTCACCATTCACTCCCCGTGCACACCATACAGTATATCGATCAGTATTTTTAAATAACATAATATACAAAAAGAAAAACAAATATCTTCGATTGTCAAAATCATATATAGTAACATTTCGGTCTGTGTACAGATATATAATTAAAACAAAACATGTGTTGGATTGGTAGCTGGTTCCAGTTTCTTGTATTGAGGGTATCTGGGTTTTGTATCATAATTGTTTTGATTGCCTTATTTAGTATGGGTTTAACACTTTTGTCAAAGTTCCCCATTCCTCTTGAAATTTCAACAGCCTATCGCCTCTCCAAGCATTGGTCTTTTCTATATGAGATCGGCTTACTAATTCGTTCAAGAACGCTTTCAAAGATAACTCAATGGGGTCGAATTTTGTTTTATAAATATAGTATTTTAATATAATTAAAATCATGTTTTTTATATTGGCGTTCTTTTCCGACGAAATGCCGAATAATATGTTACATTTTGTAAGTTGAATATCTGGTATGTTGGTGTTCATCCAGTGTTGGACTGTTTTTAAGAAGCGTGATACTATAGGACAGTCAAAGAAGATATGGGATATTGATTCCATCATTTGACATCTATTACAGTCACTATCGTTAGTTCTTTTCATCTTCTGGAGTAATTGTTTTGTCGCTAAAATTCTGGTATTTATGCGGAACTGGAACCATCGCAACCTGGTGTCAGAAAGTGAATTAAACGGAACAGTGAATATATGTGTCCATGGTACTTGAATATTGGTATATCCAAGTTCTAATCCCCATTTCTGTATTCAGGAAGGTTTTGTCGTTTATCAGATATGAGAATGCCATAAAAATCATTGCAGCCCCGAATAATTTTTAGAAGCAATGACAATGGCCCTGGAATCAGGGGGCTTGGTTTTTTTGATAGCGTTTGGTCGAGCATTTGTGACAGCTTGATCAACTGTTTTTTGATACTATTGATTGTAATGAAATTTGTCGATATATCATAAATTGTTTTCATCATAGCTACAGTTGGGAGTTCGTTGTGGTCTGAAATAAGACCATTCACAAATATCACCCCCTTTTGCTTCCATTCCTGTATATCAATTGAATGCCGGGGGAAATTATGATGGATGAATGCATGTTTAGATTATAGAAATCGTTTAAATATACGATGTAATGAAATTACAGACAATGTCAACAATAAACGACATCGACACGCCACTGTCAATGTGACGAATCGGGAGTGGTTCTAACTTATCGTGGGTTATTTGAACCCTTGCCACTCCCGTGAGAGTGCTTAACGGTTGTACCCGTGTTCCCTATTCAATATTCCTCGCTGTCAATCTATCTGTAGATCGCCGAGTTAATAAACGTATCCCATGAAATTGATACACGTTACTTCAAACTTAGTTCAGGTTCCTAAATAATTTAACCAGTCGCCAATGTTCTCACACACACGTTGTGCTACCTACCTCGTAAACAGGTCATACCGCGGTAACATCATATTTGATAATTGTCTGTAAAACGCGAAAATATTTTGTCGGATTTTAGTTAACACATGTATATTTATATTGAATTAGACCATGCGGGCCCAATGCTCAATATAAACATTACGCAAAATTTGCACATATTAAAGTGATGTGAAACAATCCGGTTGGGTGATCAAATAGAAATGGAGAATAATCTTGCTGAAAGTGGTTATTTTTATGAATATTAATCCAAACTTAAAGCACACACACCGTCATTCTTTTATATTAATTAAATGCAATGGCTCTCGATCACAAATCATTTGCGTTAGTTTGTCGCCGATTGTTGCGTCCCGAATCGAGATGTAAATATTTACAATTAAGCGCAGTTCAAGTGATCTTTAATATCGTTTCCACGGTTAGTCCCTATAACGAGATGTACTCATTGGGTCACTATCATCACACGACGTGTTGTTGAGTGCCCAGCTCAATATTTCGCGCGATCGAGTACGTCGCTTAACGAATCAGTGCGGTTGAGTACCTCGCTATCTCGGACTGGGATCACATGATACGATGTACTACTACTAGGATATTTTATATAGGCCTGCCATTTTGTTTTGGACAATGGAATTCACCAAAAACAAAATCAATTTAGCAGACGATATCTGGAATCTCGTATAGCTGTGACATTTCGTAAAGCGATGTGCTCAACCGCACGAATTATTAAGCGAGGTACTCGACCTCACGAATTATTAAGGTGGGTACTCAACCGCACGTCGCGTGATCATAGTGACCCATTCAGCGGTTATCATACTAAAATAAAAATAAATAATGAAATTTACAGACAAATATTTAAGATCATCAGGCCAACTTGCAGCCGTTCTCCATGAAATACAACAACATCAGCATCCATTGATTAAATTTACATTCAACTTACAGATTAACCCTTTACCCAACAAACCGGCCAAAAACGGCCAAATAAAGCTGCAACAGCCTAAATTATCTTGGGTCTGTCTCAATAAAACCATACAAATATGGATATCATTGGAACCGGCTCATTGACCACATTGTGATAGTTACAGTTATGCCCTGTGCCAATGCATTCTCTTATATATGCGAGTCGACCATAGGTCGCCTCGCATATATAAGAGAATGCATTGGCCTAAAAAAAAATCTTTTTTTAACACTTTTTACCATTTTTTCTTACATTCTTTAACAATTTGATAATTTTTAATGTGTTAAGCCAATGCACTCTCTTATATATGCGAGGCGACCTATGGTCGACTCGCATATATAAGAGAATGCATTGGCACAGGGCCGTTCTGTTGGGTAAAGGGTTAAAAGAGCATTTAGCGCCCATATTATGCTGGTACTGCTTTGTAAGCTGAGTTTATGCAAAACTAGCGCAAGTTGTGGCCCCCGCGCGACGTCACGTGACGCGATTTCAACCAACCAACACACTATTTTTTATAATCAACCAAGCTGCGGACAGGTCTCGTTTCTGTCGAGCACAGTTCTCAATGACCAGTTTATTGATGAAAAGTTGGTCCTTGCACCTATATGATCCTCGCATTGCTCTTCGATGCTCATACGGGATGAGTTTATTAAAGGTTAGGTGTTTATATATTCTCTCTGTCAAGATGGCAGTCAACAGTTTGTATGTTCCCGACAGGCACGTTATTGGGTGATCACTTTTATGTTATCTTGTGTTCTTGTTTTTATGGAGCAGAATAGTTTTACCAGTGACCACCCAGTCTGGTGTTGTCTCTGGATATTCTGTTCTCTATTTCATTGATTTCAGGTTCTGTCAAGACATGTTTCCTCTTTGTTGAGTTTGTTTAACAATCTGGCGTTGCTGTGTCATGGTGGTGATGCTGTCACCTTGCTGTTTTGTTGGTTTATTTAACGAGTCTTGTTTGTGACATGTTCGATTTAATTGTAATGTTTTGCACGGTAATAACACTCCACCACCTATATAGGCTGTCCGTTTTAGCCCAATGTAATATCTTGATAGTTTTGGGACAACCCTCTGATTGGGAGCGTGATGATACACATTTGACCCAAGGTATTGTGTGTTTGTCACGGGGTTTCTTATGAGAGGCTTCATTTGACCCGAGTTACTGTGTGTTTGTCACGGGGTTTCTTGGGAGAGGCTTCATTTGACCCGAGGTACTGTGTCGGGTCCGCAGATGGTGAATTTAGTTATGATAGCCCGCTGTGCTGGATAGCGTCAGTAAATGCACCCTCTGGGACCTCATTCTGTCGAGTGACCATAATTTGTTTGTGTTTTGTTTACATTTCGTTAAATCACCACAGTATCCCATTATTTTGTTCATATGACAATGTTACATGTACATATCTTTGTAACATGTCCACACTGTGTTGTTTATGCCATTAAAATTATATCAATATGTGTGCTTGGCTCGCGGATTTGTTATTACCATCTGGTGCATACTGGACTGCCATTATAGGGTAAAATGGGCGCATCATTAATATATCTACACAATGTTATATTACTAGGCCTGTATATCTACACAATGTTATAGTACGAGGCCTGTATATCTACACAATGTTATATTACTAGGCCTTTATATCTACACAATGTTATATTACTAGGCCTGTATATCTACACTATGTTATATTACTAGGTCAATGTCACGGTATTCAGTATGATCATGTGGGGATCAACAGTCAATAACAACTGTACGGCACTTTATACGTACAATGCACCTAATGCGCACGAATGTAGACTATAAACGATATCTGATCCTACGGAGGATAACATAGGTTTTGATATGCCATCTTTATCTGTTTTTAGTGATTTTATATGATGGGTAATAACTGTCTAAAGAATGTCCCTTTACTAAATAACGGCGATTTGTATGAGAAATTACAACACCACAATAGATCAGCTCTGGTGAAATATAAGTCAAATTCTTCTATACGGCTTGGGGAGGCTTGGTGTACGCTCTATAAAACACTTCTTCAAATATTTCCGTTATTTCGTCAAAAACACTTCTTCAAATATCTCCGTTATTTAGTTAATACACATATATTCTTATTTTAGGATCACATATAAAATTGAGAGGATATGGTGATCCCCTTTTCATGGGATCCCATATCCTCTCATTTTGATATATGATCCTGCCTTCATTGAGCCACGAGTGACTCATGAGACGAGGATCACATATTATATGATACCCTATCCTACAGATGATCACATATGGTTTGATATCTACACCCGTGCGTATGTATATGGCCTGTACAATACCCCCGCGACAAAGCAGTCCGCTTAGCGACGCAAATAGCCGACTGCATCTAAACGCACGGGTCTGGGAGAACAATAACGAACACAGAGACATACGATGATGCCATTCGAGTCGCGTTTTTATGTGGGTTGCCGCGTTTCGCGGCGAAGATTTCCAGCGAATCGCCGTGTGAATTATAAGCCAACTCTGAATGCGTGCTAATCTCCGTTGCTTCAAATCGCGGCGGAATAATTGATTCCGGCGATTCGCTGCGATTTCTCGCTTTAAAAAAGGCCAGCCGTGTTGAGCGGAATGAGGCTGCTTCGTTTTGGGGGTACTGTACATGCTGGAACGTGCACCTCAATGCTACAACCATTTTATAAATGAATTAAATTAACATTTGGGCAACGCGATATTCTTTGCAATATTTTCCGTTCAATGATACTAAGATTGTCAATCAAAATTTATTGTCTTGCTTTATTATTTAGATTGCTGTAATATTCTTATCGGGAATGCATCTAAATTGCATGCACTTAGAATTTGTTATGTTTGCCCCCAAGTTTTGCGAACAATGTGTGCCACTTCTTATCGAGTGGTTGGTATCTGTAATGCGAACACCCGTTTAATAAAGCAAATATAAATCAATTATCAATGACTCGCAATTATCTGTGGGATATAATGTTCTAAAGAACCGAAATATGGAGTTACGCATTATACAAACAATGACAATTTCCGACCCAACAAGTAACCTGCCGTATCGTTACTTCCTTGTATCGGCGACACACTGTTCTATTATGGATGCATTGTGTGTAGATTCGCTCTGTGCGGGGGTCCCGTGGGCTAGTCGCTAAGACGTCTGGTACATTAAGCTATCACTCAGTTATACAAGTATACATTGGATGTATTATAATATGGCGTATGTTGAAGAAAACATGACCAGACGACAGAGAAGATATTACAATTGCAGAAATATATATCTAATATATATTTTGGGACTTCTGTTTGTCTGTCTGTCTGTTAGCTATGGCCGGGAAACCTGCCGGACGGATTTAGCCCAAACTTGCTATAAGGGTAAAATACAAGATGGAATGTCATCGCACCGCTTCTGAGAACGTCAGAGCACTCATTCTACAATCCCCCGCCACCGCAATGGGTAGTTCATGGGTTAATCGCGTGATAGTTAAAGAGCGTTCGTATCTGCAGTGTCGTTGATAAAGAGCGTGCGTGCGTCAAACCGTTACGTAGGAAATATGCATGCATTTCCATTGCATAGAACTCGCTTCTACGAATCTTCACAAGGCTGGCAAAATTGTTAATAAATGCGTTTATGTCTCTTCGATAATTGCCTAAGACAATTAAAGCGTGGAGTCCATTTTACCCATGGAAAATCGAATTCTACGACCACCGAGTTCGAGATATGTTATTATTTCCGACATCGTCATTTTTGTCACTCGAACTCACGCACTCGATTCGGCGTCAATTCATCCCTTGCGAGGCCTTCTAAAATTATGTCTTCACTTCCCAGTTATGCCCCAGGGTGTGGACTATGAGGAGAGATTTATTGCAAGTCATAAGATATTTTGTATTGCCCGGGAACAATACTTATTAGTTGATTCCATCGATCGTCTTATGTTTCCGTTTTCGACGCATCGCGTAAATAATGTACTTGCACTAAATCGTTCCTCTTGACTCATCGCCGAGAGGCTTTATATGTATGCCATCATAAGGGTGAATGGGGGGGATTTCCATCTGGTCAGTTTTTCCGCCCGAGGTGACCTTCACCTTGAAACGGGTGCCCACAAATGATCTAATATATATTTTGGGACTTCTGCCTGTTTGTTTGTCTGTTAGCTATGGCCGGAAAAATAAAGAAATTAATACAGGAAGGATAATATAAAATATGGGTCCGGGACGCAAAATCATATCCACAGACCGATTATAGTATTCATTATTCCCATCGATGTGAGACCACAACCACAGCCACAACCACAACCACAACCACAACCACAACCACAGCCACAACAACAGCCACAACCACAGCCACAACCACAATCACAACCATAACCACAGCAACAACCACAACCACAGCCACAACCACAACCACAACCACAACCACAATCACAACCACATCGACAACCACAACCACAACCACAGCCACAACCACAGCCGCAGCAACAACCACAGCAACAACCACAACCACAGCCACAACCATAGCAACAACCATAACAACAACCACAACCACAACCACAAACACAACCACAGCCACCACAACAACCACAGCCACCACAACAACCACAACCACAACCACAGACACAACCACAGCCAGAGTAACAACCACATCCACAACCACAGCAAAAAATGACTGCCTGATTTCATTGGGAGACGTTGCGCTACAAGTATCCACCCGTCATAACACAAACAACAAAACGAACTGTCATCAAATTTCTTCTTGAAACATCATCATCGATTTTAATTTCATCAGCAGCTGAATGCAAGCAAACCTGCAAATAGTGTGTGTGTCATTTGCAAAATGAGGTCCCCAGATGGTGAATCTAGTGATGCTATCCCGCAGAGCGGGCTAGCATAAACAAATTCACCCTCTGGAGACGTCATTCTGCTTAGGCCCTAATCTTCTGGTAAGTATCTATAATATCAAATTAACATTGTTTTTAGTTACGTTTTCCCTTCTGGGAAGTTTAAATATCCCCTAATTTGCAGAAGATAATAATCCACAATCGAGGTGTCCAATGGGTGAACATCACCAACTTCAACTGGTGAACTTCAATTTGATCCTAGTCTACCATAGCAGTTGAGGGCCTAAGCAGAATGAGGTCCCCAGAGGGTGAATTTAGTTATGCTAGCCCGCTATGCGGGATAGAGTCACTAAATTCACCCTCTGGGAACCTCATTCTGCAAATGACAGACACGCTATTTGCAGGCTTGAATGCAAGGGGAAGAGGGGTGCAGGACGATTGGGCACCTGGACGTTTCGGCACCTACTTTTCGGGACGTTTCGGCACCTGGATTTTCGGCACTTGGTTGTTTCGGCCCAAGCACTTGGACGTTTCGGCACATGGTTTATTTATTATTTGCACATGATTAGTATGAAGTCGAACAGATTGTAGATGTAGTCGTGTCTTATGTTGTTAAATTGTATCCTACCTAAACTGACATGATCCAGCTACATGCAACGAAAATATTCTTTATGCTATATATTATTCCTCACATACATTGTAGTTCCAAATAGGTCCGGAATTTGCATGGTCGTTGGGTGTTACTTATGATATTATATCTCACATGACTTTCTCGCATTCTGATTGGCTGCACACTGCTATACTATTTTACGATAGTACCCCAGTAGGATTCATACATGCCTACTATTCTTTTTCTATTTATAGTAACAAACTCATTTCGCGAAATCGGCCAATCTTAAAGTATAACTTGTACGATAATTGTTGCAATGTTGGTATATCATTATATTTATTGGCGTATTGTAAAGATCCCAAAAATGCCCGATCATTGCTATCCAGTGTAACTAATTGTTTGTCCGTTTAGTTCGCAAGCGGCCAGTCCTATTTTTTGTAATGCCAGTGGACGTTATTGCCGTTTTAGTCGAAGTTAAGCAAATTAACTTCTAAAATTTCACCAAAATGTCTTTACTAATGACATATTTATAGAAATAAATGCACGAATCACGAAGAGATGCTGTTAGATGTAACTAGTAACATGTTTATGCTCCCCTGCCATCGCCAAAAGACATATTTCCAAAATTCACGGTAAATAAAATTGTGACAAATCAGACAGAGACATTGTGTGAGAATTGGCACCAAAGCCGACAAATGTTCGATATAATATAATAAATAATGAATTTCTTGTCGTTGACTATGCCAAAATAGTGGTCCTCGAGGAGAAATAGTCCACTCGCCTGCGGCTCGTGGACTATTCCTCCTCGAGGACCACTATTTTGGCATAGTCAACTCCAAGCCATTCATTATCTATATAATAGCTATGTGACTTAAGCATCAAGAGGACTCAGATGGTAGTATTTGTAGCGCATATTGTATGAATAATAATTGTTGTCTCAATGTGTTCTCGTTGCGGGTTATGAAAGTGAGACTAATTTCATGACATTTGACATCTTATATAAATATGGCTCACATACTATGATCTTCGTTCTCTGATTTTTGACACCGAGAATATGAAAATTCGCAATGTCGATGCTGTATAATAAAAACAAATTGTGGTGTTAAAAGCTTTGTAATATGAGACCGAACACATTAAGAGGCTAACATTTTAATCGGTGACGATATTGAGGCCGACTGTTATTAAAATAATATAAGTTGATACATTTGTTATTGTAATAATGATTTATAAGTCTATAATCCGACTACGTGCTAATTTGTTATGCCAGCAGTTACTGTCGAATTCGTGTTGTAATCATGTATTGTTATCTCTACTAATAATATAATGAGGAAAGCCTCCCTGGAATTAAGCCAACGTCTCTGGGTTTTATTAAAATTGGTATATGTTTTCGAATTCGATCAATAGTCGCATGTCTTCATGTAAATTATCACAGTTCCAAACCCGGGTAACTTTATCACACTCAAACAACGGCGAGACTGATCAATTCATCGATGGCGGTCCCCTGGGTTTAAACCCTCGGGTAAAATCAGTACATATACCTCGTGGTACCAAGAGATTCCCAATATACTACAGTGCAAACCACCGGCGTGTCGTTAAAACTAGTAAAATATAAATTAAAAAATATGTAAGTTTCAATTAAGCGCGCCATGCCTTTATTTGAGAAGCGCGCTCGTTTTAAACTGGATGTTTTTAATTTATATATATTTGTTTAAAGTTTTGTTTTATTTAGAAGAAAGAATGACAAAGGAGGAAAGACAAAATGCAGGCACACATTCATTCTCTCAGTCCAAGGCTTGGAAGAGCGAAACCCTTCCATTCCTTGGCCTACTTTATTACATGTGATATATAATTAGAACATATTTAAAGGCACACAATGTGTTCAGTTAATTTGTACATATAGTGTTCAGGCTAAAAGTAAATTGACGCTATTTTTTTTACTTTTAGCTATATTATTTGATTATATGTATAGTATTTAATGTTTGCATAATCAAAGTTCCAAACACTGCGTGCAGTTGTAAATATTTTACAGTCTGAAATTACCAAAAACAATAAAATTAGACAAATTAACCATATTGCAACTGTATTGTAAATATTGTAGTTATTGTAATTATTGGTTCGACAGCACTCGGGGAAAATACACAGCGCTCTCTTTATTGACGGTTTAATTTATATTTTACTCATTATAACGACAAGCCCTTGTGCTTTGTTTGTGCAATCGGACACTAAGTTTCTATTGATCATATCGAATGTGATGTGTGTAGCCTTATCGGTCGGATCGCCTTCAATTAAAACAGATATACGAACGGTGGTATACTATTATAAGTAGTCAACGATTTCATGTTCAATTAGAATTTGAGGAGCGTCGGATTTCGACCCAGGAAGGGTACAGTTGGTGTTATAACGTAGGGTGAGAGTATATGTACTTATTGTGGACTTCTAACGATGCGGCCGATCGATAATAACGAAAAGAATTGTCACAAAGGCCCTCGCAGTAATTCAGATGTCGCATATACTATTGATGGCACTTCTTTAATTGGCATGTACAATAGTGTCTAACAAGCACATCATCGTACATATCAACCAGGGACGTGGAGAGAGGGTCTCTGTTGGCGGTGGGGGGGGGGGTGTCCATCCTCAAATTGCTAACTGCACCCTCCACATTGAACCAGGCCAAACTCCTATTTTCGCGATATACCATTTGCACCACCTCCTTGGGTTGGAACTTTCGAATTGGTACCAAACTATCCCCCTTTGGTTGGTAAATGTCCAACTGATGGCCATTTCAGACATGAATTTTTACCAAAAATAGAAAGATATGTTACTGTTGGTCTAAAACAACAAATTCCCCACAAATTACTTGTTGGAAAGTAACACCATGATAACAATTTCAACATATATGTGGTGTAAAATTTCCAACTAATGTTGTGTCAGTCATGACATTACGTACTGTTGAACATTTTGACCAAAGTTAATTGGCGGAGGTGTGTGTGGGCATCCCCAAAACCCCCGTTGTCGCCACGTCTCTGATGTCACTGCTATCAGGGGGGGGGGGGGCTGCAATACATTCATGATATACACATATGGTTTATATTTTTGGTTTCTTAATTCTCCTGACCCACCACTCCGGCAAGTTATTTCCTGTCAGATGTAGTAGAGATGTGTGCCACCACTAATCTCTTGTTTATTGGGTTGACATAACAAGACATTTTGCTATAATCATTGCCGTTGTCTATAGACTGTCTTAATGCTGGTACGGCCCAATTGCTGACATTTTCGAACTGCTCGAACAAGAAGTAAGTAACATTAACACCCATATTGCTACAGAGCGGACTGGTAGTATTGTATACAGATCGATACAGCGAATATATACACCAAAATACATTCTGTCTTGAGTGATTACCTGAACACTATATGTGACCCGCCATATCAAATCCAGTCGTAAGTCGGGATTTTTTTTTACCCTGTGCCAATGCATTCTCTTATATATGCGAGTCGACCATAGGTCGCATCGCATATATAAGAGAATGCATTGGCCTAACAATTTTTTACAATTTTAATAATTTTTTCTTGTATTCTTTAACATTGTAATTTTACCCATACAGAGCCCCAGACAAACATGAGCAGACGACACTCTTCTATATGCTTCTATATGTGTGTGGGGCTCCATGCAGGGTAATGGATGTTTTTTATTTTATGTCCTAAAAATTGTAAGAAACATATATTTAAAAAAAATGCTAAAAAATTGTTAGGCCAATGCATTCTCTTATATATGCGAGGCGACCTATGGTCGACTCGCATATATAAGAGAATGCATTGGCACAGGGTAAAAAAATCCCGAATAACGACTGGATTTGAAATGGCTGGTTACATATGACAACTAGCTGCGATACCCCGCGTTGCTCGGGTAAATAATGAGTAAATTATTAGTGCCCCATTCAAGTCATTTAAATTAATTATTAGTCACTGAGGCAAACACCACCTATCGCATGACACTCTCAGGATAAAGTTACCTCTATCTCTTGAGTTGATAATAAACGCTCTAATTATTAACGCCACGTTAAGTCATATGATACTAATGCCACCTATCCGCGACCACTCTCCCCTCGTCAGACTACCGCTCTGGGCCAATCTTCCCACACATCTTTTGAGTTGATAATAAACGTTCAACATTGATCATCTATGTTAATATAATTGATTAGGCCCCCATCAAGTCATCTGAGGTAAAATGCGCCTATTCCATGATATTTCCCTGGCCAGGTGCCCCATGTGTAACAAGTATCATACATTACGTCTAAGTTAATAAGGAACGCTCTGTATTGCTTATATATGGTAACGTAATTTGTAAGGACCTCTTTAGTGCCAATGGCACCTATTCAGTGGTACCCTCGGACCAATTTACCCATGTATATCAATTCACAGCCGCCAAAGTCAAACCATTTTGGGTATATGATTAATTACTTAACTATAATTGTTTTGATTGCCCCTTAAAGTCTCTGAGATCAGCGGCACCTGTCCTATGATACCATGAGTCAATCTTCAACGACCAGAGTCCAACCGTTTAGTTACATTAATTATTAGTGCCGTTTTAAGACACATGACGTCAATAAAACTTATCCAATGACACTACCCGGGTCAATTGACTCCGTGTACCAATTGTTATATCAACCCTCTCGTTTGGTGTTCATATATTACATATTACACACAACAATGGTTCGTGGTGGATTGTCGTATATGAAAGTGTGTGCAGGGACGTGGCTTGGTGTAAACAGTATTCATTCCATATTATTCGTATATTACAAAAAAAAGGACAAAGATTAATAGTGATGATATGAAGGGGATTCGACAACAAGCTTTAAGCTTTTGGGAGTCGTTTCCGACGTGGCTTGAGGGTCTCCATGGGGGTTGTCCACCTTGAAATTTCCGACTGGACCGCCCCCCCCCCCCCACCATGAACCTGACCAATCTCCCAAGTTCGCAAATTAGTTCACCCCCACATTGGCTTCCAACTTTTCAACTGCTACCTCAAGATTTCCAACTGTTGAAAAATGTTCAACCTAACACCCCTTGGGATGGATGATTTCCAACTGATGGCCATTTTAGCCCAAAAGTTGAACTAAAATTATATGTGGCGTAAATTTCAAACCAAAGTAGTGTCAGGCATGACGTTCATGAAATTCCCTGAGTATGTGTGCTAAACGTGTTATATCTTGATCAGATATGCTGCATGGAATATCAATAATGATTGGTGATATAAGGTGGTAAGCGCATGTACGATTTCAGATAATATACCGGGGGTGTTTGGAAGAAATAAAACATGCAACCATATCTAACGTTCTAATCACCTTCGCCTATAGCAGTTTGTATCGATTATATTTTCATGTATGCTCAGGGGAACATCCGGCAAACAGACTTTCAAAAAGTATCGATGGACGCACTTATTGTTTGTTTGGAGTTCGGAAGCGTTGAAGTCTCCTGCTTTTCGAATCAGGTAGCCTGAATAATAGAATGTTACAGTAGTCTAGACGACTCGTAACGAACAAAGTATTTTTGCTGCGTCAACAGTGAGATATTTGCGGACCTGGCCAAGACCTCGCAGTTCCAAGAATATAGACCTGCAGAGGTGGTCGATATGTGTCTCCATATAGCGTTCGATCGAGGTGGACTCCTATATTTTGAACACACGAAGAGAAGACAATAATGTCACGTACTGCTTGCAGTGATAAATATACACGTAAGCTGGGTATACGTGCATCAAACGGTGTACGAAACTCACGGGTCTTTGAGTCTTATTCGATAATATGCATAACGTATTATACAGTCATCAATCATCCGGATATTGCGAAGCTAGTTCGATTCCCGATATAAGCGTATCTGTGATCCGCGCAAAAAGTGGAAGTAACACGATTCGTGCAATGAAGACAGCAGTGTGACCATATCGACGCCCGAAAACCACAGTGTGCTATCGTTGGGGAATCGGGAGAGCGAGGGCCACATTTTAGCCGCAATTTCATCCCACTAGTCCGGGAGCTAATAGGGGTACCCTTGCACCCCCCCTGGGACTTAACTTCACCCCTCTCATTTTATTCCTTATATTGTCCTTCAACTTTTAAGCAATGTTAACAAGAACAAAAAAGTGGCCGTGTAGACTCCAAACAAGATAGCGTCCATCATGGCCGCCGTTTTCAGACCAGACCCGAAGTCAGTTTTATGCAAATTATAGCGGGAAAATCTTGTAAAATGTATACAAATGTACATATTTTCGTGAAGCTAAGACATAATGACACTTTTTTAGCTCAAAATTGAAACTCACCATCCAAGATGGCCATCAAAATGGCCGCCGGAAGCTGAAAATATGTCGTTTTTTCACAAATATATTCTATATCAGTTCATGCTGTTTGGAACTGGTTGAGTAATGTGACTTTATTTTGTGTTTGGTATATTAACTGATCATTGGAGCAATTAAATATGCATTTATTGGGGTCCTAGCCCTTTCCGATCCCTCAAAAAAATCGATTTTACAGAACGCGGTATAAAATTTCACAAATAAATCACAATTGGTATTCTAGTCATATTTCAACAAGAAATGAACAATGCTTTGTAATATAAGTGAGGCATATCATTACCTATGAATATTTTAACTCACTGGAACCAAAAGTCTTACTTTGGCTCAAAATGGCTGCCAAAATATGGAAAATGGTGAATATTGCTCCAGCGTGTCCTGCAATCGCCTACACGTTGTGGTTGATGTATAAAATTGGCTATTCTGCCTTCTATACATTGAATACTAACATGTCTGATGCACCATGGTTATTTGTTACTATTGCCGCCACTGACATCACCAAAAATATTGAACTTTTCTCTCAAAAACTTGACATAAATATCGGCAAAAATAAACCAAAATTGCGCAAGATGGCTTCCAAAATGGCAACCAAATTTGTAAAAAGTTATTTTTTTTACATATATCCCGAACATTATTCTTTGCGTTATCCGAAAAGGTAGCAAATTTTGACTCACTTGTAATACGGCGTAAAATACACATCTCAATGAGTAAACAATTTTCCATTGTTTCAATTCAACTTCTTCAAGTTCGCGGTAAAATCAATACCGAAATTTGTAAGTGATAAACTTCTGAAAAAGACATCAGGTACATGCAAACACTAATTGTTGTGCATATTTAGTTATATTCGAGGTGGCAAGTTTTCATCTTTATCAGCATTTTTAACGATAAGATGCTAATGGAAGGGACTATATTTTATCCAGCGCACTAAATTTAAAAAAAAGTCGTGAATTGGCTGCACATTCCGTTGATAATTATAAGGCATATGTGTGTGCCAAAATAACGTTTTAAGTTCGAAGATAACTAGAATGGGGATAATAGTGTGGTGTTTAATGATTTCGGAAAGGTACTGGGCGAATATACTGTGATAAATTACCGTTACCCTCCGGCGTTTGCCATGGATGTACTGTTTCATCTCCGAAAACCGAAACCAAAATCGCAAAATTGTTACAACGGTGTTCTATCTCCACTCGCCAATGACCCCAAAGCACATTGTGATTTTACTCGATGTTTTGTGTAATCTATGTGGTTTAGTCATACTATAAACTCCAAAAAGATATTTTAGGCCTTACATGAGCGCAGGTCGAAATATTTTTAAATGATCAAAAACATCAATCGCCATTTTCTCGGAAAAAAACGGAGTAGGCACATTGTGACAAACGTTTAAATGTTTTAAACATATTTAGAAACATAACCGCTTTGGGTTAGAAACTTCATCGCTGGCAAAGATTCCTGGCTCTGGTAAAACATTAATAAGCATTTGTATTTTTCTTAAGTTTTATAGGTTAACCAATACAGAAGAGTGGTTGCCTGACAAGGTGACATATCTGCCCGGGTCAACGAAAATCACACATAGTCCACTGAAATGGCAATAACAAGTTAGAATGGAGCACTGGTTGGCCGTTCGTCAACATACGTATAGTGAAAGAAATAATGGCTTACAACCTATCCGTGATATAATTTCCCCATATAATGAAGGTGATACATAAATGTATGGATGTCAAAAGAAAGGGGTGGATGTCAGTTAGGCATACCAAATAATATTCTAGGCTAAATATGATGATGACAAAGGTCCTAATTTCTCGTAGACAAATTGCCCCTCGTTCGAATGACATGCATTTTGAGTGGAATCTTGATCCTGGAACGGTTTAATGGAGTTTTGATAATAGTTTTAAAACGTACCCCACCAAAACAAGATTTTATTTTATGCCAAAAGTAGAATTTAAACATTTTAGGAAATTACTTCCAATGAGTTAAAAAGATGTCAAAATGTGTTTGATAACAACACCATCCGTTGCAGATTGCTGACTATGTGCCATGCTAATAGCATGTCACATTACGTATCGACTCGTCAATAAGTAACATTTGTATTTTCTGAGTATACTAGGCTATAAAGCGCGTCCGTTGGCAATATATTGGTGATATTACATCCACAAAGATTTCGAGTCTCACGATTAATTGACAGCATCGGAACGTTATAGGGCTTACGCAAAGTTTTTCAGCGTATTTAACCCTTTACCCAACAGAAGGGCCCTGTGCCAATGCATTCTCTTATATATGCGAGTCGACCATAGGTCGCCTTGCATATATAAGAGAATGCATTGGCTTAACACATTAAAAATTATAAAATTGTTAAAGAATGTAAGAAAAAATGGTAAAAAGTGTTAAAAACAGATTTTTTTTAGGCCAATGCATTCTCTTATATATGCGAGGCGACCTATGGTCGACTTGCATATATAAGAGAATGCATTGGCACATGGCATAACTATAACCATCACAATGTGGTCAATGAGCCGGTTCCAATGATATCCATATTTGTATGGTTTTATTGAGACAGACCCAAGATATTTTAGGCTGTTAAAGCTTTATTTGGCCGGTTTTGGCCGGTTTGTTGGGTAAAGGGTTAAACTAATAAAGCCCGTATATGGACTATGCACATGTCAAGATATCAGCATTATCTGAAATAATTACAACTATGTAACTAGTGTTTCGAGATTGTTGATATCAACGATTTGAACTAAGTTTCGTGCCATAAATCGAGAAGCTTATTGCAAATTGGCGTTGCCATGGGCGTGTCAACACTCCCTAACTAATAGTAAAAAAAGGTTCTCCACCCATATATTTGACAGTTCACCCGAATCACCAAATACATAATATATATAATGATATGCGACTTGACATAATCTAACGTGGCGAGTAACCCCCTATAACCAAACAACTTAACTGTCGCCAACTCACTATTTTAATTATAAAATTTCCCATATGCAGTCTGTTCAAACTATCCAAAAACGACTGTCTGTTAAACTAACCAAAACCGACAGTTTGTTCAACTAACCAAAAACGACTGTCTGTTCAACTAACCAAAAACGACAGTCTGTTCAAACTATCCAAAAACGACAGTCTGTTAAAACTTACCAAAAACGACAGTCTGTTAAAACTAACCAAAAACGACAGTCTGTTCAAACTATCCAAAAAAGACTGTCTGTTAAAACTATACAAAAACGACAGTCTGTTAAAACTAACCAAAAACGACTGTCTGGTCAACTAACCAAAAACGACAGTCTGTTCAAACTATACAAAAACGACAGTCTGTTAAAACTAACCAAAAACGACTGTATGTTAAAACTAACCAAAAACGACTATATGTTAAAACTAACCGAAAACGACAGTCTGTTCAAACTATACAAAAACGACAGTCTGTTAAAACTAACCAAAAGCGACAGTCTGTTCAATCTATCCAAAAAAACAGACAGTCGTTTTTGGTTAGTTTGAACAGACAGTCATTTTTTGGATAGTTTGAACAGACTGTCGTTTTTGGTTAGTTTTAACATACAGTCGTTTTTGGACAGTTTGTTCAAACTAACCGAAAACGACAGTCTGTTCAAACTAACCGAGGGCATACAACCGACAGAATACATTTGTTCTTTACGAAAAAGTAAAAGGAATCCCTAAATCATAAGTCAGTAAATTGTTTTGTAATAATGAGCAATTTGTGTTCAATTACTCAGCTTGTTTAGTATATGAGTAGGTCGAGGAGGTTCCATGCATAATTACGTATGGAAATAATACAGGAAATAATATCATTTGACGTACCGTACTAGAATAATTAAATGAATCATATCCATACATATATGTATGGACATCGTACCATAATATAAAGTGATTACACAAAGTTATGTACCGTACTAGAATAATTAAATGAACTGTACTCGACATCATGTGGATAACTGAATGTCAAAACAACTTTGAAATCCTGTGAGAACAGGTGGAACTGCTTTTTTTTCAGTGCATGTTTTTCCTCGTCAGACGCAAGACCCACCCAGTTAACAACGTTTGAGACAAAATCACCGGGGTGCTTGCGCGTTCCTTCTGATCGCTGATCAAATGGAAGGCTGGTATAACGTGCCCTTTCCAAGAAATAGAAGGTCGAGGTAGAACAAAGGAGATGGGTTTTAAAAACAAAATGATCAATGCACGTATAACCGTAACCCCCTTATTGCGGGTGTAATTAGCTATAACCTCACCATTCATAATGCGAATGGTGTATATTGGTTTTCTCCAACCCCATACACATTTTAGCACAGGCTAAACATAATCTCTTAATTACATCGAAGAGGATACCATTGGGTATGCATTGTTATCGCACGTTGCAGCCCGCATTTCCCTGACAAATGTGTTTCTATACGGGGTAATATATGGTTGTATCGGGTAGGTCAGCCACCCGAGACGCATCGATCAATACTGTTTTCCCGAAAACCAGCACATTATAAAATTGCAGGGCAGTTGAAGAAATGACAATTTGATAACCCGAACAACGAAATATATTGGTAAACAAATGAGAATTGGAAAACAATTTAAATAATTACTTTCACAATTCACAATGAGCTCATATGTATCTCTTATATCTAGCGAAATCACCGAAGAGAATTTCTATCTCATTGCCCAGATAGTGTTGATTATGTATCACACATTCATGAGTATACTGTTCATCCGTGTTTATTAATCAAGACGAAATTTGGCAGTTGTTGTTTACTTTCTGTAAATAAGCATGTTCCTATTGTGTGCTATAAGTATGTTATCTCATGTTATCTTCTTCAGTTACGAATAATACTAGTTTCGACCATTCAAAAACATATGAATCGTAATGCCTACCGGGAAACCATGTTGTCACCATGAGAACCTGGGTAATTCTATATTAAATTAGCAAATTAAGAGCAAAACATTGGTGTTGACCCATGAAAAATACCATTGGTCTGACCTTAAAGTTTATTAGTTACGGTCTTGATATTAATTAAACGGTGTTGAACCGTAAACAATACAACGGTCTGACAGTCACTGGTTACGGTCTGCCAGTTACTTAAACGGTTTTTAACCGTAGAACATGTTACGGCCTGACCGTATGTTTTAGGATCAAATGTTGGCAGCGATGTTGCGCGGTCTCAGACCGTTAAAGCGACGGTCTTTATTCTAACAGTGTATGCTGCATGGAATATCAATACTGATTTGTGATATTTGTGTTAAGCATATACCTTTTCAAATAATCTCCCGGGCGATGTTAGGCAGAAAACAAAACATGCAACCATATCTAATGTTATAATCGCCTGCGCCTATAGCAGTTTGTATCGATAATAGTTTTATGTTTGCTCAGGAGAATCTCCGGCAAACAGCCTTTCAAAACGTATCCATGGACGCACTTACTGTTTGTTTGGAGTTATATTGACATATTGACGTCCGTAAAAAGCAATTCAACCCATAGTGTTCCGAAGCCATGCTATTGTCATCATGCGAACTAGATGTTTTGCACAAAAGACAGAGTTGTACATGCACGTTCGCGCACTGACAAGTTTTCATGATAATTTTATAAGTCAATTCGTCATAGAAACCCATATGGGTGGTTTAAACATATTTATTAATCAAAATAATACGATGAAGGGATTATGGCCATCTAAGTGGCTAGCACTTGTTCTCCAATCCCGTCGCAATACTATTTTGTTACATAAACCCGTATGGTGCCATAATATGAACTATAACATGCGTATAAAATGTATAGTTACTAAGGCCAACGAAATAGTCAGAAGTAAAATGTTTTGAAGTTTCACATGCAACGGTGCAACATTTGTCTTCATATAATGTACCTGTATGATTGATTCTTGTGAGATAACTTCTTGTTATTTACATGCACATGTCGATCGCATCCATACAACTGGAGCCGCAGAGGTTTTATGTATCATGTAGTTAGCTGTGTTACAGAATCATTGTATAAGCATGTTCGCATTCTTTGTCTTGCATATTATTATCGATGTCGGTGTTGACTGCGTTGGAACTATCAGGAGACTGCATTCAAATCGATTGTCGGACGATTGTGACCTCGGTCGATTGGAACCGAACAGGCCCCAGTTGGCGTTCTACGTCACAACTAATATACAGCATTAAGAATATTAGAATTAGTGTTGAGACACACAGGTAGACATGCATGTTTTTTATCCTAGAAATGTTGTTAATATATTTATGAACGGAAACATATACCTTGCTGTCGTTGCTAAGAGATGTCCGAAGTACATGAACCCTTGGTAAATTGTTATAAAACAAGCACATACGTAAGGATACAAGTATTGCAATAGCTATTGGTATGTTCATTCCATGAAGTCTGAGTATGATGTAGTATAGACAGTATATTGTTGAATAAGCATAAAATTATCTGCTTCTTGGATGTATGATAGCACAGCCATGGTAAAGGCTGACCCTTACCATGTATACTACACTATCAATCATAATTCAATACTAGTACGTAAGAGCATAAGTAGACAGGACAAATGGATCATAACAAACTGTGACTTCCTTCGACGAGTGTGAAAGTAGATATGCTTATATTTTGAACTGTTGTATTTGATATGTAAAATTTTCATTTTTTCTGTTCAATAAATATATATTTATTTACGATTGTTTGATTACTGATGCATTTTAACGAGGCAGTGAACATGGTATCAAAAGAATGCACTTCTGTGCAAGAGCAAAACAAATAAAAGAAAAGTATATACATATAATAATAAACATAGTTATGTTTCATGGAGAAAAGAAACAAGCGGAGTCGGTCAGGAGAGACTATGACGTTTAATTATTGCTTGAGGATGTCAACAGAATTTTGATAATTTCATCTAAGTGATCAGTGGTAAAGTTTCTGATTTGAATTTTGCTCATGATCATCTTCACCATGCCATGTAAAATGTTAAACCCTTTCATGACCCCATCCAACATTTACAAAGTGGGTTGTAGCGAAGGGGTGCCGCCCCTTCCAAATCCTCCCTGGCCTATAGTCCTAATTAAATCCCAAATAAACATACAATAAATGAACTACCTGAAAAGTAATGCCAAGAAAATGTGCGAGTGCGGGGACGCGACTTATTAAATGCAGTTTATTCGAGAGATCATTTCCTAAGATAAGATAAGATACGTTTTAATGGTCTTTTAAGGCACATATTGGTGTTGGACAACCTACATGTATAGATACAAATAAACAAGAATGCATGGTATATATGTGATATACATGTAACAATTAAAATATTAACAGAAATTGTAAAGATGTAGAATATCAAATTATTTAATTAATTATTTGACATAGGTCACCTTCGGAAGGATGTGATGTACCATATGGTACATTGCCACTTCCGCAGTCGACCAATGCTCAGCATGAGTATGGCATTTATACAGGGTATTAGACTCTAAAGGAGTTGTCCGGCACTAACAGGTGACCAAAAGCCATCGGGGATAGCATAATAAAACATTGCTAAGACCATTTATTTCCATTATGGTCCCCAATGGATTCAGGCCTCATGCGAGACTGGAAAACACCCATACGCTTCCTACCATCACAAACCACTGAATTAAAAATGTGTTGTTTGTTTTAACAATGAAATGTATTCGGTCAGTTGAAATTGAAGTCACGATAAGTGACACTGAGTTTTGATGTCACGTGAACGCTTTCAGACGAACTTTGCATGGCTTGGAAAACACGATAAAACATAACAGGAAAGACAACTACATTTACATAATTGCACATTGATGCGAGTGTATATAATATTGCATGCGCCAAATAATCCACATTTGTTTATTAAATATCGCTTGTATGTATAAATGCGTGTTTATGTACCACTTGGAGAATGAACAATATAGTATTGAGATTTATTCAGCCACGATTAGCGTGATGTTCCATGTATGTATATGTAATATTATAGTTAGGATACTTAGACTAATAGTGCACGTTATGCGATTCACATCCGCTCGCAATGGACCTTTCCACAGCTGTCCATCAAATAATTATTAGCAGATATTTTCGACCAATCAGCGTCTGAGTCGGCCAATGACTGCAGTGAAAATTTTGCTGCCATCTTTCTTCACCCTAATTTTGATATCCATGCATACATTCAGTGTCAAATTGGCTATATTCAAACAACTTTTTTGTTGTCAAATCATAATACTGAGATTTATATTTGCGACATCACATGTTATAAATTCATCCGTGATTGTAACAATATGTTTCATTTAGAATGACAATTTTCACAATTTTCACATTTAATGGCAAAACGAATGTATGTTCTCTGGTTTAGATATCTTAGAGTTCAGTGATATGTCTGTCTGTTCTGGTCTGTATGCAATTTTTCTTCCAGAGCCCTTGATCGATTTACCCCGGCAGATGTTATAACGGCCTTAAATTTTAAATTAAAATTAAAAAAAAAAAAAAAAAAATTCTAAATTTGATTTTCAAAATTTTAAATATTTTAAGAAGTTTCAATCTAAATTAAATTTTTTTTTAAAGATTCAATCTAAAAATCTATAAAAAAAAAAATAAAAAAAATTTAAATTTTAAATTTTAAATTTTTTTAAATAAAAAAAAACGATTATTTATATTTTCAACAGCAGATCAAAGTTCTATCTAAGAAAAAAATCAAAAAATTGAATTTAAATAATTAAAAAAAAAATCAAACTGGTTAAAATATCAAATTTGCACGAATCATATACATGATTCTGTTTCAGCTAGTTAACATAAGGGAAAGTGCTGATGTGTTGACTTGGGAAGTCGATCGCGGGTAACATACAATATGTATGTGGTTAAAGTATTGTTAGCTCCATTCAGTCAGAAAGCAGAGAAATAACTGTATAGTACTCGCACTTGTTAGACAATCCTACGTGCCAATATTGACGGCAGCTGAGTTGTTAGTATCGTCCATGGTCAATCCCGTCCCACTCACTGTTCCATTCCTCTCCATGACGTCACGCTTATGCAGTACATGCTGACGATGTTACGGAGTAGATGCATATAGCTGGCGTCCGGTCTACTGACTTCCGTTACTAGCGGTTGCTATATAAACAAAACAGCGGCGTCGGTTTTGTCGACATTTGACAGTCAGTACATTCGCCCAGTATTCATGTACTTTCAGAAATCAGAAAACACCACACCGTTATATCCATAAATATCATTGTCTCGATATCATTTGACCAAATTTCTTGACATGAAATCGTGACAGATACGGCATGAAAAAATACACACCTCAATGAGTAAACAATTTTCCATTGTTTCAATTTAACTTCAAGTTCGTAGCAAAACCGTAATTGCTAAGTGATAATCATCTTAAAAAGACATCAGGTACATGCAAAAACTAATTGTTGTGCATATCTAGTTCTATTCGAGGTGGCAAGTTTTGATCTTTATCAGCATTGTTAACGATAAGACCGATGCAAATTGAAGGACTATATTTTATACAGTGCATTAAATTGAAAACAAAGTCGTGAATTGGCTTTGTGTTTCAATGGTTGCCATTTCGTTGATAATTACAATGCATACGTGTGTCGAAATAACGTTTTGAGTTCGAAGAGAATTGGAATGAGGATAACAGTGTGGTGTTTTGTGATTTCAGAAAGGTACAGGGCGAATATACTGTGACAAATTACCGATAATGGGCTACGGCGTTTACCAGGGATGTACATGTACTGTTTCATCTCCGAAAACCGAAACCAAAATAGCAAAATTGTTACAACCGTGTTATATCTCCACTCGCCAATGTCCTCGAAAAAAAACACATTTCTTGTGATTTTACTCGATGTTTTGTGTATTTGATGTGGTTTAGTGATTCTATAAACCCCAAAAAATATTTAAAGCCATACATGTGCGCATAGAATGCGGATCAAAATATTTTGAAATTATCAAAAACTTCAACCGCCATTTCCTCGGAAAATAAAAAAAGAGTAGGCACATTGTAAATCTCGAGAGACGATATTGATGATATCCAGAACAAGAAATCATAAGTTATCGATAGAAACCGGATCGTGGAATAACAAAAGTCACTCTCATCCCGTCAGGCAAACGTTTAAATGTTTTAAACATATGTGACCCGCCATATCAAATCCAGTCGTAAGTCGGGATTTTTTTTACCCTGTGCCAATGCATTCTCTTATACATGCGAGTCGACCATAGGTCGCCTCGCATATATAAGAGAATGCATTGGCCTAACAATTTTTCACCCACTGACCAACGCGCGAAGCGCGTTCAGTGGGTGTACTATAATCGTAGGACTTATGCGTTTCTGCTGAATTGAACTATTGCCCATGCGTTTCTGCTTGGCTGCACTGACGTTTGATCGCAAAATAAAATTATAACCATTATCAAAGCACACGTTTGGATAACACCGCCATAAACAGTGACATATTATGATGTTGAGCTCGTATCGTCAATAAAATTAGAGTTATGACTTATAAAACTAAGAATTACTGCTAAAGTATTTCTACCAATTAGGTCACTAGATTCGTGTTGAGCTGGAACTTGAGAAATTTTAATTTCAACCAATTGAAATGCCGTTGAAAACTGAAGGGTTAAGCGATTATCGCAATAGGATATTGGAACACGTGTGCGTAACGTAACTATCACAAGTATAACGTACTCTGATAAGTTATCGCCAAATTCGTGCTTCAAACAGTTTAAACATGTCATCTTCGGCTTTTTTGTTTTATTTTTATGAAAATGAATAATAAATGGTGTGATAAATATGTATAATATGTATATAACGACAAATAGAGTAAAATTAGACATTTCCCCTTGAAACTTAGGATTGGAAAGCCAGGTACAAAAATTGGTGAAATATGAGTACGAACGTCAAAGTGTTCCCTGTGTATCGTGATAATTGCCAACCATGCGAAGCGAAGCCTCCATTGGCGATTATTTTACGCTGGATTTTTATCATCGAAACAAATCAATTTCTTCCATCTAAAAGATAATTACGTGCTTAACCCTGCCGTTTTCGGAATATATAGGTATTCCACGCAGAAACACCTAGTCTCAGCTTAAATTTTTGAAAAATAACAGTTTTATCGACATAAATAGATTTGAATTGGACAATTCCATGTTAAAATTTATCATCGAAAAAAATTCAATTTCTTCCATCTAAAACATAATTACGCGATGGACTCTGTCATTTTAGGAACATATATGTATCCCACGCACATGCACCAAGTCTCAGCCTAAAGGTTTGAAAAAAGACAGTTTTATCGACATAAATCGATGTTAATGGTAAATTCCATGTTAAATTTTATCATTGAAAAAAATTCATTTCTTCCATCTAAAACATAATTACGTGCTGTACTCTGTCATTTTAGGAATATGTAGGTATCCCACCCACACACTCCAAGTCTCAGCTTAAAATTTTGAAAAATGACAGTTTTATCGATATAAATCGATTTTAATGTCAAATGCGGTGTTAAATAAATTTTAGGGCCCTGCCAATGTTTTCTGAGCTGTTCTAAATTGGTCACTAGAATTCATATTTGACCGGTTACACCTGATAATTATCCGACAGTACAGTCGCGTTACTTTATAGGTCAACATTGGTCATTATCACCCGACAAATTTATTTCGGTCTATCGTATCAACCCCTATTTTCTCCCGCGTAGCCTGACTAAATGTCAACATTGGTCTTTATCACTCCACTAATTTGTATCGTTTCATCGGTATGAATTCCATATCCAATTATCAACATATAACCAACCCAACCTCTAATCCCGGTCCAATTTATTTATTTCTTTCATCGGTATAGTCACGTTACGTAATATTTTATCATGTGATACTTGTACTTATTTGTCTATGGTATTACTATAGTATACCGTATACGTATATCAATTGCTATTCCTTTCTATATAATCCTGGTGCTATCTATAGAGATAGATAATTTCCGCTGCAGACAATATAAAACTGACGACATATTGAAATGTAAGCAGGCTTCAAACTCATCTTATCCAAGAAAAACTCTGGTTACCTAAGAACTTTGTGTATAAGGTGTATGCGCATTTGTCGCGTTAAAAACAAAAGGTCCCAAGTCAAGGTCCAAATCCCCAACACACTCATGTGAGGTTTAACTCCATCCTCATACAGTAATGTCCAAAGTAATTGACCACTTAACCACAGCATAATTATTGATAATTTGTCAGGATTTTAAATGCTGAAAAAATACCCATAATTCTGCTGTGGTTAAGTGGTCAATTACTTTGGGCATTACTGTAACCAATATAAGGATTTGAGGTGTAATGATAACTCAATCCTCATACAGTAATGTACAAAGTAATTGACCACTTAACCACAGCATAATAATGGGTAATTTGTCAGGATTTTAAATGCTGAAAAAATACCCATAATTCTGCTGTGGTTAAGTGGTCAATTACTTTGGGCATTACTGTAACCAATATAAGGATTTGAGGTGTAATGATAACTCAATCCTCGTACAGTAATGTCCAAAGTAATTGACCACTTAACCACAGCATAATTATTGGTAATTTTTCAGGATTTTAAATCCTGAAAAATTACCAATAATTCTGATGTGGTTAAGTGGTCAATTACTTTGGGCATTACTGTAACCAATATAAGGATGTGAGGTTTAATTAGAACTTCATCCACATAACTAATAAATATGTGTGAAAATTAAACCAAAAAAAATAAATTCCATGATGGCGTCCAATATGGACTGCCTAATTCTGCTCCAAAACATGTATATTGAATATATGGTTGTTTATTGGGGAAAACCGATTATTTCAATAATATTTTCATTAACTGGGATCCAAAACCCGACTTACGGGAGCGCGCTTCATGCGCGACTGTATCTTAAGCATATGTGCATATTTAATGAGCCAACAATTGGAATCCCAATAGAGAAGATTGGCACGTCGCCCTTGCGCTCCCTTCTCCGCGATCTTCACTGTGGCGTCGACCAACCCGCTGTCCGGATTGTCAAAAATTTGTCAAATCTTTGTCAAAAGTTCCGACCAATCACCGATCTGCCTTTATCGGCATCCCCCACGTAACGTTGCTCTATTTTTAGAATCACAGGCAGCTTGAATTTGAGGGGGGTTTTCCGTGCAACTGATGTGGGGAAATTCTATTGCATTTCATCGTTAAATCTCATCCTTTTGTCTGTAATTCATGTTTTAATTACGTATATATGAGTATTTATATTATGGATCTTTAATGACTCTGGATTTCTTTCGCATTATATATGTGAAAGGTGAGTTGTTGACCATTATAAACTTTCGGCAGTGAAATTCGTCTGCGGTGGAATGTTTTGATTGTCATTGATCCGTTAATTACGAGACTAATTAATCGAATGAAAACGACATATCTTATAGAACATGACTCGTATATTATTCTGCACCAGGCTAGCGAATGACGACTTTCATTTCGCATTATTTTAGTTTTTATCGCAATTTTACCGTTGTCTATGGAGATTCCCATTTTAATTTTGTCAACACCAAAAAAATATTGTTTGTCCAATTTCTAGCCAGATTCTGGCATGGTCAAGGCATAATTTGACCTATCGAGTGATTATAGACGTTCAATCGGTGTGCACAACAATTGCTGATCAAAATGAGGCAGGTTAAAATCCTAAAAATTGTAAATTTTAGTCATCGTGCGAAGAAAAATTTCATTTAAATTGCTTGAAATATGCTCAACAACATTCATTTGAATCATAACATATCTACAGATACGGTTAACTCTGCAATGCAACAAATATGTTTTTATTGGTGAAAATTATGTCGCGAAATATTAAAATGTAAATTTTCAGAAGAAAATTGTGAATTGTTAGCTTATTTTAATTAATTTACCGATTAATATTTGCTCAACACTCATTATCAATTCTGAGGGATAGCGCAAGATTCTGGCCTGCACCCAGGGGGAAGTCATAATCATTTCACTGAAGCCTGTTTTCAGGCCGCATCATCACATGGCTCAACCAATCAGCTGATGCAATGGCACAGTGCTGAAGCACAGGCAATCGTCACCCGGTCTATTATAGTCTACACCATTGTAATATATGATACGTGTGCCGGTATATTATGCACAATAGAATGATATATATATGATTCCCAGCTACATGTATACTAAAAGTAGTTGACAACCACTAACGTGGTGTCACCCCGGCAATACTGCAGTATTATACCGCGGTGACCTCCAACACCCTGATAAAGTTACCGCTTCAACACAGCATGTACCACTGTTGCACCACGATGCATGCAATCCGGATTCGCCAGCATGACAATAAAATGCAGTGATTCTCCTTATATATCTGGAAACTGGAAGGCATGGATGCCCTTCGTTATACATGTAGGTTATAATTCATAAATAAGTTACCAAATTATGAAAATCACCTCAAAAATATACTAATAGTATAGCCTATAGGATATATGATCATATGAATGTGTTATTATCAACAAAACACTTTCTGTGAGCCAAGCGTTTGTTTATATATAGCTCATAAATAGTGACCGATATGCAAAACACTCAACATCGTGGTGTTCATTTAGAAGAGTGATTCATGGTGACCCATTAAACACTGAAATCTTTAGATGTGAAGATTATCGATAGCTACATGTATACCGGTATGATGTATACAACCCGGTGGCATTTCTAACAAAAGTTTAATTAATGGGGGGGGGGAGTCTCCTCAGTGTTGAGTTTTGCTTATTGCATACTCTTTACATACTGTTTGTTTACGTAACATGGTGTTTGTTCACATAACACAGATTAATTATTAACATGACAATAACATGCCGCAATTTACTTGATATTTAAGATTGGCATAAGAACAAAATTTGTCAAAAATAAATTATTTCTGTTAATGGCGGTTTAATGGATGTGACTATCTTAACAGTGAAATCCACCGCAATGCTTACCATATCTTTAACAAGATCCGCATGGACATATTGATTTCTTTAACTTTTTGCCGGTGTGACGATCCCTAATAAAATGCGGTTTCATAAGCGAACGGTACCATAACTCCACTACTGTGGTTATTTTGATACCTCTGTTGATACTGTATACAACCAGTAATACTGTCGTCATTACCGGGTTAGCACTCCATTTTTCAAGTCAGTTACTTTGATTATAGTGGTACGGTGCACATGTCAGTCTACTATTCACCATCATAATATACAACACTTGTGTCGGTCTACTCTACATCACTATAATATACGATATGCATGTCAGTCTACTATAATTTGTAATATATATTATAATGATGTGTATTAGAACGACCCACATATTGTATATTATAATGGTGTATATTATAATGGTGTGCAGTAGACCGACAGACTTATCATATATTATAATGGTGTATAGTAGACCGACACCGCATATCATATATTATAATTGTGTATAGGCAGAGACAGACACATGTATCATATATCATAATGGTGTATAGTAGACCGATCTCGCATATCGTATATTACACCATATTAGAATGGTGTATCAGCTCACCAGCATGCGTATGGTGTATTATAATGGTATGAAGCAAACCGATCGACCGATCATATAATAACTATATGCCTCCTAGTCTCAAGAAAACGCATAGAGGAAATATTAATATAACAAAATTTTATAATGCAGCCAATTAATCTATTACTAGTAATATGATTAATTGAAGGTCTCAAGCCCTTGAAAATGCAGAGAGGAAATTTTTGTATATGGACGATAGGTGCACTCGCATAAATTGTGAGATGAACTTCATTCAAAAACAAATAAATAAAAGTCCCAGGTCAAGGTCCACGCACCTTTCCAAATAAATGACAGGATACATTAGAGTGAACTCTGTCCAATTATACAAAAACAGTCAATGTTTGGCATATATGCCCTTACATAACATCGGGGGATGTATGGGAGGCCGTTTTCACATTTATTCCTTATGTGCGCTTAAGTGCAAATATTTGCGCTTAAATGTAAATATTTGTGCTTGAGTGCAAATAACCTCGGTCATTTGCACTTAAGCACAAATGACTCGAGCTTAAGCGCAAATCATTTACGCACAAATATTTGTGTTTAAGCACACATAAATGATTTATATGAAAAGCGCCTCCCATAAGGATGAGCATCAACACCAGCTGATGTGGAAATACCATCAATTCCCCATGAGCATTAAGATCAGCTCCTGGAAAAAAATTCAATGCAGGCGTAATGCATACCATATTAACACATGTGTTTGATTACAACAATCACATATTCTAATGGGTTATGGTGCAGTAGGTCTCAAGCCCTTCAAAATACAGAGATTTTTTTTTTGTCTGAAGCCTAATACCATACACTGAAAACCCAAGAACATACATATGGGAGGCCCTTTTCACATTTATTATTGATTTGCGCTTAAACTTAAGCGCAGATATTTGCGCTTAAGCAGAAATTATTTGCGCTCAAGTGCAAACATACATCTAACAATTTATTTGAGGTTACGCGTATATGATTTAAGCGTTTGACACCCCCTTACTCCCCTCCAATTACGAATGATTGAGTTCATCTCATAGTAGTAGTCCACTATAAACTCGAAATTTGAAGAAAAACATATTTCCATATGCATATCACCATCTCTGCACCTGGTGTCCCAGTAATTGGTGCCTTACCCCCAGCGCGCTTGTATATTTTATTAAAGGGACATTTCATGCACAGATATAATACCAGTTCCATGGCCATAAAAAGGTAATTAGGGGTTAATGAGAGGGGGGCTTGCTTTTCTCATATGGTGTACTTATTGACTTGAAAGAAGGGGGAACCCTATCTAATATCAGCATCCCTGCCCCCCAAAAATATATTTTATAACAGACATATCATTTAGATCTTTACCATTTCCATGTTCAAAAAAGGGAATTATGAGTTACTGGGGGGGATTGCTTCACTCATATGGTGGGTCTACATAGACTTGAGTGGTGTGTTTAGGCACTGTGCCATTTAAAATTAATTAAGGGGGGATCAATGCATATGAATTTTCATTTGCGATAAGCACAAATATTTACGCTCAAGGCCAAATATCTGCGCTTAAACCCAAATAGTTGTGCTTAAGCACAAATAAGGAATAAATGTGAAAACACCCTTCCATTCATACATGTGTAGGTGCACTCTAATACATACACCATTACATGCATGTGTTAACACACACATATAACTTACATATAGAGACAGACATATCGGTATATTACACATGTCAAGGTGCTTATACACATGCATACATGAACAATGGTGTATCCATATGGTTTCATAGGTTTGATGGTGGGAAGGTTTAATTTCAAATTATTTTTGAAAAATACTACCGAAAAAGAAGTCAAGTTAAAAAATGACAGAAGCCGTTTAACCCTTTCTATACTAAATGAATTCTTGCACACAGCTATTAATATATATGTAGGAATTGTTTAAAAACAATAAAAAACATAATCAAAATGGTGAATGATTCTGTTCATACATTGAATGGCCGTGCTTATACATTGGGTGGCAGCAGTGGGATCTTATATGCTGATGAAATTGAACTCAAGGGCAAGAGCATTGTTTGTGAGGGTTAACCTAGCTAGTACACTGCACTGTGGTGCTACACTGTGTTTTGACTGTGACAGTAGTAATTTTGATGCTTTTTTGTCCAGCAGGTGGCGTTTGCTGCTTTTATTTTTGACACTTCAAACATAACGATTGTCAAGGTGCCTTTGCGCATAGACATCATTGATGATCTCTATGGGAATCAAAATTGACATTTAATAGACAATTTTGATTAACCGCAATAATTGCGCTTAAGCCCAATGAGAATGCAATAAGACATTCCTTATTATGCTTAACCGCAATTACTTCCAATTCCACTTAAACACAATTAATATATCTCTCATTAGATCACCCTTCTGCAAATAGTAGAATAATCCTATATTTGTTCCACCCATTGTGCCATGGAGAATGGAGATGGACTACACCATCTGTATTATAAGGAGTTTATGTACTATATATAATATATTATTCTTTAATAAGATATTCATTATTAGGCTTTATCAGCGAAATTTGAATATTCTTCATTGCGCTTAAGCGCAAATAAATATTCCCTTATTGCGCTTAAGCACAATAGAGATTCCCTTATTGAGCTTATAAGCGCAATAAGGAATATCCCTTATTGCTCTTAATTAAAAAAAAACAGTTATAATTGTATTGTAACTATTGGTTTGTCCTTTAAAGGTACTCAATCCGAAAAGAGGGTCCCCATCTCAACAGATTCCAACAACAACAATCCGATCAGAGGGTCCTATATTACTATTTCTTTGGCTTTGGGGGTAACAAATATTTGATTCGAGTCGAGGAAACCATCAAACAAAGCTCAGAGTTATTAGATATTGATTTTTGAAATTTGTTAATTGCTCGAGATGAGTACTAATAACTGCCGTCAATTTGGTAACCTGCTCGAGATTTTATGCCAAAACTCTATTCAAACAGACAAGGATGGATAACTCTATAATCAGGGTACGCAATTTTGAATGTCTTCTGGGCCAGAAAGAATTCCCGATAATGAAAAATAATAGATTTCTAAAATCGATATCTAACAAATCTGAGCTTTGATGGGTGACTTCCTCGACTCGAATCAAATATTTTTGACCCCCGAAGCCATTGAAATAGTAATTGAGATGAGTTTTATCGGATTGAGTACCTTTAATATTTCCATACATCATGCCCACATATATTATAAAAGAATAGTACTATTATTATGCTCGTAGTAGTTAATACCACCTTACCGTCAATATTCTAGCATGGTTAATTTCAAAATCACAACATTAATTGTTATTACTATTTGTGTGTACTGTATATGTACATCAGTCACCAATTGAGAAACTTAAGCACAGTCTGGTTGAATATCTACCATATATGGTGGATTATTCTCACATCCAAGCTGTTGGTGTCATTCGTGTTATTTTGCATGCGAAGTGGTAGACCCCCCCCCCCCCAATAGCTTATCAATACGGTGATCAGGGCGGTGGGTGTTTTTCCTCAATTAATTGAATTTCTTGTTTACAATTATAATAATTTTTTCTTGTATTCTTTAACAATTTTATAATATTACCCATACAGAGCCCCAGACAAACATGAGCAGACGACACTCTTCTATATGCTTCTATATATGTGTGGGGCTCCCTGCAGGGTAATGGATGTTTTTTATTTTATGTCCTAAAAATTGTAAGAAACATTTATTTAAAAAACATGATAAAAAATTGTTAGGCCAATGCATTCTCTTATATATGCGAGGCGACCTATGGTCGACTCGCATGTATAAGAGAATGCATTGGCACAGGGTAAAAAAATCCCGACTTACGACTGGATTTGATATGGCGGGTCATATATGTCGAATCATAACCGCTTTGGGTTAGAGACTTCATTCCTGGCTCTGGTAAAACATTAATAAGCATTTGTATTTTTCTTAAGTTTTATAGGTTAACCAATACAGGTGAGTAGTTGCCTGACAAGGTGACACATCTGCCCGGGTCAACGAAATTCGCACATAGTCCACTGAAATGACAATAACAAGTTAGAATGGAGCACTGGCTGACCGTTCGTCAACATAAGTATAGTGAAAGAAATAATGGCTTACAACCTATCCGTGATATAATTTCCCCACATAATGAAGGTGATACATACATGTATGGATGTCAAAAGAAAGGGGAGGATGTCGGTTAGGCATACCAAAGAAGAGTCTAGGCTAAATATGATGATGACAAAGGTCCTAAGTTCTCGTAGACAAATTTATACTCGTTCGAATGACATGCATTTTGAGTGGAATCTTGATCCTGGAACGGTTTAATGGAGTTTTGAAAATAGTTTTAGAACGTACCCCACAAAAACAAGATTTTATTTTATGCCAAAAGTAGAATTTAGACATTTTAGGAAATTACTTCCAATGAGTTAAAAAGATGCCAAAATGTTTTTTATAACAACACCATCCGTTGCTGATTGCTGACTATGTGCCATGCTAATGTTGTAAAATATAGAGATCCGGGGGGGCTGGGAACACCACAGAATACAAGGGTAAACCTGTCTTCGGTAACATGGACAAAGGTGATCATTATCTAGGTACACATTCCGAAGCGCCACTTGGACAATTCCATAGTCAGTAAAATTAAAAACAGGAGCATAATAGAGGTATGCCTGGTGTTTTTAAATTTGGAAAATATAGGTATACATATGACAGAGTATGCGTACCAGTATCGTAGAATCACGCACTATCATAAATGAACTAGTTATACGTAGAGTATTAAAATATTCGTAAGTTTCATGATTGTCCCATACCGGTAGTTTCAGTAAAACATGGGAGCGTGGTACATAGTTAGGTGTTACAAATTTAGAAATTAGGAACGTAAGCATAGGCCGCGAGTTTTCGAAAGGGTTAATTTTGAAATTTATAGTTATGTACATGAGTAAGCAGTTGTGGAATGTAAGTGTAGGTGTAAGTCTGAAGTAAAATGCTAAATTTCACTGGAATCGTCGTCAGTTATGTACCTGGTGATGGAGTGTTTAAACAACAGACCACCGCTTTTCGACACTTTTTAACACTAATAGCATGTCACACTACGTTTCAATTCGTCATTACGAAACATTTGTATTTTCTGAGTATACTAGGCTATAAAGCGCGTCCGTTGGCAATATATTGGTGATATTACATCCACAAAGATTTCGAGTCTCACGATTAATTGACAGCATCGGAACGTTATATGGCTTACGCAAAGTTTTTCAGCGTATTTAACCCTTTACCCAACAGAAGGGCCCTATGCCAATACATTCTCTTATATATGCGAGTCGACCATAGGGTCAGGAGGGGATGTAAATCTAGCAATTTTTTATATTGGCCTTAAAATTGTTTATGGAGGTTATTCAAATCTGACCTTATATTAAAAGTGTGGATGACATTGAGACGATTTACTGTAGGATTGATACATGGCCAATCTCATGTTCTGTGGCGTTTGGTAATGCTTATTGATCTTGTATTACTGGGGGGGGTCATGGCTGATGTATATAAGAGAATGCATTGGCTTAACACATTAAAAATTATAAAATTGTTAAAGAATGTAAGAAAAAATGGTAAAAAGTGTTAAAATAATTTTTTTTTTAGGCCAATGCATTCTCTTTTATATGCGAGGCGACCTATGATCGACTCGCATATATAAGAGAATGCATTGGCACAGGGCATAACTATAACCATCACAATGTGGTCAATGAGCCGGTTCCAATGATATCCATATTTGTATGGTTTTATTGAGACAGACCCAAGATATTTTAGGCTGTTGAAGCTTTATTTGGCCGGCTTTGGCCGGTTTGTTGGGTAAAGGGTTAAACTAATAAAGCCCGCAGATGGGCTATGCACATGTCAAAATATCAAGATTATCTGAAATAATGACAACTATGTATCTAGTGTTTCGAGATTGTAGATATTAAAGTGATGTGAAACACCCAGGTAGTAGTGTGATCAACTAGAATTAGGGAATAATCCTGTTCAGAGTAGTAATTTATTTAAATATTATATCCAAATAGACGATACATATAACCATTCTTATATATTAATTAAATGCATTGACTCTCGTTGGCGAATCGTTTCGTTAGTTTATCACCGATAGATGCGTCCCGATTCGAGTAGTAAATATTTACAATTGAGCGTTGTTCAAACGATGTTTTCTATGGAGTGGTACGGTCGATTTGCTTCAGATTTCCTGCGATGTTAGTAGAATGTTACATTCCTCCAGTTGGCATAGCGCCGAATACTAACTTATCAGTTTCACGCACCCGAACAAGTACATAATATGTCTTTAACGATTTGAAATATGTTACGTGCCATACATCCAGAAACTTATTGCATATTGGCGTTGCCATGGGTGTATCAACGCTCCTTAACTAATAGTATAAAAACGGTTCTCCACCCATATATTCGACAGGTCACCCGCATCACCAATATACATGTATATAATATTATGCGACTTGACATTATCTAACGTGGCGGGTAGCCCCCTATAACATTGAACGGTCTCCAACTCACTATTTTATTTATAAAATTTCCCATCTGCAGTCTGTTCAACTAACCAAAAACAACAGTCTGTTCAAACTAACCAAAAACGACAGCCTGTTCAAACTAACCGAGTACTGAAGGTCCTGAAGAAAACACCGACAGAATACATTTGTTCTAGAACAAGGAATTCCTAAATCATAATTCGGTAAATTGTTTTGTAATAAGGAGCAATTTTGTTACAATTACTCAGCTTTTTTTAATTATATGAGTAGGTTGAAGAGGTTCGATACATATCTACCTATGGACGAACATCATATAATAATACAGTAAATCATATAATTTGAAGTACCATACTAGAATAACAAAATGAACTACTTAATGATGAACACCATGCAATCATACAGGGGATCATATCCATACATGTCTACCTAAGGATGTACATCATACAATAATACAGGAAATCATATCATTTAAAGTAAAGTACAATTATACAGGGAATCATATCCATACATGTCTACCTAAGGATGTACATCATAAAATAATACAGGAAACCATATCATTTAACGTACGTACTAGAATAATTAAATGACCTACCTAACGATGAACATCGTGCAATCATACATGGGATCATATCCATACATGTCTACCTAAGGATGCACATCATACCATAATACAGGAAATCATATCATTTAAAGTACCGTACTAGAATAATTAAATGAATTACCTAATGATGAACATCATACAACCATACAGGGATCATATCAATACATGTCTACCTAAGGATGCACATCATAAAATAATACAGGAAACCATATCATTTAAAGTAACGTACTAGAATAATTAAATGAACTACCTAATGATGAACATCATGACGTCATACATGGAATCATATCCATACATGTCTACCTAAGGATGTACATCATACAATACTACAGAAAACCATATCATTTAAAGTACCGTACTAGAATAATTAAATGAACTACCTAATGATGACCATCATGCAATCATACAGGGGATCATATCCATACATGTCTACCTAAGGATGTACATCATACACTCATACAGGAAATCATATCATTTAAAGTACCATAAAGAATAATTAAATGAATTACCTAATGATGAACATCATACAATCATACAGGGAATCATATCCATACATGTCTACCTATGGATGTACATCATACACTCATACAGGGAATCATATCATTTAAAGTAACGTACTAGAATAATTAAATGAATTACCTAATGATGAACATCATACAATCATAGAGGGAATCATATCCATACATGTCTACCTAAGGATGTACATCATACAATAATACAGAAAACCATATCATTTAACGTACCGTACTAGAATAATTAAATGAATTACATAATGATGAACATCATGACGTCATACAGGGGATCATATCCATACATGTCTACCTAAGGATGTACATCATACAATAATACAGGAAACCATATCATTTAAAGTACCGTACTAGAATAATTAAATGAATTACCTAATGGTGAACATCATGACGTCATACAGGGAATCATATCCATACATGTCTACCTAAGGATTTACATCATACAGTAATACAGGAAACCATATCATTTAAAGTACCGTACTAGAATAATTAAATGAATTACCTAATGATGAACATCATGACGTCATACAGGGGATCATATCCATACATGTCTACCAAAGGATGCACATCATACAATAATACAGGAAACCTAATCATTTAAAGTAACGTACTAGAATAATTAAATGAATTACCTAATGATGAACATCATACAATCATACAGGGAATCATATCCACACATGTCTACCTAAGGATGCTCAACATACAATCATAGAGGGAATCATTTCCATACATGTCTACCTAAGGATGTACATCATACACTCATACAGTGGATCATATCATTTAAAGTAACGTACTAGAATAATTAAATGAATTACATAATGGTGAACATCATGACGTCATACAGGGAATCACATCCACACATGTCTACCTAAGGATGCTCATCATACAATAATACAGGAAATCATATCATTTAAAGTACCGTACTAGAATAATTAAATGAACTACCTAATGATTAACATCATGACGTCATACAGGGAATCACATCCACACATGTCTACCTAAGGATGTACATCATACAGTAATACAGGAAACCATATCATTTAAAGTACCGTACTAGAATAATTAAATGAACTACCTAATGATTAACATCATGACGTCATACAGGGAATCACATCCACACATGTCTACCTAAGGATGTACATCATACAATAATACAGGAAACCATATCATTTAAAGTACCGTACTAGAATAATTAAATGAATTACCTAATGGTGAACATCATGACGTCATACAGGGAATCATATCCATACATGTCTACCTAAGGATTTACATCATACAGTAATACAGGAAACCATATCATTTAAAGTACCGTACTAGAATAATTAAATGAATTACCTAATGATGAACATCATGACGTCATACAGGGAATCATATCCATACATATCTACCTAAGGATGCACATCATACTATAATACAGGAAATCGTATCATTTAAAGTACCGTACTAGAATAATTAAATGAATTACCTAATGATGAACATCATACAATCATAGCGGGAATAATATCCATACATGTCTACCTAAGGATGTACATCATACAGTAATACAGGAAATCATATCATTTAACGTACCGTACTAGAATAATTAAATTAATTACCTAATGATGAACATCATACAATTATACAGGGAATCATATCCATACATGTCTACATAAGGATGCACATCATACAATAATACAGGAAATCATATTATTTAAAGTAACGTACTAGAATAATTAAATGAATTACCTAATGATGAACATCATACAATCATACAGGGAATCATGTCCATACATGTCTACCTAAGGATGTACTTCATACAATAATACAGAAAACCATATCATTTAAAGTACCGTACTAGAATAATTAAATAAATTACCTAATGATAAACATCATACAATCATAGCGGGAATCATATCCATACATGTCTACCTATGGATGTACATCATACAATAATACAGGAAATCATATCCATACATGTCTACCTAATGATGAACATCATACAATCATTCAGGGAATCATATCCATACATGTCTACCTAAGGGTGCACATCATACAATAATACAGGACATCATATCCATACATATCTACCTAAGGATGCACATCATAAAATAATACAGAAAACCATATCATTTAAAGTACCGTACTAGAATAATTAAATGACCTACCTAACGATGAACATCATGCAATCATACATGGGATCATATCCATACATGCATACATAAGGATGCACATCATACATTAATACAGAAAATAATATCATTTAAAGTAACGTACTAGAATAATTAAATGAATTACCTAATGATGAACATCATGACGTCATACAGGGAATCATATCCATACATGTCTACCTAAGGATGCACATCATACTATAATACAGAAAATCATATCATTGAAAGTAACGTACTAGAATAATTAAATGAATTACCTAATGATGAACATCATGACGTCATACATGGAATCACATCCATACATGTCTACCTAAGGATGCTCAACATACAATCATACAGGGGATCATATCCATACATGTCTACCTAAGGATGTACATCATTAAATAATACAGGAAACCATATCATTTAACGTACCGTACTAGAATAATTAAATGAATTACATAATGATGAACATCATACAACCATACAGGGGATCATATCCATACATGTCTACCTAAGGATGCACAACATACAATGATACAGGAAATCATATCATTTAAAGTACCGTACTAGAATAATTAAATGAATTACCTAATGATTAACATCATGACGTCATACAGGGAATCATATCCATACATGTCTACCTAAGGATGCACATCATACAATAATACAGAAAACCATATCATTTAAAGTACCGTACTAGAATAATTAAATGACCTACCTAACGATGAACATCATGCAATCATACATGGGATCATATCCATACATGCATACATAAGGATGCACATCATACATTAATACAGAAAATAATATCATTTAAAGTAACGTACTAGAATAATTAAATGAATTACCTAATGATGAACATCATGACGTCATACAGGGAATCATATCCATACATGTCTACCTAAGGATGCACATCATACTATAATACAGAAAATCATATCATTGAAAGTAACGTACTAGAATAATTAAATGAATTACCTAATGATGAACATCATGACGTCATACAGGGAATCACATCCATACATGTCTACCTAAGGATGCTCAACATACAATCATACAGGGGATCATATCCATACATGTCTACCTAAGGATGTACATCATTAAATAATACAGGAAACCATATCATTTAACGTACCGTACTAGAATAATTAAATGAATTACATAATGATGAACATCATACAACCATACAGGGGATCATATCCATACATGTCTACCTAAGGATGCACAACATACAATGATACAGGAAATCATATCATTTAAAGTACCGTACTAGAATAATTAAATGAATTACCTAATGATTAACATCATGACGTCATACAGGGAATCACATCCATACATGTCTACCTAAGGATGTACATCATACAATAATACAGGACATCATATCCATACATGTCTACCTAAGGATGTACATCATAAAATAACACAGAAAACAATGTCATTTAAAGTAACGTACTAGAATAATTAAATGAATTACCTAATGATGAACATCATGCAATCATAGAGGGAATCATATCCATACGTGTCTACCTAAGGATGCACATCATACTATAATACAGGAAATCATATCATTTAAAGTACCGTACTAGAATAATTAAATGAACTACCTAATGATGAACATCAAACAATCACAGAGGGAATCATATCCATACATGTCTACCTAAGGATGTACATCATACAATAATACAGGAAATAATATCATTTAACGTACCGTATTAGAATAATTAAATGACCTACCTAACGATGACCATCATGCAATCATACAGGGATCATATCCATACATGTCTACCTAAGGATACACATCATACAGTAATACAGGAAATCATATCATTTAAAGTAACGTACTAGAATAATTAAATGAATTACATAATGATGAACATCATACAACCATACAGGGGATCATATCCATACATGTCTACCTAAGGATGCACAACATACAATGATACAGGAAATCATATCATTTAAAGTACCGTACTAGAATAATTAAATGAATTACCTAATGATGAACATCATGACGTCATACAGGGAATCACATCCATACATGTCTACCTAAGGATGTACATCATACAATAATACAGGACATCATATCCATACATGTCTACCTAAGGATGTACATCATAAAATAACACAGAAAACAATATCATTTAAAGTAACGTACTAGAATAATTAAATGAATTACCTAATGATGAACATCATGCAATCATAGAGGGAATCATATCCATACGTGTCTACCTAAGGATGCACATCATACTATAATACAGGAAATCATATCATTTAAAGTACCGTACTAGAATAATTAAATGAACTACCTAATGATGAACATCAAACAATCACAGAGGGAATCATATCCATACATGTCTACCTAACGATGTACATCATACAATAATACAGGAAATAATATCATTTAACGTACCGTATTAGAATAATTAAATGACCTACCTAACGATGACCATCATGCAATCATACAGGGATCATATCCATACATGTCTACCTAAGGATACACATCATACAGTAATACAGGAAATCATATCATTTAAAGTAACGTACTAGAATAATTAAATGAATTACATAATGATGAACATCATACAATCATACAGGGGATCATATCCATACATGTCTACCTAAGGATGCTCATCATACAATAATACAGGAAACCATATCATTTAAAGTACCGTATTATGATAATTAAATGAATTACCTAATGATGAACATCATACAATCATACAGGGAATCATATCCATACATGTCTACCTAAGGATGTACATCATACACTCATACAGGGGATCGTATCATTTAAAGTACCGTACTAGAATAATTAAATGAATTACCTAATGATGACCATCATACAATCATAGAGGGAATCATTTCCATACATGTCTACCTAAGGATGCACATCATACAATATTACAGAAAACCATATCATTTAAAGTACCATACTAGAATAATTAAATGAACTACATAATGATGAACATCATACAATCATAGAGGGAATCATATCCATACATATCTACCTAAGGATGTACATCATAAAATAATACAGAAAACCATATCATTTAAAGTACCGTACTAGAATAAATAAATGAATTACCTTATGATGAACATCATACAATCATACAGGGGATCATATCCATACATGTCTACCTAAGGATGCTCAACATACAATAATACAGGAAATCATATCATTTAAAGTACCGTACTAGAATAATTAAATGAATTACCTTATGATGAACATCATACAATCATACAGGGGATCATATCCATACATGTCTACCTAAGGATGCACATCATACAATAATACAGAAAACCATATCATTTAAAGTACCGTACTAGAATAATTAAATGAATTACCTAATGATGAACATCATGACGTCATACAGGGAATCATATCCATACATGTCTACCTAAGGATGTACATCATACAATAATACAGGACATCATATCCATACATGTCTACCTAAGGATGTACATCATAAAATAATACAGGAAATCTTATCATTTAAAGTACCGTACTAGAATAATTAAATGAATTACCTAATGATGAACATCATACAATCATACAGGGAATCATATCCATACATGTCTACCTAAGGATGTACATCATACAATAATACAGGAAATCATATCATTTAAAGTACCGTACTAGAATAATTAAATGAATTACCTAATGATGAACATCATACAATCATAGAGGGAATCATATCCATACATGTCTACCTAAGGATGTACATCATACAATAATACAGGAAATCATATCATTTAAAGTACCGTACTAGAATAATTAAATGAACTACCTAATGATGAACATCATACAATCATAGAGGGAATCATATCCATACATTTCTACCTAAGGATGTACATCTTAAAATAATACAGAAAACCATATCATTTAAAGTACCGTACTAGAATAATTAAATGAACTACCTAATGATGAACATCATACAATCATAGAGGGAATCATATCCATACATGTCTACCTAAGGATGCACATCATACAATAATACAGGAAATCATATCATTTAACGTACCGTACAATTATACAGGGGATCATATCCATACATGTCTTCCTAAGGATGTACATCATACAATAATACAGGAAATCATATCATTTAAAGTACCGTACTATAATAATTAAATGAATCATATCCATACATATATGTATGGACATCGTACCATAATATAAAGTTATTACACAAAGTTATGTACCGTACTAGAATAATTAAATGAACTGTACTCGACATCATGTGGATAACTGAATGTCAAAACAACTTTCAAATCCTGTGAGAACTGGTAGTACTGCTGTTTTTCAATGCATGTTTTTCCTCGTCAGAAGCACGACCCACCCAGTTAACAACGTTTGATACAAAATCACCGGGCTGCTTGCGCGTTCCTTCTGATCGCTGATCAAATGGAAGGCTGGTATAACGTGCCCTTTCCTAGAAATAGAAGGTCGAGGTAGAACAAAGGAGATGGGTTTTAAAAACAAAATGATCACTGCACGTATAACCGTAACCCCCTTACTGCGGTGGAAAGAAAGATTATCTCACAAACTGAATCGTATGGTCGTCAATCATGCGAAATGGTTTTTGGACCGTCCGAAAAAAAATTACGACCGTAATTAGCTATAACCTCACCATTCATAATGCGAATGGTGTATATTGGTTTTCTCCACATTTTAGCACAGGCATCCCGTGTGGGATTGCTGGGGGAGAATTCCCTTTCTCCCACCCCCTACACATTTTAGCACGGACAGCGCGTGTGGGATACATGGTGAGATTTGCCTGTCTTACCCAACATGTGACCAGCTGTCTCACCCCCACCCACGTGACTGATTTACCTATATAATTAAGAGCCGGAACTAATTTAACAATCCGTCATCATATTTTGAGTGAACTAAAAAATGGCGACCAACCAGTTACGCTTCACGTTTCAAGTAAATAAATACGGACGAATTCGTGTACGCTGATACAAATGGCGATAAGCCTCCAACATGTTAATCACGAAGAACCTTCAACATTACCTCACTTGCACACACATGCAATATAAACGACTAATTGTGAGAACACATTCCACTAAACAGAAGACTGACATTACTTGCACATCTCGGAACACGTAAGCAATAGCAACATACCCTCGTCCAACGGACCCACCCACTAAGGTAGGTTTATTAACCCGTCCCACCGCGAACTATCTACCCTCATCCAACGGACCCACCCACAAAGGTAGGTTTAGTAACCCGCCCCACCGCCAACTATTTACCCTCGTCCAACGGACCCACCCACAAAGGTAGGTTTATTAACCCGCACCACCGCGAACTATCTACCCTCATCCAACGGACCCACACACAAAGGTAGGTTTAGTAACCCGCCCCACCGCCAAATATCTACCCTCGTCCAACGGAACCACCCACAAAGGTAGGTTTAGTAACCCGCCCCACCGCCAAATATCTACCCTCGTCCAACGGAACCACACACAAAGGTAGGTGTATTAACCCGCCCACACCAGACCCATCAACCCGCGTCCAACACCCATCTACCAACGTAGGTTTATTCACCGGCACCCCCTGACCCATCAACCCGCGTCAACCGGATCCACCCACCATGGTAGGTTTATTAACCCGCCCCACCCCGAACATCACCATGCGCCAAAGGACCCACCTACCAAGGTAGATTTATTACCCCACACACACCCAAGGCAAATCCACCCGCGTCCACCAGACCCAACCATCAAGGTAGGTTTATTAACCCGCCCCACACCAGACCCACCAACCCGCGTCCAACACCCACCCACCAATGTAGGTTTATTCACCGGCACCCCCTGACCCATCAACCCGCGTCAACCGGATCCACCCACCAAGGTAGGTTTATTAACCCGCCCCACCGCGAACATCAACACGCGTCCAAAGGACTCACCCACCAAGGTAGGTTTATTATCGCCCCCCCCCCCCCACCACACACACACCCAGGGCAAATTCACCCGCGTCGACCGGACCAAACCATCAAGGTAGATTTATTTGCAGTATTATTCCAGAAGTTTGACTCTTTGTGGTGAGGATCTTTAGCAATTCCCGCTGATTCGTAAAATGTTTGTTAACCCTTTACCCAACAAAACGGCCAAAACCGGCCAAATAAAGCTTCAACAGCCTAAAATATCTTCGGTCTGTCTCAATAGAACCATACACATATGGATATCATTGGAACCGGCTCATTGACCACATTGTGATGGTTACAGTTATGCCCTGTGCCAATGCATTCTCTTATATATGCGAGTCGACCATAGGTCGCCTCGCATATATAAGAGAATGCATTGGCCTAAAAAAAATCCTTTTTTTTAACACTTTTTACCATTTTTTCTTACATTCTTTAACAATTTTATAATTTTTAATGTGTTAAGCCTATGCATTCTCTTATATATGCGAGGCGACCTATGGTCGACTCGCATATATAAGAGAATGCATTGGCACAGGGCCCTTCTGCTGGGTAAAGGGTTAACGGAATATCATTCACAGTATATAGTTAGTGATCATTGAAAACATAACCTCTTAATTACATCGAACAGGATACCATTGGGTATGCATTGTTATCGCACGTTGCAGTCCGCATTTCCCTGACAAATGTGTTTCTATACGGGGTAATATATGGTTGTATCGGGTAGGTCAGCCACCCGAGACGCATCGATCAATACTGTTTTCCCGAAAACCAGCACATTATCTGCTTATAATGGAACTTAGTTTAGGTACATGTATATAATCTATATGGTGTAATATCTGGTCTGTCAGCCATCCGCGATGCATCGATCAATACATATCTGTATAGGGCGTGAAGCAATGTGATATTCCAGGTAATTCGTGTTAGGTCCATTAACCCTTTACCCAACAAACCGGCCAAAACCGGCCAAATAAAGCTTCAACAGCCTAAAATATTTTCGGTCTGTCTCAATAGAACCATACAAATATGGATATCATTGAACCGGCTCCTTGACCACATTGTGATAGTTACAGTTATGCCCTGTGCCAATGCATTCTCTTATATATGCGAGTCGACCATAGGTCGCCTCGCATATATAAGAGAATGCATTGGCCTAAAACAAATATTTTGTTAACACTTTTTACCATTTTACTTACATTCTTTAACAATTTTATAATTTTTAATGTGTTAAGCCAATGCATTCTCTTATATATGCGAGGCGACCTATGGTCGACTCGCATATATAAGAGAATGCATTGGCACAGGGGCGTTCTGTTGGGTAAAGGGTTAACCAGGGGCTCGATGTCATGCAACTGATGATGAGAGAGATTGTTTTATCAAAACATTCTGGCATGTTGCAACTCATTGGGAGTCAATTTCCAAAAGTGTCTAAATTCTACTTTTGCCATAAAATAAAATCTTGTTTTTGTGGGATACGTTCTAAACCTATTTACAAAATTTCATTAAACCGCTCTTGGGTCCAGCTTCCACCTCGAAAGTCATAACAGGGGAACGAGGAGCAATATGACCTTGGTCATTATTATACTTAAACTTTTCTTTATATATATTAAAATATGCACAGCGAACATCTTCCTCTTCCTCATGCCATGCATATATTAATTATATGTACGACCTTCATTGTGCGGGGGAATTATATGACGGATAGGTTGCCATTATTTATTTCACTACACTTGATATGTTGACAACCGGAAAGGTCTCATGGTTCGTCAGCCAGTTCTCTTTATGACGTGTTATTGTCATTCCGGAGGGTTATGTGTGTTTTTTTACCCTGTGCCAATGCATTCTCTTATATATGCGAGTCGACCATAGGTCGCCTCGCATATATAAGAGAATGCATTGGCCTAACAAATTTTTATCATTTTTTTTTATAAATTTCCTTACAATATTTAGGACATAAAATAAAAAACATCCGTTATCCTGCAGGGAGCCCCACACATATATAGAAGCATATAGAAGAGTGTCGTCTGCTCCTGTTTGTCTGGGGCTCTGTATGGGTGAAATTATAAAATTGTTAAAGAATACAAGAAAAAATTATAAAAAATATACGTACCTGTATTGATTAACCCTTTCATGGCCGGAGCTGCGTTGGTGCAGCATTAAAAACCATGTGCCAGTTCATTATCTTATATATGCGAGTCCCCCGTAGGAAGTCTCGCATATATAAGAGAATGCATTGGTTACAATGTCAATTTAAATATTGTAGGCAAATGCATTATCTAACATATATATTCGAGGCGCCCGTCATGAAATGGTTAACATGTAAAACACATGTGTTTCTATGTGGTGTAATATATGGTCGGTCAGCCACCCGCGATGCAAAGATCAATACACATCTTAATAGGGCGAGTAACGTGATATTCCCGGTAATTCTCGTGAGATCCATTAACCAGCGGCTCGATGTCATGTGGTAATTAGCCTGTGATGTAATAATAGTCCGGAACTATACGTCACGATTCCAATTAAATCATGGACACTCGATCTATAATTTCCCTGGCAGGTGTTTCTCCTCGGATAATTAGAAAAATAAATACCCAATACTCACCGACTGTGAACAGGTCCTGTACAGCGAGGTAGCTGCTGGTGGCAGGACACAGTTTGGATAGCAAAATATAAGCAAATTCCACACAGAGATGGAAGAAATACGAAGACAAACTATCAATATATTAGCACATTAGCGGCCGAGTGAACTACAAAAGAACCCATGCAGGATATACTGCTTTTGTGGTAACACACATTTTGAGATAGCGTTGATTTTCCACAATTTATGTAATCATATCTCATTTTTAACAAGAATATACTGATTATCTTTGATAAAAAAAATAATATATTCAAATATACGTAGAATAGTTCACTAGTATGTGTTTCCATATACATGTAGTCTGAACGGCGAGTATAACGTTTTGAATTAACTGCTGTTGTTAAATTGAAGAAACAGTTGAATGACCCTGCTCGCAGCCGTTATGGATCCTGCTCGCAGCCGTTATGGATCCTGCTCGCAGCCGTTATGGATCCTGGTCGCAGCCGTTATGGACCCTGCTCGCAGCCGTTATGGATCCTTCTCGCAGCCGTTATGGATTCTGCTCGCAGCCGTTATGGATCCTGCTCGCAGCCGTTATGGATCCTGCTCGCAGCCGTTATGGATCCTGATCGCAGCCGTTATGGATCCTGCTCGCAGCCGTTAGGGATCCTGCTCGCAGCCGTTATGGATCCTGCTCGCAGCCGTTAGGGATCCTGCTCGCAGCCGTTAGGGATCCTGCTCGCAGCCGTTATGGATCCTGCTCGCAGCCGTTAGGGATCCTGCTCGCAGCCGTTATGGATCCTGCTCGCAGCCGTTATGGATCCTGCTCGCAGCCGTTAGGGATCCTGCTCGCAGCCGTTATGGACCCTGCTCGCAGCCGTTATGGATCCTGCTCGCAGCCGTTAGGGATCCTCCTCGCAGCCGTTATGGATCCTGCTCGCAGCCGTTAGGGATCCTGCTCGCAGCCGTTATGGATCCTGCTCGCAGCCGTTAGGGATCCTGCTCGCAGCCGTTAGGGATCCTGCTCGCAGCCGTTAGGGATCCTGCTCGCCGTAGTTGCAATATGTGCAATGGTAACGGCCGCATGTGGTCTTGCGTCTGGTGGAAACTAGTATTTCAGTGTGTAATGATTATAGTAGTGTCAGCAATAGATGAAAATGAGTGGTATATTCCCCAGGCAACGGCTGGTGCTTGGTACTCACCTCACAGGGGTCCGGGAACACTTTTTGATTTTATTATATTATTTTAGAAGGGTTAATTCTATCTATTTTGTGTGGTATATCAGCAGAGATTCTTTTATAAAGAACTTTTCACACTTGAACTCCTATTCATTGGAGTGACGCTTTTGGTGATTGTTCATGGTGTCCTGGTTGGCAAAGAACTTGCGACATATCACGCATGCACCTGGGCTTGGTGTGAGTACTACGTCCACACACACTGTACATCTCACACGCATAACTACTGTGTGTTTTCTAAGAGTATGCTACAAGGGGTGATGCCATTGCGCGGTGAAACAACAGTAATCAGACATGATAACATTGCTGCTCTTGGGTGTAGATAGCTTGGGGGGTGGTTGTTGTTGTTGGTGTCGTTAAGTTCTCTTATGTTCTACATATCTGTCCAATGGCAGGTATTCTTGAGATGCCTTTCTGAAAATAATACGATAAACAGATGTACTTTGGCAAAAATGATATAGAAATTGGAAAAAGATCATATGAAACTATGAGACTATTTCCGTGAAATATCCACAATACACTCATGTGATATTTTGCAATGCAAGTACGTCTTTAATTTGCATAATTTTTTCCCCTATTTGTGTGTATCATATTTTTGTTTTCCAATATCGTATCGTTCGTCTGTCGGTTGTGAAACAATGCGAAATGTCTATTATGCAATAAAATAAACCTCACGTGACATGATTAGTAAATTTGATCTGTAATACTCGAGTAAAGCCCATTACATTGATAGCAGACAACCGTCAGACAGTACCCCAACCACTTGCAGACAATATCATTTGGAACGTTACCATTGCCAATCGATCGGCTTCGATTTTGTGATCATAAGGAGGCATTTCCCATCAAAAGAGTAATAAACTCGATTCAGTATATATTGAGTACAATGAGTGGATAATCCATGGACTGTGAATGTGAAACATCCAGGTTTTTCGGTTTATTCGTACGATACGATAGTGAAAATGTAGACATAAGTATAATTTTATCAGCCAGTACGACTTATCTGTTTGAAAAAATATAGTTGGGCATCTGTGGTAATTGCATGAAATTCCCTGTATAGGAATAACTCACCCGTTATGTCTGGCCTCCGTATATATGTTCTGCCTATTTCCTTTCATAATATGGGCAGAATCCCAAAAGAGGTTTTTGGCACAATTCCGCACGGCATGCTTTCAAATAAATTTTACATACCTCATAAGGTACTGGGGCAACCATAATAGAATATTTAGTTATCAGTTTATTAACGGACATGTTTAATAACCAAGAGAGTCACTAGTTGATACCTTTTCTGAACAGCAGATGCAGTTTGGGATATATGTGAACAATCCCTATATACCCACATGCTCGCCAATGACCATCAAGCATACTCCAGGTATGAATATATACTTCAATCATGACCGTACAGTCATTCCATATGCACCTGTACATATACACCCAACTGTGGCAATACAGCCACCCAAGGCACATATGTACATCCCACCATGACCATACCGCCACCCCATACATATATACACAAACAACACACAGCTGTTGTATATTTCATCGTGGCGCACGTCAGTCTCAAACGATTCTGACCTGAGTGTGTTCTGGAAGGTTGGTCCCAACCCACTCACCGGCTGGTACGTTTGGAAGCGTTTGCGCTCACAACCTACCTTATCATCAAAATACAAGAACCTTGCAATTCTTCTTAACAAGACAACGTACCCAAATAATCTAACCTGTCATCAGTGCTTGTGTATATACGACAACGAACTTGAGCACATTATGTTCACTTGCTCTTCATTCCCGATCCTGTCACTGCGAAATAGTTTCTGGGAACGAGTCATCGACTACTGCGGTATTCAAGTTTATGTGTACATGTTCGGTCTAGAGAAGGAGGACTTGTTGTCTCTAATCTTGGGAAATGATCACCCATCACTCTTGGGTGCCGTTGGACACTATCTGGACTCTCTTATTGATACGTCTGCATCTGTTTTATTTGTAATATGTTCCCTAATTAGGGCAAAAATAATTGTTCTCAGATTAATTCAGAAAATTACAGCCCACACGCATGTGACGTAGCTTAAACGCAAAAGAGAATAAAACAAAATATGGTTGATGCTCAATTTGTGCATTATATATATCAGATAACGATATATATAATGTTGTCAAGTATCGGGACAGTGTAGATATGTGAAATGCTATACTATTTGTCTGTATGGGCTCAAACATTCGGATGCGCATTATATATATTGCTATAATTGTAATGCATTTTGCTTTTCTCACGCCGATAAAAGTTTGACAGATAAGACGCATCGCGCCCGTACCAAAGTGAGCCTGACATGACGCATGCACGTTTACGTTTATGTAATTACTATATTAATTATGTTCACACTTCACCGTTCTATTTATATCTACATGTATGTATATAATTGTACAAAATATCTCTCCTCCAAGGAGGCAATACAGAATCTCTCTCTCTCTCGTCGCGATACAGGAATCGATACAAACACATTGTGTATACATGTATAACACATATGTATTTTGATAATATGATTATGTTCATTGGATGTTCACCGCCTTTTCACTGTACTACTACCGTCAACTCTAAAACTTAGAAAATCGCACTAAAGTTTTCCGTGAATACTACTAACCACACGCAACCACTCGTCAAAATTAAAAAAATCTGGATTCCCGATTTTTCATATTGTTCACCCCCTTTGCGTTTGGGTGGATTTTGCAAAAAAGACTTGGATTTGGCGGGAAAGATAGGCGAATTTAATCGATATCGATGGCCCACATGACAAAAAACTTTTAAAAGGTGCAGTCCGGTACCAATCACTCTTATCGTTCGCAAAAAACAATACAAACTATTTTTCGCCGCATCTTTTTTTTTTTTGGCTAAAGCTGATGTATACACCCGCCATCGGTCTGACTGGTCTTCCCACCCCGGCCTGGTCTCATCACACGACTTGGTTTCACTGACTCCTCGGGTCTGGTCTCACCCTCTCCCGCGCTCCTTTATTGGCCCAGCTCCTCAATCAGCTATGTTCCTCCATTAGAGAGGGATAATTAATTTTGTTTAACATTCAGGGCCGGTAGTTAGGCCAATTTTCCACCGATTTACAACTTTTACGGCATCTTTATCGGGGTGACTTGAAGACCATGACCTATAAGATTGGTCGCGATCGGAGATAATTTATTTTTTCCGACATTGACCACACCTCCCCACGAAGCGGTCAATAATCCGACAATGACCATGTTGTAGAAATGAACTATGTTTGAGTTACTCTACATCACAATAATTGTCCCGTTCCGTTGACTCAATCCGTTCCAGAGATAATCTACACTTGTCGATAAATATGAGAGTCCGGCCCCTTTAACCCTTTACCCAACAAACCGGCCAAAACCGGCCAAATAAAGCTTCAACAGCCTAAATTATCTTCGGTCTGTCTCAATAGAACCATACAAATATGGATATCATTGGATCCGGCTCCTTGACCACATTGTGATAGTTACAGTTATGCCCTGTGCCAATGCATTCTCTTATATATGCGAGTCGACCATAGGTCGCCTCGCATATATAAGAGAATGCATTGGCCTAAACAAAATCTTTTTTTAACACTTTTTACCATTTTTTCTTACATTCTTTAACAATTTTACAATTTTTAATGTGTTAAGCCAATGCATTCTCTTATATATGCGAGGCGACCTATGGTCGACTCGCATATATAAGAGAATGCATTGGCACAGGGCCCTTCTGTTGGGTAAAGGGTTAAGGGCCACAAAGCAAGCACGGGAAACATTATCAATGACTTTTTGGATGTCTACGGTATAAGTTTTGCACACATCGTATATTTCAGCGTTCTACATTTAGCTGTTCGTGAGAATCAGATATAAGAGTACCGTTTTACTACGAAGACGAATAAC